>CM057390.1:61644445-62875278 GCA_030015415.1 Cynopterus sphinx | reverse complement strand
GAGGTGAAAGACAAGGAAGCAGACAAAGATTGCCTTCCATTTGCAAAGGTTAGAGTGACATTGTTTTCCACTTGCCAGCTATTTTTTTTTTGTACCTCGATACATGGGAATATGGCTTGAATTTCATTTTGCAAAAAGATACAATAGTTTTATATGAACTATATCACTGTGCTTTTTAAAATACCTGAAAGCAGTCTTCTTCAGAGGCACAAAAAAGCAATTGTGTGCTTGTATTGTTCTATATGAGAGATAATTTTGGTTGATGCTTTATGTGGTATCATTTTCATATTTAGAGCCCTAATTTAATTCTAAGCTACTTTACAAGGTATGTGTACCACTCAGGGATTTTAATTCACTAAATTATGAATAACAAAATGAATCATCATTACTTCCTAATTATATATGTAAATTTCTCTGCTGCAGTGCACACAGGAATGTAGCTACTGAACTGATAGAATGCTTTGGAATTTTAAGTAGAATATTGTGTTTTTCTGTAAAGAAAACCAGTAGGATATTCATTCAAATGGACATTTGATGTATTATCAGAGAGAAAGTGAGGAGAGCCTGAGAATCGATCTAAAACAGAAGTTCAAGAGGCTGGGTAGCATTTGAGGTTGTAATTTGTAGATCTAAATGAAATGAGCAGCCAACCCTTGTGTAGAAAGGACTCTTAGTTTAACAAGTATCTGAAAGAACATCAGGTTGACTGGAAGTTACCATTCAGTTTATCAAAACGTTGGATTCATTTACTAAAGTTACAGCATTGTTATTCACATACACTTAAAACTTTAGTCCATTTATTAAAAAGGAAAATTAAGTGACCAGCTTAATAGGATTAGGTAGACTAATGTTTATTGTTTCTTCAGGATGATGTTCTGACTGTGATCCGCAGAGTGGATGAGAACTGGGCTGAAGGTATGCTGGCAGACAAAATAGGAATATTTCCAATTTCATATGTTGAGGTAAGTTATCTGTAGAAGCTTCAATCATATTAGCTTAGCAAATAAATCTTAATTATGCCACTTGAGTATTAAGAAGTTGTAACAGTCATTTTGCATTCGTATATACATCAAATCATTATTTTGTATACCTTAAATACAATGTTGTATGTCAATTATATCTCAGTAAAACTAGGAGAAAAGAACAAAGACAAAAACCCAATTTATTTTTTTTTAAAAAAAGTCCTCATAACATGAAGCACTGGGAATGCCCTGTTCCAGATTCCTGGATGAATTGGGAAGAATTCCTCCATCCTGCCCTACAATAAATAAAGACTATGAGACTATGAAACGTTTGAAACTCTTCACTTTGTCCCCCTGCTAAAAGCATTCCTGTATCTTGTTGAATGTTACTACATGCGTCCTATCAGCACTTACACTGTTTCCATGTGTTCTATTCCATTTACCAACTTTGGGTTCAGAAGGTTAATAAAGTTCCTGAGTAAGATAGATGAGTGTATCTTTCATTATCTGCTACATCATCAGAACGAGAATAGTGGTTTACAGAGTAAGCCTCCAACAAACTCCAAATAAATGAATGAATATCCCTCCATCCTATCCCAGCAGCAACTTGGCCTCTTCTCCCCTTTTTAATTAGCTTTTTTCAGAAACGTTATGGCCCACTTGATTCAGTGAAGTCTTTTAAGAGAATGTGTCTAAAGTAACATAGTTGTATTTTAAAGAATAACACAAATTAAAAACGAACTAGGGAGTTACAGTTTACAATAGGCCTTCATTGCATCATGTATCATAAACTTTCATGTCCTTTAGTCATAAGAATTTCTTGCTGAAAACAAAATCGAAGGCATTTTCAAGGAATGAAACACAGCCTAAACAACCATACGAGGTTAGCTAAGGTCACAGAGGGTTTTTGGAAAAGTGAGTTCTTAGTAGATACCTGTGTGCTGGATAAATAGGGGTAAACCAAGAGAAATGGAAAAGAAGCATTTTTATAGCAGACAGAACATTCATGCAGGAAGACCAGTGAGTGCAAAGGCCAAAAAGAGACAGCACAGATTGCTTGGGTAACTGAAAATAATTGTTTGAGATATCAACGCTTATAAAGATGTTAAGCATGTAAAAAAGGAAAACCACCTTCACTTATTTTCCCATCTTTTTTATCTGAGGCATTTGTTCTGGCATGATTCTGAAATGAATATGACAAATTGTGTCATTGTAGCAAGCAGTCAATTTCCCCCACAAATAGTGAGATTGCCAAATTTTCCTAAAAAATCAGTTTGGCTATTGTATATCCATGGAAAAGTAATTCAAACCACATAAAAGCCTTGAACTTTATCCATGCCTTTTAGATGTTACTGCTTATTGAAATATTTTTTCCTCCTTTGAAAGTAAACAAAAAAAATTATTAACTCTCATTCCTTCCTGTGTATTATTTATATATTCTAAATGTGGGTCATGAAAAATTATAACCATTTCCAAATATTTGAATAGTTCCACTGAAGAGCATGGGTAAGCACAAGCTTAGTAAAGAAAGCCTGTCTTTACTTCTTGGTATTATCAATATTACATGCCAGGACTTGATGTGTGATGCATGAAAAAGGAATGTTATACTTTTGTTATTGGGCAGATGTTGAATTGTACTGATAGGCATAAAAGATCCACCACAGCAAGTCCAGAGTCACTTATAGCCACTGAAGTCATTAGGTTATTTACTCTGATTTAAGTTGGAAAGATGAATTTCTGTCCAAGTGAGAGTATTTTTATTCTTCTGCCTCTTTTTCTGACAAATGAGTATTTTCTTCATTTGAACCAGAATTTTGCCAGTTGAGATGAGGTAAACAAATCATCTATCTCTAGAAGACTGTCTATGACTATTTCTTTGATGTCAGCCCATCAGACTGAAATTTTTGCTGGGGAGTAGAGCATCTGGGGATTAGTGATACCTGGTTTAGCCTTTAGGGGAATAAAGAGGAGGCAGATTTTAATAGAAACCTATCAAATTTTAACTATTTAAATAAAGTATAGACTGTCTTATAAAAATGTCCCAAATGGAAGAAAGCCAACTATAGGAATAAAAACTAGGTCTTTCTTCTGGAATAATGGTCTTTTTCTTACTGTGTAAACCGCTTCAGGGCCCAATGTAAAAATAGGTCATGTTACAAAAATCCATTTGTAAATCATTTTTTTATATCTTGTAAATATATATTTAAGTCTCCATTAGTGTGAGCTGCTTTTGCTTTTTTTCCCAGTGCTGCCAAAGACTGCCCCCTCCCCAGGTGTTTTGACAAGATCAAATGTGATAATACATCTCAAAGGGTCTGACACTGCTGTGTTTTATGCACAGTGCTTTGGAGCTCAGATTAGATGGTGACTCAGTGTGCCAGTGCAGTCATGATCAAATAAAAGAATCTCATCACCTCATATAATGAGGAAAATGAGTTCAGAATTGAATTCCAAATCTCTAGAGAAGCATCATCTTTGCCATAGGCCTGTCAGCCAAAGCTGAAACTCCTCCTCAACTTCTACTGCTTGGCTTTGCTAATGAAAGGCCAAGGAAATGTTCCTGTGGCAGAAACTCTAAACAAGATGGGCCTGGGGGTAGGATTGCGGACCCGGAGTAGAATCTCTGAGGTCAGGGGTTCAACTGTGGATTTAAGGAATGTAGTAATTCAGTAGGAGCTGAACATTAGGAGGTGGGTAAAGAGAGAATTGAGTGGGAGAACTGAGGTAGTGAGAAATGCTACTAGAATAGTTGGTCCTCCCTTTTTGTCTTCAATTATTCTTTTTCTTCTCCCTCAACTTCCATCTCTACCTGAGTTAGAATAGGGTGATAAAATGGTGGTAATGTATAGTGATTTGCAAACAAATAACCTTCTGTTAAACTACAAAATTCTTCAAGAGAAAATGGGTTGGATAGTGAGTAGGGGAAAGAATAGTTATATAAATGGCCTCAAATTCTGTCCTTTGGAGTCTTTGTTTAAGCTCTTCATAGAGTTCTCTTACTATGATCACATTCAGTCCTCCCCTCTGGGAATTCTCTCATGAGACCCCTCACCAGTCAAGTTGAGGATGTTGTGGATTCTCTCCTATTTGAAAAGGATCTCCCTAGTCTTGAGCAATTAGGAAATAGTGAAAGAGGTAAGAGCTTCTTGGGAAAACCCAGGTAATTTTTTCAGGGACTGGATGCAATTTAAAAAAGAAATTAATAGCGTGATTCTTTCTTTGTTTAAAAATACCAGTCTTCTACAAAATAGAGTGAAAGATTTTAACCTCATTAAGTCAGAGCTGACTCATTCCAGTTTAGCGCTCTTTTGGACAAGGATGACATGATTCTTAGCAACAAAAAGTTTGAATGAAGTAAGTGCTAAATATCAGATTTTGGGTGTTTTCCAAACATTGGTTGTTGTAGGCTTTGATGAACTATAAATTTTTATTAAGTTTATCATTTTTCTTTGATTCCTGGTCCTTCATTTAAAATATCACTTGTTGGTTTTTTAAAAAAATTCATTTAGTAATTTGCTCCTCTGCTGTAGATACAACATAAAAATAAGCATTTCTTATGTGCAGGTGGCATGCATGAAATAGGTCTGGCCTAATAGTCAGCTACTCTTACATTCTAGTTCCTGCCAGAAAGAAGAGCTGCATTTCTGATTCTTTAGGTGTCTGCTCAAATGTCACTTCTGAAAAACTTTCCTTCACCACCTTATCTAAATTAATTACTCCTCTTCCACTTACTGTACCTCACACAGAAAGTGATGTGATTATGGGGAAAAACTTGGACTCTGAACCCAGGTGGCTAGAATTCAAGTCTTGGCTCTTCCTCTAATTGAGTGACTTTGAGCCTTGACCCCTTATTTGTAAAATAATAAAACCCCTTTATAGAGTAAGTTAATTCCAGTGATACTTATTCACAGTGCCTGGCACGTGGTCAGAACTATATAAATGAATATGATTATCTTCAGGGTTTCTTTTTCTTCTTTATAGTACTTTTTACTCTTTGTAACTATTTAAAGTTATTTGTTAGTGTGGTTATTCTCTCCCAATAGTCTGTGTCTCCATTAGAATGTGAACTCCCATGTGCCAGTGTCTTATCTCTCTGGTTTACCTTGGTCTCCCAAGGTCCTGTATAGGCACTTGCCCACAGTAGGCTCTCAATAAATATTTGTCGAATAAATGGGCAACCTAGAAACCTTTTAAACCTAAAGCAAAATGAACTAGTTTTTAGATGTTGCCAACTTTTTTTTTTCCAACAAATATTCTCATCATTTACCACCTAGGTATATATTTTATCATTGGTTTGTCTCCATGTCATATCAGGGAGTTAACATTCCTCAAAGCCAGAAGGTCTCTTGTGTTACTTTAGTGAGATTTCTTTTCCCCTCGATGAAGCTGGGTGAGTATTTGTTTAGAATTTCTCTATATATACTCTGGGGATTAGGTCATGGAGCCTCTCTTTTTTATCTCTCAATATGGAGGAGACTGATAGTTTCTGAATTTTCCCCTGAGGTTATTCCTTTGGCTTACTTCGAACAGAGATAGGGTAGCCTTATTGTCAAGGAGCCTCATTAAAAAAAAAATTAAAAACTTTATTGACTTATAAGTGACATACAATAAACTGCACATATTTAAATTGCGCAATTTCATAAGGGGCTATTTGTTGTTTTCAATTTTTAGAATCAACCAATGAACAAACTTTGGGAGATCTTTCTAGGACTAGGGAATCAAATCAGTACTATGAGCCTTAAGAAGGGAAACTCGTATGTGCGGTATCCTAGAGCACGAGTGGCCTTAAGGGTGGGAGTGCTAACTTCCTTTAAGGAGGTAGGAAACTGGGAGACATCATCTGTGTTCCAAGGAATAAGAAGTGGAGCTGTAAGTACATAGTTTGAAGTTGCCAAGGTGACCTGTGGAGGAGCTAAGAATAGCAATGTTAACTTTATTTCTTAACTTAAAGCCTTTGCTCTAGAGAATAATGAGAACGGAAGGCCAAAATAATAGTCTTTGATTTAATAATCAGAGATAATTGAATGATATAAAAATATATTTTATCATTTGTATTTTTGGATGCATTCTTTTAAATTAAGAAGTGTTCAATTGATTGAAATAATCTTTTATCTAAAAATGTAGGAAAATTTGAGAGAATTTCAAAAGACACAATTACTATATTGCTTAGCATCCAAATTTTCCCTTTAGTTCGGAAGAGAATTTTTATAAAAAGCAATTTAGAAGAAAATGTTGGAAAGTCAGAAAAGTGGAATTACTGTAGGTTACCATACTTTCACCTTCAATTCTGAAGTAAGTAAATTTCTGTAAATGAAAGTTAGAGATACTGTCAAGAAATAAGTAAGGGAGAATTAACATCATACATTCATCTTTAATTCTGATTGACGGAACACTTTGGGGCAGAATATTTTTTGACACTGTGGGCCCTGTCCTGTGTTGCCAGTTTTCATATTTTCTGTTATCATTTTGACACAGTTAATCATCGCCTTTCGTTCTTCCACAAGGATAGCACTGGCTTCTGAATTTCTAAGGGCAAAGACAGGTCCCCTGTGGACTCCAGGAGCAACCACTTAATATATACAGATAGAAGCAACTCAAGTAGATTAAATCTGAAAAGGAGTCCTTTAAATTAGTTAAGGAACTTCATTTAGGGCAGTTTATGCTCCATCTATTATTCATAACCTCTTACTAATTTAGGAGGTTGTTTTGTTTTGTTTTGTTTTGTTTGCTTTGCTTTTCAGTAGGAAAACTTCAGGGAGCTGAAATTTCTAAAGACTGGTTAATGTTTATTGAGTTCTCACTGCATGAATTGTCCATTTCCAGGACTCTGGGTAGTTTTATAGGACGTAAAAATGCTGCTCCCCTGTATAGGCTTAATCTGAGGCCAACGATAATGACCAAATGGCATCTAATGTCCACAATGACTCCCCAAAGAATCCTCAAATTCTAAAGCCTGGCCATTTTCCCCTGCATGTACCCAGAGCTCCAGCTAAGTTGGTGAACTGATCATTCCTGGAAAACATACCTTGGAATTGCTGCCTTTATAGCTCATCTGGGATATTTCTTTGTCCCTTTATCTGTGAAGCTCTCACTTTTTCTTCCAGGTTCAAATGGATATTCTTATTTCTCATGAAGCTTTTCTTTCTAAAATCTCTTACGCAGAAACAAAACAAAACAGAACAGAACAACCCTCTCTGTGCTTGAGACTTCTACAGTGTTCATTACGTGCCATTTTTACAGAGTTGGCACATGCTAAGAGTATAGTTCTGTGTGTAGATTATTTAATGTTTCTTGTTTTACTTGGAAGGCACACCTTATATAATGAATATTTTTAATGATTTCACTTCATAATCACATTCCAGAAATGATGGGAAGGAAAGAAATAACCCTTAGTCCCATCACGTATAATTTTGTTAAATATCCTTCCATTCTTTTTTCTTATGTTTTAATGATACTGCACACATGACTTTGCCTTTCTCTACATGATTATAGTACTACTAACCATCAGTTTTTATGACCATATAATAAACATTCTAGTAGCTAAACTGTAATCGAGTTCATTATTTTTTCCATTGTTTAAACAAGTTAAATATCTTGTTTGGGAATATACTCTCAGTAATTGAGAAGTGAGTCATGGTATCTATCCATCACTGTCCCAGATGCCTCCACTAGCCTCAGACAGAGCACATGTGATGCTAGTGAGTATTCTAGTGTTAATATGCAATCACTGTTCTTATCAAACGTCTCCTAAGTGTATAACACATTTTGATTTTTCATCAAGAATAATGACAACCTTTAAGTTATAACACTTAAAAGGTTAATTTTCAGAAATGATTCATTACTCAACAATTTCAGATATCTGAGATGGCCTTTTTTAAGAGAAAAAAATCACAAATTGATTAAAGCTACAGTATTTTAAGGTCTTTTAATTTTTATTTATTTAAAAATTTTGTTATGTTTTTTATAGAAAGCCTCAATTTTACTAGTAACTAAGGCTTTAAGAAGCAAAGCTGATTCACTGTAACTGACCAAGTGTTAAGTCTGTATCCTATGAAGATGACTGAATGAATGTCCTGAACTATTCTACACATTTTATGTGCACATGTGGCAAATAAATGGCATGAACAGATGAAGCAAGCATCTTGTTCATAAAACCAATGGAGAACAAGTATTTCTATAATGAAGTAGAATGTGTTTCAGGAACATTTTTCCTAAATATTATAAAATGATATTGCCTTTTATAGTTGAAGTTAGTGGCAATATACCTATTAAGTTTCACATATGTATAGAGCAAAAGTTATATACTAAGAAGAGGGAAGATTTTAAACAAAAGTATGTAGTCATTATGGTTAATATTCTCAGCATTCTCATTCTGTGCCACCAGATTCTGACTTGGTGTCTGTCCTCTTCCTCCCATCTCTTTTCTCTCCTCCCCTCTCCTCCCTTTCCCTCCCCTCCCCCTCCCCTCCCCTTCCCTCCTCTCCTCTCTCCTCTCTCTCATTTTAGGTACCAGGGCAGGGGAAATATTCATTCACTGATTCATTAACTAATTACACATCACTATGGAATTTTTGCCAGTGTGTCATTTCACACTGACAGAGTTTTAATTAGAATTTAATGAACATTCTATATTCTTAAGTTCCTGAGATATATGTATATTTCTTCTTTAGTATTCCTACATCTGCCAATGGGGTCCTTGAAAATGAATTGTATCATCAGAATGACTTAAAATAAGCAGCAATGAGCTGAGTAACCTATGTTTCATCTTCCTAACATAGTGCAGTGAGGCAGTTAACTTTGAGAATCCTTTTCCCCTGGCAGGATGTCCTGAGGGTTGGATTGTGAGTCTGTTTCTGTTCCTCACTGTCCTACTGCGAAAAGGAGTAATGCTTGTCATTCCCAGCGAATTACTTCAGGGCTTAGGAAGCTTAAGAATGTGGGCCCTAAACGTTGGAGGAGAAATTTTAGTCGTTCTTTCTGTGTTCTGCAAATCATGTTTAATGAGCCTCTGGAGACGGCCACCTTGGGTGCAGCTCCACTCCCCTCATGAGCCTCTGAGATGTAGAGTTGCATTGTCCAATATATATGGCTATTGAGCACTTGAAAGGTGGCTGGCTAGTTCATATTCAGATGTGATGTAAAGATGCAATGCACACTGGATTGCAAAGACTCAAATACAAAACAACAACAAAAAAGAGTGACTCTTAATAATGATTACATTTTGAAGTGATAATATCTTGGAAAGATTGGGTTCAAGAAAATATATTGTTAAAATTAATTTTATCTATTTTTTATCCTTTTTAAAAATGTGGCTATTAGAAAGCTTAAAATTGCACATGTGACTAATGTTATACTTCATTCTACAGTGCAGGTCTAGAGGCAGCCCATCCTTCCCATGATAGTTTTAAGAGACCAACATTTTAATTTATTCAACAAATATTTACTGAGGACTAAATGAAGCTGCTACCTGAGGGAGGCTTTGGGATCAATTTAAAGACTCCTGTGTAATCCCTTCAGTCTCTCTAATTACTCCTCTTCTGTGGGGGAGTCTTGTACTATAAAATGAAGACTGAGCTTGCTTTTTTATTTAGATCATCCCAAAACAAAAACCTTGTTAACCTAAATTGCAGGGAAGAATAGAAGACTAGTGGAAATAAAAATTCCCTGTTGCCGTTATATAAAAACTATTTTGCAAAGAACTGTCAAGCAGAATATTTTTATTTCTGCTAAAAGGAGGTAAATAATGTGAATTTTCATCCCATAGTATTCATTCATTGTTTTTTCAAAGTAACTTTCTGGGGAAGGCACACTAGACCTAGTAATGCAGCAGAATGTTGAAGTACTCCAATTTTTCCTTTCTTTTCTTTTCTTTTTTTTTTTTTAATAAATGTATTGGGGGTAACATTGGTTAATAACATATAATTTTCAGGTGTACAATTCTATAATATAAAATTTAAACGTGACTTTATGACAGGGATGGAGATCATGGTAGGGAATACAGATAGCAGTAATATAATGGCTGTGCATAGAGCCAGAGGGAAGATAATCAGGGAGATAGTTTCATAAACTATATAAATGTCTAACCAATGTACTGTATACTTGAAACTAATAATAAAATAAAATGCTAAAAAATAACCCTCAAAAAAATGAATAAACATGGCTTTATGAAGGTGGTGTTTCAAACCAGTCAGGAAAAGATGGACAGTTAGACAAATGGTGATAGTGCAGCTGCTGAGCCATGTGGAAAAAAGAAAGCACTTTCCCTACGTTATTTTTTACATAAAACCAAATGGTTCCCATGGTTCAAAGATTGAGATGTAAAAAAGAAAGAAAAAAAGAAGGAACCATAAAAATAATAGGAAAATAGTTTTCTTTTAAAAAATAATTATGGAATACAATTTTTAAAGCACAATGTTAAATTGAAATGCCATAATGGAAAAAGACTGATAAATTTGGAACATAAAATAAAAATTTATGTATAATGAACATAAATAAAAAAAAACAAATTGAAACTATATTTCTACTTTGATGGATATATACACATATGTACATACATACATATTACATTAATAACATATAATACATAAGGAGCATTTATAAATCTGTAAGAAAAATACCAACAACCCAGTAGATGTATGGATAAAGCATGGAATGAGCAAATCTTAGAAAAAGAAACTAGATGCTTAATCTCATAAATAAATGGAGAAATACAGATGAAAACAGGTCTCTTACCTCTCCAACTAATAGAAATTTTAAAATTTATTTATAACACTTAATACTGTAAAGAATTTGGGGAATCAGGCTGTTTAATACACTATCAGAAATGGTACAAATTGACACTTTTTGGAGCACAATTTGATAGTCTTCAAAAAAATATTCTAAGCCTAGTTCAATCTAACAGTTTCTCCCTTAGAAGTTTACCCTATAGATATCTTGCACGAGCGTGCCAAAATGCATGACATTGCTATACAGTGGAATAGCATGCCAACTTGTGTCTATTGACATGAAAAGGTGTTCATGAGATACTGTAAGAGAAGAGAATAGTACGTACTGCTTGGTTTCATTTGCCTTAAAAATAAAGTAGATGCACATTTAACAACATCTACATAAAAACATGTGGAAGAATATGTTCTAAATGGTTAAATGTAGATACATCAGGGAAATGGGTTGAGGGGAGACAGATGTGGGAAACTAGCTGAGGCCTTTCACTTTTTACTTTATAACAATCTGTACCTTTTTTAAAAAAATGAACATTTATTTATTTATTTTTAATCTTTATTTGCCTTTCATAGGAAAACTACTAGGTTCAGGCACACTCTAGTGAGTTATAAATTCTTCAACCCTACTATTTATATTCTCTAATACTCACATAGAATAATGAGTATTCATGTTCTCATTAAATTTTTTGTTCTCTTTTTAAAAAATCTGAGTCCTATCTTTTAAAAAGAACATTCTTTTTAGCAGAGAACCACACACAAAAAACTTTTATATCTCTTCAGCTTTCATGTTGTCATTATTATTTTGTTAGTATTTTCTTTCTTGTGTTTACTTATACTTTTGATAATCTCAAAGACTAATTCTTTCTAAATTTTAAGGTTTCTCAAAAAGGGATTTTAGCATTGTAAGATCAGCAAATCCCAATAATCCATTCTTTTAGCTCCACTGTGCTGAATTTTACCTTGTATCCAACCTAAGTCTTATCAAATATTCTTTACCAAGTGCTCAGAAGAGGTATTTTAAGTTATAAATTTATTTTGCAGGTGATGAGTGCACTCCTAAACTTAAAGGTCATGGCTAGATAAATGTCATGGAAAATCTACGCTACTGAGTTCAAACAAACATTCATAAATGAACTTTATCAAAATGCCATTAAAAGCTATCAGATCCTTGCTTTCTTATTGTTACTCAAGGTTAAGTTATATGTACAACAAAAGCCTCGTTAAGTTTATGCCAGATTTACTTAATGCTTCTACCAAGTAGTCTTAACTTTATGATTTTCTTGGGAATTTATAAAGGCTGTAAATAGCATTTTTAATACTAACTTCTACTTCAGAAGAATTCTAGATTGGTATTAAAGTATGACAGCATCCTGCTAACATACATTATTGTCCATGTGTAAAAATAAAATTCAGGAAAAAATATACTAGGCTATTTAGAGGAACAGAAATGAAATAGAAAACTTAACTATGTAGAGCGAGATCATGTGTTATACAGGTGGAGAGCTAAAAGAGACAGACAAAAAGATCACCGACTCCAGCTTCCTTATTTTATAGATGAGAAAGCTATAATCAGGAGCAGTAAAGTAGTTCTGTGAAGGTCATAAAGTTACTTAGTGGTTGTGCCAGGGCTCCAACAGTGGTCTTCTACGTGCAGTTTGCTCGTTCCATTGCAACATCATTTGTCCATCTGCAGACACACGTGCTTCTGCATGTAGACTATATTTTTCTGAACATGGCAACCTTGTGGCCCAGGAGTTCCACTCCTGGACATATATCCAACATCCACCAAAAGACATGTACAAGATTATTCATGGCAGTGGTGTTCTTAATGGCCAAAATCGATAGCAGAAAAGGTAGGAGAAAGGGGAAGGGAGGGGAGAGAAAGGGAACTGAAATATAAGTCAACAAGAGAATGGATAACTAAATTGGTATATATCCACACAATAAAATATTACACAGCAATTAAAAGAGAAATGGACTGATTCATGGAATGATATGGATAAATCTCAAAAAAGCATATTGTTGAGTGAAAGAAGCCAGACATAGGAATTGTGGTGTACATCTGTATTTATATCTATATATATCTCATTAAGGTCAGGGAACATTTCTCAGCATCTGTAGATCTCTAGCACCTACCACGTTATCTGGCACATAATAGGCGTTCAATGTATATTTATTTTAATGGAAAAATATATGATATAGAAAAAGACTCAAGGGTAGTGTTTTTCTGTTGTGAAAAACAACGGGAAATATAGGGAATAATACTTTAATTCTCAGTTGTTTACCAGAGCACAGCATATGGAAACCTGAAATATTAACACAGTATTAACTATAACTGACACTTAGCTAGATGTGACCACATCTAGACTATGGTAATATTGCAGACTATTGCAAAACTGCTAATGGAGCCTATGGTATGACCCCAGAATTCATTCAACCATGATTTCAAGTATATGTAATAGTTTTCTCTATTCATATTTTAGCCTCAATGGAGAGAAAGTCTTCTCAACTTCTCCATTTCTTAAGCAACAGCAGTGCTGCTGAGTTAATTGGTCAGATTTTAGCACACTGATTAGGTCGTGTTTGGGGGGTTTAAATGAGCTTATACTACAAGGAGGCTTTCTCTGACTCCTTTTCTTCTTGTATTGGTGGGTGTGCTGGCTTTTCATCTCATTGGGGTGATAAGTTTAGGCTGAGGGAAATGGAGTAGCTCTTCTATCTCTTTGATTTCAGACTCCTTACACCCAGCCTGTGTAGGAATGAGGACTCTATCACTATGTGATTCACTGCAGTTTATTAGAGCTCTACACTGAGGTTTGGGCCACTCCTACTGTAAAACATCACATTCCTTCCTTTGGCATTTGATTTTCTTAGGGACTACCCAGAAGGTGGGTTGGCTAGAGCAAGGTAGGCTTCATAAATTCTGGATCTCTTGGTCAAATGCCATTTTAATGCTGTAATAAGACCACCGTTTCAGTTATCTCATTTCTTCATTCTTAAACACATAACACAGAGTTGTGATCCTTTCTTCTGCTGGTGGCATTTCAGGCATCTTTAGGTGTTACTGCCTATTATTCCAAGTTATCATCTGGAAAAAAGTTCTTAAAGTCTAAAGGAGAGGTATGTTCATGTTTGAAAAAGATGTGCCCTACTAATTATAGATTAGATAGACCAGATAGATGAATGTGAGCCCCTGGGGAACCACAGGAACAAATTGTTAATCAATTTGCAATCATCTGTAGAAGCACTGGCTACTGAGCTGTAATTAATACAGCTTTGTGAACAGCCATTTTTGCTAAAGCAAGTTCACTTTGTTAAATATTGACAGACAAGTAAGTTTTTCCCATCGACAGGATGAAAAATCATGGTCCTAACCATTTAGGTGGGTAAAAAATAACATTTGATGATCTTTTATCCAAAGGCATTTGTAAAGTGCTAAACATGCAATGCTGCGAAGGAAAAGGCTCTATTATCCTTGATATTACTTAAATTACCTTTTAAAAGTTTATTTTTTTATCTATTTTTTTTATGAGAGGTTAAACTTAATTCAAGATTTCCTCATTATTGTAATATCTAAGTAGGTTATCTGCAGTTTGTTTTCATTGAAGCTTTCCAGAAACATTGTATTTTACCTCAGGGAAAACAAAAAGCTTGTGTTCTTTCCTTTCTTGCTGGTGTTATCAGCCCATGCAGCTTTTGACCCCTCGTGCCCTTCATACTGAGACAACTTTTCAAATGGACTAAGTTAGCTTGCTAACAGGACTTAAATTTCATGTTTTACCCTGTTATGATTTAAAATGTTAGCACATGTGGAAATAACTAACCCAGTGACATGACAAAAGCATATCAAGTATTCCTACCGACTATTTCATGAGTCTCCCCCAAATACATAGAGGCAGGAGGCTATTTTATATGAAAGTGCATGAGTTAACATTTAATGGTTTCATTCTTTGTCGTCTTGCTCATTTTTACCAAACCCAGAAGTTGCCCTTTCACTGTTTATCTGTGTTCTGAGCAAATTCCCAGTTGTTGGGCAACAGAGTTGTTAGACAAATGGTACCCTTTTAATTGGTTTTCTCTTAATTTCATCAGTGAACTAAATAAATCTTTGTTTATTACTGGCAAATTTTTAAATTAGATATTTCAAAGGTTCCTGGGGAAAAAATTTTTAATCACATCAGCCTTTCACTGGAATTATTCATTCTTGATTTATTATCTGTCTGTGGCATAGATACTGCAATGAAATCCCAGATTTGAGAGAAGAGCTCTCTCACATAGATTAAAATATATAGGTACTCACATATGCAAATTTTAGTGGTGATGTTAAATTTTAGATAAAAGCATGTAGAAAAATAAATCCCAGTGAGTCCTTTAGAATCGTCTGACCTCCTTGTGTTGATTTGGTTCGCAGTTTAACTCAGCTGCTAAGCAGCTGATAGAGTGGGATAAGCCTCCTGTGCCAGGAGTTGATGCTGGGGAAGGTACCTCGGCAGCAGCTCAGAGCAGCGTTGCCCCAAAGCACTCCGACACCAAGAAGAACACCAAAAAGCGGCACTCCTTCACTTCCCTCACCATGGCCAGCAAGTCCTCCCAGGCATCCCAGAACCGCCACTCCATGGAGATCAGCCCTCCCGTCCTCATCAGTTCCAGCAATCCCACAGCTGCCGCGCGCATCGGCGAACTGTCCGGGCTCTCCTGCAGTGCCCCTTCTCAGGTAAATCATCCCAGCGGCATGAAAAGAGCTCGGCCACAAAAGTGATCCACTTACAAATGCATTTGTCCACTAGCTGAAAAATGTTGTTTGTTTGAGCTTGCAGAAGATGGGCTTTCCCAAGGAGCAAAGCCTTTCTCATTTCGTAGGTGGGAAGTGGAGAACGGAAAACTGAGTTATGAACTCAGAACTCCTCAGTCATCTTCAAAGGAAAGATCAGACGTTACAAAAGGATTTAAAGTTTCACTAAGCAATCATTTGGTTTTACAGAACCTTCTCACAAAGCTGCTTTGGGAGATCTTGCCAACTAAAACTTTATCCAAACTGAAGATGCTATGGTCAAAATTTGTAAAGTTCGCAGTTACCTGCATCTCTGTCACTTACCTTGATATTTAGGCTTCCCAGTCAGAGTTATAGAGAAAAGATGTGAAGATACATTTACTTTAAGTTAAAAATTGGCATAGAATTTTTTTAAAGTTCATAAGTTCATCAGGATTTTGGCCTGCCTTGGAAAGTAGCTACTTATAATTCTTGTGTTAAGCAAAATGCACAAGATGATTGGGAGCATTCGTTCATTTATTTGGCAAACATTTATTGAGTGCCTTATTATAGATCCTTCTAGGCACTGTTTCACTATCTTTACAAAGATAAATAGACATAGTGCTTCTCTCTGTTAGGCCTTAATTCTGGATTGCAAAAATAAGCCTAACTGTGGCTCTGCCTGAGTCACAAGGGCTGCTGTAGTTATCCAGTTAGATGACAGCTGTATTTTCCTCACTGCAAGGTCAGAGAATCTGGTCCAAAGTAGTTTGCCACAATCAGGAGAAATTTTTTTGAAATCTTAGGTTTTGTTTAACAAATTTATGCAGCTTTTACATTCTATTCTACAATATAGCTGTGGTTTTAAAAAAAACAACATAAAAATATAAAAATAAATTATTTTCCCTTAGAAGGAAGGGAGGGAGGGAAAGACACAATTTTTGTCTTCAAGAAGCTGACACAGTTTAGGTAAGTACCTGTTTGGGACCACAGTAAACATTTATAATATAGTTTTTGGTATTCCTTGCCAATAATATTAAAAATTATTTTCTCTCAGACTCATTTATTTGACCCAGCTCCTTTAGGTTCATCCTCTAGGTTGTGAGTTGAATGCTTTTACTCTCTGAATAGGATTATGGTTTGTCATTGTTTTTTAGGTGTAGGGCCATGAAACTTTTGATCTAATGTGGGAAACTTTTGATTACACGTGTGCACACATTGCATGCGCACACGCGTGCACCCTGCTAGATCAGAGGGCTATGAGGGCAGAGGTCTTTGTTTTGTTCACTGATAAGTTTCAAAGCCATAGATACAATAAGCACTCAATAAATATATGCTGAATGAATGGATCATCTGAAACATGGGTAGGGGGGAAAACCATATTATTTTACATGTAGCTCATGTGAAAAATAGACATGGTTTGTAGATTAGAGCAAAAAGCATCAGTAATCTTTTGGCAGTAGAGAAAATTAAAAGAGAAAGGAAGGTAAACTTAGCGTTTATATATTTTGCTGCAAACTAGGAGTCAGGTGTGAGCTTGTCCGGTGCTGCCACTCCAGACCTGGGAATGAAGACTATAAAGTAGATTTATTTTTGTTTTGGTTTGAGTAGCTTAGGAAACAAGGCTCTTTCTGTGTTCCCATTAAAACAGTTTCCTCTTCATCTGAATTCCACCCCCTTCCCATATTCTAATTTGTTCTGTTTTGGGTGGTAATGTGATGCCTCAGGGAGAAGTTATTTCTAGAAGAGGATGGGAGATGTTTGAAGTGCTGCCTGGTTTCTCCAGTCTAGGTTTATAGAAAACACTCTTATCTCTGGCACTGTGTACATTGGAGGGAACCACAGTCAACAATGAAGCAATGAGAATGTGTAGCATATGTGACAGGTGTGGAGATTCATGGACATGGGAAGACGGCACTTGAAAGACCGTTTAAAACAGGATTCTCCTTTACTTATGCCCAGAAAAGGACCTATCAGTAGTTTTGACTGAGGTACCTGGCTGATAAGTCTCCTGCTATTGGCCTGATGTCTGTATTGTTTTTTCTTAATTAGGTTTGGTTGGATTTATTTTAAAATCCACAATGAGAGGCCTAAAGACGTGAGTGTTCATTTTTTCTCTCACGCAAGTGAAATCCATACACGTATTGGCAATTTCATGATGGTATGATGGCACCTTCCAGCTCACCTTTCCACCATATGAGTAGATCTTTATTCTCGTGTTTCTGTATGACAATTAGAGGTCTATCTCTCTGTCACATCCAAATTCTAGGCAATATGATGGGAAATGGACTGAAGGAAGAAGCAAAGGGCTTGCTTGCTATTGTTTTTTGACTATTAATTGAAGGTTGAAGTTTCAAATACATGAATTGGAAGATTACTTATAAGCTGTACTGTCCATCCAGGTGGGTCACCAGGACAGATGTGCATGGATGTGGTGATTGACATCTATGAAACATGACATCTATAAAAATATGATACTACAACCAACCAGGACATTTCGCCTTTTCCTCTGATATTACTCTATACACACGATATTTTTGACCTCTGCCAGCTGGAGTAGTAATTTATAATAAGTGTTTTTATGGCATTTTTGTATTGCCAGTGGCTTCAGGGGAAGAAAGATCTACTCACTCTTCCATTTGCTGTCTCACTTTTCTCCTCCACATAGCCCTTTCTTGTAGGGGAACCAGCCCAATTTGCAGTTCCATGAGAAAAGGATAAGCACAGCAGAAACTGAGGTTGTACCTGCTCAGGACGTGCCCACCTTCAGGCAGTTTTCTTCTGCTTTTAGTTATTCCTTGGTGACTTCTGTCTCTTCCTTCACCCCAGTGCGAGGAATGGCCCCATGTTGAACTGGTACCTGCAGGATTCGGCTTGTTCAGTGCTTCATTCCCCTGTCTGCGATGACAAAGACCTTAGGGAACCTCTAGTTCAGCTCTTCACAGGGGTCTGGAGACATGATGTGACTTGTCCAAGACCATGAACTTAGTAGCAGCTAATTATCCTAGCTTCTAGTCTAGAGCTTTCAGAGAAATGTCAGTCAAAGAGTGAGATCTTTTTCAGATATTTGTAGTCAGGCCCAGAAAGCTATATTTTGGTGAATTTTGTCTACCCTAAAGGTTCCTTGATAATGGTGTGCACCTTGAAGTGAGCTTTATTGTATCTTCTAAGCCTCCATCTTTTATGTGGTGCCAACTTGTAGATTATCTTGAAGCATGTATATAACAGATTTATAACAAGATAAACAGGATAAAATAGCTGAAGGCCATGAGGTTTGTTTTATCTCAGAATGAAAAACCAGCATGCTTGCCATTAGAAATTGATTGGAGATACCACAGGAGAGACAGAAAGTGAGAGTTTGGGGAGAAAGTCTTGTTTGTGGCACCCCTTGGATCTGCTTGGATTCAACCAATATATGAACTAACAGGTACAGAGGTAATTTTGAAAAGATGTAGATTCCATCTGTAACAGATTTATTTGTGAAAGGAAATTGGATGATGTGATGCTGATTCTCACTGGCCTTGTCAGGGTCTAATCCAGTGGGAATCTAAAAGTTCCTTCAGGCCCTCGGGGAACTAAACTCTCAGCTTTGTCCTAATAATCTTTTTTCTTAACTTATGGGAATTGAGGAAACTATATTTGGCATTAAGTTTTTATTACAGAAGGCCTACCATTTGGGGTATAGCATTGTTCCTTGGGGATACAAAGTACAAGCCAACCACATGCCTTTAATAACGCAAGAAAAACATCCATTTGTGCAGAGAACCCGCGTCCCTACTACTGCAGCATCTAGTACCACCACTGCATTCGGCAGTTGGACCTGATGTGCAGTGATTGAAATTGATCAAGTAACTGAACACAGGCAATGAAATGACCTGAATAGTTCAATTTATTCCTAGTAAATTAATCTTGAATAGTGTGGATGAGACATCTTTAGAAACAGAATGAGGGTAGAAAAGATTCCTTTAAAGGTTCATAAATAATTGTCTGCTATAGGAATGTCTAGGCAGCTGCATTTTAATTATGTGTCCCCATTGAAAGGTAGAAATAGTGAAAATGATTTTGAAAATAGCAAAATACCTTGAGCATTTCACATAGACTTCCATATTTATAGACAGGTGAATATTCAATGAGATCTTCAGGGAAATTGTTAGTAGCTAGGCAAACCAGGCTAACCATCCAAAAGGCCGGCTTGGTTCATGGTAGCATCCCAGGTGGGGCAGCATGTTATTGTGAAAGGCAACAGCAATTGGATTCTGTATGTAAAACATTGTAGTGACCAGTATTTATCAAATGATTCCTCAGTCTCTTAACAAATTAAGTAAGCAGTAAATTTGAGTTGAATAAACTGAAAGGGGTCCGCCTTCCAAGAATAATAGAAGCTACAGATTTTTTTTTTTTAATCGTGACTTTCTTTCCCAAGGTTTAGCAGATATAATCTGTTATATTAAATATAGTCTTTTTATGAACTTTTTTTCCCTTGGCAGGTTCATATAAGCACTACCGGTTTAATTGTGACCCCACCCCCGAGCAGCCCAGTGACAACAGGCCCTTCGTTCACATTCCCATCAGATGTTCCTTACCCAGCTGCCCTTGGGGTAAGTATAGTTTCTCCCATCTCTATTTCTCCAGTAGGTATTAGTCATGTTAATCTGGCACATCCACCTCCTAACATCTGCAGTTTACCTAACACTTGCTAGATGGGGTGGATCACTATCTTCCATCTATTATCTCTGTTAATCTAACAAAAACATTCAGAAGTCTCTTGCCTGCAGCCTTAAAAATTTTAACAGTATCAGTGGCCTGAAGCTATTAGAAGAGCTCTGTAAAATACTTTTCATTTTCCTTGTAGTTCATCCTGATTTCTTAAATGCTTAACCTTTATTTCTTTTGAGTTTCTAGATCTTGCTTATTTCTTACAAAGACACATTAATAGAACTACTGAGGGGACTGGGATACCTAATGCTAAATGGTTTTCTTTAGGTCACACCATAAGTCGATTTCAAATCTCTACATTTACTATTCACCTTTTAGTTTCTTGTCTTCTGCCAGTATAACCATAGCCTTGGCTGCCAAAAGGTCCTTGCTGCCTTGGAAGGCCCCTCAGATTATGTTGATTTTCTTTCTGAAAACATGGCATTTTGCAGACAGTCTAAACACTAATCACTTTAAAGCATCCTAAGAGGGGAAATTAATAGGAAGAATGAGGCCGGCCAAGGGAGACAGATACAAAGAATACTCTGGAGAGAAAATTAAAAGGGAAGAAACAAGCAAGTCCACCAGGTTAGCAGAAACAATGGTTTAAATTCCTATTTCCTACAATTGCAGGCAATTGAACTGCAAGGAACCAGCAATTTGAGACATCTCTCGAATTATACTTTTAGACTATTTCTTCCAGTACTGAGTTGAATGAGGGTAGAAAAGATTACTAAATCAGATCATCCCAGTGGACCCCACCCCTGTGAGTTTCTTTACTGACTCTCACCTGGTTATGATGCTCTCAGAGAAATGGTGTGGCCTGGTGATGAGGATACAGGCCTGTTTTGGAAGCCCAGCTCAGCCACTTATTTGTACTGTGACCATGAAAAATCACTGAGCTTCTTTAAGCGTCTGTGTCCCTGCCTATAAAATGAGAATAATAATATCTACTTTGGAGAGTTAGCACCACACCTAGAAAGTAGGAAGTGATAATTGTTATTAACCTCATTATTGGCCTCCATTGTTACAAGGTAGGACTGTGAGTGCACTTTGGTTTACTCTAAGAATGCCTTGGGAGGGCTTGGTTCATTTTGTTACAGTTTCTCTGCTCTCTGTGTCAGGAATGGTGAGGCTTCGAAGCAGCAGGTTTGTTTTTCGGTTGTGGATTTTATATATGTTGTAAAGATTATCTTTCCCTCTGCTAGAATGCTTAGGACTAAATTGGTACTTCCTTCTAGCGGGGGCATCACAACATGTTGGTCAAAATGTTGGCTCCAGCTGGTTTCCTTGTACTCATTTTTCTTTTGCTTCATTTTTTTTAGTTGTTTTTATCTCTATACATTTTATAAGCAATTGACTTCAAAAAAGGTAGGATATAAATAAATGCAGAGTTATTACATAGCTTGACTTAGACTTTTGAAACCTTTTTATAGAATTAAGTGTGTTCTTGTATTTAAATGGAAGTTAATAATGGCTGATTAGAGGTTAAAGTTTTTCTTATATTCCCAGAACAATTATAGCTACCTTGGTAGTGTGTGTAATGTGCAAGAGGAGAAGTTGCATTGATTCATCTGGAGAGAAGATGATATTCAGGTGACTTATTGAAATGTAGTTTCCCTGCGATTCTGTTAGCCCTGAGCATTTTGACCAGAGCTGAGTTCCACAGTCATCCTGCCCTCTCACCTCTGGAGAAGACTCTTCTTTCCTTCCTTCTTTCCTTTCTCGTCCCAGTACATTTATAGCCAATGAGTATTCCCAATGCCAGATGACTACTTCACATGGAAAAATTCTAACCTGATTTCTTAAGGGAAAAAAGATTAATATTACTGATCTTAGAAAAATTAATTAACAGAAAAGACGTAGAACTGGCTGAGTTTCACCCCCCTTATGGGTTAAAAATTTTATAACATAAGAAATGGCAATTGCTCTTAGCTGGTGGTGCACTCTAGGGCAAATCAATGGGATAGGTCATAAGGGAGCATGAATATATACAAATTAATTTACGTTCAACCATTTCATCCTAGGATTACATAAGAAAACCTTCATGTTAATCCAAAGGAAGGTTTATTAAACTGATATGTCTATTATGACAGTGAAAAATTAAATATAAACAGACATATCTGCCATCCCAGGAGATGTCTGGATTTGAAAGTCCCTGGTAGGTTGGAAGAAATGTTTTGGATTTAATCTGTTAGGGGTAAGTGGGAAAAACCTCTGTAGCATGTGCCCTCTACATCTTAATCATGGCAAGTATCCTATGTAAAATTTGAATTATTTTGAAAGACTTTGAGACTATCACAGCAATAACATGCAGCTTGGTAGGAAAGAAACCATGCTTTTCATAGTGTAGATATATAGATAATAACTGGCATGACTAGACTTGAAAGTGAAAGTTATTTCTAGTACTTTTTTATGAATTGAGACTTTTTTAATCTTTTATGCAGCATGAAGTTATGAGCATATTGTCTCATACATTTCACATGTGCAATTAAAATGTTAAATATCTAATATTAGGAGCAAAAGCAGTATTAACATTTATCTAATTCAGACATCAGACTATTAACAGTGGTGAGAATTTTTTCTGACTAATTTTGTGGGGGCAGGAGAATGAAGATTTTAGTCTCATATCTTTTGCAGAAAGGGAGAAGAGTTTTTAAAACGAGTGATTAATAATTCTTAGTCTTCTGGACCAGCTGAGGTGGTTAGCCAGGTGACAAAGGCCAAATATAGCCCATAACCAATTAACAGACAAATTGCATTCAAAAATGTATAATAACCCTAACTTAAAAAATTTTACACACATTGTGTTTGTGTGTGTATCTGTGTGTATTCAAAGAAACAATTAAATGATATCAGGTTCTCAGAATAGCCAATATGTAACTAGTTCATTGTAGCCGATGGTAGAGGCTAAACTGGATTTACTGCTATTGTCAGGGTCAGGGAAAGGGTCTGGAAGGAGGAGGACAGGACTGCCAACCTGGGTAGTTGAAGAAGACGTCGAGCCTTTGGAATTGGCAGGAGTTCTGAAAATCAGGATGAGGGGTAGGATATCACCAAAACTGTCATAAGAAAGAGACTGCAGCATCTCAGAAACCGAGGCCTCTTGATCTGTAGCCTGTTGTTCAAATGGGGTAGAAGCATAGCATGTTTTCTCATTTGTGAAACACTGAGAGGATCAGTTATCTTCTGTCTGCAAAGCTAGGCACCAGCAACACAAAGGCAGGTAAGACAGCCTCTGACTTCTAGGTCTCATGAATCATAACAGTAGCTTTCATTAATTGTGCTTCCTGTGCTCCAGGGAACCGAGGCAGCTTCCCTAATCTGTTTTTAACTCCATCTCACAGATGGGTATATTAAGGCGTAGAGACCTTATATAATTTATACAAAGTCAGTTAACTAGTGTAGGTATCTCTTCTAACAAATCAACTGTAGAACAGTAAGTCTATAATTTGTGAGGGAAATTTATTCCCAGAGAAATATTTACAAATTACCACATTCTTAATTACTTCTTCTCCTTTAGACATCGTCTAAGTACCTATTTCTAACATTTTTTAAATATTCTTTAATTTTTTTTTCTTCATAGCTATACCCATTGTTGACTGGCTTAATTCCAGTGAGCATCCACTTGAGATGAAAGACTCACTGTTTTCCATATTTATCTTAACTTTATTGAATTCTGATACCTAAGTTATTTACCTAATACCTAGGTTGTATCTAAGTATCAGCACTTTCATTTTGCTACTCGGTACATAAAAAATAAGGTGAAATACTCAAATAACTGCACAAACATTGCTGTATGTCAGTGGTAATGCTGCTGAAGTTGATAACACTGTGGACATGAGGGAACATGATTATACAGCAGTTTAAACTGTCCCCCCACTGGCCAGTGGACATGCATCTGAGTTCAGTACTCAGTACCAAAAAAAAAAAAAAAAAAGACCGTCTAGAGATGACGGTGTATATTGAAAGTAGGTTGATTAGAAATCAGATGTTTAGACAGAAACAATGATGGAATTGAAGAATAGTAAGTGGCATTTGCCCAAGGGACTCAAAAATGCCGAAAGTCTATCCTGCCAGTTACTTCTCTATTTGGGGAAGTGTGTGAGGGGGATGCAAATAGAAGGGACATTTGGAAAGGAAATGAACCTTTTATTGTCGGTTGAACTTGAACCTAAAACTACAATGCAAAGTACTTTACTGATAAGCTGGCCTACGGACCCTAGTCCCCTATCCTTAGCCAAATTCAGATCTAGCCACTATCTGGGCTGGTTACATGAAAGGACAAAAGGAGAAGAGAGCACCAGAGAGGAGGGGTTTCACACCCACATACTTGGACTTTTCACTCACAGTGTCTACTAGCTAATGTGGCCTGTCAGTGGTCTGGAATTCAGCCCACTCAGAGAGAGGGCACTTTTTTCCTGGTGCTCATTCTGACAAAGGAAAATCGAGGATTGACCTAAAAGGCTAAGCCAGAAGAGGAATCTGCGTTTTTCTGACTCCATAGCCCAGGCTTCTTCTATAATGTAAAGCTGCCTCCTCTTTCAAGATCAGTGTGTCAGGAGAATAGAACCTGGACATGGCGAAATATGACCATTTCACAGTAGTAGATCAGTATGTCCTATTTTAAAGCCAAGTATTACTCGGAAATACTAATTCTTGTCTCAGGCCATCCCCAAATGCTGGTACAAAGAAGGTCTGAATCTATAGAAGCACAAGCGAGCAGGAAGCTCATTTTTAGTGACTATCAGAATCACATCCAGTTTTCTACATCAGTATTTTTGTGGCCTGGGCCATAGCTATAGACAATTTTACTTTGATAATATAGAGCAGTTGCATTTTCATAAAGCTAAAACTACAAGTAATGAGCACTTTTCCAGCTCCTATTAATTTAACATGAAGTATTTAGTGAAAATGTTATTTAAATATGGTATTAGGTTCTGAACAATATTAAGTTAACAAAAATACTGTTTAGCAAAATGTCACCTATGCTGCTAGCAGGCCCATAGACGTTTTCTTGCTGCTGGTGGAGAGTGCTTCTTGGCCTCCGGTGCCTGAGCTGGCCCTGGCTGTGAAGTAATAGGCAGGTCTCCAGGTCAGCTCTGGGTGAATGAAAGGTTGTGGTTTGCTCTGTAGAAATTTCAGGTCTTGCAGGATGGCAAGCTGCCTGAAGCACAACACATAGCGGATTACCTTTTGAACTTCCACATCACCAGATTATTTCAGTTTAGGTTGTTTATAGAGCAACCCACAGAACTTCCTCGTCTGTCACCGCTCTGGACTCACCAGAGCCCTATCATTTTACCAACCCCACAGGGCCAAGCAACATCTAGGAATCTGATTTTAATCAGACTTTTTCTCTTGGTCCTTGTCTGTGTGCTTACATACCCACAGATACACATGCACGTATACACATGCACATTTCCCAGACATAGTTAACCCAGCTTTGGGGGAAAAAAATCTGTTCAATTTTATTAAGACCGTCTATGTTTCATCTACAAAAAGAGAGAGATAATTGTATTTTCTCTCAAGCACAACTTTGAGATCTTTCAGAATATCTTCTTTTATGCCATATTTCAAATGCCTATTAATTTATTTTTTGCAATAGTAATGTGCATGAAACATGTGCTTACTATATTGTTTAACTGTGAGGTGACCCTTTTTTTACATTTGTTAACAAAATATGACATGACACGTTTTATCAGGTCTATAGATATTCTTGCCTTCTTCTTAGGACTAAGTACATCCTCTGGTTTAATAAGTTAAGCTATAACTGACAATTTCCTTTCCTCTTGAAAATAAAATTCTACTTTGAGTATAAAATGGGGCTTTTGGGTTCTGTGCCTTAGGTACTATTTTAAGTAATTTCTCGGAGTGATTATTGTTGGGCTCCTGTTAAGCATGTGCCGTTTGTCTTCTGCCTTTTCCACAGCCATGCTGTTTTGAGATTGGGTTTAGGAAGATTTAAATGGAAATCAGTTAAGTGGTAATTTTACAGTCTCTGTATATTATTCTACGTACAGTCTAGACTTGTTATCTCACCCGTCAAGCCGCTGGTGTGTTATTACCCATGAACAGCCCAGGTCACTTTTGCTGACTGTTTTACCAAGGATTAGCTTCACTTCCCTGTACTTTGTCACCGGAAAGAGATGGAATGGAATGAGTGTTTGACCTTCTCCTGGTTAAAGGTTTTGAAGGCTCTGAGCCCAAGCACATGCAAATTCCAGAGCTATAACAGATCTTAATTTTTCCAGGTTTTGTGTGGAGAAAGTAATGTTCTTGAAGCTCTAACTCTGTGAATTGACTTCTCTGCCTTGTCCAAGTTAGCACTCTGTAAGCAGCTCTGCACCTCATTTATTTCTGCACTGACTCTTCTGCAACAGCTTCAACTACAGTATGGGAGAAATCCTTCTTGGAAGTCACTTTAGCAAAAAAATTAAATATAATGTACAAAACAGTGGCAACGTATGTCTAGAAATTTACAGTGTTTTTCTGCTCAGTTTATTATGTTTCTGGAATTATGTACATTAATAGGTAGATGAAATCAATATTGATGAGATTCAAATTTTTATTCTAAAAAATGGAAAATGACTTATGAACTATGTTTAGAAGTCATTGGATTTGTCTTATTAATATGTGATGCATAGAAACCATTTATGCTTTTCTAGGTGCATTCCTTAGTCTTTATTTCTCCTTTGATTCAGTTTTTACATATGGCAAATCAGAGATTTGGGGAGGATGAAGTGGGGGTTCAGGTGGGTCTTTGTATGCTTGTTTTCCCAGGAGTTTTAGTATACAGACCCTGAGGAATTATCTGGGGTTTGTACATCACAAGGTAACAATTGCTCCATTGATTTTCAAAAGACATGGAGTCCTGTAGGCAGAACAGCATTAGTCTGTGACCATAAAGGAAACTGCAGCTTTTCACTGGTGTACTTGTTAAAGATTACCAGCCTTGATAGTACTAAATTTCAAAAGCTGGCATCGTTAAGAAAAGAATAAGCAAAAGTAACTTCAATAGCCCTGTTATTGTGGCTTGCTGTTGTTTGGGCTTTTTGGAGACTAGGCATCAAAGGGAAATTTTCTTCTGAACGCATGGTTTGAGATATAGTGCAGCTCAATTGTTTTGTTTGATGTTGTTTTTAAGTTTCAAGTTACAGAAACAATGACAAATTAATTCCTAGCAAGCAATGTGGCATTATAGCTGCCCCCTTGAAGGGCGTTTGGATTCTTGTCCAATTCTATACTTAAAATTACATGCAATTATTTCTTTTTTCTTTTCCTCCTAAGTGTGAATACTTACCTGTTTGCTGAAAAAGGTTGCTGTGGCCTTAAGATCTTAAAAGAGAACAAGGTAGATTTTTTTAAAGGAGGTTTTCATGGTAGGTAGCCTGCTGCTTCTGCTCTGTGTGGATTCCATTAAAGTCTTTTTTTTCATGGATTTCTGATTTCTTTTTCTTTCCACCTTACATAAAAGATGTAAATAAATATGTTGTTATTTTTCCCCCTCTCTTCTTTTGCCAGACTATGAATCCTCCTCTTCCCCCACCTCCTCTCCTGGCTCCCACACTGCCAGGCGCTGCTGCTGCTGCTGCTGCTGGAATGGGACCCAGGCCCACAGCAGGACCCACTGACCAGATTGCACATTTACGGCCTCAGACTCGCCCCAGTGTGTAAGTGAGGGTATCATTTATTACTGCTTAAATGTTCATTTCAAACTAAACCCAAACAGCAGAGGTAAAGAAACACCTCTCTGATATGAGGTGGTGACAGGCTTATGGCTCACAGAAGTGGTTTGTGTTCTGCAAACTTCTACCCAGTCATGCATATAATTAGGAGACTGCTGAAACAAATAATGAGCTCTAATACATGAGCTCTCTGGGCAGCCATCCTGCTGAGTGAAGGCCTTCCGTAGTGTAGGGAAACAGAGCTGTTTGCTTCTTCACAATATTTTATGTGTATGGAACTGCCTTTTGAGCCTTTTGTCTCCATTTTTGTTCCTTGCCTTAGGATGCTAAGGAATGTGAAGGTATTCCACGCAAATCAGGTCTAGTTGTAGTATGCACATGAAAAGCTGAAAGTGCCCAGTGATAAGTATGCAGAAAAGTCTAATTACCTTGTTCAGAGTTTACTGATGGCAGAAACAGCTAGATTTTTCTGGATCCTGTATTGTATGAGTTTATACATGGAACAGCTTAGACCCCTGGTAGAAACTGATGAGTATTGCCTGCCTGGTTTCCATGTCGGTGGTATACTCACCTTGCATCGTGGGGTGGTTTTGCAGTCTCTGTGATCTGGACTTTCTTTCCCTTTGACTTTTTCAAACTCGGTATTTTTACTGGCTGAGGATTCAGAAACAGGTGCAGCCCAAGCCTCTCAATTCAGCTCGATTCAGTGGAAGGCAGCACGCTGTGCTTCCCAGTGGGATTTCATGCCATATGTCCTCATTTGGGGCTCCCTCCCAAGTCTAACAAGTACCGTTTGAAGAGCTCAATTTTCCCAGTGGGCACCTAATCCCCAACAACAAGTTAGGCGCTCTGGGAAGCTGCATTAATTCTTTCACGCCCTGTGAGTGCCATTTGGTGGGATAGTCACCTTCACACAGAGGACCAAGGTGGCAGTTCTAAATCAGGAAGGCCTCTGCCTTTTAAATGTAGATGGCAGAATCTCTTTCGGTGGACAATTATGAATGCTACTTGCAGGTTAAAGGATTATACTTTCTGTTTACATTTGTACAAAATGTTTAAGACTTTATACCAAGGAAGAGTTTTGCGCATCTTGGGGTTTGCCTGTTACTCAGCCCGAACTCAAATATTTTTTTCTATTCTAGGTATATTGCTATATATCCATATACTCCCCGGAAAGAGGATGAGCTGGAGCTGAGAAAAGGGGAGATGTTTTTAGTGTTTGAACGTTGCCAGGATGGCTGGTTCAAAGGGACGTCGATGCATACCAGCAAGATAGGGGTTTTCCCCGGCAATTATGTGGCACCAGTCACAAGGTATGGTTTTGAATAAATAGTTTACTAACTCCTAAACAGAGAAGCTTTGTTCTCTCCATGGCTCTCAGCCTATCCAGATTCCTTCTCACATTATAATTGCCTGTTACAGAGCCAACATTAAAAAAATTCATATCTATGTTTGCTGAAATCCTCTTTAACTCTAAAATTTTTAGCTTACCTTCCACATGGACGTATATGAAATTGTAAGTTTCTACAAATAAATCTGCCGTGTTTTAAGTTATTTGCTTTAAGTTATATGTAGAAGACTCAAGTAGACCATTTTCAGTATTTTTCTGCTTGGAAAAAAGCATAAAGCTTAATATAAATAAAAGCTATATTATTAATACTTAGATGTTTCTACAATGCTTTAATGCATGCTAGCCAGGCAGATTTCTAAATGTGTTGCACATATTAACTCTAAGCCATTAAACAGCACTTGTAGTTGTTATTATCTAGATGAGGAAATAGGGCCACGAAGAGATTGAATAACTTTTCTGAGATGACACAGTGAAGAAGTGCTCGAAGCCAAGTGGTCTGTCTCTAATATCCCAATAGCTTGATTGCCTCTGAATTCTGGCAATGAATTTCTATAATAGAGTCAGAAATAAAGTTCCTTAAATATGACTTAGATCTTTTCTCTTTCTCAACTGAAGGTGATTTTGCTCCCTAAGGGAAGCAATGTCTGGACACGTTTTTGATTGTCATTACAGGAAGTTGGTGGGGTGGAGTAGGCTGCTATTGGCATCTAGTGCATAGAAGTCAAGGCTGCTACTAAACATCATACAGTTCATAGGATAGCCTCTCACAGAAAGGAATTATCTGGCCCAAAAAGATGACTGAGGCTGAGAAATCCCATTATAAGGGAATGGGAAGTAAGAGCTTTTAAATATACAAAATTTTCTTTATTTTATTTAGAGATAGATCACCTTCTGGTTACTGAGGAAAGGAAACGGAATGAAACGATTATAATAGCATCAGCATTGAGGGAGACTCAGTTTTGTCCACTGGGCTCTTAAATGGTCCAGGTTTAACTGTGTTAAATCATTCTTTAAACCACCCTGATTTTAAATAAGTGGCTTAATGAACTGACATATTTGTCAGCTGTTGGCCTTGATTTATGGTTGGCCAGCAGCCTAATCAAATAAAAATCACTATTGTTGCAGATGGTGACAGGATGCTGGCTTTAATTTGACTTGCAGATTTTCAATTAGTATAAACCTTATTTTCTGTATATGTTAAAATTTACATTCAGAATCCAGAAGATAGTAGATAGACACTACCTGGTGGGGAAGAACAAAAAAAACAAACTGCAAAAACAAGGGGAGTAAAATAAACCAAACAACAACAAAATATTCAGTTAATTAAAGGAAAACATTTTCATAAGATTCAAAAACAAATTGTCAGAAGTCTCTGAAGAGATACTTACTTACAGTAAATTTTTTGTTATTCATCATGGCAAATAATAAAGACATTTGAGTAAATGACATATTCTACTTAGTAGAAAGTTACTATGTATAATTATTTAAATAAATTTAGAATATCAAAAATTTATTGCACAAAAATATACCAAACCTGATTTAATTAAATTCAACCAGTAAGTATTTGTTTACAACTTACTCTACCTCTATGCCTGTAAATCCTGGAGAAATGGAAGAAAACCATTTCATTCTGTCTTCAAGGAACTTTTACTGAGTCAGGAGTACTTAATAATGAATTTACTAAAAAATAACACATTTTGTAATCAAGGGCCATGGAAGGAAGAAATCCACATGAAATAGAATAGTCAAAGCCTTAAACTTGAACCTTAGGCAAGGCTTTTTGAAATGATGGGATTTCCTCTGGGTCTTAACACATAAACAAGATTAAGGTAGGTCAAGAGAAGCCAAAGAGGACATTCCGAGAGTGCTTATATCTGTGTATGTGCACACATGTGCATTACACAAGCAGTTGTGTGATATGGAGCGAGGGACAAGCAGGGAGAAGGGTAGAAAACAAGAGCAAGGCTATGGAAATGTGATTGTAAGGTAAGAAACCTGGCTTCTTGGTAGATGAAGGAGGAAAATTCGGCATTAAGTCAGTGGAGAGGTTTGGCCTTTGTTTGGAGAGCTGACTGCAGTAACTGTACATTCTTGAGCAGTACGATGTATGATTTTCTGTGACTTAGAATACATTTCAAGACCTTTCTCTGCCCCAGGACCGTTGTTACTTTGAATTTGCTATTCTTACGTTTATCAAAATAATTTCATTCATTTTTTTAAATATTCTGTCTTAAAGCTCTGAGTCATTTTTCTTGCATTTAATTGTTCTGTCTTCCACTTTTCTGTTTTTCTGCCATGGCAGGGCAGTGACAAGTGCTTCCCAAGCTAAAGTCCCTGTGTCTACAGCTGGTCAGACAAGTCGGGGAGTGACCACAGTCAGTCCTTCTACTGCGGGAGGATCTGCCCAGAAGTTCCAAGGAAATGGTATGGCCGGGAGTCCCAGTGTTGTACCCACCGCCGTGGTGTCAGCAGCTCACATCCAAACAAGTCCTCAGGCTAAAGTCTTGTTGCAGATGACAGTCAACCAGGCCCGAAATGCCGCAAGGACAGGTAAGGAGGAAACCAGACTGGGAAGTATCAGAAAAGGGGCTTGTCTGCCTAATATCAGATTTTTAATGACAGATATTGAGAAAAGCAATTATAATATTAAAATAATGAATAATAGGAAATGGAAGTAGGCACAGTCTAGTCAGTGGCACTTTACATCTGCTTATTTTGGCTAAAACGGCCCTCATGTTAATTCAATCCTGATGTACAGATCGAAAGCCTGAAAGAAATTAGGCTGATACTAAGAATGTCAATAGTACTTGAAACTATGACTTCTGTAGACAAGATTGTATGATCTCAGATCTCACTGCTGTCAGCTGCATGTCCGCTGCATGATAGTCTGCTAACTGGTATGCAGACGATTTTTTATGAATTTAGTCATAAGTCTGTTTTAGACCCAATGAAATCTTAAATAGCTTTCTCCTTTCTATAGCATTGAAAACCTACCAAGAGTCTTGGATAATGGTGGGAGTAAACCTATGACTTGTAGCAGAAAAAAACAAAAGAAAGAAAATAATTAATAAGAAAAGGGAGAATTATTTTTGAAAAGGACTGGATGTAGAGCAGGGGTCCCCAACCCCCAAGCCATGGACAGGTACTGGTCCGTGAGCTGTTAGGAACTGGGCAGCAAGCACAGCAGCATGTGAGTGGCAGGTAAGTGACAAGCAAGAGAAGCTTCATCTGTGTTTGCAGCTGCTCTCCAATGCTAGCATCACCACCTCAGCTCCACCTCAGATTGTTAGGTGTTAGATTCTCATAGGAGCACTGGTCTCTAGTGCCAAAAAGTTTGGGGACCCCTGCTATGGAGTACTATCAGAAACTGGTTCCGTGTCTCTAATTCCATGAGAAGGCCTTCTCTCTAACCGAAGGACCTCAGAGTCATAGCTGAGCTTCCAGGCACTCGACAGATTTAAGAGCTGATCTAGAAGGGAAACAGTGTCTAGGGACCCAGCTAAGATTAAGTGCTTTTAAACCACCATACAACCATTATTTATTATAATAAATGCAATAGCAACCTATCATTATTGTCTGATGGAGTGAAATGACTCATGTTTTGGTGAGTAGCATTTATTGGACAGTTGAATTTCACTCTGTTCCCTCTTGTCGTCTGCTAGTTGCGGCACACAACCAAGAACGGCCTACAGCAGCGGTGACGCCCATCCAGGTGCAGAGTGCCGCTGGCCCGGGCCCAGCAGCCGTGGGCCTGCCCCATCATCCCCTACCCTCCCCACAGCCCCCACCTTCAATGGCAGGCTCTGCTACCCATGTCACTGCCGTCAGTATGGGTCGGGCCAATGCTCCCCTGGCCTGTGCTGCAGCTGCTTCACTGGCATCTCCAAGCATCCCCCACACCGCTCTGGAGACCGAGCCCAGTGGCCAGACGATGACCATTCTCTCTGGACTTCCCACCTCTCCTGAGACCGCTTCATCTGCTTGTGGGAACAGTTTGGAAGCTAAGCCAGACAAGGATAGTAAAGTAAGACCAACATCCCGTGTCTCTGCTTATGTGGTGTCCTACCCTTTCTACTAGTGAAACATCTCATCCAGCAGATGCCAGTCACTGCGTCAGGGGCTGGGCTCATGTTTCTCTGCCTTTAAAGGCCCGCTTGTCGCTAGGCCTTGTGTTGGACTTTGGGAAGCTGCAGCAAATAAGACATAGTCACTTCTCCTGCAGCTTACATCTCATGGAGGGGTTTCCTTTCCCTGTAGTTAATCATTCTTTCATCATTTCGCTGTCCTTAATTCTTCCTCTTCAGTCAGTTTGTTTCTTGTTAACAGTCTGCCAGAAAAAAAAAGAAAAAGAAAAATTTAACATACAAAGGAGTTGAAACTGTTGATCTCAAGTGTTATTTTTGGATTTATTTCTTCTGTGGTGTATTTGGTTATAATCAGCATGGATAGTTTTTCTCTTGACTTGAAATGTAGAGGGAAATTATTTTCTAAATCCATCGATCTTTTAAAACGCTCTCTGTTAGGCTGAATTTCAAAGAAAATATAAATGGAATGCTGTGTTTGAAAGACCGACCTATGGTTGGGTTTGGACACAGGTGGCTGGAGGCAAGGGAAATAGATGGTGATTAAATGTGAACAGAAAGAGAGAAGAGTAAGAACAAAGTCTAGATATTGTATTGTATTCATGATTTTTTTCTCAGCATGTCATGCATTTCTTTTTAAAAGCTCAGTTCCGAGAAGCTCTAGGGTAGTCATAAACTGCTAGCCACCTGGTGTAGTCGTAGTGGATGTCGCTCTATTTAAATGGTTAGGTAAGCCTGTAAATGGGGGTTTATAAGGAAATAAACTTTATAGCCTACTAAAAAGTTAATATTTAATTGTTGGGTTAACATGAGTGTTTTTCAAAAAGATTGGTATCTTTTTAGCGTTTATAATTAACTACATTAAACTTACACTCGAGCTGACACGTTCAACTTTGTCAATATCATTAAAAGAATTATGGTTTTGATTTTAATGTGTGGAACAATGTGTCTCAGGGCCCTTGTTGCTGAGGAAAACAGGGACTCTTCAGCCCCTGCCCTCCCCACCAGGAAAGAATTCATTGAATCTCTGAGGCTTGAAAGAGACCTGTGCTAGACAGAATAATGGCTCCCCAAAGTTGTTCGCATCCTAATCCCTGAAACTTGAGAATATGTTTTCTTACATAGCAAAAGGAATTTTACAGGTGTTATTAAATTAAAGATTCTGTGGTGAGGGGGTTATCCTCGATTATCAGGGTTTGATGAATATAATCATGACGATCTTTGTGAAAGAGAGGCAGGAGAATCAGGGCCTGAGCAGATGTGACCTCAGAAGCGGAGATCAGTGTGATTTGAGGAAGGAGCCACAAGCCAAGAAATGCAAGCGATTTCTAGAATCTGGAAAAGACAAGGAAGGAGGAGTCTTCCCTAGGGCCTCCGGAAGGAATGCAGCCTGCCAACACCTTGATTGTAGGACCTGACTTTCATCATGAAGTTTATGGTAATTTGTTATGGCAGCAACTAATACAGAACCTTGGGGATTATCCTGTTGAGTACCCACGCTTGACAAACACTGGCCTCTGTTTGGAAACCATAATGACCGTGAGGGCCTTTGCTCCAGAGTGTCCCATGCCATTTTCTTTATTTTGATTTGCTATGTAGAAAGTGTCGATCTCCTTTCTGTATGATCCCTTGAGGTATTTTAGGTTTATCTTCCTTTTTTAGGGTTATACTCCTGAAGTTTTGTTCAGTGTTCCTCATGTCACAGGTTACAGATTTTCTCTACTTAAATTTATCACCTCATTTGATGTTCCAAGTCCACTAAAGAGACTTTTCTTGGTTGATATAAATTTAATAATTCCATGATTAACATGTCGTTTAGCCCACATTCCTCCACCCTGTCTACCAGAGTATTATGGCAGAACTTGGTAAATGCCCATTGGGATTCAAATGTCTTTTACATTCTCCAACCAAATAATTCCCCAGTGGCCCCATCATCTCAGCTGTTAATTATTGTCAGCAAATGTCTCCTGGAGGGTCAGTCTCATTTCCTTTTCTGAGTAAACCTTTCATTTAATATACTGTTCTAGAATTTTCCAGACAGTCTTCAAAGTGCATTGCAGTCTTCTTTTTGAAAATTATGACTATACATCCCCTTCTTTAGCCTACCGAGTCGACCTGATCCCAGCTTCACCAGGATCTGTCCAAAATTATTGGTTGCATTTCAGCTCTTCATTTTCTTTGCACACTGAGGTGAATTCAACCTGTCAAGAGTAGTCATTTGATCCCTAACACCCAATCTCTTCACCCATTTCCCTCTTACTAAGGTTCATTCTTCCTTTCCAGTCTGAAGATCATCCTTCCCTTTTTTCATACCATCTAAGAACCATCATCTCTTCCAAACAGCAGGTCTATGTCTTTCTTGTTGTGGCTTCAAACATAACTTTAAAGCCGCCTATGCACACACACACCCTTCATTTTTTCTTGGTCTTTAGAATTTTTGCAACTTTAAGTTCATGTGGATCATGATAATGTTCTTTCTTATGAGCTCTTCTCTTGATGTTTTTGCAGAAGTCTTTTATGAAATTTGAGCTCATTAGGCTGCTCCCTGGAGGATCACATCAGTGCCTTTGTATGCCCCTACATTTTCATCTGCTGGGATAAATTAGCAATTGTATATTATAGTTAGAATTTCATTTTGGAGAGCCCTCCCAATCCTCTTGAAGTATCTTTTCTTTTGAGTTTCAGGTCATGCATATATTTTTTTGAACTTAAAATCAGTTCTTTTAAACTTTAGAGTGCAAATCTAACGATAGCAGATCTCTCTTTGGGTGCTTGCTTCCAAGTTCTCAAAATTTCTGCTTCACCAGCTGAACCTCTCCATCCCGGACCTGGTCTCTGCCTTTCCCCCAGTTGATCATACTTAGATCCAGAGTTGCCATTTGCTCATGTTTCTGTAAGGTTAAATTATCAGCAAGGCAAGGAAAAAGTGTATCAGAGATTCTAGTTTTAGTTGAGACTTCCAGCAAATATCTAGGTATTTGACCATTTCCTTATTATTTTTGTCTTCTTTCATCATTATGTGATCTGCATCATTCATGTGCTTAAACTATCAAGGCAGTGTGGGGTGTGTCCCCCAAATGATTGCTTATCGATTGTTCTTTTCTCGTTACCAAAATGCACCACAGAGGTGTGTTACTTTTTAGTGTGCACAGAGGACTATTGCAGCCCCTCGCCTGACTGGGCTAGTCCTTTTTAACAATATTTTACTTGGAAGTCCTCTCTCACAAAGTCTCAGAACCCTGTTTTTGTCTCTGATTTAAAATCTCTAGCTAATTTTGTCTGGTAACCGCATTCTGTGGTTTGATAAATAGGCATCTGAAAGTCTGTAATATAATTCCCAAACGTCATCTCAGTTATTTCTTGGTTGAAATCTTGGGCCTTTCTGCAATTGCTATTCTTTCTGCAAGATCCCTGATGTGTTCTATAGTTACTGGTTTAACAGCTTTATCTGGACATTTTTCTAACTTCATATTCAATTTAAAGTCTTCATTGTTTGATCAGCTAGTCTCCAGGCAAATATGTTTTCCAGTCCTTATGAGATACTCATGTATATGCATATATATTTTTAAGTTGTTTATAAGTTAGGGAAAATCTAAACATCTGAACAACACCTAAATATTATCCAAGATTTCAAAGAAAATCATTAATATTATGGTGCATGTATGCTTTTTTTCCATTATATACCAAAATATAATAAATATTAGTTTAGTATAGTAAGCTTTCTTCACAAAATAAAATCTTTTTTTTTTTTTTTTTTTTTTTAGCACCAATTACATAGTGGCTGTTTCTTCTCTCAATTGTGTTAAAATATGACTTTATTTGATCAGATAGCTATTCAAATTAGGCAGTGCTCATCTGGAAGTGGTTAGGAGTGCTCTACCCACAGGAACTAGAAGCAAAACTTTTATAGAGAAGACGGGAAGCAATGCAAGGAAATTATTTGATTGGCTATAGCTTGCGTAATTGCCTTATTTGGGAAAGATTCATTAGTCGTTTGTGATTGGTTGTCCTTAGGTTTTGATTCCTTAACCTTAAGGTATTTATAGGTTTAGGTTTTCCTTTGCTAATGTAGGTTGCTAAGGCATTAGAACCACTTCAGTCTAATGGCCTCTAATTATACCTCTATTCATTTAATTAATTTAACAGTTTTAACTCTCACATCAGAAAAAGAGGAGAAACCACCTCTGATCTTCCCTTTACCTCATTTCCTAGCCCTACCTTCATAGTCTCTGCAGATGCTAAGTCCCTGGACCATTATTCATTCCCCTGCAAATCAGCAGGCATAGGTGTCGGCTGTCCCACTCTCTGCTGTAAGCTGGGCATGTTCCTGAAAGATAGCATTCCTACACGTGGTCAACATGTAGGGCCTCGACCCCCACCTCAAATTCCTAATGACTCTCTCCCTTAAGGAGCCAGCCACAGCTTTTCTTCAATCAATCCACTGATGTTTGAGGACGTTTGCTATTATTCTTGGTTTTCTTAAGCACAGAGTCCATCTGGTTTTTAAACGCCCATTTTCTTCTATTCTGAACACTTGTCTTGAGGTCCCTAGTGATCAGTTTTTTTGCTCACATGATTTTCTTTTGTCCCAGTCCTTTATTTTGCTGTCAGAAACCAAGATGGTCTGTGGGCTTTGCCATTTCATTTTCTTAAGGAGAAGCCCACCCTCCCTTTTAAGAGATTGGAGTGACTATTACCTCCTCTGTTGGCAGCCAGGATCCAGACCAGGTCTGGACAGTGCAGATGTGCACAGAGTTCAGCTCAGAGTGACCTGTGTGATCACCAGCCTCTAGGTACACATCTCTGCTCTCATTCCATGGCGTAGATGTGCTTCTGGAGATGATGCCTGTGCCAGACTCACAGAAGAGTAGGGGCTTCGTTCAAATCTTACTTTCACCCCTTACTAGCAGTGTGATTTTAGGCAAGTTTAGAGAAGTTTAAGCAATGAGAATAATATCGATGCCTATTTCATCAGGTGGGTGTGAAGAATAAATGCGAAAATCCTTGGAAAAGCATTTTAAAAGATTCTTGAATCCAGAGGTGTTTAACCATCTCTAGAATTTCACATAGCCTTTCCCTCTCTCCACACACTTTCTTAAAAAGCTTTTCCCACACTCCCTGCCTCTCCAGTCCCCCTCCGCAGCAGACAGCAACCCCTGGTCATTTTCTCTCCCCTTCCCGAGCTTTATTTTTCTGCAGAGCACCTCTTTTACAGCCACGTTAGTGTCTCTGCTGGAGGATGTGAACTGCTTGTTGTCTTGCTCAGTTATATTCTCATAGCCTAACTTGTTGGTGGCTCATATGAAACACTCAATAAAAATTTGTTGAAAAAATGAATGATTATTACTAGACAATCATATGAATTAAGTTTTTGAGATTCCTTACCTAAGAACAGTGACTGATTATTGGGAGTCTTACTGTGTGGATTTTTGATGGCCAATGCTATTTTCTCTGTATATCTGAGGGCAAGGAGACAAAGAGGAAGATTTAGTGGGTAGAATGTGATTAATTGTAAGTAAGAGATATGTAAAAATTTTTCTTTCTAGTTGTCTGGTAATTATTTTCTGACCCAAATAGTTCTCTCTCTTTTTTTTTTAATCGGCAATGCAGTTTTAAGTCATCAAATCTTTCAAAGAGAAAATTATCACTACAAAAATATTATTTCATCTAGGAGTAATTCCTTGGGAAACCCACAGGAGAGTAATTATTAAGGTTTATGTTAAAAGGTATGCCCCTTTTCATGCATTCTAACATTACATTTAAAAAATTGCTTTGCTGAAGTGTAGTCTTTATTAATTCTTTTATAATTATTATTTCTGCTAGATTTCGAAAAAACAAAGGTGCCCTTAGATGATAAGTGTCTGAGTTTGCAAAATTATCTCTCAAGTGGCACATCGTTCTGCTAATGTAGAAAACATCAGAATATGATACTAAAAGCACAGCTTCTTGGAATTATGGCAGCATCTTCTCTGTTTAACACCCCCAGCCCCTACCCCCAACCCTGCAACAGCACTAATCCTCTGCCTTCTGCTCCATGGGTAGTCCGCAGCGGCTGATGATGATAACACATCCCATAGAAGTCATTAAAGCAATCTATATTTAATGTGTTTAATCATTTTAGATGAACCAAGTCATCTTTCTTCTTAATCACTTTATAGGCTGTTCCCTGAGCACCATTCAGTTAAATGATATTTTTCTGAGTGCCCAGACTGAGCTTTTAAGAAACATCTTTAGCTGTGGCTTGCTGAGATTGTAATTTATCAATGGACTTGATGTTCTCAGTAGATCTGTGGGGGTCCAGGGATTAGAGATGCTTTCTTACATCATGGCAGGGGAAGTTGTGGCTGGCTGCTGCTTTAGATGTGTAAGCTCTTGAACATTACTGTGTCCCAGCTCATTTTTCAGCCCTCCAGACCTCAGGCTCCCTTAAAGAAATGTGGCAGCAGCTTTGGCAGATGTTTCCTCAGACCTCTTCATTATTCATTGTGTAGAGGGAAGTCTTTATCACCACTGGATTTAAGAAATCCAGAATTTCTTCTCTTACTTGTTTAGCACTGGGATGAACTAAGTATTTTTCCTTCCTGCCTCCTGTGTCATCCTGTGCCAGGCTTAGCCTCTCAGCTCAGTAGGTGCAGGGCTCTGCTCTAGGCACTGGGTGTGAAACAGAGGTATATGATGGTGTAGGTAGTCCATCTTTATAGGGTCATGTATTAGAACGCATGTGATAACCTCTTGGAAAATGTGAAGTAAATGAAGCAAAAACTAGTCAGGGGAGTTGAGGCCAGGCCTTAAAGAGAAATGCAAAATAATTTTCCTCAGGCCGTGGTGGGGAGAAGAGGGGTGTGCTTTCGATCATTGATTGGCTTTGCTCATCTGCAGCCTGCATTGAGCATGTACAGAAATGACAGGACTTCCAGCTGTCTTGCTCCTCCCTCTGTTTCTAACCCAGGGGTTAACACTTGCTGTGAGCAGCATTAGGTAAATGGGGCCTGTGGTGCAGTCTCCCCAGATGCCTCTTCATCGTCTGATAAATGATACTTTTGTCTCTCTTTTTCTGCCGTTCTCTCTCTAATGGAACTGTGTTAATCTGGAGTCAGACTCTTTTCCCCAAGGGATTTTTACTGAGTATGAAGTAACTCATATTCCCAAGAAAAATTCCTAGGTATTTTATCTCCTTGTGGTCCTCTCATAATTCTATTTTTCTATTAGTGGACCTTAATAATTCCAATTTGCCTATAGATTTTTCTATAGAATTGTTTCTCTATGAAATATTTAATTTTTAAGTCATGTTTCCCTTCAGAGGACTATATAATGTGGTTGACATCTTAGTAAAACAATTGAAAATGATGATATCTATGCTTACTCATCAAAAAGAACACTGACCCTTAGGATTTGGAAATGAAGGAGAGCTAACTCTAGATCTGGTTTTCCTAGAAAAGCAAAGAATCAAAATGTCCAAAAAGACAAAGGTTTAAGAGTTGGTTTCCTTGGCGTGATATTGCTGGGAAAAATTCTTATTTCTGCATTTTCTTGAAAAAAGAGACATAAAAAGTTTTGATTATACTGAAGCTTTCTTTAAAATTTTGTAGGGTTATTCTTGGCTTTCTAAATAAGGAGGTGGTTGTACAATAGAAATGGTTTGATTTCTGTCATTTTTGGCTTGTTAAATTTCATAAAGGTGACAGGTGAGAAGTGAGTGGTTTAGTCCTTAACTCTGATCAAGATATTACTACCTACAAGAAGTCAGGTCTGTGGATGGAAAGTAAAATGCTCTTTTGTTTAATTCAGCATATATGAGCTACAGATAGGACAGGCAAAATTTCATGAAATTAAATCCATAATCTCAGATTTCCATTTTGTCCTAAAGTGTCTACTTCTGCCTTCACCAAGCTTGAGGTGTGAATTGGTGAGTTTTTCATTATACATCTTTTTTATCTGCTTACTCTGCTTCAGTAGAAGATAGTAAGGAACAATGGAATGTACAAAACAAGCAAAAACATGCAGGCAGGCAGAGAGAAGAAAGAGAAGCAAAAAGCTGGGTTAATAGCACACAGAAATTGGTAGGTAGAGCACAGATAACTAAATGTCCACAAAAATAATTTTAAAGGTTCAAATAAAAAATTGCAACTATAGCACTCTATAGATTGTAACAATGCCGCCCATCTCCAACTAATTTGCTTTTTTTTTTTTTTTTAGAAAGAAAAAAAGGGTTTGTTGAAGTTTATTTCTGGCGCCTCCACCAAACGTAAGCCCAGAGTATCCCCTCCAGCTTCTCCTACCCTGGAAGTGGAGCTGGGTGGCGGGGAGATGCCACTGCAAGGAGCAGTGGGTCCCGAGCTGCCCCTAGGGGGCACCCACAGCAGGGCCGGCTCCTGCCCCGCCGAAGGGGATGGCCCGGCCACGTCACTGGCCAAGTCTCTGATCCTGGATGCAATTCGTCGCAAGACCAGCTCCCTGGACTCCGCTGTTCCCATAGCGCCACCTCCTCGTCAGGCCTGCTCCTCCCTGGGCCCCGTCATGAATGAGTCCAGGCCTGTTGTTTGTGAAAGGTGAGTTCATTGCTTTCCAGGAGAAAACCAAGCAATGTATGGCAGGGTTCATGCTGGAATATTTATTCTGACATTTAAGATATTTCTCTGCACCCTCCTAAGCTTTTCTTTTTTAACCGAATCTGTAATAATAAACAAGTACTAACTTTCTTTTACCACTTGCTGTAACATTATCTAGTCTCTGCTTTTCCCTCCCATATTTCTTACATGGGTTAGGCCTCCAACCTTCTTTTCATGTGTTTTCTCCACACAACCACTGCAGAACAGTATCCAGCTGAAATTTGTCAATCACTGGAAACTCGTTCACGTCTACCTCTTCTTCTTGCTTCTCTTCCATCACCAGCAGTCGCTTCCCTGTTTGATCCTTTGCCTTTTTTACCAGCATCTGCTGCTTTTCAAGCTACCAGAGAAGTCGGCAGTAAGAGGATTCTCTTTTGATTATTCCTGAGTCAGAAGAGTGGTTCAGTTTCAGCGACCTGTCTCCCCTCCTGACCCAGTGACCTGGTTCAGTTACATTCAGAACAATGAGCCCAGTTTTAGTGATTCTGGCCTTGAATAACAGTACAAATGTCAGCAGTTCTGTTTGATACAGTTGCTGGAGTTCTAGGAGTGCGCTGGTAAAGGAAATATATTTAATAAGGCAAAGATCTACAGGACTTGATAAATTAAAAATGAAGCACTGTTTGTTCCCCAGGAACACATCTTGAAGTATACTAAAAATAGTGGACTATTTTCACATAATTCATAAATATATTAACATTTGTTTCGAAAAGTGTCATCTGTTTTTTTGTTTCTCCATGCTTTATTCCCTCTGAACCTGTATTTCTTAAATAAAGCAAATTTCCCTTTTGTGGAAGTGTTGCCTTTTAGGTAGCATTTCCTGTGTTACTAGTTTGAAATCTTACTAAAAGTGTTATATTTTAAAGTAGCTTAAATTTACCTTAACCCAATATTTCATCAAAATCTCTCAGTCCTTCATTTACATAATTTTTTGAGCATAGTTTTTTTACCTCAAAATAAACTGGAAAATAATAAACTTCAAATAACCTATATACATTAGGTACAAAGTACACAACTTATTATATATTTTTTAATGAGGTGAAATAATTTTCTGTCGTTCTAATTCTTATAAAATCAGTTTTGAAATGAGACATTACCCTTAAAAGTGTTTTTTCCTCACAAATAAAATTATTCTCCGTCCTCTCATCTATTGTGCTCTTTGTAAAGCTTTAAAATTCTGTCTTGAATTCACATAATTCTTTTTTCTGAGGGCCAGTCTTTTTTCTTGCCATATTAGTCTGCTTTCCAGGGATAGACCCCTTCTGTCCCTGGAGTTGGTCCAGTGACTTGTTTACTCTCTTTTGGTCACACAGGCTCCTCCTCTCCCCACCCCGAGGCATTGATCTGCAGTTTTTCCTTCGTGCCCTGAATGCTCTCCTCTTTTCCCTGTCATTTGTGGTATTTGCGTTACTGTTCTGAGTGCTCATTCACTTTGCCCAGACTCTCCCGAGGCGCTGGCTGGGGCACTACCTCCCACCCCATTGTGCATTCTTTTTCAGTTGCCAGATGTCCACAAGCTCTGTGGCTCTTGCATTCCGGCCCCTTCCTCTTAGAGGAGCTCATTTCTAACAGCAGGCTCCTGCTGTTCAGTGCCTCTGAAAAGGAGAACAGACAGGTGATGGCAGTTCAGGGAGCACAGAATGCACATCAGATAAGGAACACGGAGACTTTAATGATGGGACAGATGGGCACGGGCACTCTGGAATTCTCTGGAAGGTTTTTCATATAACCATTTCTGTTTTTACAAGTAGGAAAGAGGTCTTTGGAGAAGATTTGTGCCCAAGTTTATATTTTTATAATCCACATGTTCAGTGGAGGATTAAGTATAACAGCCGGCCTGACCAACTTTTCACAGCCCTTTGCCATCATACACTGATGGTGATAGTATTCATTTAACAAGGATTCTTACATCTGCCTGGCTTTAAAAACAATAGGAAAAATTTGTGGAAACAAGTAGTATAAGAAAACAGCCTTAACCCACTGAGAATGAAGTTTTTTAATTTATAGAAAGCTACCAAGTATTTCATTTAGGAATTACCTATTTGATATTTCAAAAATTTCAACACAATGATAAGTACTTACTGCTAAAAAATGAAGGAATGATTAACTTTCATATCAGTATGACTTAGAAAGCATTTCAGGATCTTGAATTCCTTGATTCACAATCTAAATATTGACAACTCCTGCCTTGGCAAAGTGTAGAAGGCTGGGGTTCTTTTGGTAGAATTTTTACTGATAGAATTTCATAGAACCGTTTTTCACTGTATAGTATTGGTATAGTACGAGATAGGATTCATCTACAGCTTATGAAAATGAGCATAAATTTTCTTCTCAAATCATGACCCTGTTCCATAAATCTAAAGTACAAGAATGTGACTAGGGCAGCCAGTGCTGTCAGTGGAGAGAAACCTTCATGTGATACAAAGACTTAAGCAATCTCATAATAAGGAAGGATGCATGTTGAGGTGTGTTGACAGGTGTTGGTGTCAGCTGAGACAATTCTTTGAGGAACGAAAGGATTCTTTTGTGTTTGTTGAAGATACTGAAGAAAACAAGCAAGAAATAATGCTATATCCTGGAGGCAGAAAGTGTATGATTGACAATTGCTTTAAGAATAGAACAAATATTTGAGGCTTTATTTTAGAGGGATTGAGAAAAAATAATCAGAAAGTTGCAAACAGAAAATAGGAATAAAATATTTCAGAAGGGGTGGCAAATAAAAGGTGACAGATTTTTCTCTTTTTGTCTTCTAAAAAATTACAGATAAAGGGCTTAAGGAGACACAGCAAGTCATCCCTATCTGTGTATATTTTTAAGTTTAGGAATTAAACCGATAACCACATACTTATAAACCCATCTCCTAAATTAGAAAAGAACCTATGATCTTTGATCAGGGATTTAGCTGGAACACTTGGAAATATACGAATTGGATAGAGAGATTCAGAGAAAGGCAGTCGGCTTAACCAGCATGATTGATATTTGAGTCAGTGACAATGATCCCACTGGGTGTAGCCATGGACATAATTTACTTGGACTTCAAGCAAGCTGCAAAGTGAGTTAGTATGGTTTTGCCAGTGAAATACTTAATTGGATATTAGATTATTGCAGCAACTGGCAGAAAGCAGTAAATGGTTAGCCACCCAGACTAGAGCAATGGGCAGGGTGCCTCCTAGAGCCACAGGGGTTCCAGTTTGGGCAATACCAGGTGAGATTAGAAACGTAAATGTATGAACTACAGAGAATGCAAAAGAAGCCAGAAAAATAAGGAAATAGAAAAATTATACTAATAAAAAAGTTCAAGTGCCCATTTAGATGGAAGCCAGACACCATAGGCCAAACCAGGAAAGCTGACCTTAGAGTGTCAATAGAACTTCTTTCTGTAGCAAACCTCTATTTCTCTAATTACACCCTGGTAAATAACACCAAAAACTGGGTTAGGGTCCAGCAACCACCAAGAGGCAGAGGCCCATTCAAGGCCAAGTCTGTGAGCCACACTGTACCCCAACACTGCCTCCCAGGTGCTCTGTGTAAAGGGACCAAGAGGTGCTTTCCAACAGCCAAGATAATGCTCAGCTTTGGATGTTTTCCTTTTTTGTTTTCCTCTAGTCTTTCCATTATTTTTATTCAGTCACTGATTCATTTATTTTTAAAACTGTGGTAAAGTATATATCACATTTTTTCAAGTGTAAATTCAGTGCTGTTAAGGACATTCACATTGTATAACAATGCATGTTGTTGTATGCATTGTATTATATAATGGTCACCATTATCCATTTCTAAATTTTTTCTATCACCTCAAACTGTAACTCTGCATCCGGTAAACAATAACTCTCCATTCCCTCCTCCTCACCCCCATCCCTCACCCCTAACCCCACACAGCCTCCATTCTGTTTTCTGCCTCTATGAGTCTCACCATTCTATGTACACATGAAATTGTATAATTTTATCTTTTTGTGTATGGCCTCATTTCACTTAGTATAATGTTTTCAGGGTTCATTCATGTAATTTTTGTTAGAATTTTATTCTTTTTTAAGCCTTGTACATTTTTAAAAATAGTTCTACTATGCAATTAGGCCTTTTCTTCTTTGTCATTCACTGTGCTTACTTAGAATCGTCATGTGTGCTATGCTAAATGATACGAGGCTTGTAAGTGAATTATCATCATCTCACCCCTCAAGCAGCTTACAGTCTAGCAGAATAAGTGAGACAGGGCTGCAGATGGCAATAATACAGTGTAGATTAGGCTAAGTGCCATAAAAATATGCATGAGGCCTCTGGGATCTGGTCAAGCATGAAATTGCTTACAGTCATTTGGGCCACAGATTTCACAGGGAAAATTGGAGCAAGGCTTTGCGAGGCATCGGTTGGGTGCAGATGGGCAGAAAGGTCGTCAGAGGGAGTTCCTAGTGAAGGAACCACACAAACCAAGGTATAGAGTGGGGAAAGTGAAGGCCATATTTAGGGGACACATTCAGGTGTTGAAGAGAATTGGTGTGTTTATGGAGACAATAGCAACTATAGCTATAAGGAGAGGCTAAGACCAGATCATTTAGGGCTTTCTATACCCTGCTGAGAGGTAAGCTTACAGACATTGATAAGCTGGTAATAGTTTGAGCGATAGCTAGCTGCAGATACTGTTGCCACTTAAGAAAATAAATTAATATGTCAGTATAGAATGGAATGGAGACAGGAAGAGATTTGAAACAGGGGGATTATTTAAACAGATAGATTATTCTAGTAGGTAGAAGATAATGAGTTCTTCCACCAATGATGGTGGCAAATGCAAAGAAGAGAAATGGGTGGGGTACAGATTTTGTGGGTGGATCAGCAGGTCCCTTGGAGGTCATAGGAGATTGGTCTTTTGACTCCTGAGGTTCAGAACTTTCCAAAAGCCCTATTCAAATAAAGACAAGCATAATTCGAGTGAGGCAGAGAGTAGAGCCGCAGATGTGAAGGGCCTCATCAACAGCTGCACCTTACATCTGCTTGTTGGTCTGGAAACATTCTGCTTGGCAGAGCCTTTCCATGCCTGAGATAGTTGGCCTGTTGTGCCTAGTATTTGGCCTTAAGAGTCTATATTAGAAATCTGTATGCAAACTGCCTCATAAGGTTTGAAGCTGGGAGGTTTCTGAATAGAATCTGTTACTGCTGCACCTGGTAGTCTTCATACAATCAAGACTGTGTCACAGTTTCCATTATGCACATGATTTCTCTTCCACCCCCCAGAGATTTATAACTTAGCAATAAAAATGTGCTCCCACTGGAAACTTAGCAGGAAGATTATGTTCTTAGCCCAGCAGCAGTTCTAGCTCAAAATTTTTTTTTGACAAAATTGGTTTAGTGCATTTTATAAAATGCAAATATTAATCTAATTTACTTCAAGTTTTTCAAGAACTGTTTTTGTTCCATTTTACCTTGAAGGCAACTCACAGAGAACTAGTAGGAACACATTTCATCAGAGATCTACTCTGAATGTGATCTGAGTCACTTGGACACTTTTTTCCAGAATTGTTGGAACTTTGCTCAAATTTTAACTTTCCCCAAATGGCAACTTTTACATTGCTTTTTACATGGATTTTTAGCATGTTGGCAAGACTTGAGAAATCTCGTCTGGATCCCTTCCTTTAGATAAGTCTAAGATGAAATTATTTGTCTCTCTTTTAGAGGTGGAGAGAAGGGATTCCAAAACCTTAACTATGCCTTTCTAAAGTGTGTCAGGTCTCATCAGGCAGGTTTTCTTTAGGTTGTAGCCTGAGCCTGTTTCCTGGGTAGTGGTGGCCAGCTGGTGGCTGGCCCATTCTTCACCTACTTGGAGCATCAGACCCCGCTCTGCCTGCTTTTGCCTAAGCCTTATAATCATAATGACAGCTAGCATTTTAGAGAAATGGGTATCACACTTATTATCACACTTATTATCTCACGACACACTTATTATCTCATGACATTACATGATAATACCTGTTTAAGAGCATCACACTTATTATCTCACGACATTACATGATAATACCTGTTTAACTCACTATCATCCTACTCTACAGATGAGGAAATAGAGAGAGAGAAAGCTGAGACCATTGGCCCAAAGTTAATCTGCTCCAAATGACCTTTAATGGCTGTGTCAACCCCCAGGCCAGAGCTTCCTGCACAATGCCATGCCTCTTCCCTCATTCCATGCTTGACTGAACTCTGAGCCTTATTGTCTGTAAATACTCATGTTTGAATAAACTAAACCTTCCGTAGAAATGATAAGCCTACCTTCATGCTGTGCTTTTGCTTCAGATCTTAGAGAATAATTTGGTCTGTGCATCCAAAATACCTAGGAATTATTTGAGAAACCACATGACCTTTGCACAGATGCCATTTTAATAGAGTAAGAACCTGGGACTCTTGCTATGGTTCTTTTTAGAGTGGATTCTGGTTTTTATGGAATGGAGATTGCTGACACTAGCAGTCCTCTGAAAGGACTAGTCTCTAAACTGGGTTTCATGAGTTTTGGGGCAGTTCTACTGAATTTGTTCTATCATTTTTTAAACCATAACATTTTTTACTTAGTAGCCAAGAGTGGACCCTGTAAGGCTATAAACTTACTTTCTGACTTTGAGAATGAAATAAAAGCAGAAACTCAAAATCACCTTTATGACTGAATATTACATAGTATCAGAGAAAGATGTATATTCTCATTTTTTATAGTGTAACAAATTACCTCCAAAATATCGTGGCTTAAACAGTAAACATTTGTTACATCATAGCTTCTGTATGTTGGGAGGTTGGGAGCAGCTTATCTGGGTAGTTCCTGTTTAGGATGTTTCTTGAGATTGCAGTCCACATGTCAGCCTGAATTGCAGTCATCTGAAGGCTAGGCTGGGCTGGGAGACTCCCTTTCAAGGTGGCTCACTCACATCACTATTGGCTAGTTAGTTTTGGCTTTGGGAAAGAAACCGCAGTTACCCACCATGTGGTCCTCTCTATAGGAATGTTGAATTTCCTCTCAGCATCACAGCTGATTTTTCTCAGAGCGCATGATCCAAGAGAAAGTAAAATAGAAGCCACATGACTTAGCCTTAAAAATCACACACTGTACTTTTCTCAGTAAATTATTGGTCACACAGTCCATCCCTATGCATTATGGGAGGAGACTGCACAAGAATGTGACTACTAGGAGGCAGGCTCACCAGGGGCCATCTGGAGATTGGTCACCATACACCACCTTTAATCCCCTTTGGTTGGGAAAAGGAAGAGAGGAGTAAAGGAGGGCAATAATGCTGGGAAAATAGAGAGGGATAAAGGATATGGAGCATAAATAAAGTCACCTCCCTCTGGCTTCTGTGGCTGCTGACTATAGTTTTACAGAAGGAGGCTAAGAAGCATGGAAGCAGGGGATAGATAATATTAAACCAACAAGGCTTCTTGGGGGTTTTGGGTGGTAATTACAACTTTTCCCACCAATTGTCTGAGTTGAGAACCAATGGAGAAACAGACACAGTTATTACACTAATGGAGGTCAGAATACCAACCTCTTTGCTGGTGGCGTTGGATTGTGTTTGTGGGTACAACCCTCCCCTCCCCGCTAGATTTAGGACAGCCTGCCTGAGGGAGAATTGGGATGGGTAAGGTGGATGAATTTCCTTAGATTTACTGTTGTATCCATGTTTAACCCAGTGGAAGGGACACAGAGAGACAGACTTTCAGACCCACTTGCGGAAGGCAGGCCTGACCCCGATCAGTCCGTGCTCCCAGCATGGACACAGAGGCAGAGCAGAGGCCACTTGGCCTGGAGGCAGGCAGTTCAGAGATGGGTGAACCTGCCTGGTCAGCTACTTTTCTCAGTCTCACCAATCGAATAAATCTGCTCCTTTCTTCTTGGAGAAGAGGAGCAGGCTGTTTCCTCCTGGGAAATGGAATAAAACTTTCCTTCTGTCTGTCCAAGGTACAGACCCTGGGAGTGGACAATGTTGGCTCCCTCTGTAAAGAGCTTTCAAATAAACTAGTCTGGGTCACCAATACAAACTGTTCCACAGATCCAAACTCTGTTAAACTCCAAGTTTCTACTAAACAGAATAATTGAGTTTTGAGTTGTTTTACAAACATTTTGAACAAATCATTCTACTTCCTATGCTGTTTATGTTTCAGGCTGTACAGACTAATAGTATACCATTTCCCCCCACTATTTTGAATGGTCTTAACTAAAATCTCTCTCTCTCTTTTCTAGGCACAGGGTGGTGGTTTCCTATCCTCCTCAGAGTGAGGCCGAACTTGAACTTAAGGAAGGGGATATTGTGTTTGTTCATAAAAAACGAGAGGATGGCTGGTTCAAAGGCACATTACAACGTAATGGGAAAACAGGCCTTTTCCCAGGAAGCTTCGTGGAAAACATTTGAAGAGACTGACATTGAGAAGGCTTCAAATCATATCACACAGCAAAATAGCACAACACAATGTAAAGGAAAGAGCACATTTGTGGACTTCTAGATGGTCAGGAGATGAGCAAAAGATTGGCATGTGACCCCAGCGCCCCCCAGCACATTTAGACCAGCAAACAGCGTGACAAAGGCTTTTGTGTGGGTTTTGTCACTCTGGATTCTTATGTATAAGGTGTGCCTTGTACTGTCTGATTTACTATACAGAGAAACCTTTTTTTTTTTTTTTAAAGAGATATAGCTACAATGGACAATTGTTTACAAGGCTTAACTAATTTATTTGCTTTTTTAAACTTGAATTTTTCTTGTAATAGATAAATTCTTTGGATTATGATTTTAAGAAATTATTAATTTATGAAAGGATAGCTAAGGAGAAGCTGGATTATCTCCTGTTGAGAGCAAGAGATTCTTTTTGACATAGAATGAACCTCCTCTTCTCCCCATGCCGATGTTATTTTTTTGTTTTTTAAGACAAATGCCAGTTCTCTGATTTGATTTTCCTCTTTGGAAAATCAAAACACATGACTGAATCAATATCAGTAAGGGCCTGGGGTAGGGAAACAGAAACTTGAGAAAAGAGGTTAAGGATTGCTTGTCTTTCTGGTTTGGTCAGGAATCATCCTTAAGACCTAGTCCTCAATTTAATTTTGTGGGTTTTTAATTTTCCTACAATGAAATCAATGAAGCGAGAAGGAAGAGTAAAGCACAACCCTTGAACAAAAATATATTCAGAGATATATTTAGTTTTATAAGAGAAGCAGCTCAGTTCATTGATTGGAAATTGGAAAAATTGAAGCTGTACTGTCTGAGAATGGCTATGAACTGTAATTGCCCATTTTACCCCAACTGATCTGCATGCCCAGGACACAGTAAAGCGTTTGTGAGATAGTGGTGGTAAGTGATGCACTCGTGCTAAAGTCAAAGGCTATATAAGAAACACTGTGAAAAGTTTACATTCATTCATTGTGAGTCTTTTCCCACCGTCTTGCATGTGTTACTGGATTCCCACAGTAATCTAGGCTCTGCATGGTGTGTATATTTAATTGCAATTTCCTGTCAAGGTGAGTTTGCGCTCAGAATTGACCGATGCAGGAGCTGTAAAATAAACAGTAGTCTTTCTCTCTGCCCCCAAAGCCACTACTGACCAAGGTCTCTGAGTGCACTCACTCCCTCCCTGGCCAAGGCATCCATCAGCCATGACACAAGCATTAGTGAAAATGCTCCTTTATGTCCTCCTAGCTGATGGATATGAAGGGAGAGCCGGGAGGCTGCTCCTGTGACTGTTTTCTGGCAGCTTTGGGAGGCTTGGCACAAGTGAGAGTGCCCACACCTTACAATTGTGGCAGGACCCAGCTGAGCCCTTCTTTTTATATCCATTCTTTGATGTCATTGGCCTCTTTTATCCATTTCACTCCCGTGCCACGCAGTCATGGGTCTGGGTAATCCTGAAAACAAGAGGGAAGACAGCCTGGTAGTGAATGAAATCATTGCCACAGTTCTCTCATGGATGAATAAACAAATACAAAAACCCTTTTCATATTTTAAGAATTATAACTGGGAAATAGAAACATGAACTGAAAAGTCTTCTTGTAATAGCAGGAGGTTTCATGGTCTTAAAAAGATATGTGAGTGAAATGAAATCATTCCTAAATTAACCATTTTTTTTATAAGACACTGTACATTATGTTCCTGTGTGTTGAATTTTTTTAAAAATACTTTACTTGGATATTCATGTAATATATAAAGTTTTGGTGAAATGAACTTTAGTTAGAAAAAAAAGCTGACATCAGCTTTCATCTGTGTAAGTTGACACCAATGTGTCATAATCTTTATTTTGGGAAATTAGTGTATTTTATAAAAATTTTAAAAAGTAAAAAGACTACTACAGGTTAAGATAATTTTTTACCTGTCTTTTCTCCATATTTTAAGCTATGTGATTGAAGTACCTCTGTTAATAGTTTCTTGGTATGGTTGGTTAAAATTTCACCTGTTAATAGATCACTTAGATAATATAATGTATGGGTTTTTCTATTGTTTTTTTTTTTTTTTTTGGAGACAGTAGGTGGAGATTTTGTAATGAGGGCTTGTTACACGGCAATAGGGTAATGATAAAATTGCAATTTATCATTTCTCTTCATGTTAATAATTTGAAGACTGGAGAAAAGGTTCAAGATTAAAATTTGATGTTCATCCTTTCTATGCCCCTTGTGTCAATCTTTAAAATCTTTTTTTTTTTTTAATCTGGGATACATTTTACTTATTTTCCATTTCATAAAAATTCTGTGTATGATATCTCAAACAGAATTGTCCTCAAATAATCAATTTGGTGGTTGTGGTACATTTTATCTTCAACTAGCAAACCTTATTTGGTTAGTTCTCCCATGAAATTTAGTCTTCTTAAAGTGGTGTGCGAAGGTTCACCGGGGGTTATTTAACACTTCTGCTCCCCTCTCCCTCTTTGTGGTGGCTAAAACAGTCTGGTGACTGCTAGAAGTTTTGTCTTAGCCGTAGAAAGCGTACCAGACCTACAAGCAACTTGGGTCTCATCAAGGCTTGAAAACACAATTTTGAGACTCACTGTGATTTTAATCTTCCATGGAATACCAACAAGTCGTAAGTTTTAAAGAACCACGTATGTCATTTTAAAAAATATTTTTCTACTCTAACTTTAGTTACTTTAACTTTAGTTACTGTCAAATTACTTATCAGAATGAATAATCAGGAATTCTACGTCATATCATAGTTTTGCCCAAAAAACAATAACTCTTTTTGTGACCATCTGGACAAGTCACTTATTACTTAGTTTCCTCCTGTTGCTGGTCTGTGTACCTCCCTGCATGAAGGTGAGGCACACAAAGGAGACAATGTCACCCTTTTGAAAAGTACTGTTTTAATACAGGGTAGTATTTTCATTTGGTTTCAAATATTTTATCTTGCTCCCTTGGAATATATGCATCTAATGCCCTTACTGGGTCTAATTGGGTTTAGAAGGAACAAATTCAGGTGATGTTTCAACTGCTATGCATTTAGTTTTCTATTCATAATGATTAAAAAGACAATTTATTTTCATGCCTCTAAAAGTTCAGGTGAATGTTTCAGTCCAGAACTCTAATCATTAGAACTGGTTTGGAAAATGCTTTTAATAGACTTTAGACTAAGTCGGACAGCTCACTGTATGTATCCATGTGAAATTTTTAGAAGTATTTTTCAAACCAATTTACCTTTTCACCAGGGTAGCATCCTACTGAAATTCCTCCTTTCCTGGAAGAAAGAACTTGTCAAGGTAACACAGTAAATGAGAGGAAATTTGCAAAAGAGATTAGCCAGTGTCCAGGCCTAGCAAGGGCATGTTCCGCACTGTCCCCTGGGAACTCCAGGCGGGAGCAGGATGAGCCAAGGGACTTCGCTCTGTCCCTGGTAGTAACTCAGCAGAAACAGGATGGAGTTGTTGGAGGGGGAACCAGCCAGTATGAACCGTGACAGCTTTAAGAGACCATCCCTCTGGTTTACACATGAACGTTTCTTTTGTGTTTTCTGTTAATAACTGTCTGACTTGGCTATTTCTATTTCTAAAACCGCCTTGATCTCACTCAATGCAAATTCTTATTGTACTGTAATGACCCGTATTTCCAGGAACCAGGGTGACGGTACCTACAGTTGGCATTACTCTGAGCCACCATCCAATACTGTTATTATTATTGAGTCAGTACTTTTAGCCTATTGCCACATCCTCTCAATAGAGCTATTGTCGGCTAGCGGGTGAGGGGTAACAAAAACATAAAAATAAGACCTTCATAGAGCTGAAAGTGTGAAAGCAAGTAAGATGTAAAATTCATAGAGCCCTTGTTTCTGTGGCTAGAAGCTTTCTTCAGCTCTTCCTGCAGATTCTGGAGTTTTTCTTTCAAAGAATAAAATTTTTTTTGAAGGTGGAGTCTCTGAAAGACCCACTACGATAGGACATCAGGATGCCACACCAAACTGACCATTAAATTACAAGACCTAATTGATAGCTTAGTCTAATGGCAGTTGAAAAAATTACATTTGGATTGGTATTTAAATGTTTGGGCAATCTGAATATGTGGGAGCATGAGAGAGAAATAGACTTCATTAATATCTATTTCCTAGAGCAACACTGTCCAGCAGAACCTCTGCTCTAGAGAGTGAGGGAATGTTCTGTATTTGTGCTTCCATTATGGTAGCCACATGTGGCTGTTGTACCCTTGAAATGTGGCTACTGTGACTGCAGAACTGAATCCCTAATTTGATTTCATTTTAATTAATTAAAAATTAACTGTAGATAGCTGTGTGTGGGTAATGGCTACCATATTAGTGCAGTTTTAGAGAATAAAAATCTATTTTTAAATGATCATCCGAAAAAGGGAAAAACAAAAATGTGGCATTGTTATACTGTGTCCGGCCTTTCCTATGGAGGTACCAACTTATAAGTTAAAGATTACAGAACTTGATTGTGTTAGAAACCCGCCTAAGAGATACGAAAACATCTTAACTATGAACAGTGGAGATTATTTTTTTAATTTTGCATAGCTTCTTCCTTCCCTTGCCCTCTAAAAATTAGATGAAGAGATTAGATTCAAGAAGAGAATGGGGGGATTCTGCTGAAGCCTTTTGGTGTGGCTGAGTGGACCAGAGCCTGTAAATCCTCAAAGGTCAGGTCTTGTCTCTTCTAAGTGTGTCTTGATTTTAACATTCGCCATGGTCTCGACTCCACCAGGGGTCACCAGAATAAACACATGACTCCCACCGCTGTTAAGATGATGATCAGATAATCTGCCTACTGTGAACTTAATGAACATTTTCTCAGCAGAGTGAGGATAGGGTTTATAGAGAGAGAGAGAGAGAAAAAAAAAAAAAAAGAATTCTAGCCCTCTAATTAAACACGGAATGACACCTCTGGAACAAAGACCATGCTTCTTTTCCCCCAGCCCCTGGAGCAAGGTCAGTTCAAGTGAAGGCCAGTGCCTTATCTTTCCAATCACTACTAGTTCATTTCTTTTGCCAGTGGAAATTGAAAGCTTAATGGAATTACCTTTTCCCTTTTTTTAAGCACTCAAGAGTGCTACAAGACATAAAGCAAAAATGTCCTTTTGAGTAAAACCAATTTCCTTATAAATTATATCACAAAAGCACATTCAATAAACTCCCTAAAGGCAGAGACAAAGTAAAGACTGATGCTTTGCTGCCAGCTCACTCTTTAATACAAACTAATTCAATCATGGCCTGTGGTCTCAATTTGTAATCCCACCCCCCCTTTCGTTTTTTCTTTTTAACTAAGATTTAGTAAGAAGTCCTGTTAAGGACTGAGTCTGATTGAGAATCCTGATTTTGGCAGAGAGAGGGAGGATTCTACGGGTAAAAATCCTTTTGGTGTTTTTAGGAGATACCAAGTGGTAGCAGCACCAAATCTCATGTTTCTTGTGAAAAAACTAGTGGCTTTAAACACCTCCATTTCACATGAGAGCACCTTGGTAGTTAAAATCTTCTGTGTACAGTAGATAAAGGTGGACATAGAGACTAATTTAAGAGACGTGGTGCTTAAAAGTGGCTCATATTGTGTTGGCCCCACGATGCTCCAGCAGCCAAGCCCACGTGGGCAAAGTAGCCATCTGCAAGGACACAGGTCCAAGGTAAGGAGTGAGGAATTGTTCCTCCATTCCGGTGTGGAAAGGAAGGTCTGGCTCTCACAGAAGTGAGGACACATGGTAAGCTGCCTGCTCCCTCTTTTCCTCCAGCCACTATGGCAATGGGGCAGTCTCCATATATAGCCCACACGGCTTGCTCTGGGGTAGCAATTGTGGATTCCTATGATGTGGTGATGGTTGCAGAAATCAAAGCTGGGCTTGAATTTCTACCCTTTAAGCTGAAATATTCTTTCCTATGATTTATTTACCCACCAAGACAGATGCGTGGGGTTGGCATATTACCAGTCAGCCCCTGTAATAAAACTAAAGTGAGTGAAGCTTTCAAGAAGCGGGTATCGCAAAAGGAATGCTTCACAAAAGGAAAGCTGTAATAATCTCTCCCGCCATCTAAATTCACCCAGTGGCTTAGGCATGAAGAAAGCAGACTCAAACTTATAAAATCAGACTCTTAGCCTGTGATTCTGAACAATTTCTTATGCTGGAGAGTGTAATTTTTCTTAAACTATGTTTTGGATTGCTGCTTTTTTATCTCTACCCTTCTTTGCCACCTCCATCACTTCAGTGAGGGTGTTGGGGAAGGGAGCTTAGCGTCTGGTGGAATATTCCTCAAGGATCCTCATCTAGAAGTGGTCTAACAACTACTCCCTTAAACTGCCATCTGAAGAGCTGTTGGGGTGTTTGTTGTCTTTTTTTGTTGTTGTTGTTTATTTTTACCTTTTTCTCTCTTTAGTTTTAGTTGTCTCAAATCATTATCAGGGTACTATGATATAAAAGAGTACAGCTGAATCATAGGGGAAAATGCCTTAAATGGTTTCATTTAGATTTGAACTTTTAAGGAATTGAACTGTATTTTTCAGTTGCCTGAAATTCATACATGTATGCCCTACTATATTTCAAAACCAATTATGTATTTAATGTGTGGGTTCTCACAAATCACTGTGTGTTTAGCTAGCACAATGATTGGTATTGTGAAAGATACAGAAGAAATGCCTTTTTATACTGTGAATGTTTGGAGTAGTTTACAAAAACATATACAATAAAAATAGTAAAAATAAAAATAAGTAAAATGTGGGATTATGGGAAACAGATATCAAGAAGAGGGGATAATTAGCAGGAAGAAATAAAAAACCATTGTCCTTGTTCTCGAGATTACAGTCTGGTTTGGGAGGAAGTACAAACTGAAAATTATAAGAATCATCATCATAACTCTGAGGAAGAGATCACAAATACAGTATGAGCTAGGAGGAGAGAAAAAGGCAGGAGTAAGTTTTAGATAAAAAGATAATAGGACCTGAATGATGAAGGAAGAAATTTTCAGTAGGTATCAGAGATCAAAGGACATGCTGGGGACAGGAGAAGAGGCACAATGGCTCAGCAGCAGACATCAGGCTGGCACATTGGTGGGGAGATAGAAGATCCGTGACTCGTGTAGAAATGTGTGTTTTGTTTTGTTTTGTTTTTTGTTTGTTTTGTTTTGTTTGTAGTTAGGTTAGGGCCAGATACTAGCAAGTCACGAAAGCCAAGCAAAAGTATTTATCTTGATGCTGCTGGGGAAGAGATTAGACTGCCAACTGTGTGTAAGATTACAGCCGTGGACAGGAGGAGCTGGTGTATCAGGAGTTTGGGGACAGGATGAGGAGCTATACCATGTGGGGTGTGTGCAGAGGGAATGACCAGAGAAATAAACTAAGTAAGACATTTTTGAGGGAAAAAAAAAAGCCATTTATGGTGGAATGAATATAGGAAATGTAGGCAATCCAACCAAAATAACACCTGAGATCTGTATCAAGATGACTGTGACAATGGTGGGGCCTTTGAAAGGGATCCAGAGGTTGGATGGGAAGAGGATTTCCAAGTAAAAATGGTAAGTTGTATTTTGGAAACGTCAAGTTTGAAATGCTGGCAGGACTACAAATGTCTATGGGCAGCTGAAAATATGACGTTTAAGTTGAAGTGGGTGACGGTGAGAAAAATTAATCAGGTGATTTTGAACTCCTTTGGGGAAAAGGGTCATGTGGAGACAGACAAGCCCAGAACCAAAGACCGCGGTTGGAAAAGGCTCACAGGCAGAGGACTTCATGAAGCGGAACATCCACAGCACTTCCTCCTGAGAACAGGGCCGGAAGAGGGGTCAGGATGAGCTGCACATCCCAGAAGCCAGGAGGGCAGCTCCAGAAGTAGAGGTCAACAGGACTCAGCTCAGCAGAGAGAGGAACTGAGAAGGAAGTTTATATTTCCCAACGTCTTCTCACATCGCCGACAATCAGACTGAATCCCCGAATGGGATATTAATTTGACATTCTGAGAGATTCTGCTCAGAATGCTTTGGAACTAAACCAAGAAGTTCTTGGCAGCCATCCTGACCCTTTTCCCTCCTGTGTTTAAAAAAAAAAAAATGAAGAAGAAGGAAAAAGCTATTCTTCTTCTGGGAAAGAATGCAAAGACCTTACAGACCCAATCAGCGTTGAAATAAAATGTCTATGTTCTCACTTTATTGTAATTGTGCAGTGGCATGTAAATCCTGCTGTCAGATCATATGGGGACTGACACATAAAAAGGATGTCTTTAACATCATACAAAGATCTCATCGGACACAGCGCAGTATTAGCTATATAAAAATGATAGTGTTCTCGTCGCATTGACTTTTTTCCTGTGCAAAATAAGAACAGACCTTTTACGAGAACAGCCACACTCCCCGCCCCGTCCCCCCAACACACACACACACACACACACACACACACACACACACACTGGCCTCCAGTGCGACTCAGACAATGGTGTGCAGAGAACCCACGTCCCTGGGATGAGGAGCAATTTCGGCAAGCACTTGCTGCTGTGGACACTCACAAGCATTTCCATGTGCTATGTGGAATCACATCTTGGCCAGTCATTCCCTTTATGAGATTTTCTTTTTTTTTCCATCTCTAATCATTTTCTCTGCTTCTTATGTTACATCGCTCACTCTGGGCATGTGGCCATGGAGAGGGAGGAAACACACATTTTTGTTGATTCTGCAGTGCTTGCGATGTCTGTTAACTCTGCTGGTGATTTCTCAAGATCAAGAACATGGCGTGACTTTAAAAAATGTTTCCTTCCTGACGGGACAAAATGAAAAGTACCCGGGATTGTTTGTGTTTCTCCAAGGCCGAAAGGAAACATCCTGGGAACCAGACAACTCTTTGCCGGTCCTCAAAGACGGCAAGTCCAGACCATGGATTCCTTTGTCTTGAGTTGCCATGCGTGTTCCCCCTTTGCTAATGCTGGGGTCCCAATGCTGCCCCCTCTGGGCTGGCTTGGCACAGGCCTGGAGACCTGGGGAGGTGTCATCTGTTGGGACTCAAGCCCAGTGACCTGTGTCTGTACCTACTCTCCCTGTTTCTTCTGTCCTGGGTTGATATATTCTTGCACACAACTGTGGCATATAAAGTGCTGTCAGGTGCCATGGATTGCCGGTCTCTAGGGTGCTGGGTCCCATGGAGGGTGGGGCCGCAAAGCGTCTTCTTGTTGCAAACTTAAGCCCTCCCAGGCTCAGCTCTGCTCCACTGCCTACAGGTAACTGTCAGGCGTCCTGTGCAGGGAATGGCTGAGAGGACTGGGATTTATAATGCGTATTTGGTCTTCGTTCCCTTTTCTGACACAGAGGTCCTAAACCCCTCGGAAAGTCCCGATAGAAACAAAGGTGCATCCTGTTATGCTAATGAGTGACTTGATGCATTTAGGGGGAGGGGGTGGCGCTGGTTGCCAGGGGAGCCCAGCTGGTGATTAGAGTTGGAGCTCTCAGTCCCACTCCTAGCCTCTGGGAGGGGAGAAGCCGAGGGTGCGACTCCATCCCAGGTGGCCAGTGATTCAGTCAACCTGCCTCTGTCGTGAGGCCGCCGTAGAGGCCCAAAGGCCAGGGCTGGCCAGCTCGGGAGGGCAGAGGGCGTGGAAACCCGCCCGCTCTCCTCACGTCCTGTGCCACGAATGTCTTCCCCTGGCTGTTCCTGACCTATACCCCGGCGTGAGACACCAGCCACCGGGTAAGTGAAAAGTCTGGCTGAGCTCTGTGAGCCGCCCTCGCAGGTTAACTGACCCCAAGGAGGGTTGACCTCTGCTTCTGGAGGTGCTTCAGGGATGTGTGGCCCATCCTGACCCTTTCTCGGCTCTTGTCAGAACCTCCGGTCTGTAGCCCAGTGTCAGAAGCACAGCAACGACCTGAGAGGACAGTCTTGAAGGACTGAACCCTTCAGCTATGGAACCTGACACTGTCTCCTGAGGGATAGTGTCCAGACTGAGGTGAATTCTTGGACACCCTGCCGGTCTTCGAGAATCGATTCGTGTTTGTAGGAAACCCCTCCTGCCAACACACTGAGTTTAGAGGCCCCCCTGGAAAATCTCTGGTGATTACTCATGAAAAACACGAGTTAAACATTTTAAACATGTCTCCTGCTTCTACTTGAAAGGGCCCAGTTACTGCGATATCTCAGGTTGTTCTCTGCACGGTTCAGTGTTTTCATGTGTATGGTGATTTTTGTCTGTCTTGATTTTGATTATCCTTAGGGCGAGGAGTTCTGTGTTTCTGGGAATGGGAATGAGGTGTGTTCTTTTAGAGTGGTGTATGTTCTGCAAACCTTTGGGAGATGGGAAATGTTTGTTGCAGTTTTCTTTAACATTTTACAGGTAAGGCTAAGAGCAGGTGGAAAGTCGTTGGTACCAAAGGCCATATCTTTGGGGCCTAAAGGTTTCTTGGAGGACTGACATGACCCATTCCATACCCAGAAAGCAAGCGTGCAAGAGCCCCCTTCCCATGATGGTGAGGGGCCCAGGTGTCAGTCTTCCTGAGATGCTCCAACCCCTTCCTTCATATCTGTCCATGAGTATCCTGGTAGTTTGGGCCTGGTCCACCTGGGCCTGATCCCATGTCAGTAAGTGATTAGGGTGGAGGGGAGCTGCTGACTGAATAGGGCCTGGTGTTGGCAAGTTATGTCCAGAGCCCAGAGCCAGCTAAAGCCCCCAAATCACCTAGTGGCCGAAGGTATTCAGGAGAGAGGCAGTATCTCCTGCAGGAATTGATTTCAGAGTGTGTACTCCTCTTAGCATCTTACTGGCCAGGGGCCTTCAGGTTAAAGGTTTTCACATTACCTTCATCTCAGGGAAGGAGGCTCCCAGCCAAACCACCCCAGGGACTTTAAACCCAACCCATTCCATTCTTCATCAGCCTGTGGGGATAGGGTGGCAGAGGGTACTGGTGAGCACGAGCAGCTGAGGAGTCGGGAGTGGTTGGGTCTCAGTAGAAGGGGGTGGAGTAGGGGTTGACTCTGTCCCTGAATTTTGTGTGTCTGCCCCTGCTGTTCCATCTACCCTAAAGCAAAGCCCTCTGTAGGAGCTGTGGAAATGGTGACTCCCTGGAACCAGGCTTAGTCATGGGGGACCACACTCCCTACCAGACCCAAACCCAGAGTGTTGCAGCCCTTAGCGACCTACTCTTTCATCATAAGCACCCTCACACAGGGCATAACGATCCCCTCCCCACCCCCCAGGAGATGGCCCACAGCTTTGTGCAGTTGCAGAGAGCACCAGCATGTGTCTTCTGCATAACTCCATCTGCAGCAATGCCACCAGGAGCCTTGGGTTGCCATGATTCCCAGCTCGCCTCTCTGGACCAAGACCACCCACCCTCCTGCTCTTCCAGGGTTTGCTTTCAGAGGGCTTTTGACACTTTTCTGCTCTTAGGGAGGGTCTTCTCTTTCACTCTCCCTAGCTTAGAAAAATAACTCAAAGCTAATTTCTGGCAAGGCATCACCTTAAAAAGGCACCCCACCACGTGTTGTACATCTGAAGTTATCCAGGTTGGTGGCCTTGGTCTAACTACTGTACAGACATCCTCATAAGAGCCAGAGTGGAGAGAGACCTGATTGCTCACCTCCCCATTTGTGCTAAATGTAAGCCCCAGACACTACAGCCAGATGTCCCTGGCATGGGATCCAGCAACTGGTCACTTCTAAGAAGCATTGGTGGAGCCAGTTGGCCCTGTTTCAGCTGTCCAGTGGCCTCATCCCAAGCCTCACCCCACCTTCACCCAAACCAGAAAAGTCAGCGGGTTCCCACTGGGATTGGCTTTCCTTCTCTTAGACAGGACTTTTCCTCCTGATGCAAAGGATCATGGCCTGGCTGATACTCCTTTTCTCTGGTCTTGACCACAGTCCATGCTAGGAGTCGAGTAGATGTTAATCACATTATTTTCATCAATAGGGATTTAGGGATTTAGGAGTAAAAGGGGGCGTTCTGGGCATGATGTGGTGAGAATTTTTTTGGAGTACATTATGGAGCCCACTTCTGCTGGCAGAAGAAACATCTCAGTCCTGTCAAGGTGCCGTGGTCACTTCACAGTGTCTTGGATTTCTTAAAATAGCCTAATTGCCCACACTTCTGAATCACCACTTCTACGACAGTGGGCACAGTTTAATGACCTAATTCTCAGAACCCCTTTAGGTGAGGATAAATAGAAAAATGAAACAATGTTAAAGCAATTGAGCACAATGTATTTGTGTTTTAAAATGAGGAAAAATGTAGTCTATTAGGATGGTTTGGTATAACCTCTGAGGAATCATAAAAAATAACGCTGTCAGTGGGAGGTCAGGAGATGATACTGTGTGTGCTCTGTCTGCTCTGCTCTTTTACCCCTTCTCTCCCTTCATCTCTTCTTTCCTCTCCCTCCTCCCTAACCCTCTGCCAATTCTCTCCACTTTCTTCCTTCCTTCCCTCTGTGCACTCTGTTCTTTAGGAATTAAATAAGAGTCTGGCAATTTCAAGTTCAAATTGCTGGTTTGTGCTTAAACAGTTTTGCAGGAATTATGAAGGACATTTTTTAAAAACTCAGAGGAATATGAAGTATTTAATCATAATACTCTGGATATAATCATTTTTCTTGAAAACTACCTCTGTCTATTTTCTCACCTTTCTTATTCTCATCTTTCTTTCTTGGACATTTTCTCACCTCCAATTCCATTTCTCATGGTCTGCATATTCCATTAACTGAATAGTGTCTATTTGTGCATACATTAATTGAATGTAATATGATTTTAAGATTGATGGTTCTAAGAAACAATGCAAAACAATCTTCAATGCTTTTGTTGGCCAAAGATATGTAAGCTATATTCATACTAAAAGGTAATGCTTAAGAAGTTAAATAAGACCCAGGTGATATAAACTACCTTTTACAAGGTCGTTGGTATTTTTCCATGGTAGGATTTAAGTAAGCAATGATAGCTGTAAAGTTCAAACGGTCTGGAGGTATGCCTGCGAAATAGTTTGTTAGCTTTGTCCCACCAACATAAGGCACTATGTAAAAGAGTGGAATGTTTAGGCTTGAAGGCATGGGGATTATTTCAGACATTTGACATTGTCTACTTGGGCTGTTCCTTGCCTTGGTCTTCAGGGATGTAGACAGACTTTGAGGAAATTTTGTAATGTAAACTGATGGTGTGGTCTTCAAAGATAACAAAGAATTTCTCAACTCTTGCTTTATTGTGCCTTTTTAAAGAGTGTAATTGAGTACTTTTATATATGGTTAAAGGACCATAGCTAAAGGTTGCTAATCCTTTTTACTCTAGCAGGTTTTTATTGGGCATACCCCAGGACTCTGCATTTTTGTGCTATTCAGGGTGTTTTTTAATCAGTGGTTTGGCTAAAAAGAGAAAATATGCTTTTTTTTTTTTTTTTTTTGCAGGTGACAAAAAAGTAGAGTGGATGCTAACGCATTCAAGGGAAAAATCAGAATCACAAAAGAGCTCCAAAAGGCTGAACCAGTCAGCCCACATTACAGGACCAAGTCTATCAGTAGTAAATGGCAGGTTCTGTTTTTGGGTTTTAAAAATCCAGCTACTCGAATATGTAGTTGCTGCTGAGAAACAAGCCATAGTTAAATGTGGTTGCCAAGAAAGCTAATTAAACCCTAGGCTGTGTGAATAGAGGCATAGTATTTAGAACAAAGCCTGCCTCGTTCTGCACTAAATACACCACAGCTGAGCACTGTGCCAAGCTATGAACACCCCAGTTTACTAGGGATCTGACAAGTTGGAGGATGTTTAGAGGGGAGAATCGATGGGAAGCAGTCTCAGACCCCCTGGTATAGGAAGAATGGTCACAGAAACCAAAGGGGCTTTGCCCGTGAAGAGAGGCCTTGAAGGGAGGGATAAGATAGAGGCATACCTCATTTTATTGCGCTTCACAGATGATGTTTTTTTGTGTGTGTATTTGTCTTTTTACAAGTTGAAGGCAAGATCTTCCACCAGCGAAATGATTAAGACTCACTTTATTAAGATTGTTGCTTTATTGTGGTGGTTTGGAACTGAACGCACAATATCTCTGAGTTATGTCTATTGGTCAGTGATGACCAATTACCCAATTACACATGGAAGAGGAATAAGAGCAACAGGGCAAATTATAGGTAGTCTTCATTAAAAGGAAGACTTTCTATCTGAGCTATCCAAAGCTGGACGGGCCTGTGCTGAGATGTAGTCTGTAACCTGTCCTGAAGAAGTTCAGATGAGAGATTGGTGGCCAGCATTTGAAGATGCTGTTGAGGGTCCTCAAACTATGCTTAAATTAAATAAAATTTAAATGTTTTTAAATTTTAATATTTTTATTAAAAATGTTTTATTGAGATATAATTGACATGACAGTAGTTTCAGGTATTGCAACATAATGGTTCGATATTTGTATATACTGGGATATGATCATCACATAAGTCTAATTAATATTGGTTACCATATATAGTTAGAAATGTTTTTCTTGTGAGGAAAACTTTTAAGATTTCTCTTAGCAACTTTCCAATACATAACAGAGTATTATTAACTCTAGTCACTGTAATGTGTATTACATCCCCATGATCTTTGTATTTTATAATTAGAAGTTTGTAATTTTTCATCCTCTTCACCCATTTTTTCCACCCCACCCCTACCTCTGGCAACCAGCAGTCTGTTATCTCTGAGCTCAAAACTGTTTTAAAATTAAGATCCCAGATATGTCAGACTATTGTTATTGTCATTGGCTTATTCACTTAACATAATGCATTCAGGATCCATCCATGTTGTCAAAAATAGCAGGATTTCCTTTTTGGTGCCTGAATTATATTCCATTGTATATATATATGTCACATCTTCTTTATCCATTTTCATCTATCAGTGGACATTTGGGTTGTTTCCAAGTCTTGGATATTATAAATAATGCAGCAATGAACAAGGAGGTCAATCTATTCTTTTGAGTTAGTGTTTTTGTTTTCTTCTGATAAATATCCAGAAGTGGATTGCTGGGTTATTTGGTAGTTCAATTTTTAATTTCTTGAGGAGACTTTGTACTGGTTTTTATAGCTGCTGTGCCATTTATATTCCTACCAACAGTGCACAAGCATTCCACATCCTTATCAACACTTGTTTCTATTCTTTTTGATTAATAACCATTAGAACAGGTTTGAGGTGACATCTCATTGTGGTTTTAATTTGCATTTCTTTGATGGTTAATGATGTTGAGAAACTTTTCATATACCTGTTGCCCATCTGTATGTCTTCTGGGAAAAATTTCTATTTAGATCTGTCCATTTTTTATTGGATTATTTGTTTTTTTTTTTCCTATTGAGTTGAATGAGTTCTTTATATATTTTGGATATATCCCCTTATCAGATATATGATTTGCAAATATTTTCTCCCATTGAGTAGGTTGCCTTTTCATTTTTTTGGTGGTTTCCTTTGCTGTTTAGAAGCTTTTTAGATTGATAGAGTCCCACTTGTTTTTTTTGCTTAGAACTTTCAACTTTAAGATTCTATTTTGTTATGAAACTATAAGGTTTTACAAAGGTAATATAAGTATCTTTAATATACATGTTAAATACATGTTAAAATCTTTTAATAAACAAAAGATTGTTGAATATTAAAAAATGCATAAAGATATTTTTGTGGATGTCCCAAAGCCTATAAAGATTGCTTATCCCCGTACATGGGATGCTCCAAAGGCGAAATTGAAAGGCTGCCAGGTGGGGTTCACCAATGGCCAAGGCAAGGATCTTCCTGGACCTGTTTGGTTTGGGCTTTATGAGTATGGGCCACAGTAACAAAGAATAGCCAAGAATTTAGTTCCTCTCTTAAGGACAGACTCAGAACAGAGCCGAGGCTGAGGTCTCAGGGAGCTCCACGTTTTCTGGACACCCACATAAGCCGACATGCTATTCCCTGAGGACAACCAAAACAAACAACCAGTAATCTCTAATTTGATCTCCACTGAATACTCAGGCTACACCCAATTTATCATGTAAGGAAATTTAAAGAACATCCTCATTTTACCTATATGCTTTGTAATGCTTTAGTTCATTTACTCATGAATTATTACAGTGACATAAACCTGTGAGCTGTAGAAGTGATAAATGAAATTACTCCAAAGAAAGCTAAAAAGGGCAGTTAGCTCCAGAGTACTTGGAGAACCACAGTCTGAGCCTCTCATTCACATACCAGGGAAAGAGTAATTCAGAGGCCTGACAAAGGGAAGCTAGTGGTCATACAGGTTGAACACCTGGCAGACTGCACCCAGCTAGACAGGGCTAGTGTCCGTCCATAAGGTTGTCCTAATCACCGTGGATGCCATTTAAAGAGGACAGTTATAACGAATGTTTACGTTGTAATTTTCTGCTTCCAAGATATCAGTCAGGTTTAAAGTGGAAAGAAATGAGGAAAAGGTGGACTCCATGCTATGTATCATGTTGTCTTAGGTTAGAACAGCATGGTAGTCATGATTATTAGGATGACACTGGGGCCATCAATAGTCACATCGGTATTCAATATTTATGTCACCTATATAAGAAACCGATTGTACCTCTCTCCTGAATACTTTTCCAAATTGGATTTCTGGAAGTTCAGAGTCCTGCTTTGATAGTAGTAGATTTCTGAAGTCAAAAGTATCCCTGTATGTCTGGTGTAGGTCCTACTAACCACAGTCCCCAAAATGTAGACAAATTCTCAGCATACAAAGCTGCTTTTGTAATTAAAAGTTTTGGGGGCATAGGGAGGGAGGGCAGGGCTTTCAAATGTGTATAATGGGTTTCAAATTTAGAATGACATCTCAAATGTGCAAAAGAAGAACTTTGTTTCTCTGAAACTGCACTCATTTTGTTTATGAGGTAGTGGAAAACTCAATCTTGCCACTTGAGGACAATTGACTCCTGGCTTAAAAGCCTCTTTGGGGTAATTCCTCAGTCAAGTCAGAATTTTAACTCTACCAGGACTGTTTTCTCTCGTATTTTCCTCCTGATGGACTCCTGGGTATGAGTCCCATGCTTTCAGTTCTCTGGCCCAAATTGGCCTCCTTGGTCTTGTCACTTTGGTCATGAAAGCTGGCCTTGGTCCTTACTGCTTTCACCATTGACCCACCTTGTCATGTCACGTGGCATGGGGGTGCTGCTGACCAGGCCCCATCTCTACAACAAATGGTGCTGCTCTCACCAGCTCTTCAGTGTCCTCGCCCCTCCCATGAAGCTGTGGCTCTTTTCCCCACACAGAAAGGAATTAGAGAGACTTAAGGCAGACAGTGGCTTAAAGCCCTCTATCAATCTAAGTCTGCACTGCTGACCTTTCACCGCTACTTATCTTCTCTCCCCATGTTCTCGTCGGGCAAGTGGTAGGAGTTTTAGAGGGAAACACGGCCTGAGTCCCTTTTGACCTCAATCCCCTGCCCTCCACCTCCAGGCAGCAGAATTTCAGCTCAGGAGGCAGGGCACAGCCCCACAATCACACACACAACATGAACTCCTGTGCAACCCTTTCTCTCCTCTCCCTGCCTGTCTAGGCTCCACCCCCACCCCTGTGTCCTTAGTCAGGAAATGTTTTTATTGCTTTCATTTGTGATGGAGAAATGACCTTATGCTATGACCTGCATTCCTTAGAAGTTAGCGCCTATAGGTTCTGTGCTCTGGTCCTCCAAGTTTTTACTGTCATCTTAAAGCTAAGCCCTTTTGGAGTTCAGAATAAAACCACCTCTCTTTCACACCACACATATGACCAGCTCTTTCAAGTCTTTTCAACTTTGGATGTTGGGAATTAAAAATCCATTCAGCACTTCCACTTGACTGCTGTCTTCTGGCTATTTCCACTTTCTCCTTTAGTAATGAATGCCGTTGAACCAATGAGTGCAGAGCCAATAACTTTGGGAAGGAAAAGAACCTCAATTTAAAAGTTGAAAATATATTATTATTTTTTTAAACCCCTATGCCTCTACTTTAGATAAATGAAGATCAAAATATGTGAATAAAAGTCAAAGTGACATCAATCTAGTTTTTCTCAGACCTGGTATAGCTTGAGTAAGGAAAAGCAGGTATCCCTAGTAACAGCTCAAAGTACCTCACCAAGTTTGTTAATATTTCTGTTTTAAACTATCCCCCAAGGAAAATCATGCTGCCTTCATCATAATCTAGTGGAGGCTTACACCATCTACCTTCTTGTTTCCGTCGACAAAGAACTTACCAATTTTTAAATGATTGCAGTGGTCATGATTTGTTCTGTATTGTCATAAGGCTGTAAGTTTTAGAGGGAAACTAGGTTTTCAAGTCTGCCTTGGACCAGTTATATGTAGTCTCTGATGTATTTTTTGTAAATTTCTATTGTAGAAATGATGGCGAAGTTTAAGGTCAGTACCACTGATAACTGGGATAGCTGTTATGCTCCCTCCAGGCCTTAGAGTGTTGCTTCTAATACAGGCATCACTAGAGGTCCCCTCGCTTCTAGAGACCATCTCCTCTGCCAAGCCCAGTCCATCCCCAGGCTCCTGGATCTTGTAAGTGTTGGTGGGTATCTCAGCAGAGTAGATGAGATTTTGATGGATGATCCTGATGATAGGTAGAGAAAGTGGTCTAGAAGAGGCAGCTCCAGGGAACCTAGAGAAATATGTGAGCCTGATGAGATTGAGGCATGACTTATTGGTGAAACAAAAAAGCAGAGGAAATGCTTTTTAATGAGACAGAGGAGACAGCATTTAATTTGGCAAACATTTCAACATTTTACCCAGCACTTCTCTACCTTCTCTAGGGGACAGAGGCAGATTTTGGTTTTATGGAGCCTGAAGTTTACATAATCTGGGGTAGGAGCATGGGAGGGGACTTGTTAAAAAAAAAGAAATTATATATATATTATATATATATATATAAATGTTATATATATTATATATATATAAATGTATACGAAATTTGTTATGACATAATGAGAAAAGAAATTACGACAAATTGCATATTTTGAAAAGCTAACAAATAATACAAAATCACTAAGTCCAGAAAAAGAATACCATATTTTTACTAATTAACTGCGTGCTATACTTTTGTACTACTTTTCCTTCTTATAGTCTGTTGCTGTATATTTTTCAGTTACCCTTTTTTTAAAAAAAAAATAAATTATTATTTCATTTTCTCCAGAGTAGAATCCATCTTTCCTCTGGCATAGTTGATTGAAAGTTGTTCATGGATAGTATGAAAAGATCGTTCCTGGGAATGCCATTTAAAATTTTAGGGTTGTTGTTGAATTTGGGATAACCTCTATTGAGTTCTCTTTATATGTAGCCTATAAAATCTGGAAACATTTTTCCCCAGACTGGCTTCTGGCTCCATGTGTTTCAAACTATGTTTTAAGTTCGCGACCCACACACTTGTGGGTGCCAGAAGCCACAATACAATCTATATAGTGTGATGCAGATTCTGGCCCTGCTGCACCTCTCGTCACGATGCAGGGCGAGCTGGCACCACGGGCTGTCGTTTTTCTGGAATCCATTCCTGAGTCAGATGACTAGCAGGAACTTTAACTGTGCACAGACGTGTCTGTGAACCAGATGAATATATTCTACTAAGTCTAAATGTGTCCTTAATTCAACTTCCCCTTAGCAATGCTCGTGACCACTTCTGTGCCATCGAACGCAAGGGGAGGCATAGGGTGGAATGCAAATAGTCTTAAACATCCGACATTAAAATATCTTACCTTTTGTATATTTTATTAAAAAACATGTTGCTAGGGGCCCTCCTAGGACCTTGGAAGGGGCCTGTGCAGATGAGGGATTCTGAAGCTTCCATTCCATTGGCTTCATAGTGTAGCCATATCTGATGGGGAGTAGGGAACTGAGCGAGGCCAGAAATCAGATGCTTTCTGAGACCAGCACAAAAGAAGACCACAATACATGGTGTCTATTTCAGTGACTTTCTGTTCTTTTAAAGGAGAGGTGAGGGGAGGGGATTAATAAAGCATAAAGCTGCAACTCAGAGGTAGGAGTTTCTGCAGGCTCTTGAGCATTTGCTTACCCCAGCGCCCACCAGCATAGTCAAACCACCCCCTGCCTTGGCACAGCCTCATCATGATGAGTTTCAGCAGAGATTTAAGCAAAGTCTCTGCCACCTTCACTTTCCGGTCAGTGAAATGATGAGATTTTTGTTATCACTCTGTTTTCTTTGTTGCTGCTGCGAAGGGCTGGTGATACTGGTGCTCGGTGACATCTCTGCTAACAAAGGACACATGCTTTAATACGTCAAAATGCAGTGACTCTGCCATTCTGGTGTGAAGTTTGGTGGGGAGCACATTGAATTAGAGGCCACAAAGGCAGCTTTTAGCTGAGGAATTACAGTTGTTCCCCATTTGGGTATATTTTCTCTTGTCTGGAAAAGTTAATGCGTTTCACGGTTGCTACCGGGGAAGGACAGACCTTAGGACATCTCGATTCAACAACAACTGTCTTATGTGACAACCATTCACTTTACGACCACCTTAGGAACCACTAAGAAACATAAGAAGGAGTACACAGAACTGGTTGTGAGGCTTCCCTTTCTCCCTTGGACGCAGATGGGAAAAGATAAAGCCACATGGCTCTGGGACCTCTTGCTTAAAATGCCTTTTTAAATAATCAAGGCCAGAATGACGACAGTCAGTGTGGAACAGTGACTATGTGGTTATTAACCAATGCTTGTCCTAGCACCGCCGTGTCTCTCTGGTGGGATCAGAACTATTTTCTATACACCCTTCCTATTCAATGCCATCAGAATTTTAGGAGTGATACTTAAAGTAATTCTCCCACCTCCCGTTTTCTTTTTCCTCTGAATTGCTGCCAAAGCAACTAGAGTCATATAATGTTAGAGCTGGGAGCTCAGGGGGAGAGGTTTGGATCCTGATGAGCCAAGCATGGGAGAGACTCGAAAAAATTTGAACAACCCTCGGTTGTTGATCCTACACACTTAATATTAGTTGGTGTTGGCAGAGGTTTGTATTGGAAAGACTGCAGCTTTCGATGCCCCACATAAGCAAGATGAAACTCAGGGAAAGGAGTGTTGGTTTAATTTAAAAAGGTTCTGGTTTTTATTTGATGCTAAACAAATCATGCAGTTTACAAGTCCTGTGACACTCAAAGATCTAACCAGTATTTTTTAATACGCTATATAGGGTCTATGAAAGACAGATGCTAGGATGGGGGCTTTGAAAAGATAAAACAGCTGTAAATAATAACCCTTGGACATTTCACCTGTGGTTGCTTCTTTTCTTTACATTATTTTGTTCTAATATTAATTTTGATCTGGCATCCTCTTTCTGTCCCTCCAAATGCTTTTGGCCAAAACATATTTTTGGAATACGAGGCAAATTGGATGGTTAAACTTCATTACGTTATTCCCTCATCTGTCACCTTTCGCTTTTTAACTCTAGCATTTGTGTGTGTGGATTTATAAACCTCATCTAGTGTGAGCAAGGAATGTACATGATGATATAATCTTTCAATCTGAACCCCAGGATTTCACAATCAGAGGTGTTCCGGGCTCTGCAAGCTGGGTGCTGCAGGAGGCACACCCACTCTCCCAGGAAGACCATTTGGAGGTACTCAGAGGGATCTCATTTCCTCTTCTGCCAGACGTGTATCCGGGCCTGGCCTGGGCTCTGCTCCCACACCCTGACATCAAAAACAACAGCAGCATTGCTGAGATGATTCTTTTAAAAATCTCTGCAGGTAGCATAGATGAGTAGAATTAATCTGGCTTTCCAACAGGCTCCAGTCACAACAACGGCGAGATTCTAGGCCACTTGGCCTGGGCACAGACAGACGAACTTGGCTACAGGAAAAAAGAGAAGCCATGTTATCTCACAAGTTGTCCATGAAAAAAAAAAATAGGGAAAGAGAGGTATATGAGCCATTAGAAGAATAGACACGTGTTGATGACTAGGTTTCTTCAGTTGGAAAGAGAACTCAAAGGTGTTGCCCGTGGAAGCTTAAGCCCCAGGGGGCATGGTGACTCCAGTGGCCCCAGGAAGCTGAAAACGAGGCATACAGTCAGTGTGGCTCTTCCGATCTTTGATCAGCTCATCTCCCACAGAGAAATTTGGAACTCAAGCGTTTTGCTGGAAAGGAAGCAGACTTTAGGAGGTCTGGTTTCGGGGGTGCTCCAAGAGCTGAATGTTAAATTCTATTTGTTCCAGAAAGTCCTGGCAACTTGGTACAGCCGATTCGATCAGTGCCATACGCGCGACCTGTCTCGGTGCTGGCGCCGTGCGTGTGACAAGGACTGCAAAGCAGCATGTGTTAGTGGGGGAACCGACAGGCACAGGAAGGAGAAGCTGGGAACACTGAACTGTTCCTAACTGTGCAGTGAGACAGAGGGGGCTTCACGGTGGCTGGCAGCGGCGAGTGATCAGCTGGGCTGGCAGGAAGCACGCAGACGCGCGTGTGGCTGACAGAAGAGGCAGCAGCCTGCAGGAGCTGCAGCTCACAGAGCCGGAGGGACAGGGATTTCATTTCTTCCACCAGGGAGCTAGGGGAGGGGGACACCCAAAGGAACCTTTCATGGGAACTACAGAAGGGGCTCCTCTGTTCCAGAGAGCCGAGCTGTGCACTAGATGCTCACCGTTTCCAAAGGCCTAAAAGTCAGAGGCAAGTTTGCTTCAGTTTGCAGGAAGACGCTTTCTAGAGAGGATTCCCACTTAGGTTCTATCTACCCTGTTTCTCCTATCAAGATTCCTCCTCCTCATCGAGGTCTACAGCTCACAGTTTTTCCACGGGGACGTGTTCTTTTCAAGTGCATTTGGTCTGAAAAGCATCTGATGTCACCACACTGAGCCTACCATGTGTTTGGTTGTGGCTGACGTTTGTCAGACAGTGGTGTTTCCAACTTAGGCCCGAATGAAAGAAAAAGGTAAAGGTGAAGGAGGTGTTGTGTGTTTGTCAGCTTTAGGAAATGCTGAATGGTCCAAAACCTAAGCCTTAGACTGTTTAAGTCTGCAGAAGGAGGTTCTCATTGACTTGTCCAAAGGAGGGCAGCAGAAAGCGGGGAACCTTTGGAGAGCTCAGAGGAATTGTGACAGGGGATTTCTGTTCCCACCTCCCCAGGTCACACAGGCCCACACTGAGCCCTGGGAGGAGAATAATGGTCCCTGAGACTCACAGCATGCTTTGGTCTGTTTGCTCAGAAAGGTACCAAGGCACCGAATGACATAGTGGCCCTGTCCTTGGAACTAGGCCTGCGCTTAGGGGCACAGCGTGGGGTTGGACATAAAGGAAGTTCCCTGTCACTGTGCTTAGGTTACAAGTAATTATCAACATGGGAGTGGTGGATCAGTGACTTCCCAAGCTGGTGGCTGACCTCAAGAGGACTGTTATAGACATTGTGGGAACCATGGCCTGAGAAAAGAATTGCTACCTCCCTCTCTGTCCCATGACCCCTGAGAGTCTGCTCAACATGACGGCCTTTTGTTCTTGGAGAGGACAGGAACTTTGGAAAGTGGGGTCACTCCCTTGCTTCTGTAGGTCATCTTCCCAGACTTGTTGAAGCCTCAGCATCTTGGTCTTCAGCTTTGTTTTGCATATCTGTTTTCTGAAAGGTTTTTCTTTTTTTTAATTATGAACTATTGTATTTCAAGCATACAGAATAGTGTGAAAAATAATATAGTAGATATCCAAGTATCCACCATCCAAATTTAACAAATACTAAGTCCTTGCCTCATTTGTATCATATTTCTTTAAAATTGTCGATAGAATTCAAATCCATGCATATCTATTTTTAGTAGATAGAAAGGATAAACAAGTTTTATTCCTAGTAAGTTGTTAGCTATACACAGCAGCTTCCTTTGAGTCTTCAAATAATGGAAACTTTGTGGATTTGTGCACAGCACTGAAGATCCAGCAATTTGTCCCAACCAGAAAAATTACCAAGAGTGTTTGTGAGAATTCTAGAACAGGTTTTCTCAGATTTGTGTATATTTCTCCACTGGTTTTCCAAATGTCTGTCCTAACCAAACGCCAAGGATCCTTGATCCAAAAGTTACAGGTGTGAACAAATTCACTCTATCTACTCAGTCTTGCCTCATTGAATAAAAAGGATTACTAAGTATTTTTGAAAAATTAAACAACCCTTTAAATAATGTTCAAAGCTTTTCAATGTCCACATAAGCAAAAATTTTGAAAGTTAAGTGTTAATGTGCCTACTGTGATCGAGTATTTAAGGCTTTATAGAGAGACATCTCTCTTGAATTTTAGTCCTAAATTTCCAATTTAATTCATTTCTACCAGAATGCCTTGTGAATGGGTCAAGAAATGCCTTAAGCTAAATTTATTCTCTTTCCACCCGATTATGTCTTCTTTCCAATTCCTCACCCCCACCCCCATTAAAGGTACCACTAGTCTTCCAGCCGCGCTAATTCAAATTCTTGGAGTCAGTCTCAATTCTCTTGTCTCCTTTGTCTTCAACACCCAATGATTCACTAAGTCCTGTTGAATATTTTATTAAAATGTTTGTTACTCCATTCCAATCCCACTGTTATTTTTCACCTTCATGGTTTGTATATAGCAGCAGATTCTGCCTTTCCTCTTTCTTTGTTCGATCTATTATTAATCTTCTGAAGGAAACATTCAGTGCCAGTCTGCTCAGTGATTCAGTGTTCCTATAGCTTACCAAAGACCAGTTTGTTTCTTTATCTAAAACCTTCAGAATTTTTCATTATTTTTTTCTATCCCCCACCCTAAAAATGTATCCCACATCACTATCCACTGAAGGCTCTGCCCCGTGCACACAGTACTACTGGCCCTGTCGAATTCTGAGTCCTGTTCAATGATTTCCTCTGCCTGAATCTTCCTTCTCCTTCATTAAACTAACCAACCTTCATTGGGCACCTACTACAAATCAGATCATGTGTGGCAGGTTCAAAGAACAACAATGAGCAAGATGGAAACCACCCCTGCCTATACAGACCTTACAACCTAGAAGATAAAAGAATGAATAAGCATCCAGCCTTCTGGTTGTGCAGGAAGTCCTGTGAGGAGGAAAGAAGGGACCCCCAGACCCAGATGGAGAGACTTGGAGCCGACTTCCCAGAGGAAGGGACACCTAAATGAAGATTTATTATTTGATGGTTGGCAAGCAGAGGAGAGGGAGAAGAAGAAGGAAAGACTTTTTCACCAGAGGACATCATCCCTCTCAACTCCTACTCATCCTTTAATAGACAGCTCAAATGCCTTCTTGATGCATGTTGCACTTGAGAGCACAGGTTAGAAGTTGCGCAGATCCAAATTATAACCCTGACTCTGCTGCATGCTAGTCGTAGGAATGACCATGCTTAATTTACACAGTTTTACTGAGTCATTCTCTTAATCTGTACAAATATAAATTCCTGTATCAAGAGTTTACCCATTCTGCAAATATTAAGGAAGAACAAAGTATCATTCTCTTTGGTGATATAAATACAACTGTGAACACATTAGGAACCCTGGCTCTCATGGTACTTATTTTTTATTAGGGAAAAATAGACCTTAAATATGTAAATTATACAGTATATTAGAGGGTGGTAAGTTCTATGGAGAAAATAGACAAGACAGAGTGTAGAGTGCTTGCAATTTTATTAATTTGTTCTTTAACTTATTGAAAAAAAAAAACCAGTATTGTACATGTCAGGCACTGTTCTAGGCCCTGGGAATACAGCAGGAAGCAACAAGCAAAATTTTTGCTTTTATGGAGCTTACATGCTGGTGGAAGAGACAAACAAGATTTAAAAAACTGGAAAATGTAGAGATGTTAGGTAAAGTGGGAAGAAGGGATGGGAAAAGAGTAGAGATATTCAAATATTAGGCCGGGAGGCCAGCTAAGCCAACTGAGAAAGCAATAGGTAAGGACCTCGAGAAAGTGAAGAGGAAAACCGAGGGGAAAAAATGGAGAAGAGAATACCAAGTGCAGCAAGTCCAAAGGTGCCGAAGTGGGACTGTGCTGGGGTGGGTGGAAGGAATGACGGGGAGAGCAGAGAGATGTGGAGAGAGGTAAGGACGGTGAGGCAGGTCAGGGTCCCGTGGGGTGGGTGGTCGTGAGGACTCTGGCTTTTATTTGGATTGACATGCAAAGTGGATTTGGAGCAGATAAGAGACTTGATCAGGCTTATATTTTAATGAGATCACTCTGGCTGCTATGTCAACAGTCTGAGGGGGAACCACAGCAGATCTGCAAGGGCAGCTGGGAAGCTTCTGAAATAATTTAGTCAAAGGATAATGTCGACTTGGACTAGGGTGGTAGCAACAGAAGTGGGGAGAAGTGAGAGGGCTCTGGATATATTTTAACGGAAGGACCAACAGGACTTGTGATGGATCAGGTATGGGGCGCAGGAGAAATCATTTGACTCCAGTTTTGCCTTGAGCAACTAGGAGAGTGGAATTTCTCTTTACCGAGGTAGGGAGGACTCTGGGAGGAGCAGGTTGGGGGAACGCAGTAGGAGTTCAGCTTTCGACATATCAAATTTGATTTAGAAAGATCCAATGAAGTTTCACTAAAAAGGAGAAGACAGATCAACAAAAACTTGAAGGAGATGAGGCAAAACTTGGGGAAACTAACTGGAAGGACGTAGGAGAAAGCACTTGGCGCAGTGTAGTGCCGGACAAGTTCAGGACCAGTTAATTTCATTCCATCATCCATAAAGGTCTGCTTATGTGCCAGGGAGAAGCAGCTGATGCTTACTCATCCTCACATCCTCACTTTAGTGGGTAGACCTTACCTGGTGCATAGCAGTTGCTAAACGATGCCTTCTGAGTGCATGAGAGAAAGGAAAAAGCTATAATCAGTGAAGGAGACTGTCCCAGCCGTCTTCCCTTCCAAAGACAAGATCTGTGGGGGTTCTCCAAGTGCAGCCTCACCTGCAGCGGAATCAGCCGGGACTGGGGTCAAATATAAATTCTTGGACTCTTTCCCAGACCTTCTCAATCTGAACTTTTAGAGGGGAAGGCTGGGATCTCTGTTACAGACTCATCAAGTGATTTTTCAGAAACTAAAGTTTAGGAACTACCAACACTGCAGATGACCTCTCATTGACACTTTTTCTTGGGAGGAGATTTTTTTCTAGCTGTGATGTGGTGAATTACAGCTGCTCTGCAATTTTATGATAATGTGTACTCATCACCTAATCAAACCGCTCCAGTTGAGTTAGAACCTGACCGGCTCAGATCCCCACTCACATTGTCAGGTGATTGCTTCAGCAAAAGAGGCTTTTTGCCAAGTATCTCTCAGCTGAACTTTTTGCAGCCTGAGGAGAGAAGTATGAGGGAACACATAAATGCCAAATCTCTCATTATTCTAGGAGTTTTCAATGAATATGATTCCATCACAGGTTCTCAAGGAATAAGGCAGCACACCTACTTCACTCCTGACTATAATGAAGGAACAAACTTGGTTTCTTCATACTGTCAGTGAGTCTCTGCCACAAACAGGAGTAAAAGTCTCATGTTGAGTTTCGAAACCATATATTGAAAGGGAGAAATTAAAAGACGAACCAAAGATTAAGCTATTTGGGAAGCCAGGAAAAGGAGATGAAAAAGAATTGTATGAAAGAGAAAAAGCTAAACAATTGGACAAAGAGAACGTGGATGTTGAAAGCACCAAAGGCAAAGCTATCCCTGGCCCTAGAGTTCTAATCGCAAACTTACAGGGGGAAAGCCTAAGAGCCCTGAAGATGAGAGTGGCAGAGACTACAGGAGACGGAATGAGATTATAAATAAGATCAGATCAGGAGCTTGTACTTCAGGAAACAGACTGCAGTGGCAAGGACAGGTCAGAGGCAGAAGGAGAACCAGGAGAAGGAGAGGCTTTTAAAAGAGGAAGAAGAAATGAAAAGAGAGAAAGAAGCACTTTAGGATAAAGGAAAGACTGAAAATACAGAATCCATAGGCAGCTCAGAAAAAACCTGAAAAGGAAGAGGAAGTGACTGAGATCGCATAAGAAGCAAGGATAGCCCAGCAAAGCAGCCTTACCAAGCTCAAAGCTGATATCCACTCTGTCCTGATGACAGCACCAAGTCTAGAGATTCAGGAACAGGGAAAAAGCAGGTCTCATACTCTGAGTGCATACCCTCCCCAGGTGCACCAACATTTGTTCCTGTTAAACAGCAGCTTTTAGTCTTAGCTTGTATTGCATTGATGTCAAATATCAACATCACTTAAAAAAAAAAAAAGAAAAAATTTTTTAAGCCCTTAATGGCCCATCTTTCCATGCCACTAAAATGTCAGCTCCATGAGGGCAATTTTAGTGTTTTTCATTGCTCTCCGAGTCCCTAGAAGAGTGCCTGGCACACAGTAGTCACTCAATAAATATCTGTGGGTGGATGAATAGATCCATTCCACTCCCAGGAATAAAAAGCCAAACTTACACACATTTCCATCTGTGGAGAGTCACTGTTTTCTGTAGTTTACTTCGTACTTCACCCCACCAGTTAACTACACCCTATATAAATCGGTGCAGTTTCACTTCAGATCTAACTTTCTGGTGACCCCATAAAAAATTGGCAGAAATCCTAGGAAAGGATGATATTGTAATTGGTCTTGTGGGGGATCCCTGGAGGGATAAATTTCACATCATTCATGTTTCCAGATGGGCTTTAGTCCCCAGAGCAGTCATTCCAGAACCTTCTCAGTCATAAGTTTACTTCAAGAAACATAAATAGTGATTTAGGGCTTCGTGGCTCCCACCAAGGCTCCCCTGTTTTTGGTGCAGAGTGGGAGGCAGGTCAGAGGAGAAGGCAGCCAGGGTGAGGGCCTGGAGCCCTTAGGGTGGGCACTGCGTGGGAGATTCTAGTCTGTAGTGTCTCTCTGGAGGATGAGGACATAGCGGGGCAAAGGGATGGGTTAGAAATAGAATTGTCTGAGTGGCCAGGCAGTTTGGGATGCTTTTAGCAGGAAGAGCCTTGGGTGCTGGCATGCCAAGTTTGTCGTGGGTGCGGGTCCTTCCCACCCTTCCACAGCAATAGTCTTTGAATGCCAAGGCTAGTGTCCAAGTCTACTTAGCTCAGTGCATTAGACTGCTTTGTGACTAAGGTTTAATTGTAGCATTTCTTGAGCTTTTGCTAGGTAACTCCACCAGGTATTTATGTGTCAGCCTTCTCGCTGGGTGCTACGGATACAGCCATGAAAAAGGATGTGAGGAACATTTTTATCAGTGATATCTTCTGTTCCGTGGCCTCAGATTCTAGCCCTCATCAGATATTTCTCAAACGTCTGTTGTTTTCAAAGGCATCTGTGCAGAGGAGGTAGGTCTGAGTAAATTCTTGAAGAATTCTCAGCTATGGGTCAGAGGGACCCCATATTCTAAGGATGTAATGTAATGAACTTAAAATCAGTCACACACACACTAGGCATTCAACTCCCGGGAGGCTCACCCAGAATTGCGGGGTAAGCCTGAAAGGACCAAGTCTTCATTTTTGAAGAAAGGAACCGTAGCTTGCCCTGACCGCTGCAAAGCCTCCTCAGTGGGAACCCTTGGTGTCACTCTTGCTCTGCAGAGTCTATTTTCCATGTTGTAACCAAAGTATTTTATCCTGGCTTGGCTCAAAATCCTCCAGTGGCTCTCTGTTGCAATTAGAATAAAATCCCACCTTCTTACCAGGATCTACGCAGCCTTAGGATCTGGCTCCTGCTTATATTGCTGACTTCATTAAAAGCTTAGAGTTGACCTGAAATGCTTCCCCACCTTATTTTTGCTTGCCTAGCTCCTCATTATTCAGGGCTCAGTTCGAATATCTTCTGAGAGAGGTTCTCCCTAACCACCCATCTTAAATAGCTTCATACCGTTTTCCCACAGTGTCTTTCTCCCTTTAGTATATTTTATATTCTTCATAGAAGAAATTTCAAGAGGTTCATCTTATTTATCTGAGTACATGTTATTACCCCCCTTCCCCGACCAGTATGTAAGCTCCTTGAGAGCTTGAGAGTAGATGGCGTTCAGTAAATATTTAACTGAATTATGGCCTATCACATTTCCTAAACCCAGAGGTTTTCCTGGGACATCTGTGACTGTTCCCAGACTGCCAATGCTCTGACAGCACTATAGAAATCTATTTGAAAATGTAGTACACGACACACAGCCCCAGCACCTGAGATTAACCTAATGCTTAATGTGTTTTCTTAAATTGTGTTGAACTAAATTAGCAGCAAACCAATGACTAGAAAAATCACATGTGACCAAAGAATCCCATTAATTCTTCAGTGAGTCAGTGTCCCAGGAAGATGAGTTCATAATGACTACTTGTTAAAAGCCGATGTCATCTCCTTTCCTTTACTGGAAATGCATGGCTGTGATGAGCCCAGAGAGCATGATGCTACCTGCTCTCCTGCCCCTCCCCTCTGCCTCCCCCCCGCCCCCAAAATAGTCCATAACTGGGCCAGGGCTGGTTAAAATGTGATGGAAGGGTAATATGGCACAGCATTGCTGCACTTGATGTCATATTGAGACTGATTGTTGGTAGGATTATGCCCTTCTGTAATATGTTTCATACTTGCACTTGCCAAATTGACAACCTCTCTGTTTAAAACTGACAAGGAGAAAATCAAGGTTTCCCTTGTTTTTGTGTGTGTGTGTGTCACACGTGAATAACCCATTCACGGCAGCTAGTTAAAATTTATATTTCCCTTGTCAGATTTTTAGCAAGTGTGAAGATCGGGTTAACATAAGTCTCCCTACCTCTGCCCTCTTTAGTAACCAGTTAGCTATATTTACATTTCTTTTTATATAAATCTTTTTTCCATCCCTTTGACAGCATGGTATCAGAAATGGCATATTATCTTCACAGATGTTCCATGTTGGAATGTGTTTGCTCTTATAATAAAAACAGAGGCATAAAGAGTCACGTTGCATGTACATATTCAATCCTTTTAATGACTTAAGGTCAGAGGTTGCTTTTTTTCTCCTTAGTGGAATGGCCAAGAAAAAAGATTTGTCAACTGCTAGGAATTTGAAAGTTTCTAATCCTGCTGGAACGGGAAGTTCTAAACATTTGAGAAATAGATTTTCCCATCCATAGGTTCATTTACAGATCCTAAACCATACTTATGTCACTAACTTGTGGGAAAAAAAACTCACTTCAACTTTAGCATGGTTTTCGTGCCTGTGAAACACCTGGAGTGGTGTCTTTCTACTCTTTTCTCAGCTCAATAGAATGATCAAATCTCAAAACGGTGGAAAACAGACAAGTTTTACTCTGACCCTCTCCTCATGTCTCTTCTTGATCCACAACTTAACATAGAATTGCAGCTGAGACTCCCTAGCAGCTGTAGTCAGAGATCTTCTCTCCACACCTCAGAGAATAACTGATTAGGGAATTAAAAGTTGTCTCAAGGTTTCACAAACAGAAACAGGGCTGATCATCACCCTGTACAAGGGACAGGAACCAGAGAGCAGGATATGAATTTTCTCACCCCAGAGAAACCCAGGAGAGATACTCTCCGAAGGCCTATAGGAAATTTGTTTCTGACCTGAGGGTCACAGAATAGCTCACTATGAATTTTAATTGATTGGCTGCCACGTCATTGCCAATTCATCTCTGATTTTGGCAGAAAATAAAATTAAGTGTTACAGAAATGAATTTAGCAAGAAGTTTTGTTTTTTGTTTTTTTTTGTTCTTGTTTTTTTTTTGTTTGTTTTGTTTTGTTTGTTTTTTACATGAGCATGATCTTACAGCTGCTGAAAGTCCACAGAGGAGATGGTAAATAAACATATGGAGCAAGGGCGCCTTCATTTTCAGAACTTCTGCTTGAAGGGGAGTCTGAAAAACTGTAAGGTTTATTTTGGATTATAAACCTTTAATTCTGACAAGGGAGTTCTTCTCCTACTGCCCAAAACAGGCGAAAACAATTTTGTGATGTTGTGAGACAAGGCTGAAGGGACAGGGCATAAGAAGACCTGTCACACAGTATATCTCAAATGAAACCAACACCAACTTTGGTTTGAGAAGCGGAACTCCTAGACCTCCTTTCCTTTTCTTGTGGGCTTTAGAGGCTCCCTCTTTGTTCCTACCGGGTTCTTTCATTTTTTTATTTCCTGCTTTTCCTGACTTTTCTCTCCTCAAAGTCACATTTTCTCTTTCTTATACTTGACATCTCTTATATTCATTATAATATTTTAAAAATTCACAGTTGGATTATTAAACATCCTGATATCTGTAAAAAAAAAACAAACAAACAAACTGAGCAGCCTTCCCAGGAATTTATGCTTCTTGAAAGATAATGTCAATTTGTTCATTCAACATGCATTCCTGGTCACCTTGGCCCTCGTTTCCTTTATTGGCTAGAAAGGAAAATTCTCAACTTCTCAGCTTCTCTTGCAGCTAGGTGGAGTCTGAGGAGTCTGGTTCTTGGGTGAAAACCTGTGTAGGATTTTTCTGGCCTGACCACAGGCAATTCCAAAGGCTTCACTTGCAGACCTCCAGGGAGAAAGCTAACAGCTAGACACCAGGCTCCCACATAGCTAGTGTGTTATAGTCTCGAAAAGGCTTGCAGTCAAAGACTCAGGGACCCTTGGCCTGCTCTGCTTTTATATGTAGTTGCATTCCTAGCGTGGAGCCTTTGTTCAGAGATCTGGATTGAGAAAACCTTGAAGACTTTTTTTTTCCACTCTGACTCAATATTTTTCTACTCCTTGCCCTTCTCCTTCACACTCCTTCCTTCCTTCAGGCCCATAAAACTACAGTAATCTTTGGCTCCGGGCTCCCTCAAGAGGAAGACAATCGAGGTTTGTACTGACCTCCCCTGCTCTATCCTCCAGCGATGTGGGGGTGCAGTCCACGGGGTAAAATGAAGCTGTGGGGTAGGTGCTTTTTCAATTTAGCCTCTTGCTTACACTGTTGCAATGAACCATTTAAGGTTTCACTGTTGCTTTCTTTTTTGGTTTGTTTTTTGCTTTAATTGGCTGCTCTTACACCAGTTCTCTCTCCCACCTCACCTGAGCTCCTGACAGAGCTAGGTGACACAACTTTGGGTAATAAATCAAAGAGGGAGTCAGCTGGATGGTTTATAAGAAAGCTTTTACTTTCCTGCTCAGGCAAGTAAGGGAGTGGGGGCTGGGGAACGAATGGCATTCTGCCTTCATCCTGCTCAGAATGCAGAATTGATGCCTGGAGAGGCAGCAGCCATTACATGATTGTAACATGATTAATCAAGTCCTTACAGATGCTGAGAAGGTTTAAAGAGCCTCAGTTCTTGATAACACTGTTGAGCTACTCCAGTAGTCTTGTGATATATATTTTTGTACTTCTCATGCAAGTAAAATAGACTTCTTATAGTAATTTTAAAATATGTCCACAAATTCTTCCCATCTAAAGGAAAAGTCTAATTTCATTCTCCTTAGTTATGGATCAGCTATAGCTCATTGCTTTTTAACAAAGAGAATACAGCAAAGATGATGCTGAGGCCAGGACGTTAAAGGTGATACAGCTTTTCTCTTTTGCTTTTTTTTTCTGACAACATGTGCCTTGAGAGCCTTTAGTTGACAGATAAGATGTCCAGCTATTACTAAAGTCTCCATGCTAGAGAGCCCACATTTTATTATTTTTCTATATGAACACGATCCTGCAGCTGCTGAAAGTCTGACAGATAAACATATGAGCCAGGGATAGAGAGCTGGAATGTTGAGCACTAGGATTTGGATTACTTAGGATTTAGCATGAATCATTCTTATGGGACGAAGGGGAGGGTAATGAATGCTACTAATTAGCCTCTAAGTATTCTCTGTAACTAGAGGATATTTGGTTGCAACTGGAAAGCTGAGGTAATTATCTCTTTATTATGTATGAATCTATTTACATGATCCATCTGGGCATTTATGACTGGTTAGCTCAGATAAATGGACAGCCAGGCTAATGACAATATCATGGATTCAGGCCTTGTAGCTTCCTTTTATTCTAGAGAAATAAGCTTAATCCCTTGTAAAAGACAGCTACTCAGTCTGGATGCACAAATATAACTTTGTCATGTAATATTAATATCATTATGTGTTTTATCTGTGTTTTCAGAATTTGGTGGTCCCTGGAGACACTCGGGGTGGGGGTAGGGGTTTTTTACCAAAACTCAACATCACAGCTCTCAACCCATTCCAACCTCTCAGAGAAATGCTCCTGATCTGCCTGAGTGGGCTCCCAGTGACTCTGCCTATGTTATGTGACTCACCTTGCTGGCCTCAGATGATTGAAGAAGAGGTAACACTTGGTTCTGGCAGGACCAACCCAATCTCTCCCAGGAGCAGGAATGGAGAGCCAACTAAGCAGTCTCTGCTAACGACTGAAACAGTCACAGATAAATTCATTAGCTGTGGTTCAGCCAGACTCAGTCTTATGGAAAGGGAAGCAGAGAAACCTGGGCTCTAGCATTAGAGAATGTGCAAGAAAAAGCGGAAAAGAGGTGGTCCAAGAGTACATCTTGAGATTGTGGCTGTTTTTCATTTCTTAATTCCAGCCCTTCCTAAGGTCTGGTTGCACTCCTCTCCTTATTCCCTTGGTACACATCTGTATCCCTATACCTGATATCCCCAATTGTGCTGAAGTTCAATTGTTTTTTGATACTTGCCACCAAAAAGTCTATCTAACATAACTTTAAATCGTAGGAGAGGAAAAATAATTTTCCCTCTAGCCTTCTGACTTCTTAGGTGAGACTCTTGGAATAAAAAAAGATTACTAAGAGAAAAACAAACAGAAGTTTATTAACATGTTTATCTCATCATGTGTAATTAGGGAAACATGAGTAACTCCCTGAGGCGGCTTAGAATTCAGGGTTAAATGTCATCTTAATAGGGAAAGGGGACGAGGGACATGGGCCTCCTAAGGGAGAGGAAAGGACGTTTAAGAAAGATGAATGGGATCTTAGAAGAATAGATGGGAAATGTGACAGTTTGTGACAAATTTGGGTGTGGTGTCCATTTCTAGTCTCCTCCTGGGACAAGAGTCAATCTTCCCTGGATGATGAAACTCCTGGGGTGGGGGGCAGTTTATGCCAAGTGAGTTCCTTTTGGAGGATCTGTCTTTTGGCAGCTAAGTGGAGTTCAGAGAAAGCCTTTCCCTGCATTTGCTGTTTTTCAAATGCCTGCAGCTCAGCATAATCAATACACCCAGGTGGTTTATTTGGGGTGGCATACCTGCTCCCCTTCAAAACCTTGTGCACTGTCTCCCCCAGGGACTCCATTGGCCATGAGGGGCAGGAAGGAATGTGGAGCTGAGTATGCATCCACTGTCGCTGAAGTAGAAACCTTTTAAGTCTTCTGGAATGGCACCAGCAGCGTGATCTTTAAACAAAGGGCAGCTGTACCAGTCCTGTAGAGCGTGGCAAGCTCGTCTTTCTATTCCCAAGTTAAATTTTTTCCTAACGGGAAAGAGTTTTCCTGAGGTTCTGACGGAAGAATCTGTGCTTTGCAAAATGATTTTAGATCCTCACGTGGCAGCAGATCCTCACTAAAGGGGAAGCTGTCCTCAGGTAGCCACGGCCGGCTTGTCCTCCTAAGTTTTTTGCACTGTGCTTCGCTAAAACTATCTCCACGGGGTGTCACCAAATGGAATTGCTTTCCCAGGCTCGGTTCTATAGACAATGTGACCAAACTGCACTTTATTAGGTGGTGTGTCTGGTGTATTCAGGGCTTAGCAAAAAGGGGCAAAAACGAGGCTGCTTATTTCAGGATAATGTCCCTTCTTTGTAAGGCTGGACCAAAAGTAGAGGGAAAATAGCGAAAGACTTTTACTGTGAATGTGAAAGACAAGAATGAAGGAAAGAGGCTAACAATCAAAATAGCATAACGAGAAGCAGGGGGCTGGGAGTAGGTCAGTATGTGAATTCCTTAAGGGCTAGAGGATTACTTTGTCCCAGAGCCAAGAACTTCTCCTAGAATAGAACAGGAAATGAATAAATGTCAGGTTAACTGATTGAGTGAACAAACGATTGAAAGGATTGATAAAGTGAAGGCCAGAAAACTAGATTACCCACTGCTAATAAGACATGCATTTGTTTCTGTCGAATTGCAAGTATTAAATCTTCCTGAATTTGTCCACTCCAATTAGAATCTGATGTAGCCTCTGGGTATAAAAAGTAAAATTCTGAAAGCTTGTCAGACTCTCACAGTTAATGCTCTTATATTATTTTGAATGTAGATGAGAGTCATGACCCTGACCTCTCCTCATACATATATAAGCATGGGGGTTCACTCTGCCTTCAGGTAGATCCTTCCTGAGTGACCACCTCAGTAGTCTAACATCTGCTCTGTTTGGGCTGCCAACTCCCCCAAGGACAAGAATGGGAGAAATGTCTCTGACCTGGTATCTCGAGTCTGGAGCCAGTCCTGTCACAGAGCCCAGGGAACCAGTGCCACCCATTTTTAATTACAGTCCCCGGAAGAAGAGGTCAAACCCGCTCTGATTCAGCGTAAGGCTGGTGTCTTCATCTTATTAACAATAACGTATCCCAGCGCTCCCGTAATTACAGCCCTATTCCTGAAGCAATCAAATTGCTTATTTGAAAGGAAGACTATTTCCTTTCCCTAATGAATGTGAGCAGTTCCTCAGAGCCTGAAGGTGATTGTGTATGAATACCTCACGGTAACAATGAAAAGCGATTATAAATAAATGACACAGAGCTGCTCTGTTCTTAAAAATCACTGCATGATCAATTTGAGAGACATACACAGAGAAGGGACTCATGAGATTTTGTGTTAATTATTCTGCCAGAAGGAAAATGATACTTTGTTCTTTGCTGGCACCATTGCACATTGAGCTTAAAGAAACTTTGAAAACATGGCTCTTTTCATCTTTCTCAAGGAAGGGAAACTGGGGTCCAGATAAGTGTTTCTGTTCCTAGCAGGATCTTTAAACGTTTATAGTCAATAGATGTTATGTCTCTTCCCTACTCAGCTGCTCTGATAGTTTGTATTTGAAAATGTACCGAAAAGGGGAGAAATTAACAGAAGGCTATGAAGAAGGTGCCAACTTCTGAAAAATAATGGAAAGCGAGAGGGATGTGGGTGTATCTCCACATGCGAGTACACCTTGGTTTGGGGGTCAAGAAATGGTAAGGATGAAAAGATGAGAGGAGGTGGACATTCCACTTCAGCCGTTGATGCTGGAGCAGCCACCCTTCCCTGAAAGTCGAAGCATATGAGGTGGAGGGCTTGCAACAGCCAGAGGTTGGAGCGGAAAGGGGACTGGTGAAAAATCATCTAAATGACAGTTCTTTTGGAATAAGGAATAATACCCTTGGAATAAAATATTTTAGAATAATAAAGGAGAAACCTTGTTACTCGTTGATACAGGACCCCCATTAGAGTCAAACCACTACCCAGAATGGCAGTTTATAATTTTCATTTAAAGGTCATGCTACAGATCACCAAGAAAGCTCTCAGAGAACATATTGAGGAATCAACTCGTTGCCCTTCACCATTTCTAAAATGTGAAAATTGAACATGTTTGAAATAAATTCATTGATATGAGTCTACGGAATTCTCAGCAAGATAAACTAAAAATAGTTCCTCAGGATCCGGATATTTATATTACTACTTCTCTGAAGTATTAAGTTATCAGTATTTCTCAGATGAGTTTCTTGGTTCTGGATGACATGTGCCATTGCATCGCATTTTTGCACAGCCCTTAGCCATGTGACATTCGTCAGGAGTTGGCAGAATTCCTCCCTCCCCCAATTCAGAGGAGCTTTATTTCTGTTAACTTTTAAAGGACAAAAACAAAGAAATTACTTAGAATTGTTTGTGGAATTTGGCGGTAGATATGAATTAATAGTTTTAAGGGAATCAGCTAATCATGTTGACCAGCTAGTTCACTAGGCAGTCCAGGAAATCAATCAGTTAACTCATGGTCACATTGATGATTAAATCAATTAACTGCTTCTGTTTGAGTTCTTTGTTTTTGTTTCATTTTTGCCATAGTATAGGCACAGCTCAAGTTCACCAAAACAATCTGGTCAATGCCTATAGGTAGAAGTAGACAATATATTTAAAAAGCTGAGAGTCCATGCGGAAAACAGTCTCATTAAAGAATTAGGTGGAATTAAATGGGTTAAGCTCATCAGAAAAAAGAAAATTAAAAGAAAAGACTATTCTTGCCAGGGAATGTAGTCTCTGCAGAAATTGATTATGTAGAGTGTCCCTCTGGGCCTTGGAACAATTAGCTCTCAGAAAATTAGAGGTTAGCCTTTGTGCTTCTGAGGATTCAAATGTAACAGGTGTCTCCTGTCCCTTGGGAAACCGTCACTCCTTCCAGCCTCTCATTTTTTTGGATTTTTGCCCCCGCAGGGTAAACCCAAACCCTTGAGGGTTAAAGGTTTAGCATCAGAGAGAGTCTGAATAATTGGATAGTTGGAAGGCATTACTTTTGCAAGATTCTGCCACAGATGTACTTTCCTGGGGTGTTTTCTATGCAGAAAAGAAAAAAAAAAATCCCTTCTCCTACTGAGAAAAGGCAAGAACTAAGATGCTGTATTTCCTAAAGTGGGTGATAAGAGGAGACTATTTTTTCTGTTCCTTTACTAACTTTATTCTTAGGACAAAGTGAGCAGTGGGAGAAGATAACTAGGCCTTAATCTTCTAGATGCCTGAGAAGAATGAAATGTGATCATCGTGAGCGGAGGCAGTGTCATTAGGCATTTAGAGAAAGCAGGGGGAGCACAACAGAAAATGGCAAAGGAGAGCAATTTGCTCATTTTATCCGCTGAGAACGTTTAGATGTATTTATGCCGGGGTAGGTGTTATTAACCTGATGCAGGACAATCTGACAGAGTTAATGAAGGATCTTGAGTGTAAGGAGCCAGAAAAATAGATATCTCCTCTCGTGGGTGGAGGAGGAGCTGTGGGAAAGGTGAATTAGAACTGGAGGGTGAATATATTTCCCGCAAGGAGGAGTCAGCTCATTCTTTCTTCAGAGTGAAAAACTTGACACATTTCGGAATGAGGTTCAGCATACTGTACATTTTTAGCAACTGATGTGAAAAGGCCTCCTCCTAGGGAGAGAGACCGGTCTTTGGGGAAATTGCCTCTACCAGCCCCCTCAGGAGGACCGTGGTGCCCAGGTTGACGAGGCCAGGACCCAGCTTTCAGAGGCCGGAGTCGGGAGGAGTTAGATGATGGGGGCCTGAGAGTAAGAGGAAGAGGACATAGAAGAAGGTCCTCAGAGAGGCTTTGGGGTAGGCTGAGTGACATAATGTTTGTCTGATGAGAATGGATTTTTTTTTTTTGGAAAGCAATGAAGGTGGTCCCCTAGGAGTGGAACAAAGAATGTGTGGCTGTAGGATCTAGATGCAGAAGGGATTTTAAAACTGTAAGTCCATGGTAGGGGCATAAGAACCACAGCAGGCCCCACCTGATGCCCGGGTTACAGAGTGAAGCAAGGTGGGAATTTGAGAGGGTGTGTGGTATTTTAATATGTGGCTGCACATAACACAGCACATCCGACTTTCACCAGAAAAAGGAAGAACCACTTTGCAATATAGAAATCTACTCCTAGGGGTGATTTTTACTTAAGTAGGTATATTAACACAGCTCTTTGGAGGGAAATTTAGCTTTATCTAACAAAACTTAAAACGGGCACACCTTCCAACTCAATAATTACACTTCAAGGAATCTTCCCTATAGAAAAATATGTGTACAAATGTGTAAGTTCAAGGGCGTCTTATTGAACTACAATTTGCAAAAGCAAAGACTTGGAAACAGCCTGGTTGTCCATAAACAGGGAAATGGCTACATCAATTATTGTACAATTGTAAGGGAAGATCTCCAAGGTACTGAAAATTGATTTTTTTTAATGATGTAAAATTCATGCGACAGAATTAGCCATAAACCATGTTAAAGTACTCAGTTTGGTGGCACTCAGGACCATCGCAGCATTGTGCAACTATCACCTCTGCGTAGTTCCAGGATATTTTCATCACTCCAAAAGGAGACCCATCCCCACTGAGCAGTCACTTCCCTTTACCCCAAGAAATAGTTTTTAAATGACAGACTATTGTGTACGGTATTATCTCGCTTATGTTTTCTGAAAACCTCTGTCCTGGATTCCCACACACTAGAGGCAGTGTAGAGCTGCGCTTATAGGTAGGAGCTCTGGAGCCTGTGGCCTGTTTCCAGTCCTGCCTTTAACAGGGGGCAGCTCTGCATTTCTGGACAAGTACTTAGCCTCCCTGTGCCTCCATTTCCACAGGTATAAGTTGGGGATAATAACAGTACCTACAGAGTAGTTGTGAAGACCAAATTAGAACAAGCATCATCCAGTCACTATTTAGTCTATGTCTATGTTGTTTAAAGTTGTTTAAGCCACAATCATGAGCAGATAACCCTGTTTTCAGCTTAGAGAGCAACTGCACTGAGCATACATCCCCAGAGTAATACCTTTTTGGACACTGAGGGAGGCCTGCAGCAACCATGGTTGCCTCTTGCTTAAAGCAAAGGCTGTGGGGAGATACGTTTTGGTGCAAGCAACAGACTGTCAGTTCTTTAAAATTATAACAGCACAGCAGAAATACAGGCTTTAAGTATAAATAAAATTTCTATTTTTGAATACATGTAAATCAAAGGCCAGCAGGCAATTCAGAGAGGAAGGGGAAGGGTCTCTGAAGCTGAGATACCTGAAAAGGTAGGAAGAGAGGGAAGGAAGTCGGAAAGAGAGAGGGAGAGAGAGAAAGAAAAAGAAAGAGGGGGAAGAAGGGAAGAAATAAAAAGAAATGATAGTTGAGGATGAAGGAAAAGAAGGGAATGGTGAGGAAGTGCAGGGAAACGGGCATTATGAGGGAGACCTACCTGGCCCTGCTGTGACTTCAGCCTCAACTGTAAATGGTTCGGGTTAAAACATAGCACGTGGAAAGCGTTTCATCCAAAACTTAAAAAAGAGAGTGAAGCATTCATGATTTCCATTTTTTAAAAATCTACACTGAGGTCAGAAGTACAGAAATACAAAGCTGCCGTGCTGAGAAACATGCCTGACCACCACCATACTTTCGCATCGCAAGCTTATTTCTGTTTCCTCTCCAGGGTGACTATGATCACCCCACTCCCCAGATGTGCCTGCAGAAACCACCGTGCTGACAATGCTCCCCCAAAGCCTCTCACTTTGCTTCTGGGTCTGAACACAGCTCCATGCAGATTCTGGGCTCCTAGGTAATCAAGGGTTTGGGAACATCTAATGAGGCTTGGAGATGGAAAACAGAAAGTTCAGGTCCGGCCAGTTTCTGTTGCAGAAGAATGTGTACTGTCTTTTCAAAGGGAACATTTTAGATCTCAAACGCGGCAGAACCACCAGAAATGAGGTAGCATTTTGCTAGCATACATTTTCAACGATTTAAAGAATGTTTTGTTTGCTTCCGTTGACTTCATGAAGTGATTCGAAAGGGTTAAGCAGGGCCTGGCGTCTTCAGAACGGCGATTTTGCTTCTGAAAGCTTTCCAGAAAAATTAAATGTATTGGGAAGGATAAATTACGGTTTGATTTGAGTTGTCTTGTTAAAATGTCATTCCTCTTCCCCAGCAACCTACTTCCCGTCTCATTAAGCCAGTTGACTAGATATATCTCGATAATTACGGTGGTGATTTACTACCTTTGTGCTCAGTTGTTACTGGAAGCTGAAGGGTGGGGGAAGGGAAATAATATTCCCATCTTCTGTGTCTCATGGAGGGATGATCAAGTCCTCAGCTGTAGCATTAAACACAGCAATAGAAAGCAGAGACACAGTAAAGCATTTTCACTGCTGTTTTGAGCTGAGATATAAATGAGATTTATTTGCAACAGTCTGATAGAGAAAATTGAGTCCTGGGGAATTGATGTCCCAGAAAGCCTTTCAAGTCAGCTAGGAGTTACTATAGGACGTGAGTCACACAGCAAAATATGAGTCAGAAGAGAAAAAAAAATTGAGCTTTGACATTTTCTGCAGCAACTGTTAAAGATAAAGGAATTGACCAGTTTATACAATATAAGTTATGGCCACAATTACAGTCTTCCCTAGATCCAGTCTCTCCTAACAGTTGGCTATCTTGGGCCCTTAAATTGGTGCCATAATTCAGCTTTTTGCATTTTTTAAATGCTGTTCTTCTGCAGATGGCAAATAAACAAAACTCATAAATGGTGCTCTCCTTTTCCCAAAAGGTTTAATCCTAATAATTTTAAATAATTGTGATGATTCTTCTAGCATTTCACATTTAATTTCTTGAATTTTCTGGAAATTACCACTGAAATTTGAATTTGATGATATAGAAATTCCCAGCGGATATTTTAAAATGAGAGTGGAAATTACTCGAGCATTTTTCAGCAGCCAGCGTTTGTGACAGTTTTAGTATATGTCTGATGTTGCTAGGCTTGTTTGAAGAGAAGATATATGTGATTTTTCAATTTGTGTGATTTGCTTCCAGAACGTTTTCTAAATCTATACATGTTAGAAAACAGGTAAAACTAAAAAAAAAAAAAAAAAAAAAAAAGGTAGAGCTGCATAAATAGATGAAGGCTTTGCTAAAATCAGGATGGCCCCTTCCCTGGAAGGTTAACTTCAATTCTTTTTAATAAGCAAGCTTCAGGGTACCAGGTGACAAACTAGTTCTACTGTATCCTCTATTGTACCCATGACAATTCTGTACAACATTCATGTAATACCCACATCCATTTCAGCTGCTAGGGAGAGTCTTTTTTTCAAAAGTTATAGCAATACGGACTTTCACCTGATTCGGGGATTTTTGTCCCTAATCTACAGCTATATCTATGAATAATCAGTTGACCGCTCCCAAGAGGGATGAGTTTCTGACACTTTGTTACCCACGCGAGGCAGAAATGGGGGTCATGATATCATTCCGGAGTAACTGACCCATTCAGTCGGAACTCACTACCTCACTTGAGGCGACAGTGTATGCTTCTCCTTCATTCTTAAAGAGGGTCAGTGTAAGTAAGGACTTTATAAGCATTTCTTTTTCATGAACATGAACAATTTATCTTTCTTGGAAAAGTGTGTACAGCTTTTGTGTAACTTGCTTAATAGTCACAGTTTGTTAATTTCTTTTTTTTCCTAAGAGAGGTAGAAAAAATGATGTATGATGGGTGGGTGACAGAGAGTCTTTCTTTGGCCCATGAGCAGCAATAGAATCAAGAGTTTCCCAAAACAATATCATTGACTAAAAAATCACATCTGCATTGTATTTATATTTACCTTGTTTTTTGACCCATTGCTCATGCTTGAATCAGACTTAATTCCAGTTCTCTAAAAATATTTTCATTGTTTTATTATAATTCATTTCTGAGTTCAAAGGATATGCATTGCTCTCTGCTTTCTTCCTTCCTGCCCAAAACTTTTCTCTCTCTTTCTATAGTGTGTCGATTAACTTTTTTTAATTAGACAAAATATTTATCAAGCTTGAAACTGTATGAGAAAACATAGACTCCCTTCAGAAAAGGTACTCTGGATAGCAGTTATCTCTTTCCTGATTATTCAGACTGACTTACAAAGTTTTATATTTTAAAATAATTATAGACTCACAGAAAGTTGCAAAATGAATAGAGTTCCCTGTACTCTTCACCATCTTCCAATGATGGCAGCTTATGTAACAATATCAAAACCTGGAAACTATTAACTGGATTGTAGACCTCATCCAGTATTCTGCCAGTTTTTTTTGTGTGTGTTTATAGTTCGATGCAGTTTGACCCCAGGTATACTATCTATATAACCATCACTGCAATTAAGATACAGAATTATTCCATCGTTGCGAAGGAACTCACTTGTTTTACTCCTTTATATTCGCAGCCTTCCTCCTTCCCTCCTTCCCCTGTCCCTAACCCAGACAATGACTAATTTGTTCTCCATCTCTATATTTTTGTCATTTCTGGGATGTTATACAATGCAAATCGCACAGTCTGTAACCTTTTGAGATTGACTTTTTTTTTTTTTTTTACTAAGCATAATGCCCTTGAGATTCATCTGGATTGTTGCACTTATCAATAGTTCACTTTTTTTCATTGCCGAGTAGTATTCCATTGTATAGATGTTCTAGGTTAAACTATTCACTCTTTGAAAGACATTTGGGTTGTTTCCATGTTTTTCTATTATGAAGAAAGTTGCCACAAACATTCATTACAGGTTTCTGTATATGAACTTTATAAGCATTTCTTGTTCAAGTGTGCGTGCATGTGAACATAAATTTTCATTTTCTTGGGATAAATGCCCAAGACTATGCGATTGCTTGGTTGTATAGAAAGTATATGTTTAGTTTAATAACAAACTCCTGAACAATTTTCCAGAGTGTCTTTATCATTTTGTATTTCCATCAGCAGTATAAAAGGGATCCAATTTTTCTGTATCCTTGCCAGCATCAAACCTTTTTTAGAAATGTAAGCATTGTAAGAAGTTGCACAAAGGCCACATACATACTGAGCAAAGTCTATGAAAAGAGATACTTGGCTTGTATATGAGCCTTAGACAAAATCTTCAGGAGGGCTGACAGTAGCGTTTATTTAATAATTTCCCAAGGCCTTATCAGCCTGCAACCACATATCACTTAGCAGTGGCTGCAAAGTGAGAGAAGGCTCAAGTACAGCAGTTAAGCTCATGAGGCTCTTTTCCTCATATAATGAGACAACCAGAAATCAGAGGTTGCAGAGGCTCAGAGAACATGACAGCTGCTGCTTCAAGAATCACGTCGACATTCAGTTGGGAAAAAGGAGGAAGGAAAGTGTTTTCCTAGGAATATCACTACAGTCTGTTTTTGTCACATTGCCCTGGACACTGTTCTGCGTCCCTTGTGGCTGAAATGGTGTAGGGAGAAGGGCCTAGGAATGCTGGTTGGGTCAGGCATTCCATGTTGTCCTCCACAGGATACAGTCAACATTAACGGCCAAGGCCAGCTTAAGGCTCCACCTAAGGATGTATGGCCTCATCTTGTTCCACTATCTCCCCATCCTCAAGTATTTCTGGAGTGACCACGGGGTATCTCATTTGTGCTTCTAAGCAAAATCCTGTCCCACTTAGCACTACTGTGCTCTGGCAGGTCCCTGTGAGGTAGGATGATGTCCACAGGGCCCTGCTTTAGGCCTCTGATGTGGTTCTCTTTCTGTCACTACTGAGGAACTAGAACTCACAGCAGTTGAGGCTGCATTTCTTGCCAAAGAACTTGTCTTCCCTGCTCTGTTCACCCTTTGCCTTGTGTTTCATGAAGCCCCTCCTGAACCCAGGTCCTCACTTGGGCCTGCCACCCTTTTCTCCATTAGTTTCAGCCTTGTCCATGTGGCTGGGCAGATGATCAGACACTGGCCATCTTTTCCACTGATATGTCTGTCTCATTCTTGACATTCTCACAAAAGCACATCCCAGCAATGCCCTTTCAGAGGCAAAACGTCTCAGGCAGATAGACAACTGTCAAGGGGACTCCTCCAGTCTCACCTGCCCAGACACGAATGTCAGTTTAAGCCGGAAAGGACCACCCACCTAGCCTGCCTTCCTGTTTGATCACCTGTGTTAATTTAGCTGGTCTAACTGGCTGGACCACTAGCTCTGTGTAAGCTCACTGCTCACTGTTTGTTTCTCTGGTGGTCGTATTGGAGACAAAAGGGACTATTTTCCAATCAAGCATGGAGAGTCAGAGCCTTTCTTAAATTCCATTGGGGCAAAGAAAGCTCCTTCTATCTTAACTGCTGCCCTTTTAACTTAGTACATGCAACAGTAGTTGGGACTGGCATTAGTTAAGATGCAAAGGCTAGTTGCTGTAACAAAGACTTCAACATAACAGTGGTTTAAGCAAGACAGAAGTTTATTTTTCTCTCTGGTCTCAGAGCTGATCTGGCACTTCTCCTGTGTCAAATATCCCATTGTCTTATCTTATTGCTCGGCCATCCTCAACAGGCAGCTGCAATCCCTGTATCCTGCATGGCTAGCTGAGAAGGGAGAAAAACAGAATCGAGGGAATAGTCCTTTCCTTTTATGGGCATGTCTAGAAAGTTACCCACATAATTTTTGATTAAATCCTATTAACCCTTGTTTTGTTGTCCCATTTAGCTGCAAGGGAGGTGGGGGAAATGTGGTCTTCATTCTAGACAGCCACAAGATTAGCCAGAGCTTCTATAGTTAGAACAGGGTTATAGATATTGGGGAGTGAGTAGCAGAATCACTATAATGCCCTCTAGATTTGGGACCAGAAAGGAGTTCTATCATTTAGGAAAGTATTTCTCAACCAAGGACAATTTTGCCCCCCAGGAGACATTTGGAATTTCTGAAGTTATCATTGGTTGTCTTAACTGGGAGCAGGGGGCAGGTACTCCTGGCATCTCGTGAGTAAATGCTGCTAAACGTTCTATAATGCACAGACAGCTCCCTACAACACAAAATCAGTTATCCAGCCTAAAATGTCGGTAGTGCTGCCTTAGGGATATATCCTTATAAAGCCTTAGCCTACCACATGTTAACCATCCCTCTTGGGTCTCATTTTGTGCTTTCCTAAGAAAATTTCTAAGACCAGTGTCCTCCTAGGTGAGATTTGAGTGACATCAGTATGCTACCAATGAATTAGAACTGAAACTGTTTGCCGCTCCCCACCACCACCCAACTCATATATTGAGATCCTAATGCCTGATATGATCGTATGGAGGGGGGGCTTTCAGAGGTGCTTAGGTCCTGAGGGTGGAGCCCTCATGAGTAGGGTTAATGCTCTTATAAAAGAGACCCCACAGAGCTCCCTTGCCCCTTCCACCATGTAAGGACATAGAGGGAAGTTCCTGGCTATGAACCTGGAAGAGGGCCCTCACCCAACCTTGCTGACACCTTGATTTTGAACTTCTAGCCTCTATAACTGTGAGAAATAAATTTATTTATAGATGCCCAGTCTGGTATCTTGTTAAAGTGGCCTGAACAGACAGACAAAACTTTAAGACAGTTTGCAATTGAGGTCATTTTAACCAAGGGATGGAACTTGTCGACCCTCATGTAGCGTTGTGTGGTAGCCATTACCAACCCAGCTTTGGGCCAACAGAAAGATTTTCTTCTTTGGGTTTTCCCAAGTATTTAATAATATATAATACACCACTAATCCAGAGGAAAGAAGGAAATCTATTTAATTAAAGACAAGTGTAATTTTGTATAATTAATCATAATCTTCTTAAGGGAAATAAAAATAATTTGTTTTTAGTAAAAGGAAACCTATAATTATTCATGAGAGAAAAACCCACTCATTAATATATCCTGTTTACTTTGAATGTGGTGACATACATTGCAGGTTTTGCTGTTAGTCTTTGGCATGAAAAACTATTAAATCTTGTCATTTCTGGTTCTGATAATCTGCTTTGATGACAGATTAAAAATGCAGCTTGGCATTTCAGGACATAAATCTCAAATAATCAGCCTGAGAGAACAGCACCAACCCTCCAGAGACGTCTCTAACATGAGACAATGACATTTCTTAATAAACTCGGGGTTAGTGATGTGACTTGTCACTGGTTCAGCCAGAAACAGCAGGAAAATGTCACGGTTGCTACAGTGACCACTCAGAAGTTGTGTTCTATAAATCTGGAAAATCAACTGTTGGAAATTCTCCCCTGGGATGAAGATATACTGTGTGTCAGCCATGCATCACGGAAACCTTTTATGATTTTGGGTTACTATTTAGGTATCAGACATTTTTCTTGTGGACAGAAACAAGCATAGTGCTCCTCATTTCCTATTTCCCTGGATCTGTGAGGCCTTTTAGGTCCTTCATAAAACTTTATAATCACTTCTCTTAAAACATCTATTTCACAGTGAATCAGTCACATACTACTTTTGGATTTTTGTTCCATTTCTATTTTGCTTTTTATATCTTTATTTTTGTCCTTTCAATTATATGGTAAATATATTGAAATTTTCCAATTTTTATATATTTTTTCCATGACATCTAGTACATTTCCTTACATAAACAATACACAATTGTTGAAGTTTGTGTTTTAGCTTTACTTAATACCGAGGTTATTAAGTATGCTCTTAGGTTCACAGTTACACTATGACAATTATGAGACTGTGCAATTCAGTTGTTCTTAATTATGGACTACGAAAGTGTGGAACATAACAGAATAGAAAATAAAAGATCTGAATTTTATGTCAAGATGAGATGTTTTAAATAGGGAACTAAGTACGCATATATACATTAAAATAATATATTTTGTTGTATCTTCTAAAGTAAATGCATCTGAAATGTTAAGCTTATGTGGCAACAAAGGAAAACTTTTACTATCCCTGTGCTTCTGTGAGGGGAAAGGAGCATTGCCTCTAGTATCCAAGACGAAGTTGAAGACCTGAGCCCCTTGTCACGCTTCACCACTTATTAGCTGTGTGTCTGTGGGCAATTTCCATTAACCTCAGCGAGCCTCCTTGAGCATAAAATGGGGATTATGTTATCTTCCTTACAAGGCAGCTGTGAGTATAAAATTAAAGGGGTTTATATATAAAGCACCTAGCACCCTGCCTGGCAGTGTCAGAGTTCTTAGATTACAAGCAACAGAAATCAACACTGCCAAACTTAGGAGAGAAAAGCACATCTATTAGAGTGATATCAAACACCTCACAGAATCAAAGAAGAGGTTTCAGAACTGGGAGATTCCGGGCATCTCAGCAGCAGAAACTTCTCACTATTTTCTTTGCACAACCATTTCCATGGGTGAATGGATTCATCTCCAGCTACACTTGGTTCTTCTCAAGATTTAAATTCCCAGGAGACAGATGCTGTTGTTCTAGATTAGGTCACCTGATTTTACAAAGGCCGAGTGATTAGGTTAAATCACTGTCTTCCTCACCAGAGCCATAAGGAAAGTAGGAATGACATTCTGTGTAGGAAATGGGAGATATCATTATTAAAAGAAGAAAGAGAAGTAATGCTGGGCAGACAAGACGTAGATATCTGCTACACCAGCACATAGTACGTGCTCAGTAAATGTTAATTTCCTTTTGGTCATCCTTTTTAACCTTGTTTGCTTTACACCTCACTATAAAACTTGCATTGTGTGTGTTTAAAATTACGATTTCTGAGCAATTTTTAACAGTTGGTAAGCTAAGGCTCTTATCTCCTCTCTCCCCTTCCCATGATGGCTTACTATCTTGTCCTTGACACCTTCCTTCGTTCAGCAGACTCTGGTATCTGGTTCATTGGTCTCTCTTTCCACTCTAAACCCTGCCATCTGCTTGGTTGACTTCAGCATCCTTATGGTCACTCCACCTCTCCAATACTGGCCTCTCACTCCTTCAACTTTTCCTTGCCAATGGCCTTTCCTCCAGCTATACCTAAGCCATCTGTTTCCCCATTTATCTAGAAAATCACCAATGCATACATCATTTCTTTGATTACAACTCACCTCCTAGCCTTCTACTTGCTTTTTCAACTACTCTCACTATTGCATTTTACTTCATATTATCTCTTCCTGCTTTATTATCTGATTTATACAGCTTGGAATCCATGGTCTCTCATTTCAGTCACCTTCTTGCTCATCATTGAATTTCCTGAGTTGTCCATTTTTCACATTTGCCTAGAAAAATCAACATCTCTGAGTAAACTCAATAGCACCTGGACTGTAGAGTTCTTTTGAGATAGTGATAGTTATTAGCCTCAAATCAAATCTCAGTATTCTCTGGCAATCCCACATGTTTCTCTGGTCTGCTCATATCCCAACTCTATGTATTAACATGTTGCATTAAAATAAATTTTTGAAAATCCATGCCCTGTTGCTTTAGCTCTTAAATATCTCTTAAATCCATTGACTTTTCTCCATCCTCACTAAGGCCACCCCAGTCTAATCTATCATAATCTCAGGATTACTACAGTAGTCTTTGTTTTCCAAAAATTATCCTTTATTTCCTCCCAATTTGTTTTCTCTAAGTGTATCCAAGTTTATATTTTAAAACTCTTCTATGGCCATGTCCTTAAGATAAACATTAAAATCTGCATTGTAGCCTGTGAGGCCTAGCATAAGCTGGCCCATACTTATTCTTTTTTTCTTTTCTTTTCTTTTCTTTTCTTTTCTTTTCTTTTCTTTTCTTTTCTTTTCTTTTCTTTCTTTTCTTTTCTTTTCTTCTTTTTTCCTCTTTTTTTTTTTTTTTTTTTTTTTGCTTATTTTTCTCATCTGTTTCACCTTCCTCTCAAGCTTCAGGCACATCGGCCCAATGTTCAGTTTCTAGAATAGTTTTCATCTCAGATCATTACATAACCAGATGCCTCTGATTCTGAATAATGAATGAATATCTCCTGACTGCATCTGTGGGCACGGGCCTCCCATGAGCCACACTAAGGCATTCCAGTGTTGGCCCTGAAAAATGGGTCTTTTCCTAGTGCTCAGAAAACAGTTTGTAAATCAATTTTTCCCAATTAAAATTTTTTTCTCCAATTATTATTTTGAAACTCTGGTTTGGGTCCTCACAAATACCTAGGTGGTCCCCTAAATTAACAAGAAAATACTAATTAAATATTAATCAAAACTTGAAAGTAGCTAATTACGGATGGCTTTAGAGTTGTTAGCCTTCCTCATTGATATGGACCTGAGTTCATGATATATATTTTTAAAATATTAAATATGTATTCATGCAGTACATGTTTTCTGGTAAGGTTATTCTTAGATCATGTAATGAAATTAAATATATTGCTATTTTGTGGTGTTCCACAAAAAAATTCCATGGCTTTCATGTGTTGTTTATGCTATTGCTGTGAGGCTAGTTTGTGTTAACATTTCTTCTTTGCAGATGAGATGAGGACAAGACAGTGATTCAGTGTCCAGTGCACACTGTGTTAAGTATATATCTATTTCTATGTGATTTAGCACTTTATCAATAGCTTTAAAACAGCTTCCAGAATTTCACATAAGTCCAGACTTACACTAAAAAGGAAAAGGAAAATGTGATAGTTGCAAACAGAGAAATACACTTTATTAAGTAATTCAGTATCATTCTGAATACTAGAAGCCTATTTGAAGATAATTCTTTACAGATAAAGAATCTTGTCTGAGTTGAGCCCTCAGGTAATAAATATATTTTTTATTCATTGATTTCAAAAATATGAAAGAGGTGCAAGTTAGAAACCAGAAATATGATTGATGTATTTTGTTTGAGATATAAGCAGCAGCAGATATGAGAATAAAACAAGCTGAGGAAAAGAATGCTTTTTAAACGAGAAACCAGAAGAATGATATAAGACAAGTTGCTAACTAATAATTATTAAAATGTAGTTATCAGTGCATATGCCCAGAGTTCCCACTGAAATAAAGTGCTACTAATGATTGATATTTCTGAAGTGACAGCAGTGCTTTATATAGGATCAACTCATCTTATGCTTGTGAATAACTTTATATGAATACTATTTTCCCTACTTTTCTGATTCAAGATCTTAGTCAAGATCACACAGCTTATGGTACAGCCAGGATCAAAGTCAGATAGTTTAGTTAAACACCATACTCTATTGCCAGTCTCGTATTTATTTACGTAGTCTTGCATAAAATAGCAGACTAAATCTTCATTTTGACTGAAAGTATTCATGTTTTACTTCATCACATTCTAAGTAAATTTTCAACTGTCTTATTCTATCTGTACAGCAAAAGGGGAAAAGGATACTTTCCAAAATTTTGGTTAAGGATCAGGCACTTTATACTAATTTATTTTAAATTACTGTGGTCTAGGGGTTAGCCTAATAAATTATCCAGATAAATTAATATGTCATTTTTTAAAGTAAGAAGATGAAGTCCCCATTTTTTCTACTCATAGGTTATGTAGGGACCCATAAATATTTGCTGCTTAACTCCTTGACTTAAGCAAATCATGATGCTGCTTCCCAGAGGAGACCAATTCTTATTCCTGGTAGTTTGGCATCTGTTTCACTTTTAAAAAATTCATCTCTCTCTCCTCAGATATCACCTCTTTTTTCATTTTACTTTATGTTTAATGTTACTTGCTGTTCTGAGATCCACTACTACGTATTGGAACAAGATATTTACAGATTTCATGGGGCTTTGGGTTTAGCTATTTTTAAAAGAGAAAAATGCAGTACAGTAGTCTGTTAAAGAGATTTAATGATGTGCATTTTGTACTTAAAGCAAATACTTATTTTTAGCAAGGATTATCTACGGGGATGATGCTTGTGTGGATGTATCTTACCTACTATGGAGCACCTGCCCTCCCATGTCTCTGTCAATAATAGCCTCCACTCTGAGCCCCTGTGGAGGAGGTGTTTGCTGTGGTTGTACTTTAAGTCTGTGAGCTTCTGACTTACATAGCACCCTTTTTCCCAACCCCATTCTTAATCCCTCACCTGATGATGACCAATCCAATTCCCTGTCTTAGAGAGACAGAGTTTAGCCACAGGAAATGAAAAGCCCTATGGGGCTGGAGTGGCCATTTTCAACTATGTGCATGTGAATGAGTAAATATAGTGACTTTGCAGGAAGAAGTAGGAATTTAGGACAGAGGAGAGCAGAGAAGGGGGATCCTGTGGCCTCAGAGCAAGAAGGAGGGTGAGAGATGTGCTGCTGTGGACCCTGAGGATTCCGTGTGCCCACTTCCAGTTCCCGTGGGGCCCTCGCTTGTTTCCTTTTCATGTGATACATACAGTAATCCCTGGGTGTTTGCATTGCTTTGGTAGGCTTCTCTTCCTTCAATCAGGACCATCTTGAATACCTTACAGCTACCTAAAGACTGTTTCCAGATCTGGCTTTGTGCATATGTGGCACTCTCAGGGCTCCTGCGAGATCAGAGTGAGACACTATAATGTGCTGGCTAGGAGTTCAGGCTCTATAGCTAGACAGTCTACTTGGAAATCCCAGTTCTGCCACTTGCTGGTTGTGTGATCTTGGACAGCTTTGTTCTGTGCTTTGTTTCCTTTATTCGCAAACATGAGGATAATATTTTTGACATCATAGTTTGTTGTGAGGATTAAGCACATGTAAACTGTGTGCTTGGCATGTAGTATTTAAGAATCCAATAAGCATGCGCTGTTATCTCAGTAAAGCCTGGCTTTTACACACACACACACACACATACACACACACACTCACATATATATGCATATATACACGTATATACATATAATGTACACGTGCCTATGAGTATATTTTTTTGTGTATGTACACATATATGTATTCTCATACAGAGGTGTATACATACACCCCCTCATTACCTGGCCTGAGTCCTAAGTGTTCCTATAGCACTTGTTCACATTTATATTATAGCCTTCCTCATACTGCATTATAGGTTATTTATATGTTGTTTCTTTCACTACATGTGAGCTCCAGAGTGCAGGCAATTGTCTTTGTTCTCTTATCCCCAGAGCTTTGAGTCTGGTACCGTGGATATTCTTGAGCTCAAAACAGATTTATGTGTTTGGATAGGGAGATGCTAGGTGATACTTTACTGTTAGATTGTCATCCCCGTTACTTAACACTTGGCTCTCTCTTAAGTTTACATGTCCCTAGGTGACTTAATGCTTCATGCCATTCTATTATTTACCACTTAGAGGGAATGAATTTCAAAGTCCTCCCTGAAAGGAAGCTTTGGCAAGAGGATAGGAGAGAGAATTTAGGAATCTGAACACCTGTGGGTGGTGGGCAAGTGAAGAGGGTGAGATTCATGGTTTTCATACTTTTGTTCTGGAATAGTTCTCATGGTAATATTTCTCTTCCCAGCTCGACTCACATGATCAGCAATGGTGCATGATATTATCTAGCAGCTTCGTTGTAGTAGACAAGAAAGCAAACGGTCACATTGTATTATTCTGCTGGGACGGCCACAACAAAATCCCACAGACTTGTGGCTTAAATAACAGCTGATTGTTTTCTCAAAATTTTGGTGCCTGGGAAGTCCAAGATCAAGATGCTGTCATGGTTTGTTTCTTGAGAGATCTCCTCTGCCTTGCAGATGTCTGCCTTCTGACTGTGTCCTCACATGACCTTTCCTCTGTGTGCACATAGAGGGAGAGAGAAAGAGAAAGAGAGCTCTCTGACATCTCTTCCTCTTCTTATAAGGACATCAGACCTATGGGATCAGGGCCTTAACCTTACGACAGACTGAATGTTTGTGTCTTTGCACAATTCATATGTTGAAATCCCAACCCCTTGTGTGACAATATTAGGAAGACGGGGCCTTTGGGAAGTGATTAGGGCATGAGGGCAGAGCCCTTATGAATGGGGTTAGTGCCCTTATATAAGAGACCCCAGAGAGCGCTTTTGCCCCTTCTGCCATGAGAGGTTTTAGTGAGAAGATGGCCATCTTGAACTAAGAAGGGCATCCTCATCAGACACTGTATCTGCCAGTGCCTTGATCTGCACTTCCCAGCCTCCAGAACTGTGAGAAATAAATTTGTTGTCAACAAGCCATCCAGTCTGTGGTAATTTGTTTTAGAGCCCAAATGGACTAAGACAGCTTTTTTGACTTCATTTAACCTCAATTACCTCCTTAAAGGCTCTATTCCAAGTACAGTCACTTTGAGGGTTAGAGCTTCAACATATGAATCTTTGGGGGGACACAGTTCAGTCCATAACACACTTTACTCCCAACTGGAGATCTATTTTAATTAAAAGTTTTTGTGTCTGGTAGGCCCAAGTGTTCTACTCTGCATAAATATGTAATCAAAATGCAAGCTGAGGGATGGGTCTCTGTAGCCTATAGAAAAGGAACAAAAAGCAGTGATCATTAAAATGAAATCCCATAGTCACAAAGGTATGATCTGGAAATGCAGAAGCCCTTCCATTTCAGGTCAGTCTCAAATGGTGAAACCGCACAGCGCAGATTCTGGCTTCCCAGCTGAACTTGGAACCGAGTCAAAATGTGCAGAGGCCAAGTGCAGTCAGGCTGCCAGTTGGAGTCTCTGGAGGAGGTGGGATGTCCCAGAGCCATGCCAGGACGTCTGATATAGATCTGTCAGTCTGAGGTGAGGCAGGGCCAGGATGAGAAAAGCTCACTGAAGTCTGGGAAATACAGGAGGCAACTTGAGAGCCAAGTGAGACTCTTCGGCCAAAAGGACAGAGCAGGGAAGTTGCCAAAGAAACAAAGAGGTAGAAATGGAATGATAGGAGAATAGGGTCAGAGAATTGAGGCCATCTTCAGAACTGCTTTTGGGAACATCAAGTTCTCCTATGTGTGGCTTGGCAGACATACTGCTTTTGGGGCTTGATCTTAAGTATTCAGTGCTGGCCTTATGCCATTAGAAAAAGTTTGGCAGGTCAAGAAAAGGAGTTTCATGAAATTTCAGGCATTATACTCTTCCACGGTACTTCCTGATGAAAAATCCAAGCTATGTGATCTCACCTGGGAGTCATACTAGCACTACTTTGACTAATGATCTCTTTCATCATTAAAAGTGAATTTTTAAATTAGTATTTTTATCCTTTAAGGATAAATTATGCTATCTCCTAGCTAATCTTGTAGTATACAAATGGGTAATAATTACTATAGCTATTCTTTGTAATATTTTTTAGTTATGAATGTTACATCCTCAGAGACGCCTTCTCTGACCTCAGATTCCACATTGGATCAAAGCCCCCAGTTATGCCCTCACCTAGCAACTTGTGCTTCTCCTTTACAAGCCTTCTCACTGTTGCAGTTAAATAGTAATTGCATGATTATTTAATGTCTGTCTTCCTTGCCAGATCATTTCCCCAGTGAAAACAAGAACCAGGTCTATTTTAATAATAGCTATATCCAACACTGGTTCTTGCCCATAGCAATAAATTCTTTATAAGTGAGTTATTTCATTCACTCATTTATTCATTCATTAGCTAAGATATTTAGTGTTCACAAGCCCTAGGAACTGTGCTACAAACAGGGAAGCAAAAATTAATGTGTCTACATTTGAAGAGTTCACAATTTAGTACAGAAAGTCCTTAACCATTGTAGGGGAAAGTTTCCCTTGAGAACCAATGAAAGACGTGGTCTCTCTCCCCAGAATCTTGCAAAATGGATGCAAGATTTTGTACTTAACTTGCTGTGTTCACAGATCCCCAAAAGTCTACTTACTATCTTCCTAAAATTCCAGGAATTCTGAGGTCAGAATTTCTCCATGAAAGACAGACTTAAAAACATACAAGGTAAAGGGAAAGATGAAGGAAGGCATCCACATGTCATGCTATGGGTCAGGAAAGGCTTCCATTGGAAGGAATATGATTTCACCAGGAGAAGAACTAAGAGCATTAGAGGTTGAGAAGACAGTGTTTGGAAAAGCGTGGAGGTGTGAAAGAAAATGGTTCTTCAGGGAATCGTTAAGTACCTTACATAGATAAGAATGTGTGATTGAGCAGTTTGATGGGCGAGGGGTAGGGACAGGTGGTCAGGAGAGGACACTGGAGGAGTAACTGGATCAGAGAGGACTTTGTTTTGTCCTGGGCTTGATGGCACGTTGTTGCAGGGTTTTATTCGGGGAGTGACAACATCAAATTTGTATTTCAAAAGGAGCCTCCCTGTGATGCTGTTGAGAGCAGGTTGGTGTCCACCATTCTGGAGGATGGCTGACAAGCTGTACTAGTCACTCAGGGCCTAAGGCCTGAACAAAGGTTGGGCAATGGAGTTTAAGGAGAGGGTCCAGGCTGAAGTTACATTTAGGAAGGAGAATCAGCAGATCTTTGTGAAGTGAATGTTGAGTGTATGAAAGAGGGTAGGGATAAACTCCACATTTCTGCCGTAAGCCATTGAGTGCACGACGGGGTTAGGTCTCCTAGGGCAGCCTCTTTGGCATGAATGCTAATTCAACAAAATAAAAGTGTTCGTGGGACACTTTTCATTGAAAATGAAATAAGCTTTTGTAAATGGTAAAAAGTACATTCCTTACAACTTAGATTACCCAGCCGATTGGAATGGAGAATGTGGAGAAAACCAACACTGCTTTTTAATCACAGAAGTTGTATCTGTGCAATCACACTGAGGCAGCATTTTAACCTTTTTGTTGAAATCAGAGCGTGGGCTATATTGAGCAGCTGGATTGGCCACATGCAGCCTGAGTACTTTGGGTTACTCATCACTGCCTGAGGAATCCCAGGAGGAAAGCTGACAATTCAATTATGGACCTGCTAAGTTGGAGGCACTGAGTACAGTATGTGTGTAAGAAAGATTTTCAAAAAATATTACATCATAAATATAAATTTCTTGTAAATAAATTTTCTTATAGACAAGGATTCTTGAATATTATATGCTTTATGATAAAAATATCCATGAAAGGCATAAGCCACTTTCAATTAACTGCAGTTTCAAACTTCATGTGCTAGGACAGTGGGCTTTCAATTAATTTTTTAAATAGCAGCTTCATTGAGATATAATGCAGATATCATGTAATTTACCCATTTAAAGTGTACAGTGCTTTGAATTAATTTTTATATGTAAAAATAATGTTTTGTCAAAATTTGTTGCAATTAAATGATATTCCATTTTTTAACAAGAAAAAATAATATGAAGTATTATGTATATTTAAAAATTTGACTAGCAGTACTTACATAAGGGATTTTCTCAGGTGCCTCTGATGATTGGAGTTAAGAGAGAATTTAGTCTTATGTGGGTTTAAAAAAAAGTATAAAATGTGGTCAAAATGTTATCACAGAAATGATGTATAGTGAGAAGAAAAGACTGAAGGCAAGCTATTCTGATGGCTCTCTTCAATGCCCTGATGGGGAGAGGAGACCCAGTTTAATTTACAGCCTCTCAGTTCGCTACCACGGAGCTAGGGAGAAACTTCTGCCAGTAACTTCCAGGTTAATGGTGGATATGTTGTGATGAGTGTGTTCTCACCCAGGACAGCTGTGATATTGTATTAAGAGGGGAGAAAAATAGACTTGGGGTTTAGACTGAAGTATATGTTGAAAAAAAAAACCCTCAAGCTAACCATTACTGTAGATAAACAGTGAGAAAACTGGAAGGTTTGGAGAATTACGAATGTCACCTCACATCATATGTTCATGACCTTGGTAGTTGATGGCATAGGTCTAAAATTATGCTTTTTGGTAACATGACTGTAGAAAAAATATGACCCTTTTCCTATTGAAATCAACAGAACTGTCCATAAAGGTTGAACCTCTTCGGTTTTCCCTGTGATACTGGATGCCAAGAATACAATTGGCATTTAGACTGACTCACGTATTGGTAATTTTTCAAAAACAATTTTCTTTCCAAGTTTGCGTAAGTGGATAATGGGAGAGGGGCTTAGACAAATTTGGTCCCACCTGTCTTGATATTACTGCTAGACTATTTCTTCTTTAATGCAGCTTTTATCTTGTGACTTCTGGAGTTAAAGTGCCTCCCTATTTGATGCCTGCATGTGGCTTTAAGCCTGCGATCACCCAGCACTATCTTAGCTTTCCTGTAATCAAATTTATTTCCTCATTGTTTCAGATGTACAAAGAGTCATTCTTGTGTCAGAATGTTTGCTTGTATTGTTTAACTTCCTATTATATTCGCTTTTAGTAAACTCTGCTTTGGTGTGTTGTCCTCCACTTACATTAATAGATGCTATGAAAATATCCTTATACTATATTGTTTTTCATGACCATTAAAGTCCACTATAATGCTTACTTAGTGTGCCCTTTATAAGGATCTATTAGGAAGAAATTTTGCTCAGACCTCTTTGCTGCAACAACCAGTGTATATATTTCTTATAGAAATTACTAGTTGTAGCTAATCATGTTTCCTTAGTGGCTTTGGTCACTAGGAAACCCAGAATCATATATGCATCTCTTCTTTAACACTGAAGAGATGGTTATAGCATGACTTTATTTTAAAATTTTCCACTCACCTCATGTTATTGCTCTGGTCTTGTGGTGATGGTGGTCCTCTGCCTAATAAAGTAATTTACTCATATGTTTTTTGAAGATGACACACATTTATTAATCTGACACTTTCCATGGGCCAGGAGTCTGGGCACTGGGTAGCTGGATTCTCTTCTCGTGTCTCGTAGACTTGAACTCAGGATGTTGGCTGACGCTGCAGTTCTCATCTGAGGCTCTGGGTCCTCTTCTCAGCTCACTGATTATTCGCAGAACGCACTTTCCTTGCACCTGTAGGACCGAGGTCCTTATATTCTTGTTTTTAGCTGAAGCTTGCTCTCAGCTTCTAGAGGCTGTCCCTCTCAGTTAATAGTTCACAGTTTGGTGTTTTGCTCTCTTCCTAAAGGGCAAAAAGAACAGTTTGTATGCCCTGAGTCCCCTTCATGCCTCAAATGTCTTTGTCTTCCTTTTTCTGCCAGCAGGCAGAGAAAGTGCTCTGCTTTTAAGGGTATCACCTGGTTAGATTTAGCTCACCCAGATAACCTGCATATTTTAAGGTTAATTGAATTAGGATCTATTTATCTTTACATTTTTTTTTCACAGTAGTTCCTAGATTAGTGTTTTATTGAATAGCTGAGGTGAGAGAGGGAGGATCTTGGGGATGGTCATCTTTAGAATTCTGCCAATCTCAATCCCCATAATGCAGGACTATGCATCTGTGAAAGAAAAAGGAGGGTCTCAGTACACAGATATGGAGCAATCTCTAAGAATTGTACTTAAAAAAGCAAGGCATGGAGCAATATTTACAGTGTACAAACTTTTGTGAAACAGGAAAAATAGGCATTTTTTAATATTTTCAAAAAGAATGAAAGAATAAATAAAAAATTAACAAAATTGGCAATTTAGAGGGGTAGGAAGAAAACAGAAAACAAGGGCAAGGATGAAAGTTCTATTTTCTGAAAGTACCTGTTTTGTGGTTTACACTTAAGAACATAAATGTTTTATGTATTAAAAGACAAAATTAAATAAAATGATAAAATAAGGCAATTTCTAAAAATTGAAAACAATGTGGTAACAATTTGTGATATCACTTCTTAGAAAAGATTTCTAAAGTGATTTTAAATCAGTATTTTGGCAGAAACCAAAATACTTAAACTAGCGTTCATGTTGTCAATGTTAATATTTGTCTTGTTGAAATTTTTCTCTTCTATTTTTAAAATTGTGGTAAAATATACATAAAGTAACATTTACTGTCTTAACCATTTTTAGGTGTACAGTTAAGTAGTATCAAGTACATCCATATTATTGTGCAGTCATCACTACCATCCCTCTCTAGAACTCCTTTCATCTTGCAAAACTGAAAAATTATATGCATTAACCAATAACTCTTCATTCCTCTTTTCCCAGCCTTTGGCAATTGCCATTCTTCTTTCTCTATGATTTTTACCACTCTAAGGACCTCATATAAATGGAGTCATACAGTATTTATTTTTTTGTAATTGGCTTACTTCATTTAGCATAGTGTCCTTAAGCTTCACTCATGTTGTAACATTTTTCAAAATGTCCTTAAGGCTGAATAGCGTGTGTGTGTGTGTGTGTGTGTGTGTGTGTGTGTGTGTGTGTGTGTGTGTGTGTACAGGCCAAATTTTGCTTTTCCTCCCTTAATAGTTATTTGGGTTGCTGCCACAATTTGGCTATTGTGAATAATGCTGTCGTGAACAATATGGGTATACAAATATCACTTTGAGAGCTTGATTTCAATTCTTTTGAGTATATACCCAGAAAAGAAATTGCTGGATTATAGGGTATCTCTGTTTTTAACTTTTTGAGGAAATGCCATACTGTTTCCAAACCCACTATGCCAGTTTACATTCCCAACAATGGTATGCAAGAGTTCCATTATCTCCATATCCTCACCAACACTTATTTTCTTTTTAATAGTAGCCATGCTAATGGACATGAGGTTTTACTCAAGTATTTTTGTAAGTCATTTTAAATCACTTTTGGATTTAGGTGTAATAAAAATAATATTTTAAAAATAATACTCAATTTGCTTAGTTTTTTTTTGCTCTTCTCTTCTCTTCTGCAACCAGGCCTCAAATCCAGCTTTTTGTATTTCTTCATTCTTCTCCCTTTTCCCTGATTTTTCACATTAATAGAATTTTGTACCTTATGATTTTGGACTACTCCCTAGTGTTTCATGTGTATTTACTCCTGTCATCCTACATCGTGTACTTTTTCATAGTTGAGACTATGATTTATACTTTTCTGAATCATCTAATGCAATAATATTACATCAAGAAATGCTTCTTTTTTTTACAGTATAATTGTAATAAATGCTCAACTTTTAGCTCAATTCTCAGAGCACTCAGCACATCTCTTTAGAATTGCAGGAATCTATTTTTGTCTGCAGCAGCTAATTCTTGTTTTATAAATCCTGCTGCAGTATTCATTCAAGTAACATTTTTTTCTTTTTTAAACTTTTGTCTCATTTAGCATTAACATCCAATATTATTTTATATTAGTTTCTGGTGTACAGCATAGTGGCCAGACATCCATACAATTTAGGAAGTGATTCCCCCCATCTCACCAGTCCAGCACCCACCCAGCAATGAACATTTTTTGAACCCCTATAATGTAGTATTATTACAGGGCGTCCACCTTTACAACACCCTATGAATGGTAACATCCAGCTGAGTAACGTCCAGCTGGGAAGAAGCCCATTTCTGTGGCAACTTGGGAAAGAGAAAAGTAGGATAGGTTTTGGTATGAGTCCTGATACTCTGAATCCACTTCTTCAACAAGTTCTGGACATCTAGTTTCCAGCCGAAAGGAAGCCGTGGGTGAAAGGAATGGAAGTCTGAATAGTGTGTAGCTGACCTGAACAATGCTGGAGACAGGGGTGCTGACGGCCCCCCACCTCCCAGTTGAAAATCCTTGTATCACTGCATACATTCTGGGCTCCCACTATGGTGATCAACTTGTCCTGGTTTAACGGGGACGGTCCTGATTTTAAAAGGAGTCCAGCATCTTGACATATCCCTCACTTGCACGCAAACCAGAACGCTTGGTCATCCGAGCTCTAATTCTAACTCCCCTGTCCAAAGGCCTTCTGGAGGCAGCGTTGCCTCCTGACTACATTTCCCACTGCGCAGCGCGCCCAGCTCTCCTTCCCCACCCCCGCGTCTAGACTACAAGTCCCAGCATGCAGCTCGGAGCCTGGGCGCCCTGTCGCGCTGACGTCATGCGTCGATGCCACGGTCTCAGCACTTGTTTCCGACCTTCTGCAATGGTGGGGAGGTGGTTTTGCTCCGCGTCAGTTTGACCCCCTTTTTTTTTTTTTTAAGCCGTGGTGGTAGAAAAGCCGGAATCTGGAAAGAAGCCGTCGCCCCTAGCTCTCTTTCCTCCAAGTTCCAGACTCCTGGTTAAAGATGGACAAAGTCTGTGCTGTTTTTGGGGGCTCGCGGGGCCTTGGCAGGGCAGTGGCTCAGTTAATGGCCCAGAAGGGCTACCGACTGGCCGTCATCGCCAGAAATTTGGAAGTGGCCAAAGCCGCCGCCGGTGACCTCGGCGGTAGGTACTGGACTGGAGTTGCCCAGTTGTGTGGCTGCAGCCCAAGCAGCTGGGCTCCTCGTTGGTAAAACGAGCAGGTCTGGCCTTTATGGCTCTGCGGTTTAGCAGTTCAACTGCCCACGTGCAGGAGCGCTTTTGTCCCGAATGTAGCCTGTAGCTTGTGCAGAGACGTCCCTACTCCCCCACCCCCCCAGTTGTTCCCTGCAGAGGGCCTCCATGCACGCTACTTGTCACCAGCGGCTGAACTCTCAGGGCTATCTTGTGAGACTTCGTAGTCTAGGGATGCCCTATTACTAAGAACCCACCTGCCTGAGGCTAGTGCTAGCAGAAAGGAGCTGCTTTGCTTGGGCCTCTGGAAGGAGGGAGGCACACAACAGGTAACTTTTTATACAGGACAGAGAGCTCACTGGTGGTTTAAGATCCTGGGGCCCGAGAGGAGGGCTGCACAGAAACGAGTTCTGGTGGGAAAGGTAGGCGTGTCGGTCTTCAAAGGCTTGCTTCGTTTTGCTGAGGGCTGTTGCTCCCCGAGCTGGATGCGCAAAACTGTCTCAGAGAAATTTTTGAGTACCAACCAGTTTTTGAGATTGTACCCGGTTTGCTTTAATACCACCACAAGCACTTAAGTTACTGACTCCTTTTGGTGACTTTAACAAAAGGGCAGCTGAGATTTGTTCTGCCAAATTCCTTTTTATTGCATTTAAACTTCATTTTTTTTCCTGTTTTATGATGGATTAGTAACTTATTTTACATTGTTTTGCGAATTTTAACTTTCTTTTCCTGATAAGGATGTTTGAAAGATGCTGCTATTTAATTACTAGAATGTACAGATGCACCTCATTTGCGATCAAGGAGGCATTAGGAGAAAATAGAAGCCTGGGGATGCATCTGGTGGCTGTAACCTTTAAAATAATATTACTGATTGGTTCACCCTAATTGGTTATATGGGTTGGGAGAATGTTACAGTTCCTAAAAGTAAATACAAAGAAGTTATAGATGAGAGACAGTTTCAGTGAATGCTTCTTGCTGCTTCTAATGATTGCCATTATGTTACTTTGACAAATGGGCGAAAAAGTGTCAGGTCTTATGCTTTCCACTGAAGTCATCGATGTTTGCTGGACAAAATTAAAACTGTTGGTTGAGCTTCCAAGGGGTGTGAATCCAACAACATTTCAGATGAAAGCCAAGCATGAGAGACAGTATGCTTTTGGGTCTTTCATTTCCTTGAATTGTATTCCATAAGTGACTTCCCAATGACTTACTCTTTCCAAAGGCTTCAGTAGGTAATTTTAATATTAACTATTAGACAAAGTCAGCCAGAAAATAAACAATTGTTTTTTTAAATCTACATTTTAGAGTGTTGAAATGGTTATGGGTGGTGAACACACAATGCAATGTATATATATGCCTTACTGTTGAATTGTACTTAAAACTTACTGGATTTCATTAACCAATGTCACCATAACAAAAATTTAAAAAAATAAAAAATATAAAATACAAAAAAATTAAATGATGTATTACTAAATAGAGAAAGCTTTATTTGAAGGGTAATTTTTTTGTTATTTAATATTTGAAAATGTGAACATTAAAAAGGATAAGTAACAGTTGTTTATAGGAAAAAGCTTTTTTTCATTGTTTTTAGTTTTAGCATTTTTACAGCTTCCTCCTTTGTTTTACCTTTCCTGGTAAAATGGTCAGACTTGAATAATAGCCATCGTCGTCATCAAAATAATATATGTGCCTAATTAAAAAAAAAAAAGAAACTCTAGAGTTTATTATGCTCAGGGCAGGGCCAGGAAACCAATTTGACAAAAACCTAACACAATTAGATATAAATTTCAAGAAAGGAATGCAAAACACAGAAGACTATTGAACTGAGTTAGATGGATTTAGTGTCGAAGCTATAAATATTATCAGATGAATTTTACAAAGCATTATGAACACAAAAAAGCCCTCCCCCCACTTTTTGTTGATTAAAAACAAGTTTTAAGGTTTACATCCTGTAGTAGTTTATTTCTCTTTGTTTACCACCAGCCACTTCCCTCTTTTATTAGACTGAACTCAATGAGAGCAGGAACCGACAATCTTTTATCTCTAGGTTCTAAATTAGCACAGGCCTAGCTTATAATAGATACTTAACAAATGTGTATTGAATAATTTTTTAATTCAAGTTACAGATTATAAATAATTGTAATCTTTTTTTGTGTAGGTGGTCATTTGGCATTTAGCTGTGATGTTACCAAAGAGCAAGATATTCAAAATACATTTGAAGAGATGGAGAAAAATTTAGGTCCTGTTAGTTTTTTAGTAAATGCAGCTGGAATTAACAGGTTGGTAAGAACTTTAAGTGCATTTCTAATATGTCATTTCTCCCCAAATTAGTCTTTGCTTAGCATGAGTTAATATGTTAATTAACTTGGTTTACTTCTAGCTGGAATAAAAACTGTATTTTAAAATTTGGTCGATCAATCCATGCATTCTTTTCTTTTATTGACATATAAAATAAGGGTATAGTTTGTTCAATTTTAACATTGTATTCAACACCCATATTGAGCTACAGAACATTTTCAGCTCTCCAGAGGGCTCTCTCAGTTTCTTCCTACTTCATAGTTCCTTATAGGTAACCACTATTCTGACCTCTCTCACCATATGTAAATTTTCTTAGTTCATAAACTTTAAATGGAATCAGAGTGGGAATTCTTTTTTTAACAATGAATTTGAGACAGAATATTTAGAATTATATTAATTTTCCTGCTAAACAAAGCTTAATATGGCCATTGCTTGATGAATTCAAGCTATTTTGGCTACATGGCACTACTTTTCAGTTAAGAATATTTGTCACTCTACCTGAGAGGGGATAGGAACGTGACTTCCAGGTGGATCTTTTAGTTATTATTTTAAGGTCTCTCTCAAATGAAGTGTAAAATGGGACTTTTTAGGTATTCTAGTTCAAATATGAAGCATTTCTTAAACTCTACTTTCAGTAAAAATGTTACACATTTATTGACATTTTTTGTTTTATCCCATTTTTAATTTACATGCTTTTTTTTTTTTTTTTTTAAAGGGATAGCCTTTTAGTAAGAACAAAAACTGAAGATATGGTATCTCAGCTTCATACTAACCTTTTGGGTTCCATGCTGACCTGTAAAGCTGCCATGAGAACTATGATTCAACAACAGAGAGGGTCTATTGTTAATATAGGTGAGTCTTCACTTTTGTGACTTTATAATTACCTCAGTACCATAAAAATATTTAATTGACTAAATTGGAATTTGTGAAACTTGAATGAAATGTATCATTGTCTGGAAAAAGGATTTGATGAACTGAGTAATAGGTAAAACAGGAATCACAAATTCAATTCCTTATAGTAGTCAAGAAGGTGTTAACTGAGTTGACACCACCAGCTATTAGAAAAATGACAGCACAAGCCACATGAGAGATGACAAATGATGGCCAGCTTTGTTGTCCAGAGGCCATTTAGAATGGCAGGTACAACCACTGCTCAGATCTAGTAGATCGTTGCTAAGCAAGAATGTGGTCTCAATTTTGTGCGCTATTTTGATTTTTTAAGATAAATTGGACATTTTGATGTTTATGTGAAACCTAATTTTTAAAATATAGACAAGGAATTGAAAAAATTTAGATATTGGGGGCTAAAAATGATGTCTATAGAGCAGTCACGTGGGTCACTGATAAATCTAGTACAGAGGTTTAGAAGAAAGCTTAAGAGAGTGACTTTTTCTCTTTTTTAGCATAGATGTAGGTAGTGCTTAGATTTTAGGGTCAGATAAACTGTAGTGTGTGCCTATATACCTTAAAATGCAAAATGACTTGAAATTTTATTTCAATTTGGTAATTTGAAAATAGTAGCATACTGTCCGCCTTTAAATTTTGAGTGGTGATGCCTTAAAAGGCCACAAAAGGGAAATGCTTCTTTGTTATAGTAAATGACCCTATCCTTTCTAATATAGAAAATAGCTTTCCACGCCAGAATAGAGGATTTTCCTCTTTTGAAAATGAGAAGAGGAAAGAATTCTGTACTAATAATAAACATTAGAACTTTTTTAACATTTATACTTAAAAATATAAGAGATCAGTTTTCTTAGATGAGTAAATGAGTCGACCTTTGCCTTCTACTAGCCAGATAATGATTTGGGGTTCTTATAAGCTGGTATACTGGCCTGTATATATCACCAGATAATGTGAGGTATGTTTGTTTAAGTCTAAAATATTTACCCTTTTTAGATAGATTTAAAAACCCATGTCAGTCCTTTGTACATATAAATTTTTAGAATTGTGTTACAAGTAAATAAAAATATATAGTTGAAAATAAATTAAGAGAATCTTATTCCAGAAAGGACTAAACTGCTAGAAAATCATGATATTTCAGGAGGTATCACTTTTTACCAGAAGAACAGTAGTGTGTGGTATGAATCAAAGCTTCTAAAGCTTCTCATTTGGCCTTTCATGCCTCTATTTTTTTTCTTTTTTGTATCATAATTTTCTTTCTCCTAAATACCCCTTTCTCTGTTCATCTGCATTTTCTGTTATCTATTTTCTCTTTGTTCTTCACAGTTCTCTTCCTTTGTCATTAACTGGCATATAATATATAATGTAGATAAATATTTTAATATTGAACTTTTTGATTATAACATGAGTATTTGGAATGTTTTCTAAAATAAAATTTTTCAAAAATTTTGTGAGGGTTGATTAGTTTTTATATCATAAGTACAGGTCACTGGTGCAGAAAATTACTTCCCCCTTATGTTTTGCATGCATTTATTTGCATACAGTTGGTATTTGAATTATAAATTATTCTTTCGTATTCATATAAATGAGGCCATCCAATAATCTTTGGTAGACATTACAAGTTAAAATACATCACTGAAATTAATGAATTGCAATTTTACAAAAAGTTTGTGGTTGAAGCTTTGCTTATTTAGGTTGACAGTAGTTCACATTTAATGAGATCTTCAGATGAACTATTTTTTCAGATGGAAAGGAATATGTGGAATCATAAAATTAATTAGCCATTATCTGACTTTTTTTTAGTTTTAACCTCTTCCTGCTGGAAGCCTTTATAAATGATGTAGAACTTTTATCATGTCTGACCTAATCAGGTGAGAGTGGAGTCTTTTCACTTAATGGATCAGTTCTCAAGCCCTATCTGGCATTTGGGATTTCACACAAGCTTTCAAAACCTGTTTTCTGTGTTTCTGGAGCAGACTTAGATTCTTACCACTCAAATGTTGATGGTTCGAAATCCTGATTTTAGCAAAGGACTAGGTGAAATAATTTGTACCTTTTTTGTTTGTTTACTATAAATTATCTGACTATTCAGATAACCCCATTAATTGGTTTGAATTTGGTTTCACATTTTTTCTCCTAGGAAGTATTGTTGGGTTAAAAGGTAATGCTGGCCAGTCTGTGTACAGTGCCAGTAAAGGAGGATTAGTTGGATTTTCACATGCTCTTGCAAAAGAAGTAGCGAGAAAGAAAATTAAAGTGAATGTAGTTGCACCAGGTCAGTGAAAACTTTTTTCTTTTCAAACATAATTTATGGATGTTTATGGTTTTGTACTGTAATAGCAAAGATTGTTCTTGAGTCTGTAATTACATCAGCATCATTAGGCATTTCTCAGAGAGTATCAGCAATGTTACTAAACTCTTGAGTGGCAAAATGAGGAAGGGTGTGACTATGTCCTGACAGGACTTAAAATGGTCATACCTGGCAACACTGCCAGGCAGAAACCATTTTGCATTTTTTTACTGAATGATTAAATCCAAACTAAAATCACAAGAGAAACTTTTTATTTAAAAATCAATTATAAATTAAGAATGTAAGAATCTTAAGTGTGTGTGGGGGGTGGAGTGGGGGTAATAATATTGGTAACATATACCCAGGAATTGAACAAGTCCAAATTGTATACTTTTAGAGAACTGTTTCCATTTTAAGTATTCTTTTTTTCTTGTGATATTCTATTTACTGCTCATAACAAATTAATTTAAACTTTGATAGTTTGTCAAAGCAGAACTTTTCATGTAAGGTGCCTGTTACCTAAATATATTCCATATGTCTATATTACAGAAACAGTACATCTTTATACTTAAAATATCTAAATAGCTTCACAATACAATATGTTTTTATAACAGTATGAATCAGAGGAAATAAACAAGGCTGCATAGGTGATATCATTTACACATTTCCCAAAATAATCACATATAATAATTGATATAGTAATTACTCCAGAAAGTCAGTATTTGTACAGGGAAAGAATTGCCAGAGGTCACGTATGTTTCTTTTCAAAATAGATAAGATGCCTTTTATTGTACCCCAGAGAGCTACCCAGGATTAATGTTAGAATTTCAACACAAAGGGATATTTTAAAAAAAGATATTTACACATATTAAAAGTCACTCTATGAAGTAATAAGATTTTAATAGTGATTTTAGGAGTTGTTGCCTCTTTAATGAGCTTGTGGGGGCTCTGAGGATCATTGTGTAATGATCAGAGAAGGAAGTTGTTAGTCTGTGATGACAGAAATGAGAACCCTATTACTCTGGCACCAACAAGCTCTGTGACATATGCAGGAGGTACTACATTTGCCGGGAGTGGACAACAATGAAGATGGTTAGAGAGGTGGCTGTTTAATGAATTTTCTAAATAGTAGAAGTCAGTGGGAAGCTTGTAATGGAGCTGCTGCCCTCCTATAGGAAATCTGTCAGGAGCACTTGTGTTCTTAAACATGTAAGAAAAACAAAGCCAACAGAAATGCAATTCACCTGTAAGACAAAGCGAGTGTGATCTGGGCTGACTACAAAAACTAGAGCCTTTTCTGGAAGGCAAAGGGAACATTTTCGTACAACTGTCCCTTTTATTATGCTGACTTTGGGTATTCCACATTACTTGAAAATATTGACGAATTAAATGGGACCCAAAGCCAGTTAACTTGGTCTGTTAGTTACCAGTAACTGGAAAATATTAAAACATAATGATCAGAATTATAGTTTAGGTTGTTGAAGGCTAGACAAATTCTTTAATTCTCTTTTTTGATTTGTAGAGATGGGAGTCATTAGGCCTATTAATTGGTACTCATGGATTGATGCCTGAGTAGAATAGTTGTAAAATTATTGAGAAAAGAATCAAGTAATGAACTGATGACTAGAAAATAATTCTTTGTACCTTATATTTACCATTAAATCTTTATTTTTAAATTTTGTACTAATTTTGGAATAACTTGAGGTGAAAAGGATTTTAGAGATCATTTATTCCAGCGATTTTTACGGTTTAGAAGACTGGGAACTAGGATACAGAGTGATTTGCTGAAGATTACACAGCTAGTTTATGGCAAGACTGTTACTAATTTTTGATTTTCAGGTAAGGTAAGCTTAAAATAATGGCCTCTTAGATTTTCTTTATATCATTGCAAGCAGTTTAGGTGTTTTCATCCTTTTACTAATGTGGTCTGTCTAAACTATCTGGACTCTTCCAATTTTATAAGTTTTGCCTTTATATCATTTGCCTTTTGCAAAGTTACTAGTTGACAAAATTGCCTGCAATGGTTAAGAGGGTAATAAAAAAGTGCAAAAAATTAATTCTACTATTATCACTCATTTGTTGGGGTGATAGAAATTTTTGTTAGGTACTTACTTGGCCTTTGAATAAAATAAATGTTTTTATATACTTCTGCCAGTTAGCCATGAAATTTTTGTCTTAGTTTACTATAGGTATTTAAGAATTGATTACCTATATGAGAAAATACATTTTGTTTTGTTCATTGGTTGTTTGTAAGAAACTGCAGATCTTTGCCACCTTTACATTTCAGATTACTAATAGCTCCAGCTTGGACCCTAAAGTTGGAGCTTTATTTGGCACTGATGTTGAACTAGCAGGGATCAAAGAATTGCCAAAAAGTTCTGATAGCCATTTTGCTCTGTAATGTGCCTTTATCCCAATTCATTGTTTAGTAGCAAAGACTGAATTCATTCATTGCAAATCCATGAAAATTTGATAAATGACTATGGTTTAGACACAGCACATCTATTTTTTCCAAAAAAAAAAAAAAAAAAAAAATCCAAAAGCTTCACTGTCATGTTGGCACTGCTTTTTGTTTGTTTATGCTTTATGCAACATGATTTGCTTTTAGTGTTAGCCCAGTTTATATGGAGAATAGATTATTTATGGTTTAGGACCGCATGTATTTGCTTCCTTCTCTTATAGGGATTGCAATGATTTGGGTAATGAAGAGTTATTCTGGTTCATTTTGATTTAAAAGCTGGATGGTTTAAGGGTAGTGCAAGTGTTCTTAATCTATAATTAATCATTCAGCAGACTTACTGTCATGTATTCTATATACAAAGGCTGTGCTAGGTTTTAAAATTACAAAAATGAGTAAGATACTTCTGCTACAAGGAGCTAAGTACAGTGGGGAACACAGACATAAACAAGTAATTACAATGTCATGTGATGAATGTAGAGATACATATCTATGATCTATGGAAACACTGAAGAATGCTTAATTTTGTCTGAGTGAATTAGTTGTCAAGGCAACAGCCTAAATAGTGGGAATCTAGTTTGTATACAAAAAGAAGTTTTATGAGTGTTATGGAAAATGTTTGTATGTATAACCTTTCCTAAAGATCTTTCTAGTACAATTTATACTGCGGAAAAAAACTTGTTACTAAAAATGTGGCCATTTATAGGTTGACTTTTATTTTATTGGCTTTATATATGTATCATATTTCATGGTATGAATATGCTTCATTGGTCAGAATCAAACTATAAGTTAGAATAATACAATTAAATAGATTCTATGCATTATTTATTAACTATATTTTAGATAGCAATTACAACCAGATTCTTCACCAGATCTTTAAATAGACCTGACAGACATTGAATTAACATGTTTCTTTTTCTGTCAGTTTTCTTGGTCACCACCAAATGGAGTTCTCAATTAAGGAAAATAGCTAAAAAGCAAATCATAACAGGAAAAGTAAGGAACAAGAAAAATAATAAATTAGGCTATCATTTGCTGCCTAATATTACTGATATTTTAAAGATCAGTTCATTGCTAAGCTTTGGTATTACTTTAAGTATAAAAATAAATTACTCATGGATAAACCTTACTGATATGAGAAACAATATTTGATAAATTGAAACTATAATGGGAACCTTGCTTTGAAATGTATGTGTTTTCAATAGATAATACAAACTTGATACAGAATTCAAAAGTACGATGAGGCATAGAGGGAAAAGTGAATCTCTTCTACTCATCTAGTTCCTTTTCTCAGAAGCAACCCACAGCTAACTAGTTTCTTCTGTATTTCATACACAAGCCAATAAAGTGTGTGTGTGTGTGTGTGTGTGTACATTTAAGAGAACACTATTTACAATGTTCTGTACCTTGCTTTATTTGTAGAACAATGTATCTTGGAGTTGATTTCATATTATTCCATATATACTGCTTCATTTTTTGAGTAACATCTTTATGGAAATATAATTCACATACTATACAATTCACCCACTTAAAGTGTACAATTCAAAGGTTTTAGTATAATCACAGAATTGTTCTATCACCAAAATACATTTTAAAACATTTTCATCATCCCAAAAGAAACTCTGTAGCCATTAACATTTACTCCCCATTTCCCTCCAATCTCCTTAGCTTCTGGCAACCATTAATTTACTTTCTCTCTAGATTTTCCTATTGTGGGCAGTTCATATAAATAAAATCATATAACATGTGGTCTTTTGTGACTGCTATGCCACATAATGGCTGAGTTAAAAGACAAATTCTGTTTTATAGGTGTACCATAATTTATTTTACCTGTTGTCTCTTGTTGGGCATTTAGGTTGTTTCCCATTTTTTGATATTACAACTAATAATACAGTGATAATACTTGTGTATGGTTTATTTTGCACATGTGTGAGTATATGAGCATTATCCTGGGAATGAGATTGCCAAGGCTTGAAGGGAACATGCATTTAAAATTTTGACGAATAGTATAGCATTGAATTTATTTCTGTCAGGTACTTTAAATGTTTTACCCCCCTCCCTTTTTTAAATTTGAAGAGTTATTATGGTTACTACTTGGAGAAAACCTTGTTGACAATTGCCAACATAAATTTGGCAGCCACTCAAAACATAATTCTCTACGTGATCTTATGCGCTGTTTGGTATGGGGTTGATTTTCACACACTGCTTCCCTATACATTTTATAGACATTAAGACATAGAAATTCATTCTCTTTAAAATCTTGGTCTAGTTTTTGTCAACAGCTTTGTATCTCCTGTCTTAAAAAGTGGGGTTGTAATTCTTTTTAGGCTCTAGAGACTTATACTAAAAAAATGAACATCTGAGCTTGTAGATATATCAAATAGTGCACATCCACAATTGATAATACTAGTGATAGGCAAATATCCAGTGTCTTATATAGCAGAAACAAAGTTTCTGCTATACATAAAAATGTTCAAAACTAAAATAATTACCAAGTAATATAGAAATGAAATGCTAGTCATTTATACTATACAGCTAGCCAAAAATGGATAAGGAAATACATTTTCTTTAGAATTTATCAAATGTGAATTCTTCTTGGACAAGTACCATATACTTTGTTTTATGAGCCAGGGTATTCCTATTCCTCAAGAGTTTATATTTAAAAAAAGAAAAAGTAATACTGTGTGTGTCATCACATATACTAAAGTAGAAGTATCTTTGTTCTAAGTCAGGTGCATGTTGTTTTAGTTATCTGTTTATTGAGTTAAGGAGCGGTAACTTGGTAGCCAACTGGAAACCTCTAATTGTGCAACAAGTGATCAGTAATCATTTGTTGGAGAGTGGCACCTACTGGTAGTTTGTAATTTTTATAGGCCCGTTTGAAAGGCATTGTAAATATGTATATAGTAAAATAAGTAGAACCAGTTTCTCGAACATTGCAGATGAAGTGGAAGAATGATATGGAAGAGAGTCCTATGGGACTAAGGAGAGAGAACAAACTGAAAAAGCAATACAAGCACAAAAATGGGTGTGTGGAATGCTACTGATATCTCTGCTCAGGTCTTACGATATATGATTAGAATCCAAAGACTTTATATGCAATGCCCTGGACTGTAATGTATTTATAGATGAGGATTCATGAGCTATAGCATAAAATGACATTGAAATTTGGTAGAGCTGAAGTAATTATTATTAGAGACTAGCTCTAATGGGATATATGGGGGTATATGAGAACTCTTTCTACTCTCTGTTCAATTTCTCTAAAAACCTAAAGCTGCTCTAAAACAATATGTCCATTCAAAAAAGTTAATGATGAGAGATAATGAAGAGAGAAAAATCTTTGGACATGTTCTTGCTTTCTGTATCAAACATCATAACCAGAGTGGAAAAGCCAGTATTGGTGAAGTCATCCCTTTCCTTCCAACTTAGCCTCTAATGCCTCCTTTACTTTAGGCTATTACTGTAGATAGAGTTCAGAGATGGCTAGCTGCTTGTCCCATGAGGTTTGTCATTCCAATTATAAGTCGGGGGAGAGGCTATAGCAAACTTCCCCTAAAGAAATAACACCTTATCTTCCACGTTTGAGCAGTGGAGGGATAGTCTTCATGTATGGTTTGCCTTCCATTACCTCAGACCCTGTTTTAGATCTGCCTTTTTTTTTTTAAAAGGTAAAAACACCTTTGTATGGCCTTCCACGGGTCATGTAGCATCACCCTCCAAAAGTACAAACACATCAGAACTAAACTCTACCCATAGGAAAGGCAAATTAGTTTCTTTCAACACAACGTGGATAAAAACTCAGATTAGCATCTTCAGCTTGAATATTTTAACATCCACACAGCTATCAATATAAAAATTGAGAGTCCTTTTAGGGGAGCTCACTTTCCTAAACTTGAAGTAAGAAAAATCATGAAGACTACTTAATGAGTCATAATTTTCATCTTCAGGTCATAGTTTTGTAGAGCTAAAGGATATTTTAGTGGTCTGTGATTTTCATTCTATTTCACTCATTATGTGAGACATAAACAGCCATACAGTTTAGATAGTACATGACTTTCCTCAGGTCATAACTTTGAAGTATTAGCAGAGTAGGGAACAGAATCTAGTTTAATGTGTCCCAATCCATTGTGTGTGTGTTTTTTTAACCACAAAATGCTCACCAGAACCAGTTAGAAGTTGAACCTAGAATTCGTTAATCATAGTTACAAGGTCTCTCTGCAAACCATTTTTACAGCAGATTATTGAGTTTTTTTCCTTTAGAATAAAAACACATCATTGATTTTTTTTCTTTTGGCTGAGAGTTTGAGATTAATGGGGAAATATGTTATGCCAATATTGCTAGAATTCAAAATAACCTTACAATAGAAGATAATTGTATCATGAACTTCTTCAGAAGGAACAAGCTTTTAAATGTTACATTCATAAGTTAATTCATTCAACTCTTTTAACATGTGAAATAAATTTTCTTTCTAATACACTCTGAGGCATCTTAGAAAATACGTGTGTCCAAACACATAAACCTTTGGATATTGAGAAGCCCCATGATAGTGTTTTTTATGATGTTCGAATTATCTATTGATTATTATGACTTCACTGTAGATGAAGTTTCTTTTACAATTCATTTGAAATTCAGCAGAGTCTGGCTATGAAGTTTTATCATTATCTCTATCAGCTGCTGCTTTTATTCTTGCATTCCTTCTGCCATCTCATTGTTAAAGATGACAGGGAGCGAAGGAAATGTTGCTGACTTTTAAAATGTAGCATTTTATAGTAGAGAAGATCATATTTCATAATGTTATCTCACAATGAAGCATATAAATAATACAAGATTGTTTTGTTATTCCAGGCCCTCATTACAATTTGGTTAGTACTGTGCATCTTTTTCAATAACTTTTTATGTAGATGCAGAAATAATATATCTCTTTTGGACAATTAGGAAAGTATATACAAATACAAAGAAGAAAATAAAATAATCATCACCTGTATTTCTAGTATCTAATGATAATCACTATTAATATTTTGGTATAAATTTTTTAGTTAGTATAGATTAGTTTTTTAAATTTTTTAATTTTTTATTGAGGTATAATTGACATAACATATTAGTTTCAAGTGTATAACATAATGATTTCATATTTGCACATATTGTGAAATGATCTCTACAATAAGTCTATTTAACATTCGTCTGCATACAGTTACAGATTTTTTTCTTGTGATAAGAACTTTTAATGTCTACTCTCTCAGCTACTTTCATATGTATAATAAAGTATTAACTATAATCACCGTGTTGTATGTTACATCTGTGACTATTTTATAACTGAAAGTTTACAGCTTTTGATAGTAGTATAACTACTTTTGTAACTTGCTTTTTAAATATACAAATATTATTTTTCTCTTATTTTAAGTATCCTTCTATAGCATCATTTTAATGCCTGTAGGATGTACCATGTGGATGTAATGTGTGGACGTACCATGATTAATTTAACCATGTCCTTACTGAAAGACATTCAACTTATTTCCTGTTTTTCTCTAATAAAGCTGTTACTGTCATAGGCTTCATGATAGAAAAAAAAATCTGTGATTATTTCTTACAAGACTGTTAATAAAATGTTTCAGTATTTCTAAGTGAAAACCTAAGGCACAAAAAATTAAATAATTATATAGTAGTGCATAATAAACTTATAGCTTGATACTAATTCTTAATTCAGTGCTTAGTTCATATTTAACCTGGTATTTTAAATGACAGTATATTTAGATTGGTTTATAGTTTGAGTTATAAATGATTTAATTTTAATACAAGCCAATTTTGGAGCTTTACTTTTAGGATTTCACATTAGACTTTCATTTCACATGTCATGTCTAACTCTTAATCCATCATTTTTTCATGACTTTAAAAGTTTTTTAAGATTTTTCTAATTGTTCATTTTATAAGGCGTAATGATTCGCTTTCTTTTTTAAAGCTTAAATGATTGAATAGTGTACAGAATACTGATTATATAAGTTTTTTATTGGTAATATATTTGTGATGTCTCTTTCCTCTACCCCTTGAACCCACTCAAATGAAAATTAATCAATCCCATTGTACTTTGTGTATATCTCTATAAGGATAGTCACTAGACTTTCTTACATTATGATTAGGGGTGCAAGCAACTGTTTCCTCCATAAATTATAGATTTCCCAAGGAATAGAATTTTTATTCATATTTTTATCTACGGACTTATGAGTTGGGCCAAATATTTGGGAATCAGCTATTGTTCAATATTTGCTCATTGAGTTAAAGTGAATAAAAATGGAGACTTGGTTATTTGATTGCTAGCAAAACTCTGTATTTACTAAATAAAATTTATTAGTAACTTCAAATGATCAGGAATAAATTCATTTTTATTTGAAATTGAGGAAATGTCTTAGTGTCTACCCTTTCCTAATGACTAAACATTTCCCTTTTAGGATTTATTCATACAGATATGACAAAAGACTTGAAAGAAGAACATTTAAAGAAAACTATCCCTCTTGGGAGATTTGGAGAACCTATCGACGTGGCACATGCGGTTGTGTTTCTTTTAGAATCACAGTATATTACAGGGCATGTCTTGGTGGTGGATGGAGGATTACAGCTCACAATGTAATTTACAGATTAGTTATAGTGGTGATTAGAATCAAGGGCACATTTTAGCTGTTGATTAGGTAGTCTTAATTACATGGGTGACATTTGCTAATCAGATCTATTCATCTACAAATGTTGACTTCCATCTTTATATCTTTGAAAAGAACAAGGTGTGACCAGTTGTGCTTTGTTGATGGTATGTATCTTATAGACTAGCAATGGAAAAATTATATAGTTTAATTTTCTTGAGTTATATTATTGTATCAGACTGAATACTCTAGAACATCAGTCCCCAACTTTTTTTGGCACTGTTCCCCAGCAATAGCATCACTGCCTCAGCTTCACCTCAGGTCATCAGGCACTAGATTTTTATAGGAGCATACAACCTAGATGCCTCTCATATGCAGTTCACAGTAGGATTTGCGCTCCTATGAGAATCTAATGCCTGATGATCTGAAGTGGAGATGAGGTGGTGATGCTAGTTGCAAATTTTGATGAAGCTTCTTCGCTTGCTTGCCCGCTGCTCACCACCTGCTCTGTGGCCCAGTACCAGTCAGTGGCTTGGGGATTAGGGACCCTTGCTCTAGAAGTAAACCTTGTGAGTCATTGTCAAAGTAAGAGTATTTAGAGGGCATTAGTTGGCTGTCAATACTTTAGCAGCCTTGCTAAGTTACACATTGTATTCCTTTTTCATATTTCTTGGATGATAACTTTTTATAGAGGTTGAAAAAAGCTATCAATTTGATATAGACATGAATTTAGTCTGGTTTATTCGAGTGATATTACTGGTGATTAAATGCCTGGGCAAAATAGTCAACAAGTGTAAGTGTGGTAAAATCAGTTTATTTTATAGAAATTCTCAAAGATGATGAGGTTAATCCTTAAGATTTTAAAATCTGTTAAGGCGATCTCGTCAGCTTAGGAAGTTGAAGTTTTTTTCTTAATCACAAAACACTCAGTATAGCAAGTTACTTAAAAATACTATAAGAAATAATGAAAATTTAAAAATGAGAGTAATTTACATTAATATGATTCTCTAAAATTTTAGTAAGATAATAAGTACTTTACTTATTAACAATCATAAATGATAAATATGCAATAACAATGGGCTAAATGTTTTTACAAGGGACAAAAGCATTAGTGGAAAATATTTGAGAATAGAGATAAAGACACAAATTGAATGTAAAATGTCAGATAACATATTTTGCCTTAAACCATTTTGTGAGGAATATTATGATATTTTAAATGTCATTGGATTCATGTTGATTTTTATTACTTATTTAAAAAGGTTTTAAATATTTACTGCATTTTAAAAAGTAATCGTTTTACAGTTTTATTGGAGCTGCTCATTATTTTATGTAAACAGATTTAATTTTATAGGAAAGTCAGTGTAAAAGTATAAATGGGTTATAATTCTAAAATAAATGTGGAGTAATAAAAATAAAAAGTAATAAAGTCAAATCTATATTTTAAATTAAGATTGTTGATTACTTAAAAATTACTTTAGAATTTATTTTTGAAATAGTATTCTTTACTTACAGAGGTCTATTTAGGATGTGTGAAAGTTAAGTGTGAATAAAATTACTGTTATTAATCAAATTACTAAATGCAAGCATGGTAATTTACAGAATTTTTTGGGCATTAACAATTCCAGGCACCTATGAGAAATGCAGCATTAAAGATAGTTTCAAATGTGGTAGCCAGTGCTTCTAAGCTAGTAGAGTTTATGTGATGGAGTAGGCCATTTTTCTAACTCTGTCTCACCTCCAGGCCTTTGGCTGCCTGCACCTCTTCATTATGTCATCCTCTCAGGCTTGAATTCCCTTCTCTGGATCCTCATGTTCTAAAATCATCAGTGAGGCTGATGTGACTGGTGATTAAGAAGAAAGCAATGTATTTCATGGAACTGATGACACTAAAATGTAGGTTATAGATAAGTTTAACCTTTAAGTGTGTATCTTTACACTTTAAGAAATATAACCATTTTAACTATTCTACCCTCTCCCCCACCCCATATTAAACTGCTGGTGGAATACGGGGAGAGATTTTGAAATTGGTAAAATAAGTCTTCACTGTTCTACTCCAGGTGAATATTCCATCTACTTCCACTAGCCTGATAGAATTTGTAACTTAATGCTTGTATCCTATTGCTGAAATAAGTTCCTTTGCTTATGTTCAGATGTTCAAGAGTTTTAATGAATTCTTAACAAGAAGACTTCTCTGTAGCTGTTATGTGAATTATCAGCCCAGAATCCAGCCTGTGTTTACTGTTTGTGCTTAAGGCAAGTGTATTAAAATTTTTGCATGGAATATTTTAAAATTTGTGCTCCTTTTCATACTTTTATTCATACTCAGTTTATGAGACAGTTTTTAGCTAAGATAGAATTATATGTTATAAATTACTTTTGGGGGCAGTATTTGTGCAAAGAAGAGTGTTTAATTTATATGATTCTGTTACATAGAATAAAGAGAAGTGATGAGTCTGGATATTAAAGATTGTTGCCATACATTACTGAAACATTTTCCAAGCTTTCAAAATGGAAATATGTGCAAATTGAGAAACATACCACTGTCTTAACTTGAAAAATACACTAAAAGTATTTAATAATTAAAAAAAATGTTTTTTATATTAATTTCATCTTTTATCTACATTATAAGCTCTTCAGAGTAAATACCTGTAGGTGATCTTTAAGGAAGTTTTTATAGTTTTCAGCATACACATCTTTCACATATTTGCCCATTCTCTCTCTCTCTCTTTTTTAGATATAATGATATCTGTAGCATGTTAGTTTCTGGTGTTCAACATAATACCAGTATTTGAATATATTGGGAAATGATCACAGTAAGTCTAGTTAACATCCATCACCACACATAGTTACAAAAATTCTTTCCTTATGGTAAGAACTTTTAAGCACGACTATTAGCAATTTTCAGATCTAGGATACATTATTAACTATAGTCACTGGGGTCACCAGGAATTATTTATTTTATTACTGTAAATTTGTACCTTTTGACCCCCCTTCACCTATTTCACCTACTACCTATTCTTGCCTCTGGCAAACACCAACCTGTTCTCTGTATCTATGAGCTTAGAATTTTTAATTTTGTTTTGTTTTGTTTTTTGGTTGCTGCTGTTTTTAGATTTCACATATAAGTGGATCATGTAGTATTTGTCTTTCTATATCTGATTAATTTCACTTAGGATAGTGCCCTCAGGATCCATCCATGTCGTCATAAATGGCAAGATTTCATTCCTTTATAGATGAATTATACATTGTATGTATGTGTATACACACACACACATCGCAATTTCTTTATCCATTCATCTGTTGATGGACATTTGGGTTCTGACATGTCTTGGCTGTTAAAAATAATGCTTCAGTGAACATGGAGTTGCATATATCTTTTTGAGTTGCTGTTTACATTTTCTCATAAGTTCCCAGAAGTGGAATTGCTGCATCGTATGGTAATTCTACTTTTAAATTTTTACAGAACCTCCATACTGTTTTCCATAGTAGCTGTACCAGTTTACATTTCTCCAAACAGTGCACAAAGGATCTCTTTTCTCCACAGTCTCACCAACACTTGTTATTTCATGTCTTTTTCATAGAAGTTGTTCTGATTAGGTATGAGAAATGCTTGCAGTTTTGATTTGCATTTCTTATTATAGTTTATATTGCAGTTAGTAATGTTGAACACCTTTTCATATACCTGTTGGCTATCTGCCTATTTTTTAATTGTATTATTATTACTATTACTATTTTGTTGTATGAGTTATTTATTTTGGATACGAACCCCTCACCAGACATATGATTTACAGATATTTCCTTCCATATAGTTTGTTGGATTTTCAATTTGTTGTTGTTTCCTTTGCTGTTTAGAAGCTTTAGAGTTTGATGTAGTCTCATTTGTTTGTTTTTGCTTTTATTGCTTTTGCTTTTGGGTCATATTTTAAAAAAAAATCACTAAGACAGACTCAAGGAGCCTACTTACTGTTTGTTTTCTTCTAGGAGTTTTATGATGCTAGGTCTTATGTGTCAATTTTTGTTTATGATATAAAATAGTGGTCTAGTTTCATCCTTTTGTATGTGGTTGTCCAGTTGCCAACATGTTATTGAAGAGCTTTCTTTTCTCCATTGTATGTTCTTTGATTCTTTGTCATAAATTAGTTGTTCATATATGTGTGTTCACTTATAGGCTCTAAATTCTGTACCTTTGGTTTGCATGTCTTTTTCTGCTAATATCACACTGTTTTGATTACTATAGCTTTGTAGTTTAGTTTGAAATCAGGGATTGTGATACCTCCAGCTTTTTTTTCTCTTTTTTTCTTTCTTTCTTCCTAGGATTGCTTTGACAATTTGGGGTCTTTTATGGTTCCATACAAATTTTAGGAGTTTTTTTGTTCTATTGCTATGGTTCTTCCTACTTTCTTTTTACAGTTGATCTCCAGCTTCAAAGCATTTTGATTAGAGAATATGGTTGATTTGATTTCAGCCCTCTTATATTTGTTGAGGCTATCTCTGTGTCCCAGTATGTGGTCAATCCTTGAGACTGTTCCATGTGCACTAGAGAAGAATGTATAAGCAAGCAGCTGCTTTGGGATGAATGGCTCTGTAAATGTTAATTATGTTTGTGTAATGTGTCATTTCAAGATGTTATTTCCTTATTGATTTTCTGTTTGGATGATCTGTCCACATCCAACAGTGGGGTATTTAGGTCCCCTTCTATGATAGTGTTTTGGTCTGTTTCTTCCTTTAGCTCTGTTAGTAATTGCTTTATATATTTCGGGGCTCCCTGATTGGGAACATAGATATGAATAAGTGTTATTTCTTCTTGGTGTGTTATTCTCTTATCATTATGAAGTGTTCCTCAGGATCTTTCTTTACCTTTTTTGTTTTGAAGTCTATTTCATCGGATAGTACTGCTAATCCCGCTTTCCTCTGAATGCCATTTGCTTGAAATAGCATTTTCCACCCTTTCACTTTGAGTCTGTATTTGTTTCTGGAACTGAGATGTGTCTCCTGAAGGCAGCATATGGTTGGGTTTTGTTTTTTGATCCTGTCCGCAGCTCTGTGCCTTTTTATTGGAGAGTTCAGTCCATTTACATTTAGGGTGATTATTGAATTATGATGTTTTCCTATAGCCATTTTATCTTTCTTTTGTGGTAGCTCAGTGTTTCCATTGCTTCCTTGTCCTTGTGTTTCTGTTTTCTTTATTTTGTTTGGGTTTTGTGGATTTTCCCTCTGGTCCTCCTTGTTTTATGTTATATACTTCAGTTCTGAATCTTCTGTGTGGTTACCATTATTAATATGTAAAGGATAGTTATATAAAGAGAGTAATAATTTTCTTCTGTATGTGCCTTATCTCTGTTCCCATTTGTGAATTTGAATCTTTGAATCCTCCCCTTTTCAGTTATTGTTGTCTCAGTTTGTACCTATGTATTCTGAATGTTCATTACTATCTTGGAATTGCAAATCTCTTCTTATTGTTTAATGCCCTGTTCTTAATAAGGGTTGCAGTACTCTGCATCTATCTGCCTGCTAGTCTTCATACTCATAATTATGTTTTTTTTTTTTTGTCATTTTGTTTTAGGTGAGCTGACCTCTTTCAGTATTTCCTGTAATACAGGCCTTGTAGTAGAGATTTCCTCAGTATTTGTATGTCTAGAAAGGTCTTTATTCTTTCATCATATCTAAAGAAGAACTTTATTATATACAGTATTCTTGGCTGGTAGTTTGAATATTTGATTCCAGTCTTTCTTGCTTATAAGGTTTGTGCTGAGAAGATTGATGATAGTCTAATGAGTTTTCCTCTATAGGTTACCATCATCTTTTCCCTGGCTGCCCTGAGAATTCTTTCTTTGTCATTAATTTTTGATAATTTTAATATAATATGTTTTGGATAAGGCCTTTTGGTTTGAGATAATTAGGTGTTCTGTTGACTTCTTGAAGCTCCAGCTCAATTCTTAGATTTGGGAAATTTTCGTCAACTATTTGTCTGAAAATGCTTTCTGATCCATGCTCCTTTTCTTCCCCTTTGGGAATACCCATTATTCTTGTGTTTCTTTTCCTTATTGTATCAGCTAGTTCTTGTATTTCTTTCATTATTTTTTATTCTTCAGTATTTCTCTTCTTCCTTCTGATTTATTTCTAGATTTCTATCTTCAGTATCACTGATCTTTTCCTTCGTTTGGTCGACTCTATTTCTCAAGCTTGCTATTTCATTCTTTGTCTCTTTTAGTATATTTTTATCTCCAGAAGTTCTGTTTGGTTCTTTTTCAGGGTTTCATTCTCTTTGATAAAAAACTCAATTCTATGTGATTTAGTTGTTTTTCAGTTCCTGGAATCGTTGATATGAATTATTTTGGATCTCAGTGAGTTTTTTCATAAGTACCATCCTGAATTCTTTGTCATTTAAGTCTCATATTTCTACATTTTTAAACTTATTTTCTGGAGATTTTTCTCTTTCTTTCTGAGCTGCCTTGTTACCTTAGTTGTTCATGGTGTTTAATGGATTATTTCTCTACCTTGGTGTTAATGGAAGTGTAGTCTTTTTTTTTTTTTTTTCCTCAGCACGAATATTATATAAAGGTCTCTCTTTCACCAGTTGCTAAGAAGGCATTTTTCTTTTGGTGTCCAGTAGGTGGCATCTAAGCTTCTTGGATCCATGCTTTATATAAAGTCTTAATAATGCCCTTTTTTTCTTATAAACATTCAATCAGGATTCCTACCCTCAGTCGTAGTCTCTGTCAGTGTTAGTGACAGTTTCGCTAGCATTTGCTCAGATTCTCCTTTGGCTTCGTGGTGTTGGGTCTTGGAGGATATGGGGGTGGGGATTACCCTCTGGGTTGGAAGATGGGGGTTGTGGCTCAGTCTTGCGTTTTGCAACCATGGCTGGTAATGATCAGCTGTTGCTTATCTGCCATTGCCACTTCTCTGCTTTCTGTCCAGATCCCTGGGCATTGCTGCCTCGTGGAACTTACAGCTCTCCCAGGAAGGGTTGTTCAGGGAACCCGCTGTACCTTCTCCCCTTTCCCTGCTCCTGTAGGGTGCTCTGGCTGCAAGAGGTAGCCTCTTTGTTTCTCCCAGTCTGCCTCCCGCCTTCCCCATGGTTCTGGCCTGTGGTAGCCCTTATCCACTGATCACTTGGTAAGATGTACTTTTGTACGGGTTGGGTGTTATTTGTTGTGTTTTAGATGTTCAGCTTGTTATTTCAAAGAGAGAGATCTGGGGACATCTCTCACTTCACCATGTTTATGATGTCACTTTGTTACAGATTTTTAAAGTTGAGGTGCCCAGTGTAGTGTTCAAACTCTTTGCTACTTAGTGAGAAGGTTGACTTTCCTCCTGATTGAGAGTCACTGTGCTGGGGTTGGCATTTATGGCACGATTGTGTCTCAGTCTCTCCTACCCGTTTCAAAGTGGGGATTTTTCTGTTTTGCCCAATTTGTAAGAGTTTCTCAGTTTTGAATTTTTTTCAGAGTAAATTATTCATATGTGCATCTATAGAGTTGGTGTGTCCATGAGGGGAGTTGGGTTCAGGATCTTCTTACATTACCATTTTCTGGTAAGCCTTCTTAAATAAACCACTTGAACATGAAATTTAAGCCCAGAAACTAAAATGGGAGGTAAAACATTGAGTGACCTGACCAGCATAGTTCATACAATTAGTGCTGCCAAGAAGCAGATTCTAAGGTTGGGATTCTGGAGTTGGATCACTTACTGAACAGAATGGCAACAAAGACTACATACAAATAGAGTGGTCATAATTCTTGTATGTTGTAGCACTGCATTTCTGATTCACCTGTTGTGGAGTAGAATGGCCTACAGATAGAAGAGAATGTATTGGCTAGCTCAGTATCTCAAAATTTCATGACATGGGGGAAATGATGATTGTGGGAGCTGTGGGATGGTTGTTTGTTACTAAGTGCCACTGATATGCTTAAAAAATAAAAAGTGCAGGTCAGCTCGTTACCCACTTAGGACACAGTGTGACAGTAAGTAGACACTATTTAAAATATCCTCATCTGTCTATATTTAGACAGTAGACTGGACTGGAGATGAAGTCAAGGAATTGATAAAGTATAATAGGTACAGTGAAAGCTGAATTCTCAGCCTTGGCAAGTCTTCTATACTAAAATGCCCTGATAGGAAAGGAGTGAGACCTGACACCTGGGGTGGAACATTTGGGCAGATGCTCTCAAGGACATTGAGCCCTAGATTTCTCCCTGAATCTTCTGGGCCAGTAGGAATGGCCCAGTTACCCTTTCTGGAGGATAGTTGCCTCTCCTTGCTTGGGAACCTTCAACAGACATATTCCTTGCAAACCAATACCTGCCCACCTCAAGATCTATTTCCACCTTCCCTTCTGGATGTAAGACCAAACTATAGGGTCAAGTCTCATAACCTGAATATGGATAAGTAATGATTCTGCTAAGGAATAAGAGGGATTCATTGAAGTAGCAACAGGACCTGGAAAATATGAACTGACAGGAATATGGCATAGGAATAGATCTTGAGGATGCTGGATAGTAGAGGGAGATTCAGGGAAACAGGATATAAGGCTGAATAAAGGTGAATTTGTTGATATGGGGACTTTCCTGTAATTCAAGATTTAACATCCTGAAAAGGTCACCTGGAGCTGGTACTAATATGCTACTATGATGGCTCTTTGAAGCTTGGAAAAAATGAAGGTGCACATTAAATATGGTGCACATAACAGAGCTGTCAGAGTGTTAACAACGTGATCAGAAGTTTAAGACCAACATGTAAAAATAGATGTATACATGGAAGTATTGTATAGAACCCAAGAATCTTCCAAATGAATATTTCCTTGAAAGGAACAGCTCTATTGTCATGAGACAATAAAGGAATGCACTAGTGAGAGGGGCACAGAATCACTGAGTAGTTGGGTAGTGTCTGTCCTCAAGGTTAAGGTAGGGATGTTTTTATGCAAATGAGTTCCCAAATATCAGTGGGGATGGTAAAATTCTGGCCATTTGCTTAACTGTCTGTAGGAAGTTGGATAGATTGACTGTAGTGGGCAGCAAGTCCAGAAAGAAAAGAAGGATCCTGACTTGAAAGGATCTGTGCTGATAGTTAACAGACTTTGGTTTTCCTAGAGGTACTATAGATGAGATGGGTAGAGAGCAAGGGTCTTGCTTTTAATATATAAATATATAGAGTTGACCCTTGAACAGTGTAGGGGTTTGGGGTGCTCACCCCTGCACAGTCAAAAATCTGAGTATAGGTTTTGTCTCCCTGAAAACTATGACCCCTCCATATCCATGGAGAATTGGTTCTAGGACCCCCCACGGATATCAAAATCTGTATGCTCAAGTCCCGTAAGTAAAATTGCGCAGAACAATGCATACAGTCGGCCCTCTGCACCTTGGATCAAAAATACTGATTTTGATCCATGATTGTTTGAATATATGTAAAACCTGGAATATAGAGTGATGGCTGTATATTTATTGAAAAAAATATTCATATAAATGAACCTGTGCAATTCAAACTCTTGTTCAAGTGTCAGCCATTTAATCAAAAAAGGTTAAGAGCAGATGAGTAGAAGACAGTGTCATTTAGCTCCATGAATGCATTATTTTCTTTTGCTTCCGTTATGAATCACCACATACTTAGCATATAAAACAGCACCCATTTATTATCTCACAGTTCTGTAGGTCCAAAGACTGAGTACAGCATGGTTCACTTGGTTCCTCTGCTTAGTTTCACAAGGCCAAACCCAAGGTGTTGTCAGAGCTGTATTAATGTCTAGAGGTCCTGGGAATGGATCTATTTCCAAAATCATTCAAATTGTTGGCTAAATTCATTTATCTGTGGTTATAGGACTGAGTCACTCTTTTCCTTGCTAGATGTCAAATGTGGCCCAGTCTTTGCTGCTAGAGACTGTCTCTATTCCTTTTCATGCGTCCATGAGCAACATGGAAGGTGAATTCTTCTCATACTTGAATCTCCAGCTTCCCCTTCTGCTGCTTCTAACTGCAGCTCTAAAAAGTTATCTGCTTTTAAGGGCTCCTGTGATTGGATTGGGTCCATGCAAATAATCCAGGATAATTTTCTTATTCTAAGATCCATAACTTAATCATATCTGCAAAATCTCATAAGTTATGCAAGGTTACATTCAGAGGATCCAGGGATTCGGGCACGGACATCCTTGGATTATTCTATCTATAATGGAAAATCATAATCTTCCACTCGATTCCCAGACCTGGACTAGATCTCAGGCCCAGAGTTCATCAATTTAAGAAGAAGTTGTGTTCCCTTGTTGAAGAAGTCAGCAGTAATATAGCACATGTACACAGAGCAATTTCTTCCCTTTTCTCAAAGGAATCTAGGATTGTTTGCCCAAGTAACAATATACCGGAGAAAGGGATATAACCAGATTTTTCAAAGATTATTGGGAACAGGGTCAAACTAACATTGCTTACAGAAGACCCAAGAAAACATAATGGCTCCATTGTGAAAATGGAGGCACCTGAAGGCCAAGTAATAAATGGTGCCCTAGCTGGCTCAAGTTTGTCTTAAAGCTGGGACCTCTGTGTCCTCAGACCCACTCTGTGATAATTTTCTGAGTTCCCAAATGCATAATCAGAATAGATATCTTTAGTAATTGTCAGAACTATCACATTGGTTCTTTTGACCTATGGAGAAAGAGCCATCATAATAGGCTCTTAGACAAGAGTAGACAAGTGGAAATTACTAAAAATTTTGCACAGAGAATAAATCAGAAGCAATAGCATATTATGGTAGAATCGTAGATATTAATGTCGGTCTCAAAGACTTGATGACTGAGGAGTGGTGATTCCTGTTATACCCCCATTTAGTTGAGATTGTTCCAGCAATAGACTGTGGTAGGTGCTTGTGAAATTGTTACACATTTAACCAAGCAGTTTTCTGACTATATCTGCTATTTCAGGTATAGCTTTAGTAGATTAGATCACAGCCTGTGGCACTTCACATGCAGCTGTTGACATGGAGAATGCCTTCTTTCAGTTCCTATCAGCAAGGAGGATCAGAAGCAGTTCATATTTACTTGGAATGTAAAAGTCTACATTTATGCTCATGCCCTAGGGCTGTAACAGCTCTTCACCCTCTGTCACAGTGTAGGTCAGAGGGACTTTGATTGTCTTGAAGTCAGCAAAACATTCACTATATTAATGATATCATATTTGTCAATAACACTCTTTGGCAATACCCTACATTCCCTTATCCCTTTGTATTTTCATCACATCTGTGTGGTGTAAAACCATAAATCTAGATGATCAAGTTTTAGCTTTCTTTGTGTTTGTGCCAGAAAAGGTAAAGGCTGTATTAGACAGTCATATAGAAGGGCAGATTGATTTTATGCTAAATTCATGACTACCAACCTCAAGTGGTGACTTTTATTTTCTCTGTAGAGTCTGAGGAGTTATATTTTAGGGGGAGGGGCATTGGGATTTTAGGAGAGTAGAGGAAGTTTGAATTTGTCTTTATGGAGAGCAAGAGGGTGAGTCACTGGTGGAAGGTAGTATAATCACTGCATAGTGTTGAGGGCCTTTTTGAAGACTAGCTGCAAGAGTTGAGGCATGGCGTATTCAATAATTATTTTCTCCTATTCTTTTTGGAGATTTTTCTGGAGTTAATTGTTTTGTTTTAGATTTATTTAGTTTAAAATGTATCCATTGACACCTAACCCTTCAACATTATTGTAAAACTCATAATACCATGATTTATCAGTTTTAGTTTGAGATACCCCCCCCCCCCGTCCCAGTCCTCCTGCTTTTGTTTGGACTGAATGAGTAGTGTGCAGCAGTTTTAAAACTAGGGCTTTCTTTTACTACTGTCTTAGAAATTTACTTTGGTTTATTTTCATCTTAGATCAATTTCCTAGGTAGCAGAGATTGCTGGTTGTTCTCCAAAGTCCATTTCCTCCTTTCATAATAGAACCCTCTGTTTTAGATTTCACGCATGGACTTCTACAATGAAAACTACATTTCCAAATTGTTTTGTAGCTAGATGTGGCCATTTGACTTAAGTTCTGCTCAATGAAATATAAGTTTAAGTGTCTGGTTCACTCTCACTCTATTGTTTAATGTAATGATTAACTCAGATGCACCATAAATATTTCTTGACTTACTAAATCAAAATGTTTCCTCAGCCTTGAAGCTTTGTCTCTTGACAAAGAGTTTTTCCTGTGTATTGAATTCTTACTCTTCAAGGTTCCTGACCATATCCTCCAATGACTTTTCCTTGTCCCTACTCCCCTGCCATTAGAAGTATTTCTTACATTAATGTTTATACCTCAGTTTGAGGAGTTATAGCTGATATCCATTTTCTTGTTAATAGTGGTCTCTGTGTGGTTGCTATGGTGGCTGAGTTGCTTAATATGAAGAGTATTGGGGACTACTCTAAGACATTTTTAGCACTGTTTACAACAAAAAGTTGATGTAAGCGAGAAGGGTCCTCTGGCTTGCAGCAAGAAAAATAATGCTATATTAGTTTAGTCTTTACTTATCTCCATTGGATTGTATGTTTAAGTGTCTTCATTTTTATTTCTCATTGCCTTGCCACAAGCCTCGCACCATGACATAAGGAAATTGATTTTGACAAAACTAAATTGTATGGGTGGCAATTAGATTAGATGGGAATTGGGAATCTTTCCAATGTTTAAGGTTACTGATTTTCTGGAAAAAAAGTCAATCAGAGATTCATAAAAACTCTACAAATATTATTAATGAGGGTTTCTCTGGAGGGTGAAATAAAATGTTCAAATAGCCTGTTTTAAAAATCATAAATGACAATAAAAACTTTAGAAAAGGGCTGTAATAAAGTTGAGGTTAAAGGAAAGACAATTTGAGAGAACACATATACTCAGCTGCATGTTTTCCACCATAGCCTAAATTTTAATTATATAGTTGATTAATTATGGAACACAGCAAAAACAAAAGCAATTGAACTTTGATACACTGTAATGTCTTTATGAAATGATTCTACTGCAGAAATTCTTTCTTCCACCACATACATTGTACACAAAAGAAAAGCAAAGTTCTGGTATGGCAGCAAAAATAGGTAAATGGGAAAAAAATCCACTTACAACAGTGTCAAAAGATACAAAATATTTAGAAATAACTGTAGCAAAGTATAAGATATCTGTGTTGGAAACTAGGATATTGATTGCTGAGAGAAATTAAAGCTCTACATTAATACAGAAATTTACTATGTTCTTGAATTAGAAGACTCATTATTGCTAGATGTTAGTCTTCTTAAATTGATCTGTATATAGATTCAGTACAATCCCAATCAAAATTTAAGCAGATTTTTTAAACCTAAAATTGATGAGCTGATTTAAAAATTTATATAGAAGTGTAAACAACCTAGGTGAATCAAAGCAATTTTATGTAAGGTGAACAAAATTAGAGAAATTACTGATTTCAAAACTATAATGCTACAGTAATCAAGACAGTATGGTATTGATGAAAGGATAAACGTATAGGTCAGTGGAACTGAAGAGAGAATCCTCTCAAGAATGATCAGTTGAATTTTGACAAAGATGCCAAGACAATGCAGTGAAGAAAGGTAAGACTTTAAGCAAATGGTGCTGTAACAACTATATAAGTCATATAGAAAAATGAGCGTCGATCCCTACTTCATACCATGCATAAAAGTTAACTTGAAATGCATATGACATAAATATATAAACTAAAATGATAAAACTTTTAGAAGAAAATATAGGAAAAAAAACTTTGTGACCTTGGGTTAGGTAAAGATTACTTGGATAGGACACAAAAGGAAAGTCATACAGAAAAAGAAGATGATATATTGGCTTTTATCAAAATCAAGAAGTTTTGCTCTTTGGAAGACACTTAGGAAAATGAAAAGGTAAGTCACAGACTAGGAGAAACTATTTGCAATATGTACATATGTAAAAGGACTTGTACTCAGCGTATATAGCAAGCTGTTAAAACTAAATAATAAGACAACTAAATAAAAAATGGCCAAAATGCTCAGTAGCTTCAGTGATCAGAGAAATTAAACTTAGAGCTACAGAGTGTATCTGTTCTGTTAAATTGAGAAAGAGTGATCATACCAGTTGATGTGGAGCAACCAGTACTCTCATGCTTCTCGTGGGGATGTAAAATGTTAAAAACCTTTTGAAAAACTGTTTAGTAGTACTCTGTTTTTGTTTTTTTTTTAGTTTCAAGTATACAGTACATTGGTTATACATACATTTATAGAGTTTATGAAACGATCCCTCTGATTACTCTTACCTTCCCTCTGGCTTTACACATAGCAATTACTTCACTGCTGTCTGCATTCCCTGTGCCGTGAGCTCCCCATCCCTGTGATCATCTATCAGCTACAAACTTGTACTTCTTTAACCCTTCTGCTTTTTCCCAATCCCCCAACCGTTCTCAACCTCTGCCCATCACCCGATTGTCCTCTATATTTGTGAGTCTGTTTTGATTAGTTATTTTTATTCTTTAGATTCAGCATATAAGCGAAATCATATGGTATTTATCTTTCTGTCTGACTATCTCACTCAGCATAATAACCTCTAGGTCCATCTCTATCATTACAAATGGTAAAATTTCATTTTTTTATGGATGAATAATATTCCATTGTATATATGAACCATAACTTCTGTATCCAATTGTATGTTGATGGCCATTTAGGTTGCTTTCATATCTTGGCTATTATAAATAGTGCTGTCATGAACATAGGGATGCATGAATCTTTACAAATTATTGTTTTGGTTTTCTTTGGATAAATACCCAGAAGTGCAAAAGGGAGAGCCATTTTTAATTTTTTGAGGAAACTCCAGACTTTTCCATAGTTGGTTGTACCAATTTTTAATACACTAGCAGTGCATGAAGGTTCGCTTTTCTCCACATCCTCACTAACACTTGTTCTTTGGTTTATTTATGATAGCTATTCTGACAGGTGTAAGGTGATACCTCATTATGATTTTAATTTGTGTTTCTCTGATGATTTGTGACCCTGAGCATCTTTTCATATGTCTACTGGCCATCTGTATTTTCCTTTTGGGAGAAATATCTGTTCAGGTCTTCTGCCCATTTTTTAATTAGATTTTTGTTGTTGTTGTTGTTGACTTATATGAGTTCTTTATTTTGGATAAGTGAATATCGTCTTCCATTCAATAGGTTGTCTTTTCATTTTGTTGATGGTTTCCTTTGCTTTGCAAAAACTTTTTTGTTTGATATAGTCCCATTTGTTTATTTTTTCTTTTATTTTCCATGCTCAAGGAGATATATCTGAAAAGAAATTACTAGTAGTAATATCAGAGAGTTTACTGCCTGTTTTCTTCTAGAAGTTTTACAGTTTAGCGTCTTACATTTAAGTATTTTGTCCATTTTGAATCTATTCTTGTATGTCGTGTAAGAAGGTGGTCCACTTTTATTTATTTTTTTTGCATGTATCTGTCCAATTTTCCCAGCACCATTTATTGAAGAGACTATCTTTACCCTATTGTCTATTCTTGCCTCCTTTGTCATATACTAGGTAAGTGTATAGATGTGGATTTATATCTCGGCTCTCTATTCTGTTCCATTGATCAATGTATCTGTTTTTATGCCAGTACTGTACTGTTTTGGTTACTGAGGCCTTGTGGTATAGTTAATATCAGGAAGGATGATACATCCAATTTCGTTCTTTCTCAAGATTGCTGTGGCTCTTCGGGATCTTTTATGATTCCATATACATTTTAGGATTATTTGTTCTAGCTCTCTGAAAAATGCCACTGATATTTTGATTGGTATTTAATAGGTAATTTTATTTTAATTGCACTGAATTTATAGATTGAATTTATATCCTTGAGCATGATACATGCTTCTATTTGTATCCTCTTCAGTTTCCTTTTCAATGACTTACAAATTTCTGGGAACAGGTCTTTTGCCTCTGTGGTTAATTTGATTCCTAGATATTTTATTGCTTTTGATATATTTGTAAATGGGATTGTTTTCTTAATTTCTCTTTCTAAAAGTTTATCATTGGTGTATAAAAATGCAACTGATTTCTGAATATTAATTTTGTATTCTGTTACTTTACTAAATTCATTGATCAGTTTTAACAATTTTGGAGTGGAATCTTTAGGGTTCTCTCTATATAGTATCATGTCATCTGCAAATAATTAGAATTTTACCTCTTCCTTTCCAGTTTGGATTCCTTTTATTTTTCTTGTCTGATTGCTGTGGCTAGGACTTCCAATATGATGTTGAGCAGAGGTGGTGAAAGTGGGCATCTTTGTCTCGTTCCTGATCTTGAGGAAAATGCTTTTAGCCTTTCCCCATTGAGTATGTTAGCTGTAGGTTTGTCATTTATGGCCTTTATTACATTGAGACACATTCCCTCTGTTCCTACTTTGCTGAGAGTTTTTGTTATAAATGGATGCTGGGATGCTTTTTCTTCCTCTGTTAATATGATCATATGATTTTTATTTTTCCATTTGTTAATGTGGTGTATCACATTAATTGATTTGAGGATATTGTACCACCCTTGCATACCAGGAATAATCTAACTTGATCATGGTATATGATATTTTTAATGTATTGTGAAATTCAGTTTGCTAATATTTTGTTGAGAATTTTTGCATCAACATTAAGAAATATTGGCCTATTGTTCTCTCTCTCTCTTTTTTTGTAATGTCTTTCTCTGGTTTTGGAATCAAGGTAATGGTGACTTCATTAAAGGAATTAGGGAGCCTTCCCTTTTCTGAAATTTTTTGGAATAGTTTGAGAAGAATAGGTGTTAATTTTTCTTTGAATGTTTGGTAAAATTCACCTACGAAACCATCTGGTTCAGGAGTTTGGGGAGAGTTTTTGAATGCTGATTTGCTTTCAGTGGTGGATATCAGTTGGTTCTGATTTTCTCTTCTTGACTCAGTCTTGGGAGATTGTATGTTTCTAGGAATGTATCTATTTCTTCTAGATTGTCCAATTTGTTGGCATGTAATTGCTCTTAGTACTTTCTTATGATCCTTAGTATTTCTGTGGAGTCCATAGTTATATCTCCTCTTTCATTTCTGATTTTATTTGAATCTTCTCTTTTTTCCTTGATGAATCTGGTTAAGGGTTTGTCAATTTTGTTTATCCTTTCAAATAACCCACTCTTGGTTTCATTAATCTTTTGAATTTTTCTAGACTGTATTTTGTTTATTTTCATCCTAGCACATAGTAGGTGCTTAGCAAATGTTTCTATTTCTGATAGAAATGCTTCTGGTACATTGTATCTGGAGTTCTAGTGCTGGAAGCATTATGTATTATACTTCAGTATTTTCTCCTTTTATTGATGTACTTTCTGAGTCTTATTTTTCAAGTCTTATTTCCAGACTAATTTATTCATCTTGATCTGAAACATGGGCTATGAGCAGTGTGATTTCTGATTTATTTACAAAATGTTAACCCTGATGTGTATATCAGCATATTTCATAGGGTGAAGCAATTCTAAAAGTAGTGTCGCTGTGTAGATTGCATTATTTACATTAGATACTTTACTCCCCTTAGTTAAAGGGTCAGTTAGAAGTAAATATTTGTGCACTTAGGCTATTAGGGAACTGTCAAGCCACCACTCAACTTTCCCATGGCTTCCCAGACTCTGACTCATTTTAATTATACCTTTCCCTGTGATTCTGTTGTACTGAGCTCAGATTCTTCCTGTGGCCATTGCTGTTTCACAGCTGGCAGCTTTTATGCTTTTAGCCCAGGCTCCATGGTCTGCCTTGACCGTTATCTTAACATACATACATAATGTCAGTTCTAAGGCTGGTTGCCCCAGTCTTTAACCTTTGACCCAGAGTGAGAGTGGGCAAGAGCTGGGGAAATATTCCCACAGAAGACTTTGGAGTGTTAACCTACCACACTGGCTCTGCTTTGCTTTTCAATTTTCCACAAGTGGGAAATGGTGTATCTGTCTTGTGAGTAATGTGACCTGAGCTGCAATGTGAACGTGATTGACGAGAAAACCACACAGCATAAAATATATTCTGCCGTCTTTGAAGGAGTATCTGTCATGCACAGCTCCAGTTCGGTGTCATTTATAGAGTTTGGTATTTAAATTTAGTTTATATCACATGTATTAACATAATTTGGAGAGTCATTCCTTGTTCCTCAGAGGGAATCACTTTTACTCTCATTCCTTTGGTGTTAATCTCCTTATTTCTAATTAACATATTACTTGATTTTTCAGAAATAGTCATTATATATCAACTTCCCACTAATGAAGATGAAGATTTACCTTTCCCTGACCAGCACCCCTAACACTGCTACATGCAAGCACATTTCTTATTCTACCATCCCCAATGTAGTTATATCATAGTCAGCAATTAAATTATTGTAATTATATAAATGCTATTCATAGTTGAGCTATATACTATTTGGTGGTTACTTTCCTGCACAATATTTTGTTTTCTCTGAAATTAATAATCATGTAGTTTGTTCATTTGTTTAGTTTTCTGTATTCTCAACATCACTAATCCCAAACACTTCCCAGTTGTGTAAATACCCTGTTAGTATATGTAGAAGCACTGGGTAATTCATCAGTTTCATGTTTTCAGTAATCTTTCTAGTCTCCTGATCTGCTGCAGTCTTGACTGGTTCTCTAGATCTGCTTCATAGCTTTTATCTTGGGATCTTCCCTCAGTATCATCTTGTAGATTCACTTTGCCTCTTCTGTCCATTGGATCTCCTGTTCCCTGGATCTCATGTCTTCCTTTTCTTGATTATGACCTCGTTTGAGATCATGGTATTTGCCTTTTTCTGTCTTATTTTACTTAGTATACTGACTTTAAGGTCCATCCACATTGTCACAAATGGCAGGATTTCCTTTTTATGTCTAATAATCCATCGTATGTGTGTTTTATATCTAGACACACACACACGCACCAGTTTTCTTTATTCATTCATCCATCAGTGAACACTTAGGTTGTTTCCATGTCTTGGCTGTTGTAAATAATGTGACAATGAAAATAGGAGTGCACACAGCTATTCAAGTTATGTTTTGTTTGTTTTGTTTTGATAAATACGCAGCAGTGAATTGCTAGATCATATGGTAGTTCTATTTTAAATTATTTGAGAAAACTCCATACTCTTCTTTAGTGGCTATACTGATTTACATTTTCATCAATAGTGCACAAGGGTTTTCTTCACATCCTGGCCAATGTCAGTTCTCTCCCATATTTTTTATAACAGATGTGAGATATCTCCTTGTGATTGTTTTGCATTTCCCTGATGATTAGTGGTGTTGAGCACACTTTCATGTATCTGTTGGCATTCTGTGTGTATTCTTTAGAAAAATGTCTATTTAGATCTTTTGCCCATTTTTTATCAATTTTTTTTGTTTTTGCTTTTGAAATCAATTAGCTATTTATATATCTTGGATATTAATCCCTTATTACCTTTTCATTTTGTTAATGATTTCCTTTTGTACTAAAACTTTTTCATTTTATTTAGTCACACTTGTTTTTGTTGATTTGCTTTAATGTCAGACTCAAAAATATATTGCCAAGGAGCTTAGTATGTATGTTTTCTTGCAGTTTTATAGTTTCAAGTGTTATGTTTACATCTCTAATTCAGTTTGAGTTAATTTTTGCCTATGGTGTAGGACAATGGCTTAGTTTCATTTCTTTGCATGTGGCTGTCCAGTTTTCTCAGCGCCATTTTCTAAAGAAACTGTCTTTTCCCATTGTATATTCTTGGCTCCATTTTGTTAATTAATTGAGCATGTATGCATAGGTCTTTTGGGAGGCTCTCTGTTCTGTTCCATGTGTCTATTTTAATGCCAGTAAATGCCGTACCGTTTTGATTACTGTAGCTTTGTAATATAGTTTGAAATCAGGATTTGCGATGCTTACTGCTTCATTCCTCTTTCTCAAGATTGCTAGATTGCTTTGGCTACTTAAGGTCTTGTGATTCCATTGTTCTATTTTTGTGAAAAATACCATTAGGATTTTAAAAGGGATTGTATTGAATTTGTAGATTGGTTTGGGTAGTATGGACGTTTTAACAATATTAATTCATCCAATCCATGAGCATGGGATATCTTTTATGTCTTCTTTGATTTCTTTCATCAGTGTCTTGTATAGATTTTTCACCTCTTTGGTTAAATTTATTCCTCGGTATTTTATTCTTTTTGATGCAATTGTAAATGGGATTGTTTTCTTAATTTCTCTTTTTGATAGTTATTAGTAGATAGAAACAATTGATTTTTGCACATTGATTTTGTATCTTGAAACTTCAATGAATTTGTTTCTTTGACACTCTATGATGGTTTCTATGCATAAGGTAAAATAGACACCTCTCCCAGTTTTGAGAGAGGCCTCATGTAGGAGATGAACCTTATTGTTCAACCCTGTGCAAACTGTTGGTTGACTGTCAGACCTTTGTGATTGTCTAAACAGCCTACTTTATTTTTAATGGCTCCTGTTAGTTGAGGGTGTGCCAAGATTTGTCAGTGTCCCAATGGATAGAACTTAGTATCTAATTCAGGCTGATTTGAAGCTGGACTCTTAGGAAATAGCTTTTTAAAGCAGTGTGGTCCCCAACCTTCTTGTCAGCAGGAACTGGTGCCCCTTTGAGAATCTAATGCCTGACGATCTGAGGTGGAGCTGAGGCAGTGATGCTGGTGCTGGGGAGTGGCTGTAAATGCAGATGAAGCTTTGCTTACAGGTCCATCTGCCACTCACCTCCTGCTGTGCAGCCCGGTTCCTAACTGGTCCATGGCCTGGGTGTTGGGTACCCCTGTATTAAAGTATGAAAATATGCCTATTTGGGGGAAATACTGAGAGAAGGGTATTTGTCTTCTTCCTCTGTACTGAGTCTTGGGGGTTATAGCTAGTTAAGAGCTGTTTCTTTGTTTGCTGTAGTCTAGTTGATCCTGTAAACACACTGGCTATTAGGGCCAGACTATCTAGGGATGTGTCCTCTGGGCAGCAGTCACAGAAACTTGTCAGATGTGTACATGAGCTCCTTTCTTGGAGACACTGGTACCCTGGGGCTGAGTGGAGGGAGAGCACCAAGGTGGTGCCTGCTGATCTCGCCATCTCTGGAGAGGATTATGGTCAGCCCCAATTTGTATGTTGAGTTAGAAGCCTGCCCCTTAGGTAACAGCTGTGTGGCAAGCTACATGTCCCCTTTCACACAAAGACTGGGGTTATATTTCAGTCTGCTGACTATATGCTCTGCCAGGGTTGGGCGTAGTTGATAAAGAACTGATTCTTTAGTACCATTGGCCACTAAGGCCAGGTGGTCAAGGGTATCTTCTGGATGGCAGGTGCAGTATGTGCAGAGCCTCTTTTTCGGGATATCAGTAACCTGGAGCAAGGCAGGGGGGAATGTGAATAGCACCTGCCTTTGGAGGTCTCTGGTGAGGATTGCAGTCCACTTTTAGATGTTTCATTAGAAGCCTGCCCCTTAGGCTGTACCTAAAGCTTGGCCCCTAGATGTGTGCTAAGTTAGATGCCTACCTTTTAGGCTGACTCTTTAGGATAAACAAATAGGTCTCTTTCACAGAAAGACAGGGTATCTTTCAGTCAGCTGTCTCTGTATTAGACCCTTGATGGGTGAGTCTGTGTTTGCACCTTTAAGAACTTTCTGTGATTGCTACAGTCTTGTGGGTCTCGTGGATACAAGCCCCATTGGCTTTTGAATTGAGATATTTCAAGGGCTCATTCTTTCATTTGGAGGTCTCAAAAGTTGGGGTGCCTGGTGTTCAGACCTCTTCACTCCTTAAGGAGCAGCTCAGGATTGTTGAGTTTCCTCCCACCTGTGGGTTGCTCTGCCAAGGATGGGGTTTTTGGCAAGATTTTGTCACAGGCTCTCCTACCTGTTTCAGTGTGCATCTTTTCTTGTTTGCTCAATTTATATGAATCATCTAGTTTTGAGGTTTCTTTCAGAGGAAATTATTTTGTAGGTAGTTGGTTTATTCATGGGAGAGGGTGTGTTCAGGATCATCCTGTGTTGCCATCTTGCCAGAACCTTTATTTCTAAGAGAAGGGGATATCGTTTGTGGTCACAGAATACTTTTTTATGGGTATAACATGACTGATTGTTTACATGCATACATACAATAAATTGCTACTGGCAGAATTTTAAGATGGCTCCCATTATCCCCACCTCCTGCTGTACATACACCTTCTTTCAGTTATCCAGTCAAACACAAATTGCTTTGAAGTGATTCTGCAGATGTAATTAGGTCCCAAATCCAGTGATTATCTGAGAAAGTTTGACAAGAGATTAAGAGAGATTATCTGAGTGGGTTTGACAAGAGATTCAAAATGTGAGAGGGATTTGTTGAGGGAGGGTCTCATTACTGGTTTTGAAGACGGCAGTGAATGCAAGTGGACTATAGTTGAGTGGCCCTTAGCTGGCAGACTGAAGGAGACTTCTGTCCTATAACTGCAAGGAACTGAATTGTCATAACTCCTTAAGCTTGGAAGAGGATTTTGAGCTTCAGATAAGAATACAGTTTAGCAGACACATTGATTTTTTTTTTTGCCTTGTAAGACCCTGAGCAAAAAACCCAGCTATATGGTGCCTGAACCTCTGACCTGTAGATCTGTGAGCTGAGAAATGAGTATTGTTTTAGGTCTCTAAGTTTGTACTAATTTATTATAGAAACGATAGAAAACTAAAACAGCTGAATATTTTGCTTCACAAAGCTGTAAGTATTATTTGTTAAATATTTATTGATGTTAAATCCATATTATACCAGCACAACAATCCAAAGTAGTATGATAATACTATTTTTTTTATAAATACAACATAAAAGGTGGCAAAATAATGCTACTTAATCCCAAACCCAGCAAATTAGCAAAAAGTCACATTTAGAAAAATTTGGCAAGTAAGATATGACATAAGTCATAATACTACAATATAGATAAGTCCATGAGGGACTTTGTATGGTATCTTAAATTCCATATTAGTAATGCACATAGTGTGGTCAAAGAAACTTGTACCACTCTTCATGGAACATCTACCACCCAGTGCTCAAGCCTATTAATCATTTAAAACTTGGTTGGTTGGTGTTCTTACAAAGAAGTAGAAAGCTGTACATGTGAAGCAGTAATATGAAATATATAGGGTGGTACAAAGATATAAATTTTTAAAAATACTACGTATTGAGTAACTGAACTAAGAGAGTTCAACATTTTTATTATAAATAATGAAAGACAGATATATGTGTTTTGCATAAGGAATACAGTGTTTTCTTTTCATGGCAAAGTACCATTAAAGCCTCAGGTTTTATAATATTAGGCCTAATCGGTTTTTTCTCCTTTTTAAAGTTTATTGGCTCCGACTTAAAACCATCAAGTCTGGTCAGAATCAACTCAGTCTAGCTGATGCAGAATCATATGCATTTGAAAAACAGTCTTTGCTGAGATGTCTTTACTAACTACTCAGGACCCAGCACCTTCTTAAGGCTTAAGGTTTCATGGCAGGGAAGGGAATGATATTTTCCATTCACCTTGTCTTGGTACCATTGAAAAAATACATTATGGCACAAATCTAACCTGTTTTTGTCTCTCCTGAATCGCCATTTCCCTCAAGTAGACTAGATGCTACAGGCAATTTCTCATTTATGCCAATCTTGCAGTCTCAGTCCATTTTCAACTTGCTATAAACATCTTAAATATTCAACTACTACACAAACTTCAGACACCCTATAATTTCCATAGCACATGTGCCTCCAAACTTCCAGCCGAACCTAGATTTCCTGACTTGCGAATGGCAGTGTTTTTTTTTTTTTTTTTTTACCTACATGTTAGATTTAATTTTCAAGAATACCAAAGAAAAGCCTGGCCTTTAACATGTCTCCTGTCCCTTCTACTTTTATCTAAGTGATTACAATGTACTAAGTATGCCGGTAACATTTTCCTTCATTCTCTCCACTTCTTCCAAACTTGTTTTCTCCAATTTCTATATTCCTTGGTCATCTGGATGGTCTGGATGCCTTTCTTGGAATGGACTAATATATTTCTACTTAATTCAGAATACTTTATTGAAATTAGCCTTTTAATATTGTTTGTAAATAAGGTTTCTTCCAAGGTAGCATGAAAATATAACACACAAAGAAAAAAAAAAGGTTAACCTTGTTAGAAAACTCTTGCTATTATTAAAATTAAGGTAATTCATTCCTTCTTTATGATTTACTTTAAAACCATTTGCAAACACAAGGCATTTACTTGGATTTCTTTGCCATTTTCTTTTCCTTTTTCATTCTTACATATTGCACTTGGTTCACTGTAGCTGTCTGAGTACACTGCCACTTGAGAATCATTTTAGTATTATTTGTGGTACAATTGCCTAATTTTAAGCATTCCATGCTATCGTGCTCTGTAGCACCTAAAGCTAGTGTTTAAAGGCACTTTTGATAATACAAATTGTGGTTATCTTTGAACAACTGGTATCCTTTAGCATTTCAGACCATTTCAGTCACATCAATTAGAAAGTTTTAAAGTGGACGATGAATGTGAATTTACTATGCAATGTGTGCCCTTCTATTAGCACTGCCTACTTAAACACTAAATTTGGTATACTTATTAAGAAAAATGTTTTTTTTTTTATTTCTTATAGTCAAAGGTATGTTTTTGCCTTTTACATAGTGCGACAAAGGAGTATGTTGTTCAGGACAAGGCTGTTTCAGTGTTTCAGCTTTAACAAGAATGTCGTATTACAGGTCCTCACTTTCTACTAAGCCGGTGTTCAGTGTCAGGTGAGATGGGCTGGCTTCAGGCTGGAACGCTGCTTTGATGTCTAGTCCCTGGTCCGAAAGTGCTGCATAGCGACTGGCTGAGGGGCGTACTTTTTTGGGCTTGGTGCTCTGTGGCTGCTGATGCCACTGGGCTACAAACAAGCAAACAAACAAAAAATTAGGATGTTTTAACCAGGATATAAATGAAAAGCCCTTAGATGTTTCCAGTAATTGCAAAATGTCTTTTAATATACCCCAGACACATATTCTTTATGAAAGACTGGACACATCAATGGTAGAAATACTAAAATTTAAGGATAGTAGGATTATAACAGCTAGATAATAAAGCATAAATACTTGCTGTAGCACAGGGAATCCTTTGAAGTAGTCTCTAAGTTTCCTAATACACTTCTCCCCCCTGAAAAAAAATCTTAAGAGCTCAAAATGTATCAATGCCACAATAATTAGAGTAGTTTGGTATTCTGGATGGATGTTTTAACACTGATCAAAAGAAGGGTGAGGCCACTCATTTCCTTAAAATCCTCACAAAGTTATTATTCAAGGAGAGAAATTCTTTTCCTAGTTTTATGTCAACAGATCACATAATGCTATTGTACTAGTTTTAAATTCAATAGGAATGATTTTCTTTAGTATGCATGTAGACAAATATACAAACCTATTGCTCAGCTGCTTTAAGATATATTAATGGGAAAAGCACCAAGCCACAGAAGTATGCATTCCAATGGTACACACATTTTGAGTGCATTAAGACACTGTGATAGGATTATAATATAGGAAGAAATGTTAGTCATTTGTAGAACACAGTAACAATAATGTGGAAAACGTGGTTATGCCTTTTCCTAATGTTAATGCCTAAGGATGCTTGAGTAAGGAAGCCACAACTGACTAGCCAACATAAATCAACATGCATATTTTGCTAATAGTGCAAAGTTCCTGAGTGATACTTGAGTATTTGTTCTCCTGGAGTAGTTCACTATTAATGTTGAGAAACTATAAATAGAAAGAGAAAGAGCAATATGAAATTTTTGGCCAAGAACCACTATAGTTTATAAGATTATGTAAAAGTAATGTACTTTGCTCTCCAGATATCTAATTTTTCATAATTTAATGCATAAATGCAGCAAGATGAGATGAAGTGGCACTCACTGTAAACGTCCAGCCTGGCAGTACAGGACACAATCCCTGCTTCATTCTTGGCTGACACCGTATACCACCCGGCATCTTCTTTTGTGGCTCCCTGAATGAGCAGGCAGATGTAGCCATGATTATCCTGGTGCATGCTGGAGAAAAGGATAAAGTCATTAGGGTTCTAAATTTAAAAAAGTGGCTTTGGACACGAAGCATTATTTTTAATTAGATCATTAGAAACAGAATTGTGCAAGTAGTGGATAATAGGGTCATACTGATTCTGGAGAGGCTACTGGCCCCATTAAAGTTAATGGAAGAGAAGAGCAGACGTCAAGAGGTTGAATAAATCTGTGCACTTAATTTCTAGTTAAGGATCTGCCCTTACAAAACCACTGAATAGTTTGTCACCACTGAAGCAAATGAACTCTTTTTCTTTAGGTATAACACACAAAAATCATTATATTAAGTTATAATGTGTTTCATGTGCTTCATCACATACCATTATAGCTTCTCTCTAAATAAAAGCTTAATTATAGATTAGGGTAAATATTTTTGTCTTTGCTATCAATAGCATGACTTTTATACAGATTTATGTGCTATAGAAGGTGTATTTTTTTATGTGTCTTTAGGACCAGCAGTTAAGGATAAGCCCCTGTGTATTCTCACCTCACTCGGTCAGTACTGTAAGTGAGTGATTCATTTTCTTTCTTCCAAAATATCTGAGGTGGTGGCACTCCTGAAACACGGCATTCTAGTCGCACTGGGTACCCATCAGCAACTCCTGTGTTTTGCAGCTTCTCAATAAACACGGGGGGTTTGTGTGCTTCCTTAGCTAAAAAAGCATGAGATGATTTATCACTAATAGGCAAAAAGAGTACTACAAAGAATTCAGAAGCTTTTTGAAATATTGCTTAAGTATATATTTTATGACACCATTTTTCACTTCAGGTGGTACGATGCTAGTCTTCTCTCCAAATTATTTTTTTACTAATAAGAAAGGTTCCTGTGCTTCATTCCACTCATTTCTTCAATTAATTCAGCTCTGAGAGCCCCACACAGTCCACTGGCCATCTGCTGCATGGAATGCCTGTCTGACAGGCTGCATGAGACCTCTAAATCATTGCTAGCATCTGGGCTGGCTTCATTACTGATTATTTTACTGTGCACTCTCTGCCTTTACTAATCACTGCCACCTAGTGACAATGTGGAGGGATCCGATTCACTTAGATTCTCTCCCGTTTACTATGAAGATTTATAAGTCCTGGCTTAATTAAAACATACCATAGAATTTAAAGTGGGGGAGGAGGGGTAAAGGAGAGGCATCGTCATCTAAAATTGGCAGCTTTAAATAGTTACCTATGAAGTAGGAATGTACATCCTACAAATTCCAATTTGTATTCTTTCTAGGGCTATAAAAAAAGACAACATAATTATTACCTTGAAAGAAGCCATAAAGAAAAAGATAGATAGCTTCATTAGTCTGAAAAATTCAGAGCTTACTGTTAATAATACTCTAAGTATCATGATTCAATGGAAAATTGTTTTCTTGGGTCTGAGATAGAAAAAATTTCAGAGAAATAGGTTTAGTTATTTTCTTCTGAGCTACTAACATGTCTTTTTCCACCACTTCCATCCTCTAGAGTGATAAATATATCAAAGCAGCCAGGGAGAGACAAGTGAAAAAGATAAAAATTCTACCTGAAATTTTTAAATACCTAAGACTTTGAACTATGTAAAGGTCATATTTTTCTTGGATTTTACATGATTATCTGACGTAGGCTATTTTGGGGGAACAGACCTCACTTTGAAAAGAATATAAAAATGTATATAAAATTACCATCTACCATTTTAGGGCACTGCTATGCAGGGTAGTGGTGATTCAGAGCTTCATGGATACTATGAGGCATTACGTTCTCCATTTTACATATGGGGAAATTGAGTTGTAGAGATGTTATATTTTTGCCAAAGCACAGAGCTAGTAAACAAGAGCAGGGCTTGGAACTGAGATTTGATGTCAAAGACTTTGCTTCTAGTAACAGTGCTCTGCCATCCTCTAACGGAAGTGCAACCTGAGTCATATAGAGATGTCTATGTCTCAGACCCTCAAGTGTCAGTCCCGAAGGACAGACAGCACATTTAACATGAGAAAATTGGTTTTAGTCTGATGAGGGATAGTTGGGGGAACGAATGAAATCAATCCTAGTAATATTGAATACTTCACACAGTTTAAAAGCATAGCTAACACCTAGCACCACAATCCAGATGTTATGTTTTTGTGTGAAAAATATCTTTGTGCTATTAAAAAGATCTCCTGGGCTTTATTCTCATTGCCACTTTATTTGTTGAAAAAGCTCAGCAGCTCACTGTTTGGAAGAGCACTAGGAGTCAACAAACCATTTGAGTCTGGCCCTCAGCTGACTAATGGGACCCTGGGTAAGTCACTTAATCTAATTTCCACATCTCTAAAATAAGAAAATTTGCTCTGATTACCTCATAGGACTGTTGTGAAGACTGTGTATGAGGTGCTTTGAAAACAGAGGTGTAAGAAATAAACATTGTTTCTTTTTAAAAAGAGAATATCAGTCTAACGCTCAACTCCTATGGATGATGTAACTCCATAAATATGTTGTCCTTATCTAAGGGTAAGACTTCGAAGAAAAATACTTTTACAAAGTTTATCTAACAGTATAATCAATTAAAAAGCAAATCTGAATTTGACTGTGACATTTGGGGTAATGTTTAAAATTATCAACTTTTAAAACTGGCACACATTACTTTAAAAACAAGGGAAAGATGGAGAACGTTATACACAAGCATGTTCTTATACAAGAAGTCTGGTCCTGGAGCCCATGCTGCTGCTGTGCTTTCCTCACGTTACCCTTAGAGCCAACATGCACGAGAAGCGCCAAGATCCTTTTCTTTCTTTGCTAGGCTAGTGGAAGAAAGATTAATAATAATGGCTACATGGAAGAAAAGTCAGTGATCTTCTATACCTTATAACATGTCCTAATTGTCCATTTTCCATACTGGTTTCTAATGCAGGATTAGTTTATTTTTCTAAATATGATGTCCATTCTGGGAGAGAGAAAGGATTCACAGACAAGCCTACCTGCAACCACAAGCTCCAGGCTGAACGAGTTCTGTCCCGCTCGATTGGTGGCTATACACGTGTAGATGCCAGCATCTTGCGACGTGACAGGCTCTATGATCAGAGAGTGCACCCCGTTCTCACGGACGAGCATCTTGTGAGCACTGTCGGGGCGGACTGGCTTTCCGTCTAGTTGCCAGCTTAGATCTGGGGTTGGTAACCCACTAACCTAAACAAGAAAATGCATATAAATTTCTTTAATATTAAAACAATGAAATCAATAGCTAAGAAACCAGCATAAATTCCTCCTTTGGTAGGACAAGAGATGGCTTTTAGTATCAGGTCATGTTAGTCTTTTGATTAAAACCTTCCAGTGGCTTCCTGAGCATGCGTGGGCTCACTCTAAACATTCCTTATAACACAACCTAGAGAAAAGTGAAATGGGGATTAAAAAAATTTTCTGTCATCATCTTAGCTCAAAGATTACAAAGATTACTGGGGTGGCATCAGCACAAGGCCTTGGCCTCTTTGGAAAAAGATGTTCAACCATAAAAGCAATAACAAATACTCAGATTTGGGAAGCAAACAGCAATAGTTAGGCAGCTTGACTTCTGAGAGGGTCAGGCTCTTATGTTCTCCCATTTATCCACTATAACACTTCTCATCAAAGAGTTGCCATAGCTATGGAGACATTAGTTAATGCATCCATCAGCAAATAGGGCTATTACTATTATTTTATAATCCTTGAAATTGAGTAAGAAGAATATGAAATTACTCAGAAAGCCACATCAGCAAATTAACATAAAAATGGAAACATCGTAAAATCTTGAGACCATGACAGTTGTGTTGACCAGAGATCAGACAAAACCCCATTTAATTGCTAGTAAATAAGTTGCGCTGTGAGGAAGGATGGTTGCCATCTGTCAACTCTTTACGGCTTTGCCCTTGATTTTGAATGAGAAGAAAAGCACCATTAAAGAAGGCCTTTTTACATCACTCCAAATTTACTAGTGGGAAATTACATACAAAAAATATGTCCATTGGACTATAAAATTCTTTTGAAGTCCCAGCTCTGCCAAAATCAGCTAGAGAACTCATAAATTCCATTCCTGCTGTATATACTACCTAAAAGATGCCTCCCACAAACATAAAGGTCTAGAGAATTTACAGGAAATAAAGGTAAATTTAAATTACTGGTCAAAAGGACACAGAGATTTTGGAAACAAACAACAGTAGGCAGCTTGGCTTCTGAGAGGACCAGGCTCTCATGTCCTCTCATCTGTCTCCACGTGCTGTCTCCCAACTCTCCATATGCACGGGTTTCACCTGTCTGGAGGTCAGTGGAAGTGGTATGAAGATTTAGGAGCACACACTTCTAGTCAGGTTCTAGGCCCTCCCCAAGCTTAGAAATAAAGTGGCACTGCTTTTTCCCACTTTACTGGGTTAAAACCTGAACAAGGAGGGCCATGGACTGAGGCCACAGTATGTTTAGCAGGAGAGATGCCTCATCCCACCTCATTCACAATGTACCTGTGCTAGCTAGCTGGACATAGCTATTCATGTTAAGGCAATGTGAAATGCCTGGTTTTTCTAACCCCAGCCTTTTTGGTTGTGTAAAGAAAGCCTGATATGAAGAATTTAAGGCCATTATGATTAGGTCATAATTTGAACAGATCATTTTATTCTTTTTATACATTTCTATAAGCCCAGATTTACTTTTAAAAAAAACAATGCCCAAATCCTCTAAACAACTTACATTTGTGTTCTGCAATTCCAAAGAGAACCAGCAGAGGGAGGCCAAATAATTCTTAAAATCTTATGTTTATGAGCTAAATTTTGAATTAAGATCAGTAAATAATGGAAAATTTTTTTTCAGAGCAGATTCCTAAACATTTTTGGCCTCAAGCTCCTTTGAGAAATTGACAAGAGCTATTTTACACACTATCTTGTCTGCAATTTCAGAGTTCAGAGGTGCAGTGAACCTGCCTACTCTAGGTTAAGAAGCCTGGCTGTAAAATAGGTGAAAGAAGGCTTTCACTCTAACTTCACTTAGAAATTGGAAATGGGAGGAACAAAAGTCAGAGTAGGTATTGCATGAATAAAGAGTGAAGATCAACTAATTAATGATTAGGACATATGACAGACTCAATACAGTTATTTTTTTAACAATGGGAAACTTAAAGGGATAACTCTCCCAGTGACTTTCTGGAGTATGGTATATATATATGGTTCTCCATATTGAACATATTTAATAAACACTTAAAAATAAAGGAAAAGAATGATTTCAAACCATATATATAATCTCATATATTTCACTAGCTTTTTTCTCTTCAGCTGGAAAACATTTTAAAGATGTACACTTTAAATAATTTCCCCAAAAGGAACTAATGAGAAATAACAATGGAGAGGAATATGATAGATTTATAAGCAATGACAAGCTCTTACTTTGCAATCCATTCTGCACAGTTTTCCTTCTTGAACAGTCAGATCTCCAGGAGCCTGCAAGAAGTGAGGTCTGAAGAACCGCTCCTGAATCGGTTCATTTTCATCTCCACTGTCCCTTGATCTAGAACGAGGCCTTAGAACGAAAGAGATAATAGATGATGGGTGATTGGATAGACAGCAGTTATTTTTAGGCTCTAAGTCATCTGTTTTTTTAAAAACTAATACATAAAGTAATATAATATCTTTACCTGATTTCTGTTCCCAAGGTTTATACTAAAAAAACTCAGCAAAATCTTGTTTCATTTGGAATTTTATAAATTTAAATCTAAACAGTTCTGTTCTCCTAATCCTTAAAGCTAGTATAAATCATAAAAGGGGAAATAAGAAAAAAATGGTGCACTCTATATTAACATATTTTTTCTAAAATATGTTAAAGCTGTATGAGAAATAGCAGCATCTACTGCTCATTTATTACCATATCTTTTAAAACAAAAACTGTAACTTTCTGCTGTGATTTTAAACTTATAGGAAAATAAGTTCTTAGTATTTTAGAAATGTTGAATATCTTCTAATAAAAAATTCTTATTAACCAGAAAAACGAATTACAGTTTTAGGCAAATTTTCTTTTACATTGGTTATCCATGTACCTGAAGACATGAAGTTTTGTTTTGTTTTAAAATAAAATTGTACAAATCTCCCAGATTTTGTGTCTGTTTCTTGCTTTTAACTATATGGTCAGAGGTACTTTAAAGAACAATACAATTTAAACTAATTACAGGGAAGACTTAAGAGCGAGATGTTAAATTCTGTCAGTAATCACCATAAGGTAAGTTTAAAAACACTTAACTAGAAAAACTAAGACAGAACAAAAGAATGTTAGGCTAATAGTTATCAGCTTTTTAAATATAGTTTACTCTTCAAGTACAGACATTTTTTAACAACTTGTTTTTCTAGGAGACACTGAGGCATGGAAAAGCTTAAATATATTAAAGACCACAAGGAAAGCTAGGGAATGGATGTGCTGCTAAATGTGTTTACAGCCATAGATGAAGGCTTAGGAGCCTGTGAACAGATATGGCCACAAACAAGTTAGAATGAAATCTGCACATGTTTAGATGCCAGAATTATCTTCCAGTTGTTGAACAAAGGGCTCTGTGTATCCAGTCACACAGGGCAGTACAGATACACCATTTGCTTGTGGTTTACTCAGTTTTTCCTACGTACCTTTAGGTGCGCCTAACTTAGTAGGTATTCTCTTTTCCAAAGGTGTTCGTGGCCTCTATTTGTATAGTCAGGACTATCTGAGCATGCTGTCTGTAAAATATTTAAATAGGATCCCAAGATATCTTTTCCCCATCCCTGCCTACCATTATTTCATCAGCATCCCTGCATAAACTCAGCGCTACTGGGAATGAAAAGCACACTCTATAGTTAGCAGATATCTTTTGAACATTTAAAGTATGGCACATATTATGGTCTAAAATAAACTTCTGAACTAAGTAAATAATGAACATTAGCAGACTAGATAATTTTAAGAAATCTCATGGCAGTAGTTTATAAAGGTCAATCCATATAACTCTTGGTTAGAGGAGTTTGGTTTTGAACATTTGTGTACCCATTTACTAGTACTTTTAAGGTAACTGCCATTTAAAGGCACCAAGTCTTGATTTCTTCAAGTATAAATCGGGCCCTATTTAATGAAGTTGAGGTAGTATATCTGAGCAGGCTTAGCACATGTTAGTAAATGTTTGCTCCCTTCCCCTTTCTGAATTGCGAAGGAGCATGGTAATTAAGGACCCATACAATGTACACACTTTAAGATTGTATTCACATTCAGTCTTCAAACTATGTTCACTTTTATGGTCATACTATGATTCTAACAGTATTGAATTACAGTAATAAGAGTAACACTATGAGAAAGAACATCTGAGATACCTTCTGACATGAGGATGGCCTGAAGGAGAGCGGGGACTGCGACCTCTTTGGTTGACAGCTTGTACCATTAGCCGTCCAGTACAACTGATGCGGCCCTGTCAGAGACATCAGGAAAGAACTTATTTGCTATGTAAAAAAAACTAACCATTAAGCAAAGTTTATTTTCCTGTTGTCTATAAGACATTAACAAACCAATGTGTCATATTAGTAATTAAACTCAGAAACATACTTTCCCTGAATTAAAAAACCTTTACTATTTTATCTAGGATGGTATTTAAAATGACAATCCTCACTGAATGATTTGTAATTTGTTCAAGTCTCCCGAACAGGTGAAGCTGAGTCGTAAAATGTAGCATCAGGACATGGCTGTCTTGTGATGATCTGTTTCATGGACAAATAGCTACTGGTTGTCATTAAATCTGAAATCAAACTAGATGATTTTAGCTTTCTGTCAGATCTTTTCAGCAATATATTTATTAAATGTTTGTGGTATCCCTCCCCAAAACCACATATTAAAAGAGAGAGATGCCAGCATAAAATGGGCATCATGTAAGAAGTATGCATAGGGATGACAAGGAGACTATAATGAGTATAGGAAACCATGTTTGCATGAAATGAACATATTTGAGATTTAAAAACCAAGAAGCAGTTAAATACCTAAATTAAGTCCATTCATACACACACACACACACACACTATCTCAGACCCATAGTAACACAATACCAGGAATGGTGAGTTTAATAATTTGTGACATCAAAAACAGTTAAGTAGTCCCCCTAATCTGCAGTTTCACTTTCTGCAATTTCGGTTACCTGCAATCAACTGTAGTCCGAAAATATTAAATGGAAAATTCCAAAAGCAAACAATATTAAAGTTTTAAATTGGGCTCTGAGTAGCATGATGAAATCTCATGCTGTCTTGCTCCATCCTACCTGGCACATGAATCATCCCTCTGTCCAACGTATTCATGGTGTACACACAATGCAATAAGGTTTGAGATTCACAGTCATATAACTTATTATAGTACATTGTTATAATTGTTCTATTTTGTTGTTTTTAACCTCTTACTTTATAATGAGTATGAATGTTTGGTACTATCCGAGGTTTGAGGCATCCATTGTGGGTCCTGAAACATATACCTTGAGGATAATGGGGGACTGCTGTATCATTTGATATTTATAAGATCATCTTACATTAGATCATTTAATCTTTACAAGATTCTTGTGAGACAGAAATAGCATCCCAGCTTTTGCAGAAGAAAAAACAAAGGCTTGAACAAATTCAGTGATTTGCCCAAAGTTTTTGGAAAGTCAAGACTCAAATCCAGATTAGGGAATTTTTTAAGCAAGCAATCTGTTTCCCCAAATTGAAGGTTAAAGATTTAACTTATACCTTTTTCTAATCACATAAGTGATTAGTTAATATTAATTTCCCTGTGGATCCTCTGGATTTTATACCACAAGGAAAAATCTATCAAATTAAAATTGTTTACTGAAGCACCAAAGCAAATAGTAAGGAAGCCATATTCCATATATATTCTATATAGCTGAAGGTATTTGTGTAAAACAAAACATACTGTCTTGTCCTCAGATTCCAAAAAGAATCATGGGTCTTGTATGTTCATTTGTTAAAGTATCTACTGGCATGCATCTGTTAGGGAATTTATTCTAAGCAAGTCACACCTATAGTTGGTACAGATTTGGAAGGGTTAGATGAAATTAATTTTCAGTTTTCAAGCTAGTTTAGGGAATCACAAGTGTTTGCCAAAAGCTCAGTGTAAGAGAATTTATGTCATGTGGCCTAAATTTCAGGTACAGTTAATCTAAGTTAGAAATAATTCCCCTTCATAATGTTATATTTCATGTCCCCTTGGAAAATTTCAGGACAGGCAGTGTTTTAACTGTTACCTCAATAGCACAGACTGAATGCTAGAGGAAGTTACATATCTTCCTCTAGACTACTTGAGAGTGTTTCTTTCCACCTCTTTCTATTTGGTAATTCCTAATTCTTCTATCTATTACATCCCTTCGTGTCTTTGCCTTTTCTGGGTGGTTATGGCCCTCAAGAAGTCCAGGCTTTGGGCAGATCCTCCCTGGAAGCCCCACTGCCTGGATTCTTGCCCTTCCCTCAACGCTGCTGAGGGCTTTTTTCCTCTGTGTTTCCTCCACTGGTGTCCTCTCCCTCATCCCAACTCACTCTCAGTTGTAACTCAGAAAGCAGTTCTTCAGAACACACCGAACACATCCTGTTTCTGTGACCTCTCTATATTGGCAACTTGGAATGAAAATGAGAGTCAATCGTAAACTTTATTTTGCCTGCAAATGCAAATGAGGGCTGCTCTTCCACCCTGAGCTAGAATTCCATAAGGCTAATAGGTACCACAACTGCTTCTCATTTTTCCTGCCCCTTAGTGCTCTTTACGCTGGGATGAACCCAGACACCTTTGTATGACACTCCCTAGCTCTGGCATCAGTCTGGGTTTGTAAACCAGTTCTGTCCTTGATAGCTGAGTGACTTCAGGCAGGTAACTTACCCGCCTAAGTAAGTTCCTTATGTGTAAAAGAGAACCATATATTTAATTCCACATTGGGTTAAGATTAAATGAGCTAATAGGCGTAAAATACTTGGTATTGTGTTTTCTGTACATAGTAAATGCTCAAAATGTTAAAATTATTATAGCACTGAATATGGATATAATTATAGCAACCTAATGAATATGAAGCGTCCCTTAGAATTGTTTAAACACAATTTTTTTCCTCCATTGCTCGCTTGCTCCCTCCCTTTTTCCTTTTTTTATATTAGGATGTAAAATACTCTTAGCACAGAAGGCAGAATATGTGCAGAGTAGATCAACCTTTTAAACTTATGCTAGCGCTTGAAAGGCACACAGATACATTCAAGATGTTTAGATGATGGCTGCATTAGAGGTATGAGATGAAAGATATCCTGCTCAGCTCTAACCATCTGACTAAGCTTAGGATACGCCATGCCTCTTTTTCTCTCCAAAAAAAATAAACAGGTTGGCATACGACTCTTAAAGATTACACATTACTACAATGTTTTCAAGATTTTTCACTGCTACTGCTTAGAACCGTGTACACAGTATTGCCACAGATATTCCTTTAACTCCCAACATTTAAGAAAAAGGACTATGTTACCATTCACCACCTTTTTAATCCTACATGATCCTTTACTTCTGAACATAAAGGGGAAAGGTACAATCCTTAGAAGGCAGAATTATTAGTTTGATAGTGTTACTGACTAATCAGTAAATGACCAGGAGCATAGAAAATTACCCAACAGATGCATCCTAGTAGATAGTTTAACAAATGAACATATAAGACTATGATTCTTTTTGGAGCCTGATCAGTAAATGACCGGAGCATTTAAAAACCATCCACACTGACAAGTTGTATAATTTTGACATATTCATTTGAAAAAAAAAAATCCAGAATTCAGTGAAGCATGTTTGAAAAAAAATGTCTCCAATGTGCACAATTGAAAGTTCAGGTTTTTAAGTCTGAACATTTTGTTAATGAGGAAGATCATACAAATGAAAATTAAATACTGTTAATCATGATAATGTGCCAAGTAACGCTAGTAATCATAATAATTAGTAGGCTCTGGTGCACATTAATGCTATTGCATTTTTTGTTAGCTTTCTCATTTCTGTCTGCTTTATTATTAACACATGAATAGTGGAAGTGAATGTTTAAAGTGAAATTTGAAATGAGCCAGGCAACCTTACAATGCTAAAACAAAACAATCAGCAAACTAATTTTAAATTTACCTCAGCTGTGTGTGACTTTTCTACTCCAAACAAATCCACAGAATTTAGAGCTATAGCACAAGTAATAAGTTTGGATTCTTAAAGTGACTGTATTAAACATCCATCTTATGAAGATTATTTGATGCCTCATGCAAGGCCAATTATTTATATGATATGGAAATAACATTTACATTTCCTAGTTTATTAACTTTAACGTGTGGTACACACATCTTTATAAAAGACTGCCACTTGTATACATAATGTATTTGGAGAGCAAATCAAACTGCAACACAGCCATTCCCAAATCCAAGTGCAATAATGCAGAGTAACTTAGCAACACAACAAAACAAAGTAAAACATTCGTGTTTAGATTTAGTTATGTCTTAAAGATAGGATTACAGTCTAAAATAAATTGTATTTGGGATCGTCATTTTGGCACGATGTTTGGTGTAACACTGCACAATCACTCATTATTTCACTAAACTATGTGATTGCCTTGGTCTCTTAAGAATTGCCTGCGCGGCATACACTGAGCATGATTCACCGTCTTGTGGATGTTTAGAGCTATGTGTTCTATCCCAAGCTGAATTTGGATGCAGTCAACAATAACTAACGTGTTTCTTATTCCCCAAAGATTAACCCAGGTGGAAAAATTTTCTATAAAATATGCGGCTGAACTTGAGTGTTTTCCTCTTTCTTTGGTTCTCACCCTTTCTCTTGGCTGCTTTCTGTAATTATTTTCCACTGCGCAGGAAAGCTCTGCTGTCTGTGTTTCATTACTGAACCAATCTTTCCACGCCAGCCTTTTTCTCTTTCCCTTGGTCATTCACACATCATGGAGGCTACAGTGCACCAGAAGAAATAGGTGTAGTGGTCTCCCTTTCAAACCTTTTTAAAACTTTTTTAAAATGTGAAAAAATTTCAAGGTAAACAAAGAGCATCAAGGAAGTGGGGGGGTCGACTTCAGTTTTCTCTTGACTACGTTATGCTTTTGGGACTAATATATCCTGAAGAATTTAGTTTTTACTTTTGAAAACTTTTTTCAGTGCCCGCTAGTATCATGCTTCTTTTCAATCTTGTAATTCATGAATTACAAGAATAGCAAAATAATTTAGTATGTCATAACAAATGTTATAAAGGTGAGATTATGACACTGTTTACCATTTCTATTACAGTATTCCTACAGCAACAAATGATAACATGCCAAAGTGTTAGGTAGAAAAATGGTTTGCCACTTGTCATGGTTTAAATACCACTTTGTTCTTATAATGGGTAATCAAGTTCAATCCCAATTCTAGGTGAACTCATAACCTATATCTGGCATATTTGGACACACCTGCTACTAAAGACCCCAAGATAGAAAAGGAGTTTTACTCTTAAAATCAACCAGGTAAACTGCTCAGAAACTTGGAACAACTACTACTATCAAGTGCCGTGTATACAAAAATTCTCGCACAATAATTTCAATTTGAGTCCTGAACGTCTACTTTTAGGATTTCCTGAAATTTTCATCCTGAGCTTCCCCTCCTGTGCCTGCCTTTGGTCATTCAGTTGAAAAAAAAAAAAGGGCACTTTTACTCCCACCCTGTTTAATTAGAATATTAAGTAGATCAACTAACCTTGCGAAACAGTTGGGATTCCAGACATTAGGAACTGCTCTGGTTACTGTGACCTCCGGGGTTCTATGAAGCGTTTGCTCCCTCAGAGCAGTAATATCACTTTTCGCTTCAACCACAGTGAAACGGGATGTTTTGTTAGAAGGGCTCTGCTTTTGGCTACCTGATGTAAACTTCTCACTTCTTTGTCTTCTCTTCCCAGGGAGGGTTAACCATGGGGTGGACCTGGGATTTGGTGCACTGGGGCCTGGAACGAGGGCAGTGGCAGCTCTTTTGGGCTGTCTCTTGGCCCGGAGTGCGCCGAGAGCAGCTTCCCAGCTTCATGGGTGGCTCCTGTCAGCTGTGCTGTGGGTGTGACCTCTTCTCCAGCTCACAGCTCCCTCCACCCAAGCCCGCAGCTGTGGCATTTGTGGCACAGCCACATCTGCTGCCTAACTCCTTTCCCATGGGGGTAGTAAAAAGGAAAAGCCAGGATGTCAGAAGACCACACACTAGCAACGTGCTGGGTAGAACTTCTAACCGGACTGTGGGAGCGGAACACCTAGAAACAGAACTGGTCCTTTACCTCCTGGTTCCACAGGCTTCAGCCAGCTCTTTGGGCTGCTGCTCTAAAACAGAGCTATTAGTGTCTTTGAATGAAAATGATGTCAGTAACTAGCATTTGCTGAAAGCATGTTATGTGCCAGATTAACTGAGTGCTTTACATTTATTATTCAAATCCGTATTATTTTCATTGCATAGTTGAGGAAACAGGAACAGAGGTTAAGTGACTTGTTAAAGGTCACAAAGGTTGTGAGTAGCAGAGCTAGAGCCTCAATTCAGATCTGCCTGAAGCCAAAGTCCATGCTCTTACCCCTTGAACCACACCTTCTAGGCTTTTCAGTATCAATGTTGTTCTACAGTTCGGTCTGTGTGGTGCCATTCTTTCCTTTGATTTCTATCCCTTCATCCTTTTCTTTGTTTACAGAGGGGATCTTCAGCAGCCCTTCTTTATCTAGTGACTTCATCACAGCTTGTAAATAGTTTACATGGTCAGAGACCACTAACCCTTAAGGTTGGCCCACTGTCTCAACTCTGCTCACTGCCACTAGCCACGAACAGTGACACCTTCCGCATTAGAACTTTTCCACATGTGAAAATACTTCAGTACAACATAAAGACTAGAAGCAGAGTCCTAATCAGTTTTACATTTTTGTTCTATAAAATTGCTTACTCTATAACAGTTTAAAACTTTTGCTAAAGAGAAATACCTCGAAATCAATAGGATCCCAGTACTGGCATGTGTTTAAGAAACAGAGTTAATCCTGTCTCCATAATGCAGCCCAGCCTTTCTACGGGAAAGAGAATAAAGAACCCAACATGAAGAAAAATTCTGGATTCTGTTGAGTTCGCCACTGTTTTTTTTTTTTTTTGTAGGCAAAAACTGAAAATTGCAATTTGCTAATAGTCAAGGAAACAAAGAAAATATAGTAAGAAAAAACAGTTCCCTTAAATACATTTAAATGCTTATTTGGGTTCTTGTTTGGTATAACTTTGTTTAAGTAAAGGCAATGAATTTGACTATTTTTCAAGGTGACAATAACGTATTCACTGGTTGAAAAATCAGAACCTCAAGAAGGTACATTATTAATATGGAAACTGCTGACAGTGGAGTCACAACCTGATTCGTGGATAATTTGAGTTTCATCCTAATCTTTATATTATCGCAGAAATATATCTATACAACAATGTACTAATAGGATAGGATGACCATTGTGTAAACTTTCAAAAGTTTGTAAGCTTTGCAAAGATTATTTTTATCATTTTCTAACACTTAATATTTCTTCAAAAGAAAGAGTGAAATATGGAATGATATAAATAGAGATTTTAAAAAGATGACTTCAGGACAATCTTCATTAGTTATATAATAAAATTATCCATTTTAGCTTTTTTTAAAAGTTATTTATAAAACTTTTGCAGACTTTGTGAAATTCTCTTGTCACACAGTAATCTTAAGGCACAAAACCACTTCTCATTGTGCCCCCTCTACCCAGCATAGTCCTAAAATATACAAGATACTAAATGAAAAATCATTTGTAGTCTTGAAATGGGAACATGATACTAGGCCACTGCCTATTAAATTCTAAGTGTGCGATTGATTTTTTTGACCCTAAAAATAAGGGAAAAACAAGAGAAAACATTTGGATGGAAACAAACAAAATGCTACACAGTAGTCCCCCACCCCTTATCTGAGGGGTATATGTTCCCAGAACCCCAGTGGATGCCTAAAACCTCAGATAATACCAAATACTACACAGAGGATGTTTTTTCCTATACATACATACCTATGACAAAATTTAATTGAAAATTAGGCACAGCAAGAGATAAGCAACAATAATAGAATAATTACAACAATACACTGTAATACTATTTATGTGAATGTTTTCTCTCTCTTTCAAAGTATCTTATTGTATGGTACATATAGCCTGGACAAAGGGATGATTCACATCCTGGGCAGGAGGGCCCAAGATTTCATCATGCTATTCAGAACGTCACACGATTTAAAAGCCGTGAATTGTTAATATCTGGAATTTTCCATTTAATCCTTTTGGACCGTGGCTGACCACTTGTAACTGATACCATGGTAAGCAAAACCATACACAAGAGGGGACTGCAATATAGGGGTGCTATCAAAATTATAATTTGTCTCCTTATCAACATTATTTCAATTCCACTGAATTAAATATGTATACGTTTCTTTTAAATATTTTACTTTTTTTCCTATTATAGCATATGTATACAACACAACTCATTATCCTTTTCTCCTTTATAGACCTACTCCTATCAGTGATATTAATTTATTTTTATTTTGTTTACTGGCTTATTTTAATGTCTTAGGACTTTCTTCTCTCCACCACTGCAACCCCTAAATAATATTTGTGGAAAAAATGCACACCTGCACCTGAATTATTCATGTAAAAAACACCTGATGGAATAAATACTCATGAAGGTTTCTACCCTTTAAACCCCAGATGGTTGTAGAAACTAGGAAAATAGTTTCAAATCAACGAAGCACAATTCTACCTTTTAAACAATTACTCTGTCCAAATAAATGCCTGTAAACACTATACAGTTGACCCTTGAATGTGGGGGTTGGGGGTACTGACTCCCCACCCACCACATATAGTAGAAAATCTTCATATAACATAAACAACACGTATTTTATGTATTATATACTATGTTCTTTCAATAAAGTAAGCTAGAAAAAAACATTAAGAAAACTGTAAGGAAAATACGTTTACAGTATTTATTGGAAAAAACCAACATATAGGTGGACCCAAGCAGTACATAAGGGTCAACTATACACAGAGCTGAAGCAAGACCTATACCCTTCTTTACCTGAGGGTTTGCAGCCATAATCGTGTAATTCCCATCATCGTCTAGGGTGGAGGCCATGGTATGGAGAGAGCAGGTCCCATTAAGATCTCTTTGAATGGTGTAGTGGTCATTCTTTGGAGAGATCTGCTTTCCATCTTTAAACCAGTAGATCTATGAAAGAAAACAAAGATTTAAATTAAGGATGTGTATATAGTACTACTGTATTTGAGGGTTTAATAAATAATAATTGTGTGGTCTGCAGAGCTGAATTTTCATGTTAAATGTTCAACAAAATAACTGAATAGGAAATTGATTTTTTAGTAAAAAAAAGTACGTAACAAACAAGTTTAGTATATCTTTTAAAAATATTTATTATTTAAATTCATGTTATTTACATGGAGGGATCTATATTGAATGTTGACAGTAATTATTTCTGAGGTGACATTATAGGTGTTTTTCTTTTTGCTTCTATTTTCAAATGAACTGAATTAAAATGTATTACTTGTAAAGTGAAGGTTAAAAGGTTATTTTAGAAAACAAAAACAGATCCAGAACTCTAATCATTCTCTATGAACTATGTAGGCAAATAAAACAGAGTGGTCAGGAAGGAAGTGAGAGTTAGGGTTAGGGGTTGGTGGTAGGTAGAACTCTAGTGCTTTAATTCTGGATCAAGGAACATATGATCAAAGGTTGAAAGTTTGTCAGCTATTCCCACTATGTTAAAGAAAACACAATAGTATTTAAATATATAATAATTTTCAAAAAATATTTTAACTCTAATAGAAAATTAAATGTGAAAAGTAAAGTAAAAAGGAATTTTGATTACATAAAAAACTTTTAATGGTTAAACTACTTCTATAGGTCCTCCTTCTTTCCCTCACCTTTATATTATACAAAATCCCTGGTCCATGAACCTTTCATGATTTAGTATTATTTTTTATTTAGTTTGTGAACTGCACAGTTGAAAGGACCACATGATGAATCGCAGTGTCTGCTGCCCTAATGTGATTGAGATGCTGAATTAATGCCTGCATCAACCCACCTCCAGACTCACCCTTAGCAAAGAAAATAAATCACCCAGTTTTTCAATTGCAACAACTTCTCTGTTGTCAGCTTTCTTCCTTGCAATCAAAAGCATTCCTAACTGATCTCTAACAGAAGAAACCCACTTTAGAGCTTTCAGTTTTTAAAATGAGCTTTTTCCTTGATATAAAGCAATATACAAATTGAGACTACAACTGGCATTCAAATTAAACTCTGCCAAAGCCTTTGAATCTGAAAAACGCCCAAATCTAAGTTAGAAAAAGGCCTGAACATACAGTACTAAATATGCACATAAATAATCAGGGTCTGACTGCTATAAATATTCCAACCCCTATTTTTCAATTAGCTTCAAATTTACAGAAACTATATTAATCTCCAGAACCTAAAAATTAATCAACTAGACTAATAACTTTTAATTCTAAAAAATTAAATTATATAAAGCATGATACTTGATAATTACCATACTCTTCTTAGTGGTTTAATGATTTCTGATAGAACATAGAAGCTGTGGTTAGTAAACAATTTTTTCCTTTTGCATCCTGCTGCTATGCTAGTTCTTCAGAATTCTTTCTTTCCTTTATCATATCATATTATACCATATATCATATATCAATCATATCATATATCATATCATATCTATACAAACACACACATACACATACATATATATATATATATTTTTTTTTTACCTCCATTAAATTGTAAAACAACTTTTAAATAAGAATTGAGAGATAGTTCCAAATTTTACAAGACTGCTAATGGAGGGAAAAGGGCATGGACAAGAAATGAAAACAGTGAATTAGACATTTTTTTCAATTTCTCAGAACAAGCATGTCAAAGGCAGAATAAAATTTTTTAAAAAAGCAATCTAAAAAAGGGATATATTTTTTTTAAAAAATGGATATTCCATACTTGAATGATCTCAATATAATTTATATAACATGTGCAGAAGAAAAAATTCTTCAGTAAACCCAGAAGGGAAGAAAAAGAATGGCAATGAGAAAAGGAGGGAATGGAAGAGAAAAGGAAGGATGAAGAAAATCTAATGAAAAGTTCCAAAAATATTAAGCCTCTTAAAGCTATGAAACATTTAAATTTGTAGTGGAAAAAAATAGTTATATTAAGAACAATAGCCCATCTTCAAGTTAGCAAAATATGCTTTAAGGACAGGAATTAATAATATTAGGATTTCATCAATGACTTCAAGCCTTGAGTCTTTTAAAAATAACGTGGGGTCTTTTTGTGACTATTTTGGAAGTTCAAGGTATAATTTCTTGTTGCGTTTCATTCATAAGCTGCAAATTTATTTTTAATAACATGCATTTGGTGCCATGTTTGTGAATAACTGCAATTATTCAAATTATGCCAAGAATATAATAAAGAGGTTTTCTCTAACAACTTTATTTAAAAGTCTCATTTTATTAGGAGGCGGATATGGGTTTGAAAATTTAAGTCTGTTCTCTTTGCCCTATGTTTCCCTGACCATGGGAGTGGAGTTCAGTTTTAGGGAAAGATTATGATGATCAAACTTACCTTACTGAAAAGACAAAATGATACACGGAACAGCAGCATTAACACAAGGAAGTTTCAGTAGACGGCATGTCCCTTTCCCTCGTTCCATCTGATTCTCATTTCAGCTCTTTCATGCCACTGTTAAGCTTTTAATTTCATGAGTATATTTCTCATTTCTCTGTGATTATTTTACAAATTCGCCTGGTCTTTGGCACTATCTTGTTATCTCATTAAAATGGTGAAAAATCCATCATTCTAATAGTTATTTTATAGTCTCCTTAAGATTGTTCATTATTGTGTGATACCTGGAGCTTCTATTTCCCTGTTTCTTGTGCTATTAACTGTCCTCACTGTTTATTTCCTCATAATGGTTTGCAAGTTTGTACTGGGAACTCAGTTATCCAAACTGTGGAAGTGTCCTCTGGGGCAATTTTTGTTTGCTTCTCCTAGAAACCCAAAGATTTTAATCATCCTGGACTAAATTTCCTATTAATTTCTCAGCTTTTGGCTCCATATCATGTGCTAGTGTAAATCTGAGGTCTCAGTTTTTTGTGGGTGTCTTTTGTATCCTGCACTGCTCTGTTGGGCTGGTGAGAAGTCACTGCTGTCTCCCTTTGAAGATGGGGAAACTATCAGCATTTGTTTGTAGGGAGAGGGTGCCCAGCAGGTCAGCCTGCTCCTCCTAAGTCTCAAATGCTCCTTTGATTATCCTTTCTCAGCAGGATTCCACTCCATCCCACCCCCCTCTGTAAACACAGGAAGTCTCGGTTTTGTAGATTGAGGATCCAAAGTTTTTCCAATCAGTGGCAAGCATACTTTTCTATGTGGTACAGAGCACAGGGTTCATGTTCAAGCCTAGCCAGCTAGCTCTCTCGCCCTGGTAAAGTTAGTATCGATGAGTAAATGATGCAGGTGTATGAGAAGTTCCTTGTCAGTTATTTATTATTATATTCTATTCTTGTGTTCAAACACAAATTCCACCCCTGTTCCACCCTTGTCGGTTTCCAATGCCTCTTGCAGGTGCCCCTGAACTTAAGAACTTCAGACATTTGACATTGTGGGTATTGAGGAGGAGAGTCTGTATCTCTTCCTCCTACCACACTTGATATAGTTTGGAAGCTAAATGATATATTTCCGAAGCTAAACTCTTCCTCAGAAAATATGAGTCTTAAAATGTCTTGTTTTCAGCTCACCTTTGGCCTTGGATTCCCAGTCACTCTGCATGTGAAAGTTACAGGCATTCCCTCAAAGATTTTGTAGTGTTTCAGCTTCATCTCAAAGAACGGTGCCACTCCATTTTCCACAGGCACATCCCCATACTGAACTTCATCACCCGATTCATCCACAGGAGACCTTTCTAGCCTGTATTCTATTTCACTGATGAGTCTCTGTTCACAGCTGGAGACTTTGTATTCCTGTATTAAACAGAGCAAGGTCATGTTAACAACCTCCATCCTGTGTTACAGCGTGTCATGAGTCTTATCCTGTCTCCAATAAGGCACTAAGGACATTTTTACCACTGAGTTTAAAAACAAATTTGAGCCAAATTCAATTCCATATGAAACAAAAAACATCTGGAAGTATATATGATATTTCAAATGGTGTTCATCTAAAAAACCTCCTTGAAAAACTGAAGATCAATTTCTTTCTCTTGTCTCGGGGTTGGGGGAGGAATGGGGAACAGGAGCAGTGAGAAAAAAAAAAGCAATGGCAATGTATTCCTGAACTATTCATAAAAATTAAAAGCATGATGAACACTTTCTTGTCTAGAGGGTAAAAGCTGATGCAGGGTGGTGCATTTCTCCAGAAGGACAGTAACAGTACATGTGGCAAGCAGCTGCAACATTACATGGCATTTTGTCAAACAAAGGAAAAAATGGTACCAAGGTTTATTTTGTTGTTGTTTTTGTTTTTTTGTTTTTTGTGTTTTCACTCAAAACAATCCTGTCACATAGCCTCTGGAGTCCTCCTCAGCTCTGCAGCTATTAAGAACAATTTTCCACCCTTTTTCAAAGAAAAATAGGATTGATAGTTGAAATGTTGATTAGAAAAACAAAATCAAAGTAAAGACCTCATCATCATCCTACAGTGATTAAGGTTGATCCTATAGTTGCTGGCTTACAAAGTACAATAAAGACAAGGCAGCCCTCTATAAAATATCTTCTACTTATATTAAATAAAAGATTGTTTTAACTGGGCTTTCTCTTAAAGAATTGGCCTTAAAAAAATCTGTTGGCTTAAGGGAAAAAATAGAATACTATGAATAAAACTGCACAAGTTTTGTTTTGTCTAATTACTATCAAATTAATGTTTACAACTAGCACTTTTTCCCTAGGAAAGTATAACAGTAAGAAACTTTTCACAATTTAAAGTTCAGAGTATCCACTAATGACAATCAAATTCAAGTTTGTAAAAAATCACATTGCAATAATTTTGTTCATCTGATGTTAAATGAAATGAGACACAGTATTTGTAATTTATATGTGGCAGTAGAGATAGATAACACAGGTAAACAAGGAAGAATATAAGAAAACAGATACAGTGAAAAGACTGAAAAGAAAAGAAAGGTGAAAAGCTTAACCTTTTGACCATCCAGAAGACTCCCTACAGAAGCATGAGGAGACCCAATTTCCTGCAATGGTAGAAAAAGAGAAGTGAAGACTAATAACAGAAATAGTAAAAATCTAGTAGGATTTCTAGTTTTCTCTAAGTATTTGTGGTAGCGATATTTAACATAGAAAAAATTTCAGATATTGAAGGCAGATCCACATCTCAATCGACATGAGAAAGAGTTTACTTGATTCTTTAAACTTGTTTTGAAAAGCTTTTGAATATGGAGACTACATCTGGAAATTCCAAACAGAAGCAGTTGCAATTAAAAAACAGCTGACATCAAATCCGTGAAGTGACTTTTTTGGTGGTAGAGAAAAACAGAAATAGCATATAAGTGAAGGAAAATAAAGACAGTGTTTTCTGCACATAGATACTTTACTTTGACTAGATATTAAGAATATATTTGGAAACAGTCACTATTTTGCATTAAAGCTCAGGACAGAAAAAAAATACATACTTAAAAGGAGAACAAATTGACCAATAAGAAGATAAAAAGAACAGATATCACTGACTGAAACAATTCTATCAGTAATTTAACACACAGGATGTGCTCAATAAATATAAATAAAATAATGCTTTTCTGTGACTTGCACTCTACTTCCCACAAAATTGATCCCAAGAAGAGTGTCCATAAAGAGTATGGGGAGAGGAGACACAGTAATTTTTATTTTTCTAAGAAGTCCAGAGGAACATAGTACCTGATTGGCTGTTTCCTCTTCTGGCTCCTGAATATTAAAGACAGTTGCACTCTCAGCACCTAATAGCCGACGAGCCATTCTTTCTTCATATGTTAACCTCTGAAAAAAGTCACAAAAAATATAAAATTAGAAAAATCACATATACTGCCTCATGAAAAAGAAAACAAACAAATGAAGTTTGGTGTTTTCTATAACTATTTTCTCTCCTTCAGATACCTGGTATGTAAGAAAGGAATCTGTTTCTTGCTTCAGTCATCCTGCTTCTCACCTCCCCTTCTGGCCCTAGTGGCCTAATCCAGTGTTGGGAAACAGAGTAACTAATCTTGAGAGCCACCAACTGATATAGCACAAATTTAAGGTGATAAAATAAGCAACAAGGCAGAAACTACCTAGAAAATACATGTCATATACTTACCCTTAATATTTAGATCAATTGGCATTGCTTTGGGGGTCTCAACTCTAAGAGCATTTTCCTAACCTACTTTGTAACATAGGTGAATCTAGGCAAATATAATGATCGACAGAGAAGGACTGCACATGGCCAAGCTAGCAAAAGGGCTATGAGAGATACCTGCCAATGATAACAGCCCCGATTCATGATTCTACTTAGAGGAAAACTGCTTGCCCATCAGGCAAAATAAGTGGTAATGTTTCTGCATCTAGCACCAGCACTTTGGCCAAAACCATTTTTGGTAGGCCATTCTCATTTAAAAGAAAGGCCAACATTTTTGTTCTGTCTCTTGGGCTTAGTCCTGCTCTTGAGTGTTGGTTCTAAAATGCCTTAGAATTATAGGCCTGGGAGGAAATTTCAATCCACTTGCCCCATTGGGGCATTTTATGAACAAGTGTTTGATTTGAAATAGAGAATCATGAGTAAGGCAGAATCTAAAAAAAAGGAGTACAGAAGTTATTTCATATAAACTTTCCAATGTCTGAATATAGATACAAATTCTATTGGAAACTCTCTAATCAGAAAAATATGTTGGGTAAATTTACAGTTTCCAGTAATTGCTGGTTTCAGTCCCAGCTGAAACCGGGAAGTGAAACAAGTCAAGTGCCAAATGACAAATAGTCCTGAAGTTCCAATTATATCATTTAATAAAGAAGGGGCAGAGGATAAAAAGAGGTGGAGGTAGGAGTTCAGTGCATGGAGTGTCTCTGTCCACTATGTTGTTATTTAAATTAATGTTCTCAAGCCCCTTAAAAAATCAGTGAGTTCAATTTTCAAAGAGTTTTAAATACCCGCGCCCTTAGAAGCCTTCCCAGTGTTCTCATGGAGAACTGCATCAACATCAAAGGCAGGACTGGAGTAAAAATACAATTTGATATTTAGTCCTTCACCAGAATGCACCTGCTACCATCAGAAGGCAGATTTACTTTGCAGGAGTTTCTAAACACCGATCCATGTGGACACACAAGCCCTGTCTACAGAAGCCGAAAATAAGTAACAGAATGACGTGCAACGTCAAGAAAAGGTTGTTGGAGGGGCCTGTTGTCTAAAAAAGGGAAGCTTTACTTTTCGTGTCCTTTTAAACTCTCGAATGTGGAAATCTATGGAACTTATTATGAATACCATTCGCTGTTAAATATTTTAAAAATATATAAGATATATTTATATATAAAATCTTTTATAGACATATGTATATATAAGAGCATTTATATATATTTATAAATACTTATATATAAATATAAATTCAGTGTTAAATATAAATACTGTGTACATATAATACACATAATATGCCACAATAACCTATTAGTTTATAGACGCCTTATTCTAACCAGGAGAATCTTAGTCCCTAGGAATAAAAAACCAAAAAGGAAAAATAAACTGGAGAGATGCCGTTCTGTACCTGGCTTGAAAAAGTTCCCATAAGTACTTGTTTTAATCTCTCCAAGGCTTCAGTTGACAGAGCCAGGGAAAACTTCCAGAGTATGTACACGTACACATGCAATCACTTGTTTCAGGAAGAAAATATCTTCCCTTTGTAAAAATCTATTCTCAGTGAAATGAATAACACTTTTGTCTATTCTCATTAGAATTTTAATCTTCCTGAACTCCAATTAGGATGCCCTAATAATTAAAATCAGCATTCAATACCCCTCCATTCCCTACCTTTCCAATCATACATGGTCTGTTCTCACATGTTTATCAACGCTCAATAATTAAAATTCCTAGAAAACATAATTAGCATAGAGAGTTTTCTACTCTGAAAAGGTGTCTGAGAGGGAGATTTTATACCAAGAGGCCATTTTCCTCTTGTACTTAATAGCCAAATTTTTCTGGCGCTAATTTCATACTAAAGCCTATAAAAGGCCCCTTTCCTTTACCTGGGAAACCTTATTTGCTAGATTTGCTTTCCTGACTCCTTAAAACAGGGGTCCCCACCCCCGGACCAGTACTTTGGCCTATTAGGAACCCAGCCACACAGCAGGAGGTGAGTGGCAGGCGCGTGAACAATCTGTATTTGCAGCTGCTCCCCAGCGCTAGCATCACTGCTCAGATCACCAGGCACTGGAGCACTGGACCCTGGTGCCACAAAGATTGGGGTCTGCTGCCTCAAAATATTCTCATGTGATAAGAAGCAGTGAAAAAAAAATGAGTAGGAAACATTTAAGTCCAATGGAGAAAACATCGTATATATACATTGTGTGTGTGTGTGTGTGTGTGTGTGTGTGTGTGTGTGTGTGTGTACACAACCAGAATTATCTACTCTACAATTCTGCAGCCTTGAAATATGATTTTTTTCCTTGAGTTTAGCTATCTTGCACTGAGAAACTGAAATAAGACTACAAAACAAGCTTTACTTTTCGGATTACTGAACCAATATCTAGTGATCATCTAATAGAACAGAACTAGACATCAGCAATAATCTTCTCAGTAAAGATCTTTTTTGTACTTGTACAAGCAATGCAGGTCACAGAACCCCGATTCTCTTATTGGTCCTTTTATCTTTATTCACTGCGTTGGGGTAGATACAAACCTATTCAGAGCACCTTCTCCCTCCCTCTCCAACCCTCCCAGGAATTTGTTCCTACTAAGTATTTATAACATCGAAGTCCCCCATTTATTCTACTCCGGACCTGCAAATTAGCCCTTCTTCCTTTCTTTGTCTCCAACTTGCTATCCTCACTCCAGAAACGGCTGCATGACCAGGAGGAGAAGATGAAGGAGGAGGCAAGTAGAAGGAAGCCAGTTCACTTTATCCTTTACCCCAGATTCAAGTCATAACACTAAGGGGAATGTTGAGATTCACGGGGGTTATAAAATCAATTTTGAGGCCAGATCTTAGGGACCTAAGACTTAGTGAAGTGAGGAAAGAGCTCTTCAATGTGAGAGGCTAAGGTTCGGAGTTCAGGCCCCAGACCTCTTTCAGTACCGGCTGGCCATTATTCAAGAGGTCCTCCTTGAAGCGAAGTTTACGTTCCAGGTCTTGGATGACCGCATCTTTGGTGCCCTGAATCTCCTCGTCGGAGGCAATTCTAGCAGTTCTGTTGGCCTTCTTTGGAAACCCTCTGAAGGACAAAAGCACAAGGAGGTATAGTCAGTTGTCAAGCAAATAAATCCAAGTCAAACATTCAAGTCCAACAAAGAGTACAATGTGTCAGCAGGTCTCCTCCCACTCTTTTTCATGTGACATCTATTCCAACTAATTATGGAAAGAACCATGAAAGGTGGTTTCGATGTTCAGGTAACACTAATTGGAACCAGTGTTAAGAGGAAGTTAGGATACCTCGGGAGTGTGCCTCAGTGGTCAGATAAATGCCGAGGATAGAGAAGGCCTGCATTTCAGCTCTAGGGAGGCAGCAATGTAAATGAGAACATGATGTGATTCATAATCAGACCTAGGTTTAAAATCTGGCTTTGCTGTGTATTAGGTTTGTGACTTTGGGCAAGTTTCTTCATCTTTTTATGCATAGGTATAAAAATATACGCCTCATGTGATTATTGAGAGGATCTGAAAGAGAACATATTTCATTCACACGTTCATAAATTCAGCCCTTCTGATCGTTCATAATTTATTCAACAACAGTAATTAGCCCATTATAAGCGAATACTGTTTGTTACATTCCCTCCTATTCTAATTTGATTAAGGTAGGCCAGTGTTCTAGGATGAGGTCTATTTTATACTAAAGGACCCTGACAGGGTTGTGAGTCTTGCTTTGCCTGGTATACCCCAAGTCTTCTAAACCTCCTGGAGAGCCTGGGCTCTTTTCCTTTCTTTCCAAGGGCGACAAGGCCCTGAGCCATGGGAGCTAGAGGCCACTGGTCCTGGAAGCGTGACAGGTTTGGAATCAACTTTTGTTGGTGCCTTAAGAAATGTGCTTCCTATTCCTCTTCCTTTTCCCTCGAGGCTATGGGAAACAATAATCATGTGGTCTATATTTTTAAGGAGAAATGGAATACTATACAATGAAAATGAATGACTCATAGCTACCCACATCACCAAAGATGAATTTAAAAATTGTAATGAACTTAAATAAATTACAGAAAATACACACGTTTATAAACAGGCATTTGTAAAACAGTGGTTCTCAGGGTCCCTGCAGCAGCATCTCCTGAGAAAGTGTTGGAAATGCAGAGTCCCGGCCATACTCCACACCTACCGACTCGAAAACTCTGGGTGAGGGCCCTGCAATCTGTTTTAACATGCTCTCCAGGTGATTTTGATACATAGGAAAGTTTGAGAAACAAACTTAAGGAAACATACGTATCTAAATTATAAAGAGGAGAAAATGATTAACTCAGAATTTCAGGGGAGGGTCATATAGGGAGCTTCAAAGGTGCTCAAAACAGGAAAGACCATCATGTCATTATCCTTTAAACTATACATTATATATACCTCCTTATTTTTGTTATATTTTATGATAAGACATAACTTTTAAAAAGCTTTATTATAAATGTGTCAGGGCATGGTGTGCCTGGCTTCGCGTCACTGGTATTGGAGAAGGCACCAGTAAGGCCGAGGTTCACCAAACCCTCTGCTTCTCACCATTTCACCCGACAGTGCTGGCAATAAGACGATCGCTAAGTATGCAGTGAATGTGAGCATCGCTAACACCTAGCTCTATACCCAGCCCTCGTCATAGCACAGGTTTCTCCCTCCTCCGGAAGCAGGGTGTTCCTGTGAAAGCATTCCTAACCTGAAATGGCATAGAGCAAGGAAGCAATTGCCATTATTTTTGAGCCTTCCCATACCCCCCAAATAACCCACCAAATTATGCCAAATATGCTCAATCATGTCCAATACATGTAACACCCTTAAGAGCGAGCTCTCTTGGACTTTTCTGATACCGGAGGACACATTTTGCGCACAGATATACAAAATAAGTCAAGATAAGGCACAGATGCTCATGGACACAGCCCGGAGCTGGGGGTTTGGTACTGAGTGTGGCTCCCAGGAAGGGGCTGGGCGGGGACCCCCCTCGCTGCTTGGGGCGCACTGCCTCTGCAAGGGCTCATGCAAACCATGCAGAACATTTTCGCTTTTCTCATTTTCTCTTAAAGTGAGTCTTCTTTGGATTTCTCTCCGTCATGGAAAACAGGTACTGACGTAGGTCTTTCAGAAATGCTAAGAGCATAATGTAAACTTTGGAAAAGCGGGAGACGCCTGCACCATGGACTCATAAGGTCCTGCACCCGGCCTGCCCAGCAGCCACTGTCTCCTCCTGTCTACTGCTCTTTGATTCCTTGCTGATCTTCCTGGTTTTGTTGGGTGCTCACCCTTCAATGTGCTTAGAAAAGGTAACCTCCATGTCCCCCCAAACTCAGGGATGACTGGCCTAAGTCAGTTTGAGTGTTCTCAGTGGCCTGGACGATGACTAGTTTGGCCGGACCCATCTGGTGGAGCTCTGGCCAGAGAGGTCAGGGGAATGGCAGCGGGAGCGAGAGGGTACAGTGCTCTAGGTAAAAATCTCCCATCTCTAAAGAGAAACACACAGGAAGGACTGTGCCTCTTCTTTCACTGGCAACCCTGTGCCAAAGGTGTGATGCCCGAACCCGCAGCATCCGCTTTGTGACTGCGAAGGGAGAACCCGCAGCATGCCAATGATGATCGCTCAGAAAGAAAACTCTGGGTGCCTCATTGTTCTGGGGACACTGTATTAACCTTCCATGGAACTGCCTGATCCCCTACTTATTATGTGTTATGTAAATCAATAAACCCCATGCACTTAATCTACTGGTAGTTGAGTCTTCTGTTACATGTAGCAGGAAAATTCTGATAGCTCTTCCAGGTGCTTCCTTTCTAGTCATTTGCCCCTGAAGTTCAAATAGGGTGACGTTAAGACACTGGTTTTAAAAAAACAAATTAAATAAAATATTCTGATATCCTGAACTTGTCATATCAAAGTGGTCAGACTTTAAGTTGTAACCTACTCACTAGGAATTTATTTTGATTTTTAAGGACCTGGGCAATGAACCTGAGAAATATTAATAGCAAGAGCCATAGGAATTGATTTATAACCTCGGTTTTTAGTACCAATCAACCCTTTAACAAAGATGTACATACTTTGCCAGCTTCCCTGTGCAAAGGGAAGTCTGTGATCTCGCTCCCTTACTCTTCTCTTGAGGCAGTGCCACCAGCCTTTGATGTTCAGTTTAATGTCTCCTCAGAGAGGAGGGCCCTAAGTCTGCACATCAGTTATCACACCGCCTTTGTTTTCTTCATAGCCCTTGTCACACATTATCACATGTTCTGTTTAATTGTCTTTCCCTCACCATGCCTCTTGTTAATCACGGTGCTTGTCAAATAGCAGACTCCCAGATAACATTCACGGAACGAATGCGTGGACTACTGTCTACCTCCACTTCCAATCTCTCTCTACCTTGCCTCCTCAGGCGAGAAAACTTGTGCCAGAGCCATCTGAAATCAAATCCCACATAAAAAGCCAGGCTCAGAACACGTAAAAATTATACAGTGTTGGAAATAAGGTCCTGCATTCTTTTCGACTACAGACTTGCATCTGTGAACTAAAGAGCTACATTCTGCGGTCACCTGAAAAGCAGTATTAAAGACAGCTAGCTCTCTGCTACATCAGATATTACTGGGAACATACGCGTTCCCATTACTTTAAACCTGATGACATAAATCAGTTGCACAACTACGTGATGATGGGCGGCCTCTGATGACAGAAGGTTTCACTGTTTCTGCGGGCAGACTACACTGCGGGCTGTGTTCTCCACACAGACGAGAACGGACAAGGGCGACTACCCGGGCGGTACAGGTCACCTAAACGACAGAGGCCGAGAACTGTGTTCTTAAAAGAACAAGTAAACACCTATTACCTCTTTGTTACTGAATAAGTCCTGCTGCTTAAAAAGCATTTCTCAGTGCACCTGACTCTTCCAGGAGACCTAAGAACTGCCCTGGGACGTTTCATACAGGAGACGTTCACCGTGGTTTGGGTTGCTGCTGTCCAACTACTTTATCATTTCAGGGTACAATTAAAATTACTCTTTGGTTCAAATAAAAACCCTGATCATTCTGTATTTCTTAACAAGCCAATTCTCTAAGCATATGGAGATCACCAACGGGAGAAGCATTTTCTTCATCCCTGTTTCCTATTTTTACAATGTTATGTTCCTTAAGAGAATTTAAGGTACACAAGTTTTCTTGGTTCTGAGCAATTAACACTGAAATAAAAATCACTTGAAAGATTTTTAAGTGTCTAATAGTCATTGCACAAATATTTACTGAGCATCCAGTTTCATCACTATAGTCTGAACACCACTCTATGTCACATGGTGAAGACAGACAAATTCTAAAGGATGATCCTTGATCACAAGAGGTTAACAACCAAATTGGAGAGTAAGGAGCAAAGTATGTGGTAGCAATTCTAGCTGCAGTGAGGGTAAAAACGTAGAAAAGAATGCTAGCTGCAATGACTGCAGAAGAGTCCATTAAAGAGGAGGTACCTAAGCATCCTCAAAGGTGATAGGGATCAAGACAAGCAGAGAGGGGTGGGGGGGGGAAGGATTCAGTCAGCATGACTAAAGGCACAGAAGTCAGAATTTCTTCTTCTTCATTTTTTTTTTAACCATTTAAATGCTGTGTGGCCTGGGCTAGTTACCTAACAGCTATGTGCTTCAGTTTCCTTCTCTGTAAAATATAAAATGTAGGTATTGGTAGTATGTATCTCATAGGAATACTGGGACAACTACATGAGCTAATTTATAAAGCATTTACATCAGGACATGGGACAGTAAAGAAGGGTGGCTCTGGAAAGGAAAATGAACAATGCAGCATGGAAATGATTCTCAGAGACAAGACTGGCCGAGGAAAACAGAATGAATGAGGGAAAGGCATTAAAAAAGATGCCAAGAATTCCTGACCAGAGTTTCCAAGAATGTGGAAATAACCTTTACTGCCTGACTTTTTATTACTCGACCTTCTCCTATGTGCTAGGAATACAATGTTGAACAAAACTAAGTCACTATACTTACAAAAATCATATTCTATAGTGGGGATGGGCAGAGAGGGGAAAAAAGGATGGAAAGGAGACATCGAGAGGTGGTAAGTGCTATGAAGTGACAGCAGTGTGCGTAGATGACTACATTAGACAGTACAGTCAATCATGGGTCTGAGAAGCAGACACTACAACTGAGACCAAGTGACAGAAAAGTGCCGGGAGGACCTACAGCAGGAGCTGGGCAGTGCAGAGGTCCTAGGGCCAGAATGAGCCTGGCAAGGTCAACAGGGCACTGTGAACCTTGAGGAAAAAGGTACAGGTTACAGTAGTTTTCATACGTGTTTTAATATGGAAAACATTTTTTTAAAGAGAGTATCTCATTTGTACTAATGTAATTCAGAAAATACTTTAAAAATTGTGTTTAAAAACTGTGTTTAAAAATTGAGCATGCAGTTTAGGGGGTTAGTATATAAACTTAGGGTTAGAAACCAAAATGGAGCATTTGGGCAGGGAAAGCACCAGAAAAGAAAAGTGGTTTTAAATTTTTGAGGCAAAATTTTGGCAACTGGGTTTGGTTTCCAAAAGGATTTTAATGTAAAATAGCTGAGGTCTGCTTCTCAAAATTGGCACCTACTTTTGATAAATGAAGAGCAACAACTTATTAGGAAATAAAAGGAGTATCGGGTAACGAAGATATGATTTGTACAACTAAAAAATAACATGCTTATTCAAAGTAAACTGTTATACCAAAATCTGCACTCTTCACAAAAACCGATACCCAGAAGCAAACCTCAACCAGTAAACAGTTCATGTGTGCCTCCCATGCGAGGTACCTAGTGTATACAGACTCAGCCCAACTGTGCAGAACACATAACTGATCTGTTTACTCTAGCCTCCACAGTAAGTCACTTACCATTTAAAAATAAGTCATGTGGTTGGGAGTAAAAACATCTCAAATATACACACAAGCATCTGCAAGGCAAATCTTCCAGATTCGGCTACCACCAAATCCCAGGTGTTCCTGGCTACTGAGTAATCTTGAGAGCATCCTTCCCTTGACTTACTATTGCGTGGCAAGTCTTTGGGTGTACTTCAGAAACTCAAATCTCCAGAATACAACACTGATTTAAGAGGTCATGTGCCTGCCTAGCAACCAGAGAAATTTTTTCAACTACTAAAAGTTTTCTCATTATCCTCTTCTCGTATTCAGTGATATCTAATGGTAATAAAACTCTACAAAGTTCCAGAGTAAGCAAAATTATTAACATGTTGGCATTTTGTTATCCTTCATATTCAAGAATATATGAATTAGTATGTACAAGAGCCAAAGATATACAAACTGAGTTTCTGTATATCAGAAGCCAAATATATTAGGGTACAAGTGGGTATTTAAAGCTGATGCCTAAAGGAAAATTGATAACTGTAGACTAATATTAAGTTGTCTTCATATTACCTTTTGGGTTCTCAAAAGAATAAAGTCACACATGTGTGCGTGCTACACGTATGCGTTCACCCTGTATAACTTGGTACAGAGCCATCCAAGACTGAGCAGATCTCATTCCAAGCAGCTCCTTGGGGCAGACATGTCAGCTGAATGTCACAATAGACCCTGAGACCTCTCTTACTCACTTGCTGGGAAATACTAGCCCAGGATTGGATGCAACTTTGTACAGACTCTTCTAAGATACAGGACCCTAATGAGCCCACTAACAAGACCCTGGGACAGAGCCTCTGCCTCTAAGGAGGAATGGCAAGGCCCCCACCTACTTGTATCCTGCAGGACAGGAGGAAGACAGGGGTGATGAGATAATGTCTGCAAAGTCCAATGCAGCTTTTGTCTTTCAGTTACTATCTAACCACTGTCTTGACTTGTAAACTGTCTAAATGATATCTAAATCTGTTGATAAACTTTCCTTAAGACTCAGGGGATTTTGTTTCCATGGTCTGCAGTTTTCTTTAATTACGAAATATCAGACATCAGATTTATTAGCGAGAAACCTGGGCAATACACCCCAAGCTAAGTCATTAGATCCAGTGAATATCCTCTGTTGCTCAAGCTAATTCCAGAACCCTGAGAAACCCCTTCACCTCTTGGTGCCTCTCGCCTTGAATGTAGAATGATGACAATGTCCCCACCTACCTGCTTCTCATAAATCAGGGAGTAAGGGACAATGAGATAATGTCTATAAAGAGCTGAGTGCCTATGGAATAAAAGTTCTCATTAACGCATCTGTATAAAAGCTCTTATTGACACATGTTTTCACTCTTGAAAAACATGGGGTAACATTTCAAACTAAAGCCCTACTTCTATACTTTCCAAAGCAATGGAAACTATAAAACTTTGGAGCCCGGTGGCTATGTGGTACCCCCTTAGGAGAACAGGTTTCAAGAATGTGAGGTGGGCCAAAGTGCAGTGCCAGGCTGGTTCTCAGGGTTGGATCTGATCTGATTCCCCTTGAGCTGGGTACAGCCAATCGGAGACCAGTAGAGAGGAAACCGTAGCACTATCCCCAGGTAGTGCTCCCAAATCCTCTGGATTCCCACCAACTCTTCAGGCTGACTTACTGTGTAGAACAACACCGATACAGCAATGGAAGGTATAAAACTATGAGCAACTGTGAGGTGAGTAAAAAAGTGCAAACAGATTTTTCTCTAAGGCATGTTTTCTTCCCTGCCCTATCTGAAAGATTTAGTCAACATCTGTGTCTTTCAGCATCTTTAAAGAAGGGTGGAATTTTCTCTGCTAGTAACCCTAGTGTCCTTGGGGACAAATGTAGCAGTCTAAAGAAAGAAAGGCACTAGAGGAACTGGATGTACTGAAGTTCCCCAAACTACAATCAACGAACAACTGAATGCTGTTGCTGCGAGGCTGTCAGAGGCCTGCTGTCATTTGTCTTGACTTTGTGGTTTATCACTGGCATCTCTGGCCTTTGTTCCCTGCCTTGACCTCTGCCACAGAGACATCTGAGAAATAGAACCTTATCTCCACAGGCTATTCAGAAACTTAATACATAACTAACCTATTCTTTAAGGACAATGCTAAACATACAAACAGACTAAGACAGCAAGTATGCAATTGGTGATTAAGAAAACTGAGGTATGTGCAATTTGTATTTAAGATTTTGTTAAAACGAGGCAGACAAAAAGAATCTAATGTATTTCTACTTCACTGAGTCAACTATTTACCTGGAACCTGACATATGGCGAAACCATCTAGTCAAAGAAATAACACACATAAGTGAAACTGAATTTGCTGTCATAACGACCACACATTACCAATGACATATAAATGAAAATAATTTACAAGATTAATTTGACAAGAGTTTGGCAGTTCAAACCAGTTCAAGAGTGCCAATTAGTAATGGCAACCCTGAACGGGACGCTCGGTCTTTGGCCAATTATGTGCATGATTATGATGGATAAATAGCTACCTTTTTTTTTTCATTCAGAATAAAAGTACCAAACCAAATCACATGTATTAAACCAAAGGAATGAATTCTTCAAATGTCTGATTCAGGGTAGGGCAATTCCTTGAAGACAAAGGGTAATCATATAAATGATGGCTTATTAGGCTGGTACAGAGCTAAAAATCTGCAGCCTGGTATTCCCACTAATCTTTGCTGTCACAGCACCTAACTATCTTTGGGTACAATTTTCTACAACCACAAATCAGCATGACTACACAAATTTTTAAGAAACAGCAGGAGCAAATGGACTCTTTTGTGGTAACATAAACTATTTTGATTCCATAAAATGAGTAACTGTCATAGATGTGGATAAAAAGCAAGTGCTTCTATTACTTGAAATAAGTTCTTAAAACTACTTATCTTAAGAGAATTTCAAAAGTAAAAAATCAGAATAAATCACTGTTTCTACTTAGGATGATAAAAGGCAGAACCACCCAATGACTTGATAGACAAATCTTTGATCAAATTCTAAATGAGGAACATTAAATTATTTGTACAGCACTCATCTTGCTGGGAAGCAATATTTGGTACCATTTCATTGTAAGAGAGGACAAAAAGTGTCATGCAACCAACTCCCACTTCTTGAGTCTAACAGTCAACTTTCTTTGTATCAAGATAATACTTTCCTTCCTTTCAACCAAATACAAGCTCAAACAGAAAGGTAGGGGAGAAATAGATTTTCTCAGGCAATTTAACTCCACTTTCAACAGAAGCCCATGACCACATTGTTATTATACAGATTCTCCTCCTTTGTTTGACTTATTTATGTATTCATTTGACTGAATTTTCTCTGATAAAGATTTGAGAAGCGGGATTTAAAACTTAGAATTCATGTCATCAACATTTAGAAAGTGCCTAACAAAACAAGATGTTGCAAACTGTATCTCCTGGATACACCTTGTCAAAGTTGAACAGCAGTGCTCATTCTAAGGTGGCATTAGTGCATCCAGAATGGAAAACTTTTTATAGGAATGAAAATAACCTGAACTTTAAGATCTTCTCATTTTTATTCCTTAGTAGGGTTTCGTCTTTCCTCTCTGAACAATATGGGGATTCTGGCAAACTCTGAATTGGACTTCAACAGGAGGAGTTGAGATATGTCAACTGGCTTGACCCCTGCTAGCACATACTTATTTTTGAACTCTTTAGTAAAATGAGCATGTGCTAGCTTTTACTCATGTTATTCTTCAACAGGATGTGCCAAACACCTGGATGTTGTTTCTTTTGAAGATTCTAATGTATTTTTGTAGATGTCATCTTATTGATCCTCACGGATTCTCTAAAGATTTCAGAGGACTGCAAATCATCATCATTGTAATAGAAGGAGAGACAGGTATTGGGTAATAGGCAATAAAGAAAGGGGATCCACTGTCATGTCTCCAGAGAGCACTGTTAGCTGCAGCAGAAGCAAGGCCAATCGTTTCTTCACTAGACTGGGTATGCCCTCCCTCATCTGCATCAACTATGTGCACGCGAAGAAGTCTTCTTAATTCTGTTAACTTAGATATTTCAGAAACACGAGGTACATACTTAGTAACCAAGCCTCACCACGTCTATTGTGATCCGGACTGGAAACAGTAAGATACACAGAGTGGGGGTAGTAGGATCTTGGGTTTGGAGTCAGACCTGGACTCCGATCTCGGATTGCTGGCCATGTGACCCTGGATAAACTTTAACTCGTGGGCTCCTGGGTCATCCATGAGGCCATGGTGCCTCTCAGGTGAGCGCAGGCTCCGCACAGCACGGCCCTGGGAGAACAGCAGCCAAGGCCGCGACCACCCACGTTGGTTCCTGCTCCTGGGGAGCCTCCGGACAGGTGCGGACCTCGGGCGCGGCGCAGGGGCAGCTGGTGCAGCTGCTGGCCGGGAGAGGGTGGGGGGCGGCAGGTGCGCGGGCGGGGAGGTGCGGGGGGGGGGCGGCGCGGTCACTCACGCGGGGGGCGCGCCCTTGGGCAGCCCCAGGGCGTTGACGGCGGCGGCGGGCGGCGGCGGCTGCGCGGGCAGCAGGGCGCTGAGGAAGGCGGCGGGCGCGCGGGCGCCGTGCGGGGCCGGGGCCTGGCCGGGCGGCGGCGGCGGTGGCGGGAACACGTCGGGGCCCGCGAAGGCCACGGGGCTGAAGGGCGCGGGCGGCGGCGGTGGCGGCGGCGGCGACGGGCACCAGGGGGGCTCGGCCTCGGCGCCGGGGGGCGAGCGGGCGGCCGGACGCGGCGCGGGCGACGCGGGCGACACGGGCGACGCGAGGCCGGACGCGCCGGGGCCGGGGGCCGGGGGGCCCGGCGCGCGCTGCGCCGCCAGGAACTGCCGGGGCCGCGCGTAGCTGAAGGCGCCGGACGGCGGCATGGCCGGGGCGCTCATGGGCCCCGGGGCGCCGGCCTCCTGCTCCAGGCGCGCCTGCTGCTGCAGCTGCTGGATCTTCAGGGGGTCCCTGGGGAGAGGCAGAAAACGACACCTTCAGAGAGGGAAGTCGGGGTCGTGGCAGGGGGGAGGGACAGGGGGAGTTGCCGACACAGCTGACCCCGTCCGCCCGCCCCAGGGCGCTGGCTTGGGGGGTCCCGGGCACTGAATCCTGCGCCCGGCGCTAGGGTAAGGCTGGGGCCATGTGGCACCCTGGGGTGGCCCGAATGTGAGTTTTACCTAAGGTGAGCCAGCCCCGTTTCCGAGTCGGCATGGATAGTTTGTCTGGCTTCACAGGGCCTGAAGTATTCAAAGGAAAGCTTGGGACTTGACTCTCAGCCCTCTCATTTGTGGCCAATCTTTGGGAAAAGAACTCTTATCGGAAGGAGAAAGTTAAAAGAATAAAACGGTCGATTTAAGTTATTTTTGGCAGATTTAGGGTAGTCCCGTTTGGCTACTTGGATGCTGTCAACTCTGCCTTCAATAAATACAGCAGACTTTTTTTAGTTTCTGCATTTGTTCCCTAAAAAAAAATGTACAAAACTTACTGTAGCTGAAATTGTTTGTGGTAGTAGACCCTGAAATGCCAATTATTTATATAAAACTTAACACTTATACTGATATTTTGTGCCCTATTTAAAACACATGCAAATGTGTTTTAACATCTGTTGTTAACATGTAGGTGTTTAATAAGCAATAACATTATATAGTAATGCAGTTTTAATTCCCCAAGTATTTTCCATTGAGAAGAGATTGAATTTTAATTTTTGAAAAAGAAGTTAGTAAGCTGCCAGCAATTAGTTAAAATCTTACTGTTTTACTCATAAGTTTTTCTGTTTAACTGAATTTTACCTCCAAGATGTTTTCCTTTGTTCATGGCTATCAAAAGAAACTTCAACAGAAGGTGGCACTATAACAAGCAGATAAAACAGGAACGATGCCATGAATAGGAAAAGCTACTCTCTTCACTTCAACCCTTTTTAAGCTAAAAGACAAAAACACCAAATCTTCCTTATCTGTAGGTAATTGCCACCCTCAAGCTTTCATAAATTCAAAGCACTAAAAGGAACTGAAGCTGCTGACAAGTAAAAATACGAGATTTCGATGTGTTACCAAGTATCATCAGCCATGGGAACGTCAGCAAAAATGTTCTAAATTCCTTCCTGTGTCTTCTGTTAACTCTGGATAATTATCCAATAAAGTGATTACAGTTAAATTCATAAAACAACAGAGCAAGAAACACTTTCTGGGGAACCAAAAAGTATAGAGAAGATATCTCTATATGCTGAATCTGTGCAGAGCATCAAAGGTTCCAACACCAAAGAACTCGGTGAAGACCTACAGAACTTTTTCTGAGCTTTTTAAAAGTAGCCAGGCCACTGCTGGGATTCACCAGGACACCAAAGTTCCAGATGTCCTTGTGGTTAGGGTAGCCTGTCCAGCACATGTGCTCCTGTGTTCATGTATTTAGAACTGGTCCAAGAATAGAACTCATAAAAACTACCCACCAGCTTTAAAACCTGTCATCCAGCACTCTAATTCCAAATCCACAAATGTTCCTTTCTGATCTTTTTTGCCATTACCATCTCCTACTTATTTCCTAGGTATGGAAAAATGCACCTATTTCTGGAGTGTTTATCATCACCATTCAACTGACCTGCGCACCTGGACTGGGAGTGATTTGTGTGGCCTTCATCGAAGGCACTGAACCCTAATCTGGGTCACCCTGGGCTCATAAAAGCCAGAGTCACCACTGTCAATTTTAAGGCAGGGGTCCCCAGCCCCCAGCCACGAAGCTTCATCTGTGTTTGCAGCCACTCCCAAGAACTAGCATCACTGCCTCGGCTCCACCTCAGATCATCAGGCATTAGGTTCTCATAGTGCACCGGTCTCTGCTGCCAAAAATGTTGGGGACCACTGTTTTAAGGTATTTTAAGTTTGGCTTGGCATCAGCAATGGCTTTGTAATGGCTCTGGAAAGGCTGCTACAAACATATCATGCCCTATATATGGTGTGAGGGAGCAGGTCCAGAGAAGCTAGTCTTCAAAGAAGCCGGGGCAGGAAAGCACAGACCACTACACTGGTTCTAACTTTCTTCATGGGGTTAAACCTACTCACTTGGGCATTTAAAAAACCCATCAAGTTTGCTAACTCAAGTGGGCTCAAAGCTGAGATGCTACTTTTAATAATAAGTAACAGTTCAAGAAATTATTTATGTGGCATTTCACAAGAAACAAAACTAGCGTTTTGACTACTAATGTATATTGCAATGAACTTTGCTAGAGTTTCCCTCCCCCACTCCCCACCCCCATCGTGCACTAGGTGAGGAATACGATATGCATGGAATTGGAGAGGTGGGGAAAGGGAGAGCAAAGCAGTTATTTTTCATCATCAAGTGTCTGACTTAATTTTTGTGTGAATCATCATTTTTAAAAAACTTGAGTTAAGTGGATCTGACATGAGTTCTGAGATGATGAGATGCACAATTCCAAGCTGTTTTCTCAGTCTTCATTTTTTTTTAAAATAAAAGCTGATTTTCACCAAGATAAAAAAGCAAAGGAAATGAAGGGTACCAGAAAGGCAAAATCGCTTGTGGCCTTTGGATATTACTTAAGAGTTATTTATTATAACAGTTCATCACTTTTCTGCTGCCCTTTCTCTGAAAATGAAATAAAATGAAGTTGAATTGAACATCTTGAAAATACATGGTAAAGGCTGAAAAGTTAGGTTGAGTCCATTTAGACAGCCCTAGTCACAAGTCCAAGGCTTGTTAAAGTCTTCAGTTTTGCACAACTGCTCCATCAAACCCCTCCCAGCTTCCTTTTTTCCTCTCTCCACCACACCCCCAATTCAAAAAGACTAAGATATTCCTTACTCTTACTCCTCCTTCTATTCTAAAGTTTCAATGCTTAAGGAAGTGAGACTTGTAGATTTTTTGTTAGGTACCTGTCATAGTCCACTTACAAATGGGAGGGGTCACTGAGCAAGTTACCTGCAGAGCCAGGTTAGATCTGTGTCTGTCCTGGCTCCCTTCTCTACACCAGGCATGTCAACATAAAAGGACCTGAACTAGCACTAGACTTGGGGGTAGGGTTGCTTTGTAAGTTATATAATGTCTAACCACTATGCGATACGCCTGAAACTAATATAATACTGAATGTCAAGTGTAATTGGAAAGTTTTTTAATTAAAAAAAAAAGTATAAAAGAACCCCTATCTTCTCTCTCTCTCTCTCTCTCTCTCTCTCTCTCTCTCTCTCTATATATATATATATATATATATATATATATATATATATATATATATATATTTTTTTTAAATCTGTAGTCATCTTCCCTTCTTAGGGATTTGTTATCCTTCCTTGCAGCCATAGCATCCAGGGCCTTTAGGGTCTGAATTATCAGTCAAGGTTTTAAATATTTACATATTTAAGAGTTGATTTAAGAAGATCTGACTTCAAACTTGATTCTTTTTAGGGTGAAACTGTGAAAAGATGAGAAGATTTTGGAGCTCAGGAAGGGAAAACGTAAATATTAACTCAGTAGACTGGGTTTCTATATTACAGAAAATCATGAGCCTCCCTACCCTACCCCACCCCAAGGGCTTGGGCACAACTTGTAAGGAGAACAGTTTTACAGATGTTTGGATGGGGCAAAGATTCAGATTTGACAGAGAGATTTGGAAACTGATTCACTTTCCAATTCAGTAATCTCTCCCACCACTAAAGCTGCCTTGGAGAAAGTAACCAGCTGAGCAGCAGCGTGGCACAGGAGTAAAACAACACTGGCTTAGAACACAACTCTGCTAGCTACTACCTGTGGGGTCGCCACGAGGATTACATGAGTACAGTGCCTGGTGCACAGGAGGAGCTCAATAAATGTTCCACGGCAGAAGAGAACAGCCCCATCAATCCTGGTTACTTTATAAAATGGGCCTTTAAGAAATGAAGATAATGTTCTACTTACTGCAGGGGATTTTCCTCTTCATCTGTTCCCCTGAAGGTAGATGGCAAGGGGAACAGCAACGGCACGTGGGGACATGGGAAACTAGATGGGTGATGGGCTCCCAGACCAGCTAAGATGGCCTTAGTGGCTGCTCCTCACCCTTCTACTCACAAAGCCAAAGTAGGGGTGGAAGGTGAAGAAGGGACAGCACTTATCATGTGCCCGGCACTGGACTGACTCAGTTACAACAACCCTGGGTGGGGCTGGGGGGTGGTTATCCCCATAGGTGAGGGAGGTCAAGTAACCTAAGGGCAGAACCTGGAGGTGAAGTGCTCAGGGAACAAAAAAGGTTTATTAAAGCATTAGTCATTGTTAGTGTATATTACTTTTTCTCTGGGGAACTGCAGCCCAAGCTCAAAATAAAGGACATGCAAGTAAACAAATTTCTAGAAAGCAACTTTTATGTAAATTGGAAATTGCCGGTATGTCTCTCTAGAGCAACGTCTGGATTGCGAGAATTTATCCCCAGTTCATACTAATAAGGATGGAGTATCTGTAATGGTCTGGAGAAACTCCTGGGATCGAAAACCTGGAAAACATTTGTGTTTTCGGAATATGTACGCCATTGGTTCACGTGTTTTATCTTTTATCGTGTGGTACTGAAGCAACTGTGTGACAGTGAGCTGTGGTACCGCATGCACCTCTGACCCTGGGCCTCTGGCCCTGCGACCTGCAAGCACCCTGAAGGCAGCCCTGGGACTGTCAGCATCCTCACAGCACTAAACGTGGCAGACGTGTCACGATCAATGATGACAACCATGTTAACTTCTGGCTGTGACTTCTGTACCCTGCTGGGTTCGTCGGGCACATTCAGCAGGGCAGTCCTACATCAGAGGGCCCCATATGGACTGGGGAATTTTAAGAATTTTCCAATGGATGTAGTTAAGTGAATTAGGGGGCAAACTTCTGGGTGTTCGCACAACATAGTTCTCTTTCGGACTGGGATTCGCTCAGGATCATATATATGAGAGAGCTCCACACATTAGTTCTGGGAACTTAGAAAACAGAATATGAAACTCCTACAAGGGCTTCAGTTCGGGAGGGTACTCATTAAGCTCCCTCTACGACTCTATTACATTCAGACTTCAATTGTCTTATTCTTATTGTTACTCATGATTCTATTTATGCTTTCATGTCATAGAAACTGGGTCCACTGGTGAGTTAATCTCTAACAGCTTGCTTTGCTTAGCACTAATTTATTATTGCTCCTCAGTAAAAGGTATATAAATCACAATCTTAAAAGCAATCATTTACACAATAAAAATAAGTTTACATAAGCCAAATGTATTATATTGGGTTTAGGGGAAATTATTAAGTACAAAAATAACTGAAATTAAATACATTCCTCATAAGTCTGGGGGAGAGGGCGGTGATAGATTTGGATTTTCTACAAAGTACCATGAACATGTGAATGTTAAAATCAAATTAAAATGGACCACTGCTTGGGAATGCGTGTTTAACATGTACTGCAAAATGACACCGGTTTCTTTATAAAAGCCCATTCTTTGATCTTTAATTCATTCTGAGCCTTTTGTACATCATGCTGACTCTCCAGACTGAGCCAGTACTGAGCACAATTACATAGGAAGGTTCAAGAAAGAAGTGACCTGAGTGAAATCAGCACACGACTTGAGTCTCTCTCAGAAAGACTCGTCTTTTCCTCTTAGAATAAGAACTGCATTTGGCTCTGCTACGGAAAAACAGTAGCTCTTTCTGTCGTAATGCATAAAGCTGATCTCTATTTGAAGTCATTCCATGTACCATGAGAAGGAGAGGGAGCAGTTGGTGACCAGTTCATTATCCTCCTGGGAACGTCTCCAGAATATCAAAGGATGGCTGCGTCTCTTGTAGCACAGGGAACAAGGACTGAGAGGCTAGGAGATGGTGTGCTGACAAGGGTCAATACCAACATGAGCTGTTCATTAGACCTCGAACCCCGCAGTTGGCTGCCCAGATGCAGAGAATTCTCCTTCCTGAGGCCTGTGGAGATCCAACAGTCCATGGGGTAAATGGTCACTGGCTTTGTGAAGGCTGCAGGACAGGATGTGGTCCAAAGCATTTACAGCCCCACCAAAAGAAAAGGAGGTATCCCAGCACAGATTGTATGTGATAAGGGACAGGCTTTGATGGTGTTTACAGTTGTGATAAGTCTGATGAAACTGAGTGACGTGGAACGCTGGCATTTCAGCCTTAACCTTTTTTGGGGGAGGAATGTGAGGTCAGGGTCTAAAGGCATCGACTCCACATCACAGCTAAATGCCTTAAATAATTCTCATTTCTATTGCTGCATAGGCCAGTGGAAACAGCTTGAAGATATTAGCTGCTGATTCTTATAAAAACTATGCTAATTTAATGGACATTAAAAGAAATTAATATGGACTGTTCTCAACTGAAAATGTTTGGTATTAATTCTTAACATAGACAAAGTACATTTTTTAAGAAAAATCTATTTTCCAATCTTTTTTGTCAATACTTAAGGCGAAATCAGTGATCTCATTTCTAACGGAAACATGAAAGCTGCCTGACAGACAGATGTTAAGGAAGTTTAAGGGCTTTAGCATAAAATTTCTCTGAGATTTTAAAGAATTAGGGGAAAAAAGATGGACAGATACTTAGCTTTTGGTCTTACAATGAAATGAAGAATTTGGCAAGTTTTATGGTTTCATGTAACTCATGTTTCCTCAAATTTCTATTTTATCACTGAGAGACTCATCCCATCACTTCTGTGTCATGTCCATTTTAGTTTATGCTTGCCGAACTGAATATATCTAAAACTGTGGGGTGTAGTTTGTTATTTGTAAGAATGAATTATTTCTAAGTGTCATATCTTTTCAATGAAATAACCATTACCTATTTACCGAATGGCTTTAATTCTACTGAAAGGACAAAATAGCAATCCTCTCACTTCTCTATTCCTTCCAAACATTTTACCTTCCATATCTCCCTTTCCATTCACATGTAAAAGGCTCAATAAATATTTTTTGAATTTAATTGAAAATTTCAGATTTCTCTCTAAAGTACAAAATTAGCTGTTCCATCAAGCTATACGGCATTCAGGAACTAGGTGATACATTTTTCTAAAGGAGCACAGATACCCTGCAGATAAAGCCACGACTGCACAGATTATGTACAGGTAAGAACAAAGTAAAGCAAATGTGCAAATAGTTCAACTCCAGGTTGGCCACTAGCTATTTGACTGCACAATTCACTGTCCTCTCTGGCATCCAGCTTCTCAACTTTAAAAAGTGGAAATTTATAATGTAATATCTGTAAGGTGTCAATAAACTTTCAAATTTTATTATCCTTATTTTTTAGTCCAGTAACATCTGAACATTATAAAGAAATTAATTTTAAAGGAACTTGTAAGCAACTAACCAAGTCTCAGTATGGTGTTTATTTGTATACACGTATTAACCTCATGCATATGCTGTTTTCATATCCATTTCAACTATTTTTGAAAAATGAACATATAATTTTTTTGGTAAAAAGCAATAGATTTTAAATGCATTAAAGGGGCAAACTGAAATCATTTCATAGTAAATCTTATAAAAAAGATACTTTTTTGAAAGGAGGAGGAGAATTTTATACCATGAAAATTATTATCTACTTGGCTAATATTAGTTATTTTTTCTCTTAAGACAGATATACCTGTAGATAAATTTTGTCCAAAAACTAAGAAAAAGTAGTTTTTGGATTTTGTGCGTCTTGAAACACTTCCTATGGCAATTGGATTGGAAGTGGCCCTGCTAGAATGTTCTCCCTTAAAGAAGCATGTGAACTATTTCAGTGGCTCAGCCACTGTTCTGTTAATAAACCTTTCCCTCCTTTTTATTATGAAACTTTTTCTGTCCTTCGGCCTAATTTTATAAACTGTCTAAAAATTAATTTAAGGTATTTCATTCAACATAAAGATAGGGTTACACCGTGCTCAGGACCCATAATCGGACAGGCCTGGTCGTTTCTGCAGTCTCTAATAGTGTGAGTTCTCAAGTGCCTTTTCCTGAAGCACTCTCCCCTCTGACATCAACATGACTGTCCTTGCTCTCCTGCCTTTGATACTGTGCCTCACGGGTCCTTTTCCAGCTGTCTCACTGTGGATGTCCCATCGAGATTTAAACTTAACCTTCTCTTGGTACAAGTAATCAAGAGCATCACTATCTCTAACTCAGACCTCAGTCTTGAAGTCCAATTCTATTACCCATATCCATATAACTTAATCACTTCAAATTGGGCATGTGTAAAACAGGGTCCTCTCTCACCCCCATCTAATTTCTCCTCCTGGTAATGCCTGATATTGAGATTCCAAAAATTTGGACCATGATCATCCTAACATCCTTATCTCCAATGACTGCTCTACCTCCACTTTTTCATTCTTCCACATTAGCCTCACTACTCCCTGAACTTGCCCTGGGTTGTTCTTGATCTTGGCCTCTTCTCAATCACTGCCTTTTTAGAAAGCCCACCCCCACCATTCTCTCCATCCACAGAGGTAGTCTTGACTTTCTGTGCCCCTTTCACTGTCTACCTCTTCTTGAAGGCCTTCCTAACGGCACAGCCATTCTTTCTCCCTTCAAACTGCTCCAGCCCACAAGGCAAGTTGGCGTGGCAGGGGCTGGCAGTGGCACTACCATCTCACACCCACGGCCAGACCTCCCAGAGCCAGGCCCGTGTTCTTTGTGTCCTCTTGGTGATTACAATGCTTGGCACACAGATGTCACTAAATACTTGTGAAGAGATTGCCAGAAAAGTGAAACAATTAGAGCTCTCACAATGTCAGTACTTACCATTTCTGGCTTTTTCGTATCCAAAATATGAAACTCCCATTCCCCAAAAGAGAGTGTTTGCGAGGCTGGTAGCACAGTTCCTAATCTGGCAGCTGTGAGGCACTCCATCATGTTCCAGGCAGCTGTACCAGTGCCCATTTTCCATTTTATTTGGTTATCAGTCAAAAATGCCCCAAGTTTATGTTTACCTTGAGCAAAAGTGCCTCAGGGTTATTTTCAGTACTTGGTGAGAACTGCAGTCATCTCTAGGCAATTCTTTGCTTTAGTAGGGCCCATTCTTCCCATCACAGCAATGCTCTACAGCCACTCTTTCAAAGCATAGACTGCATCCTGAGATAACAAAGTTGGTCCCTACACAGAAAGAGGAAATGGTTCCCTTGTGTGTCCATTGTGTAGCAGGTCAGAAAGACCCAATGACCCAACTGAGTGTTACTAGCAAGGCGACACTGAATGTCTGTGCTGGGGCTGGAATCTGAAGCACTGATGTCTGCCTGGAACTTCACACTGAGGCCCAGATTTGTTCGAGTGTTGCGAAAATACTGCCAAGAGTTCTTAATGGCTGATACGAAGTTAAAGAATGTGTAGGCGGAGGTCACGCTTTATTTCTGGAAGGAGAATGGGGCCATGGGTTGGTGACATGCAGTAAGCATTCATAAAAGCGAGCGATGACTCAGCAGTAAGTGGAGAATTGAATGCATTCCTTCTTAAAATCTGCCTCTACCTTATTCTTTGTGGGTTTGTAATCACAGCCCCCCAACCCTTGGTCACAGGGGGAGCATGTGACTCAGGACTACCCAATTATTGTATGGCTTCAACAAATCATTCCAGGATAAATATATTGTCCAAGTAGGGCCAAGCAAGCCTTTGTCATACTGAAGATGACAGGGAAATGTGTCTCTTGTTCCTTTGATAGCTAGCTACGAGGATAAATCCCCAAGAGTTGCTGCGTGGCATGGAAGGAAGAGCCCACAAAAAGGAAGCCAATACATAAATACTGAAGTCACATGGAGAGATAAAAGACAAGAAGGGAGACAGTTAAAACTGAGATGCTATCATAGCACCTGGATGCAGATAACCCACTGACCAGGTTATCTCTGAATTCCATGCACAAAATAGTTAAAATACTTGCTCTCTCCCCACCCAGCCCCTTGCTCCTGGACTTTTTTTTTTTTTTTTTTTTTGTTGCCTAAGTTACTTCAAGAGCCCTCTATTTAAAAATATGGCCTTGGAAACTAACCCATCCAATCTCCCTATTTTAAAGAAATGGAAATGGAAACAGAAATTAAGAAACTTCACAAAATTATCAGCTTGTTAGTGCCAAAGCCCTGACAAGAACATCTTGCTGGTAAGAGTAGTATTAAAAATTAATAGTACTATGGGAAGTTGATGAATCACTACATGGATGAATGCACAGACTGTTCATTAAGTTATGAAAAAAGCTATCAGAAGGACTAAAAACAAATGGTTAAAAGTGCTTATCCTCCGGAGAGCAAGACTAGAATGAGGCGGAGGAAGCCTTTTCTTTTACAGGCTTCTTTACTAATAGTTTATTTTTTTTAACCTTGGGCCTATAAAATATTAATGTTTGAAATATATAAAATTCTTAAAACATGTACATTATAAACATATAATCTTTAAAACAAGAAGTTCCAGAAGCTTATATTTTAAAGAAGGTCACATCGTGAAGAAAAGTGTCATCCTATGGTCTTAAGACAGAAGCTAAATGTCCTGGCAGCCTAAGTACATATGCGCCCTATGTTTGAAGTTGCCAGAGGAGGCCCTCCTCCAAAGAATGCAATCGATCATGACTGTTACCACTACTACCAGCAGCACCAACAGCATCACCACTACCACCACCCACTACCCCACCACTACTACTGATAGTAGCTAAGTATTACTGAGCACTTAAACCATGTACCAAACACCATTATACATGCTTCATCTATATTAACTCTCATTTAATCTCTACCATAACCCTAGAAGATACACCTCTTTTATTATCTCCATTTTACAGATTAGGAAACTGAAGCACAAAGAGATATTAAGTTGCTCAAGGTTACACAGCTGGAAGCACTGCAGATAAGATTTAAATTGGGGAGGTCTGGCTCATGACCATTATGTTAGGGTATCTATAACGAGGCAACAGGACTTATCTAGTCCTTCCATGTGCACGGTGATTTCTTCAGCCACAGAGGACCTTTCTAATGTGGGTCCCACCCAAGCCTGGCTCTAACTGTCCCTCCAACCCTCTGTTCCTTTGTTACTGGGATACAGACACAGCTGTGGAGCTCAAAACAGCTACCGATAGCAACAACCCAACTACATCTGGATATTCTACAGGTGTAATTACAAGTAGGTCTTGTTTACACCTCATATTCTAGGCTTTACAAACCTTTATTTATTGGAAAAACTATAATAAAATACAAGGCAACTTGAAGGAGTTGGTTTTGAAACTAAAAAATTATGTTTGCCCCAGAATTTCTTACTTCAGTATGTACCATATCAACCAGCATACATGACATTGAGAGACGACTGAATGCTCAGTTTCTACTAACTAATCACAATCTATTCACAGCTATACAATATAATGAAGTGTAGGGACAGGAATACGAAACTAATTGGTAGAGATTCTCAGTGCACATTTTACAAGTTAAAAGTGAATCCAAATTTCTGAGCAGATTCAAGAGACGTGTCAAATAACAGCAATAAATGTTATCACGGAGTTCCTTGGAAAAGAATTACTTCATACTTATAATTCTGTCCTTCACTTTCCTCTTTGAAGATGCTCATTGTAGAAAAAAATAAAGAAATGGGAGAATAATGTCTTAAACCATTGGAACTAAACTCCTAAAAATGGCTTTGTTTCTGAAAACACAGACAACCCTTTTTAGCATCTCCTGTCACTGGGCTACTTCGTGATCCTGGCATAGTGATTATGCCACCTATTATTTGTGTGATCTGGACTAAGTTAAGAGAGGTCCAAATTTCTTCATATCTATGAAAGAGAAACTTGGACTGTTTTTAAATAGTCTCTTTAAAGTTGTAAAGTTCCACTAAGCTATAAAATCCATTATCTAGTCTTTTAATATTAATAGTTCAACATTATTAATTTGTTAGGTTTATCTCTTGAAAGACTGCATCGCTTAAATATACTGGATTGTTTTTTGTTATATCTTGCAAATGCTGATGAACAACAATAAATTTATAAAGGTAATTTTTTAGATTTAACATTGGCCTATCGCTGAAGAACTAAACATTTCTGAATAAATAAAAAGCTGCCAATAACATATATCAATCTCACAAGGGTAAATAATGAAAGGTATGCACACTTGGACCTGGGTCATCAGAGTAATTCATCTTCTCTTAAAGGTCGACCATTGCTAGTCTAATGTTAGTGGCCTAGACATACAGTCAAGGTTCCACAGGCGAATGCAGGCCTCGCCTGATCACCAGGCTCTCATTCTCACCTCTCCTGCAGAGAGGGAAAAAGTTCTTGCAAAAAATTCAAAAATGCATTTTGGCAAGCTCAAGAGAGTAGCTTAGTAGCATGAATTAAGAGACTTGTGACCATGGAAAAGAACTGTAAATTTTAAATGGCTTTGACCCTTCTTAGCTTTTGACCAAATGACCTTGACATTCCTGAGAGGCCAAGGATGAGACGCAGTAATGCCAGTGCTGACTGACCTTTATTCTGAGGAGGCAGATCCCATCCTTCTAGCAGTAAATGGAGTATGTCCAAATGTGTCTTGGGAAGAACTGTAATAAATGAGCTTCCCTCCCTGAGAAATGGCTAAAATCCCTAAAATAATTCTTAGATAAAACCACCCAATTATTTAACGTAATTACTCTTAAGAAAGAAATGAGAGAAATGTGTCATAGCCAGATGAAGTTTCCAACATGGTCACATATGACAGTGTATTATTGATACTCATTTTGTGTGGCATTCTATCAAATGGAGTTTTCTAAAATACTGCATTTATGACTATCTCTATTATAAAAAAAAAAAACCTGTAACTTCTTGAAATGCTTTCTGAAAGAACATTTTATAATATGTGCAGATGTAGTATTGAGCTTATTTTACTATATTTTATTAATCTTTTCTAAAATATGTAAAAATGAAATTTGCTGCCTACCGACCACCTTGGGTTTTTATGATTATACTGTAAGATTTTATACATTAAGTGGCCCTTCATTTAGAGAAGTAGTATACACACCTGGATATGACTGTGCTTTTTAAAGTACAAAACAAATAACAGAAAGAGCCACCTGAATGGGTCAAGCACCTGCATGATGATGTATACAGGAAGTTCACGAAATGTGTACATGGAAGGCACCTGAATCACCTCTTCCAGCAGAGTAATGTCAGTCTGTCCAAGCACAACACAGGAAGTTGAGTCAATAACTAGGTTTCTTCGCTCTTAACCTCTCCAGTGAAGACATCAAGGCACAAAACTTCTTTCACTAAAAGACTTTTACTAACAGTTAAACCAAAAGTCATTTCCAGCAAGGATACAGATAAATATTCCCAAGAGCAAGGGAAAGATACATTCCAGATCAGTCAGGTTCCAGCAAGCGCCGCTTCTTCCTGCAGAGTGAGGAGTGAGCCTTTGCTTAGGAATAATGCAGAGCTGACTGCCCCACAGTGTTATATCTCAATAACAAGGCATATCATTCATGCGTGTGGGGGTGTGCACATATCCATACGTATGACTAGACGTAGTGATATCAGCATAATGCGATTTCCAAGTTTAAATATGATAAAATTATTCTCTAAGGGATATAGGCCTGAGTAAAAACAGTACAGACTATATTTCATTACACTTGAATTATGAACTTCACCTTTGAAATATAATTTATCCTGATGAAGCCCCTGGTAAAGAAAAGCATTATCTGTAGTGTCAGAAGCACAAGCAATTCAACCCACAACTCTCACCTTATATAAAAATTCACTCATATAAATCTTCAACTTAAATATGAACCTGAAACTACAACATTTCAAGAAGACATAGGAAAATCTTTGTGCCCATAAGTTAGGCAAAGAGTTTGTACCTTAGACATTGATCTATGAAAGAGAAAAAAACTTGATAAATTGGACTTCACTAAAGTTAAAAACTTCTGTCCTTCGAAAGGTATAAGATACAAAAAGTACACCCTGAAAAGTATGTCTTCATCTGATAATTTTTCCTCTCAATCCAATTTCCCGCCTCAGCATCAACTGAATAGTTACCGTTGCTACTGTTCCCTCCCAAGATGGCTCATGCATAAGCGTGCACACACGTGCACACACACACACACAATATGGTAGTTCTATTGCTCTTTATACCAAGATTTTTTAAAAACACAAAACTTTGATATTTGGTTCATTTATTATTCAGTGTAGTCCCACACTCTTGATAGCATTCATGGTCATGCACACAGCAGAGACCAAATTCCTTGGAAGTAATTAGTTTTGAAGTTTACTTAAGCAAATATGGAAAAAATAAAATAAAAAATTCTTTTGCCTCAGTTAAAACAAACTAAAAAAAACCCCTTTCCTATATTCCCAGTCTCACTGTGTATTATTTAGGCCACACTTCATGTGTTAGCTATGTCAGCTATTGTATCCTGGGGGAGAGACATTGTCATCTAGGGCCTGGAACCAAAATATTATCTGATGTACATAGAAACCAGTTTTATCAGTTGCTTCCATTTCTCTGAGTTTGGGTATTTTAAAATAACAAATTCTCTTTTAAAGAAAAATAAGGCTCTCTTTAGTCACTTGGATAATTAGAAGTATTTGCCTAAGGTTGAACTGAAACCATTTTCACTCTACACTTCCTAAAAGACTCATTTAATGCCTAAGTGAATAAGAATACTGTCTCACTCAAACTCATTTTCTTGTTTTATTTCTTCACAGCATTTATTATTTGAATTATTACATTTACATATCTCTTTTCATACTTCCTGCTGAATGCCCAGCCCTCCACTCCGGCCCACTCCAGCTCTGGGAGGCCAGTGCCTTGCAGGAGGGGACATCTTCTGTCTAGTCATACACGGCTGTGGTTCAGGACCCAGGGTGGGCCCTGATGTTGGATAGTTAAGGAGGCATGAGCAACTAAAGAATAAAGGCTCCTCCTAAAACCTCCCTTTGGACCTCCCTGGCACACCCATTTTACAGTTATAAATTACCCCTACATCCTGAGGAACAAAGAAGTAGAAGGTCATAAAATAGTGGCTGGTTTAATCTGGCCGCAGGGGTGTGTGCAGTCGGCTCTACACTAACCTCTTCGTAACCATAGCTTCATTATACCATCAATATAACACCATGCCTATTCCTGGAAGTTCATGAATCTAATTATAACAGACCGAATTCTGGGTAACCACATGCCCAGTAGGCAGAGTTATATAACACCTGAATTTAATCAAAATGATCTCACATGCCAATCACCTAGCACCACCCCCACAACAAGCTATCAAAGCCTCAACAAGTGTCTGCTTTAATGGCTCGGTGCAAAAGCATTTGTGTATACCCCATTTTATTTCCTCTAGACCTGCACTGTCCAAATATGGTAGCCATTGGCTGCACGTGGTTACTGAGCACTCAAAATGTGTCTAGTCCAAACGCAGATGTGCTGTGAGTTTAAAATACACACCAGATTCTGGAGATTTAATTAAAGGAATGTAAAATGATTCTGAAGCTTTAATTAAAAGAGTGTAAAATGATCTCATTAATGATGCTTATATTACTTACATGTCGAAACTATTTTTAATCTACTGGGTTAAATGAAAATATATTATTAAAATTAATTTTACTTATTCCTTTTTTGTTTCTAACATGACTACTAGTAAATCAAAACTGCCTAGGTAGCCGGTAGTTTTGGTTCACATTATACTTCTAAAAGACAGTGCTCCGAAAGGCCTGGTTGGTTCTAAAAACTCCCTTCTTTTCACAGGGGTTACTGTCTTTTTTATCCTATTAGATATCTACTAAGGGCTCCACTGAATAGGATTCATACTGCAGACCCTTTGAATCTAAAGAGTTGGTCTCTGGTGATGGATTCATCCATGACAGTGTCAAAAAGCTGTCCTCCAATTTCTCACTCATTGTCTTACTTATTTACTGACTTCTCAGAAAGTAATATCAGAAATTAATCTATGACTGTGTTTCTCAAACTGTTCTACTCTCCTAAGACATTCAGACACAGCAGGCCTGTTTGAGGCATCCTCAGTGCTTACTCATTGCGATGGATAAGGACACTCGTCATCTCCAGTAGCTCATTGTCCTTTGGGCAATAAAGAAGAGACTCCATTTCCTTCGAAAGCCTTATTAACCCATGAAGATCACACTTTAAGGTCACAGTTACATAGGAAAATTAATCCTGCCAGCTGCAGTGAGCACAGTTATCAATCAGTCATGGGGAAGAAGCTGTGAGGTAAAAGGCAAAAGAGAGCAGGCTCTAGGGTGAATTTTCATGAATTTGAATTTTCATTCACATGAAATACAGTGTCAGCTTTGGATCATGTAATAGAGCAAAACAAAAATGATGTAACATGTCAACAACAGAGGGAACAACCAAGTTACAAAGCCAAGGTTTTATATTTAAATAAGAGCACGGATTTGATTTTTTCCTTTAGTTTAAAAGTGTTTAAATAAAAGTTTCAGTTAAAAAGGACACAAACAATAGCCCACTTAAGACACACAGACTATTATTATATTTAGAGTAAGTTTAGGGGAATGGGAGAGAATCTAGATTGCATCGTGCCAGAGAGGCAGAACACAGCTCTTTGATAGATATTATTTTATTTATAAAAGACTGCATTCACTTACTACTGCCTCCTTGGTAAAATTCATTCTGAAAAGTTAATACAGTCTTCTCAACCAGAGTATTATCATTAAGTAACTTTCTTTTGATCCAAAAGTCATTGTCTCAGAAAAAAACCTGCCAAGTAAAGAGACTGCAACAGATTCCTTCTTCATCCTCTCAGTAAAAGGTAAAATGTTAATTAAAATGTTATTGATGCTTGTTCAAACTTAATGAAGACAAGATGCCTGGAAAAACATCTTATAACACACTGGTGAGCATGTAACAAAAAAACAAAGCCTCCTGGTATTATTAACAGTTTGGCTAAATGTAGTGGGCAGCCCTCCTGCTACGCAGCATATTTTCCCCTGGGATTCAGTTAATATAAACGAAGCCAACGGAGGGACCCTGGTTCTCCTCCATCGACATTATATCTTTCCTCCTTGTTAGGAAATCTTCTTTAAACCCAGGGTTTTGCTCTAAACAATCAGAGTTTAATTCTCAATGAGCAACTCTATACAGGGAGCTGCTCTCATCAGAAGGGCTACTATACGTCAGGAGAAACGTGGGTGACAGTAGCATCATTATGGAAAGCATTAAGAAGATACGTTTAATGTTTCCTGCTGAAGGTACCCTTAAAAAAGTACCTTTAATGTTCCTCAAAGTTTTGCTTTCTACATATATGTTTTGACATATGCATGTGTTATGGTGGACAGAGAGAGGAGAAATGAGAAACTCTTAGATTCCTGATTTATCACAATTGCAGTATCGGTTCTGACTGAAGATTCTTGTATCTGATTGATCATAAGATGATGTGGAAACTAATAAGCTATGACTCCCTTCCTCTCCCATGAAACATTCTACAACGTGATGTTTAATTTGTCAGACAATTTCAAATTATTATTATTTTTTTGCTCTGAGATATCACTATATTAGCATATTAACCTGGCAACAAAAGCAAAAACAAACAAGTGGGACGACATCAAACTAAAAGCTTCTGCACAGCAAAGGAAACCATCAACAAAATGAAAAGGCAACTTACTGAATGGGAGGCAATATTTTCAAATCATATATCTGATAAGGGATTGGTCACTAAAATATATAAAGAACTCATACAAGTGAATTACAAAAAAGCCCAATAATCCAATTTAAAAAATGGGCAGAGGATATGAATAGACATTTTTTTTTCCCAAAGAGGACATACAGATGGCCAATAGGCACATGAAAAAGTGCTACATCACTAATCATTAGGGAAATGCAAATCAAAGCCACAACGAGATATCCCATCATACCTATTAGAATGGCTATCATCTAAAAAGACAAGAAATAACAAGTGCTAAAGAGGATGTGGAGAAAAGGGAACCCTTGTGCATTGTTGCTGGGTTGCAAATTAGTGTAGCTGCTATGGAAAACAGCTTGGAAAGTTCTTTAAAAATTAAAAATAGAACGACCATGTGATCCAGCAATTCTACCTCTGGGTATTTATCCAAAGAAAATGAAAACTGACTGGAAGAGGTATATGCACCCCCCCATGTACATTGCACCATTATTTAAAATAACCAAGACATGAAAGCCTAAGTGTCCATCAAAGGATGAATGGAGAAAATGTGGTTCACACACACACACACACACACACACACACACACACAAACACACACACACATATCATTCAACCACAAAAATGAAAGAAATCCTGCCATCTGCAATACCATAGATGACCTTCTTTGAGGGAATTATATGCTAAGTGAGATCAGTTAGAAAAAGACAAATATGAATACATCGATCACTTTTACGATCTAAAGACACCAAACTCATAAAAAGGCCAGATTGGTGGTTGTCAGATGTGGGGGTGGGAGGTAAGAGAAATAGGTGAAGGCAGTCATAGGTGCAAACTTCCAGTTATAAGATAAATAAGTCCTGGGGACATAGTGCACAGCATAGTGACTGTATTAACTGTATTATATATCTGAATGTTGCTGAGAGTAAGTCTTAAAAGTTCTCATTATAAGGAAGAAAATCTATAACTATGTCCAATGATGGATATTAAGCAAACTTATTGTGGTAATATTTTGATAAACTACATACACATAATCATTATGCTGTACACCTTAAACTAATACAACATGTCAATTATCTCAAAACTAAAAAACAGTCATTTAAAAATGTTACATAATAAACTTATTTGCAAAAGAAAATATGTTAATTGATCTAGACTTCTTATTATGAAAGGTAAGATTGATGAAGTTAAAGTGTATGTGCAAAATAAAAATTAATCAAAGCAAACTTCTCTAAACAATTACTTTTCCATGAATATGAATAGGATTATTCATCAGTTTGCTGATTCTACCTAGTATCTGACCTTTCTTTCATCTTGACTAGAAGGACTATTTTCAGGAGAGATGAGTTGAAAAAATATTCTCAGTCTAAAGTCCACACTGGGGCAATAGTATTGACAAACCTAATACTACATTTTAAAACGATTAATTTATACATAAACAGTCCTGAGATGCAATGAGTCATAAGGGTAAGATGCTAATGCAAAGATGGAGCCTTCTTCTACTGCGTGCTCCTCTGGGCAGACAGTAAATAAGAAACTGCTCGCGGATTTCTCATTTTCATTCTGGTTCACTAATAAAATAAGATTAACCGCATGTTCATGAAAACATGGGGGGAGAGGAACAGCTACCAGACAAGGGTTGTGGAGAGAAGGAAGGCTAGCCTATTACTGATTTTTTTTCTTACAAAAAACAAAAAAAACTTGTTTTTTCAAAGGAAAGAGAAACAAATACACCTGAATCTCTGGTACTCAGTACAATTTAAATCTGATCATGGATATCCTCATTGTTTCTATAAAGGATCCGGCACTGGCAGATTGGGACAGCAATTCCATTTAAGAACTCAAAGAACTTTCCAGTCTAATAGGTCCTACCATCTTCTGGAAATTTTATCTACACACTTCTTAGTGATTTAGGAATTAAAGGTCTTGATGTACTTCACAGCAGTGTAGACTCGAATCAGACTGCCTCTGTTTAAATTACTGGCCAAGTGTCCTTGATCACTTAGCCTTTCTGAGCCTGTTTCCTCATCCTTAAATGGTGGTTGTAATAGTCCTTGCCTCCTTGGCTGTGAAAATGAAATGAGTTATTACATATACAGTATTTAGAGCAAAGCTTGAGTAAACCTTGACTCAGGATCATAATTTAGTATCCAAATATAGACCCTTTTGTCCAGGACATATGTTGAACCGGGTAGAACTTGGACAACAGGCAAATCGACAGTCCTGGGAAAAATGAAATGGTCATTCCATTAATATTATATAATGTCAAGGTCACATAATATAGAGATAAATTGATTTACAATTAAAATTTGTGCCTCACAGAGTACTAGAAAGCATGAGATTGGATGGAACCAGAATGCCTAGATAGAATGAGAGAGGTTTAATTAAAAAAATCACTAACGGAAATTTAAAGTGTATCTCAAAACAGACCTCCAGTTACATCAATCACCCATTTTGTTGAACTTAGAACGTTCCTTGTCAACATTATCCTAAATATATTGTCGTTTGGTTTAAATCACTTTAGCAGTGTTTTCATTTGCCCTCATAGCCCCCTCCACTCAGACATCAGGGGGTTTGGGAGCAAGAGAGTAACATTACATAAAAAGGTAAACAGCAGCACAAGTGTGTTCACCACGGGCCCAGCTCTGCACAGTGCCGACGGACACAACTACAAGTTCTACAAGCTCCTGACCTGCAGAGCTGTCCCTAGGTACACTGTCATTATAGAAACAGAGAAAACACATCTGTTAAAAATGAGCTTTAGTGGAAAAAATTCAGATGGCATTCTCTTTTCCACTCTGTTTTTTTTTTTTTTTTTAATTGCATGCTCAAGTAAGTTCTATACTATATATAGTACAGAACAGGGAGCTGATTCAAGCTGTTCAGAGGCCGTCAGACTTGAGCCATTTCCTATCACCTCGTGCCGAAGGGCAGCTGCACCTGAGGGACAGACGGCAGGAGCAGCCGGGTCCCAGAAGCCCCGCTCCTTCAGGCTGACACTGCTGCGCTGCTGCCTCCTCCTTCTGGGTCTTCGGCCTCTCCACCTATGAAACTGGCATGCCGCCTGCTTCTGACCTAACTCACTGGGGGCTGCCTGTGGAACCTCAGGGAACATCTGGGAAACATTTTTTTGGCTGAGTCAACAATGTATATTTTTTCCTCCCTGTGTCCATCCAAGGTTTATGTAAGAGCTAGAATGCTAACTTCTCAGTCTAAGGGTCCTAGACCATCCTCCCATCCCTGACCAGCCTAAGCAAGATAACTGTTTATTATCTGTTTCTTCCACTAGACTGCCATCTTCATAAGGGCAGGGTCCACTTCTGTTTCATTCCTCAAGGCATCATCTAAAGCTTAGCACACAGTCCATGAATGAATTGATGATTCAGTGAATCAGAAGAGGCAGTAGTAGCTAACTTATTGAATACTGAGTTAAATGCCAGACACAGTCCTCTGTCTCTCTCATATAGGCATATATAAGTTCTCTCCAGCACCTACTAGCTAGCTGTGTGATCTCTGACAACCGTTCTGTATCTTGGCTTTGTTTTCTGTGTAAAGGCATGATAACAGAACCTACGTAATACAGCTGTTATAAAGATTAAATGAGAACAGTGCTTGGCACAGAGGTGTGCTCTGTTACTGGCTGTTATAACCCTCTCCTCCTCCTTAGTACATGGCACCTCCACCAATACAGTTTCACAGGTCAGATGCCTAGGAGTCATTCCTGCCTGTCCTTCACCTGCCTTGTCTAAATCACCACCAAGTCCTGCCTTCCTCTCTCTTCGACATCTCCCACGTGGTGTTTTCCAGAGATGTTTTCGAATTGCACATCTAATCTCTGTAAGTCTCTCACTTCCTGGCTCCCAATAACTTCTGCTTACTCTTGGGACAAATTCCAAATTCCTTAACTTGGTCCATGAGGCCTGGTGGACTGGCCATAGCCGCATCTCACTGCCCACACATCTCCCTCATTTTGAGTTTCAGCCCTACCTGTCCATGTGCGATACCTCCTGACTTAACACCTATCCCCACTCCCCGTTCAACCTTCAGATGTCAGTTCAAACATCACTTCCTGAGGAAAGGCCCCTTCCTCACGCCTCCAAACTGTATGAGGCCCTTCAGTTTCCTGCCCTCAGAGGTCTTGGCAAATGTTTTCATGCGTTGGACACAAGAGCACTCTCCACAGTCGTTCACCTAGTCTCTGATGGTCAGCCTATCCAGACCTTTGGGGGCTCCTTCCAGCTTCAGTAAAATGAGCAACAGGAGGCAGTGTGATAACAGGAGAAAGGAGCACAGGCTGGTAGAGTAAACATCTGGGATCTGGTGTGGACCTCTCCCAGCGTGGCCATTTCTGGGCTTCCTTCCGGTCCACATCATAAAATAATCTGTACAAGATTTTTAAGGCCAAAATTTATATTGGAAAAAAAAAAAAAAACTTCACACACATGGGAAAGCTAGCAATTATGCTGCATGAAAGAAAAAGTTACTGTGTGAGATGCAAAATTTAATGCTTTGCAAAATAATCAAAAATTCAAGCTTAAAGAGCAACTAGAGACTCTTGTACCTACTATTAACTCTAGGTATGGTTTATTATCATTATTATTATTTTCATTCTGCCTTCTTGCCCAGAAGCAGGGTGCTAGGCCTGGTGCTAGAAATCCAGCAACGAACAAAACAGGCACAGCAGTTGCCTTCGTGAAGTCCCAGAAAGCCCGCCAGTAATGTGTGGCCTAAAACAGAAGTGCGTTTAACTGCGTTAAAGAGAAGGAATCCATACCACTGGGTATAGTCTATATTCACTTTACGATTTAATTTAGCTTTGAATTTGCACAGCGCCATGTGCCTGATGGAACGACCTTAGGCATGAGGGGGCAGCACCTTGTCTTCAGCCCATCCATGTCTCCAGCTGCAGGGCAGCTCCTATAAATCTAACTCACTTACGGGAGCCGGTGATTTCCAAATCAATTCCAAATCAATGTAAGCAAGAGCTACATTCTGGTGACAAAGCTGGCCTAAGTGTCACAGGGCCTTGGTTACTGGACCACCTTTCTCTGCTCTCAACAGCAAGGTGCTGGAGACCTTAGCATATTTCCGGGATCCATGAAATGTGGTTGACTGGTTTAACACTGATTATTTTGCTAGAATTGGCAGCTATTTAGGGTTTCCATTAGTATCATCTATGTGCTTATCTAGTGGGGATAAAGGAGACATAGTGTTTTTTGTCACTTCTATCATTAATGGCTTTTGATAAATTACTTTCTAAAGTGCTAAGGTATAAGTCTTTTGAAAGAAACAGGTTTGAAAATCCTGTTTGAAAAATCCTTGAAAAATCCAAAAGAGTTTGGACAACGGCCGCAACAACTGGCCAAATAAAGTTGTACCTTGCCTCCTTCTTCCGTCTTACATCTGTAGGTCACTTCTAATGTATGGGAAAGTAAGGGAAACACATATCTGGAGACAGAGAAATGTGGGCAGCTCCAAAGTTAGACAATGAATGGTGGTGGGACTGGCAGACCAGACACGGTGGGGACAGGGAGAGAGGACGTAATAACTGGGCCGAAGACAGAAAGAGACTGCGGGAACTGCGGCCCCAACTGCCCTCTGCCTCTTAGTGATTCATGTGTTTGGCAAATATTTCTTGCTGGTACTAAGTACTGTGAGAGGATCTGGGGACAGTCATGCTAAGCAGGACCCAGAAGTGTGCATTCTGTACAATGCTTGGCTACTTCTGAGCTCAACCCAGGAGGCCACATTATGAATGACATAATTCAAAATTCTATCATCAGAAATTACATTAGTGGCAAAAGGAGATCAACTTTCCTAAGAGCAGACTGAATTTTCCATGCTTTTCAAGGAGGTTTGGAATGTGAAGAATTGTCATCTTTTAGAGGACTTTTATGAGGGAGTTTAATAGTGTACGCCTAGATACACCACATTAAAAATAAACCACTTTACTGTCAGGGAAATGTTTTCCTCTTATCTGTTGAATTTTTGGTGGAGTGGGGACTGGAGGGAGAGCATCTGTTCCCTCCAGGAGCCAGGCTGCAGAAGGCAGGCCTTCACTCGGGAGGCAGGAAAGACTGCCGGCCGCAGGCCTCACAGGCTACCCACCTCTGACCCCCCACACGCACACTTAAGTTCTGGCAGAACACTTATATTTCAGGAACTGGACAAATTAAGTTTCCTGGCTCTACGCTCAGACAAAACTTTTCTTTGTAGTCTAGATCCTTCATTTCTCAGTATTCTTCAAGTATGAGGGAGGATAAGGGAGGCGATTGCATTTTACGATTAAACAAATATATTGAACAGCTAGTTAGGAGTTTGGTTTTTTGTATTTTGTGACACCAAATTTTACCTAATTCATCTGTAAGTGTGTCTAATAAAAGAGAATAAATATACCCCAGGATCTCTCTTTCTAGTGGGGTTGGTGGGGTAAGAGGAGGTGGGGGCTGGGGTTGGTTTTGCATCCTTATCTTACCATATGCAGTGTGGTACAGTCACCACATGTGGTCTGAATACTGCTAGTTACTAATCTCTCCAAGTTTGAGTGTGCTCTTCTTTTAAAATGGGTGAAATAATGCCCACTAATAAGATTTCTGAAGTTTACGTGAGGTTATGAATGTAAAAATATAAAGTTGAACCTGGCTTTCAAGAAATCTTAGTTTTACTTTGTTCAATCTTGATAAACTATGAATATTAACTTAGCTTTGAGCTGAAACCCTTTCTAAAGTCTCAGAATCTAGCACAGAATTCAATTCAGTCTTTCAAAACCAGACATCAAGTTCTCTACAGGTTTGTCAATGAATTCACTGTTACTACAGAAATTGTCATGTGCCAAAATACACAGTCTCTTCCTTTCTCCTTTCCCCTCCACAAGGAAGTCTGCCAGAGCATTAGCGATCACCTTAAAAATGTACACCTCTTTTCCCACTGGAGTTTATGCAATGAAGAAAATCGGATCTGGCTTCTTGAAGAGCAAACAACAATAAAACATCCGAAGCACTTAACATAACCCCGAGTCTTCAAAAGAAAAGGCTTGCACAAGGGTGTGTAGAGGTCTGGAACCTATTACACAGCTAGTTCTCCCGGGGCAGCTTATCTCTTCCTCGAATGCTATCAGTTGCCAAAGAAAGATAAAGACAAAAGTCAACTGCTCTACCCAGTCGGAATGTGAGCCTGTTCAAGAATGCTGCAATATGCGAGGACTAATTTATGTCTCCATGTGAGTGGCTCTCAGGCTGAGGGTTGCATCAGTGAATTCTGCTTTAAGGGACAATTCTCAGACCCTGCAGGAAGAACTGCAAATGACCTTACCATCTCTACTGGGTGTAATCAGTACTCTTAGGCTGCATGTTAGGGGGGAGTTCACTTATGTCTGCAGTGAACATGGAAGTAATCACACTACAAAACAGTGTGGAGAATGAATGTCTTAAAATTATTATTTTTTTTTCCCTTGAAGTAAAGGCTCCAAGTAGCTTTTGACACTGATAAAGTTCAAAAATGAGACACATTCATAAAGTTGAATCCTCTCATTACTTGGCAAAAGACTATATTTAGAGTAATTATTCAGTGAGTGAATATAAGCCTTTCCTTTCCACTATTTATGGCATAGAATGAAAGTATGTTTTACACTGAAGGTTTGAATTCTACCAGTTTTTACATGACAGAACTCAGAATAGTTCTAAGTTTGGCAACTATCTTGACTTTTTGCTTTCAGTATTGTGTTTCACATCCTAAGTGTATCTTATACACTCCTTTCACATATTAAATGTATTTACATTTTCCTCAAATTATTTTATCATCTGTGATGGTGTGAAGAAGCCTTCTAGAGGGGTGGGGAGGGAGGGAAAGAGGGAAGGATATTTCCAAGTAGAACTGTGTCCTGGGCCCAAAGGCTATGGCCTACTTGCTGGGTTGAAAGGCAGTGAATAGTTGTTCCTGCCCAATAGCTCTGGTTTCTAGTTAGAGACCACAATGATTAGTAGTCATTCAATCTCTTGAATTACACAAATTTACATTTTAACTATCAGTCTTAGAACCCATCAAGGATAGCCCTAAAACAAAATAATGTGGCATGCTTATATCTGAGTGAAGGCCAACTGAAGGCAACCCTCCTTTCAGCTTTATTTACTTTCATTTTATCCAAGGGGTAGGGAGTGAAAGCCCCTTACTTAGTTCCCCCTGTCACAGACTGAGGGAGTCGCTTAACCCCTCTGGGCTCAGTTTCCTCACTAGTAAAGTGAGTAGATGAGGTTAAATTCTTGCTCTAAATTCTGAGTAACTCTGTTATAGAAAAGTGAAAAATAATCCTGAATAACACTGACTGTGAAATAGTTCTACTACTAATTAGGTATCTTGTAATACTCCTAGGATTTAGTTTCTTCCTAATTTTCCTTCAGAAGGAATAAATATTCATTGTGAGAAATTCAAATAAAAGAAAATACTAGGATAATAAAGTAAAAGTGAAAATTCTTCCCCATAACCACCATCCTCATACAATTACGGGGAAACCATTGTTACTATTATAGAGCTATTTTTCCAGAACTTTTACCTAAATACATTTAACACATATATTTACAGTTTGAGATTTTGGTCACAAAAATTGGGTCAAGCACATGTGTTTTCTCTCGGAGGTTTTTTAAATCTTCCATCACATATTATGCCCGTGCAGCTCTCTCTATGCCATGCTTTTTGATGACCTTGTAGTACTCCACAGAGCAGACACACCACTCTTAATGACAGACATGTTCTCTTTAAGTATTCATCAGTACAGATGGTGCAGTAATGAAGATCTTTTGTACAACTTGCATACTTGTTTTGAGCTTTCTCTGGGAAAATTTTCTAGAAATTGTTGGGTCAAAGGGTATGTGATTTTTACATTTTAATGAGGACAGTCCAACTGCCCTCAAAAAGACCTTGTGACTTTATCATTATCTGAAAAAGGAGGAAAGAAGAGATAGATGAATCACTCCCAATCTTTTTCCAACTGAACTTTCAATTTAATTCAAATAAAAGGTTATAAAACCAGAATAGAAGATGGGGGTAGTTCTGAAATTCAGTTTTTTGGGTTTTTTTTTTTTTTTTTGTTTTTTTTTTTTTTTTTGGCTAGTCTACTTATTTCAAGCCTTTTCTTCATTAGCAAATCTTTTCTTCAGTTGTCAAAGTAACATTTTTTATTGGTAATATTGCTACCCATAAATGACAGTACAGTTGATCCTTGAATAACACGGTTTTGAACTATGCAGGTCTACTTATATGCAGATTAAAAAAAATACAGTAAATGCATTTTCCTTGTTCTTTTAAATAAGATTTTCTTTTCCCTAGTTTATTGTAATACAGTAAATAATACCTATAGCATACAAATTGTGTTAGTCAACTGTTTATGTTACTGGTAAGGCTTCTGATTAACAGTAGGGTATTAGTCGTTTTGAAAAGAGTCAGAAGTTACATATGATTTCTGAATGCACAGGGGGTCAGCACTCCTAACCCCTGCATTGTTCAGGGGTCAGCTGTACTGCTTATTTCTACAAGTGGGTAAGAAGAGGATTTCCTGGCCCTGACATATCATTACTTTCGATGATCTACAGAGCTTGACAGGTTGCTGAGTTGTGCCCTCAGGACTCCTGATTCAGTGGGTCTGAGATGGGGCCCAAGAATTTTAATTTCTAACAATATCCCAGGTGATACTGCTATTCCTGGTGTGGGGACCATGCTTTCAAAACGCTCTTTAATTATTGACATAAACTTGCAATTAGAGGACCATGATCTTATTTTGGGTAGACTGTGCTTTACATGACTTTGAAAGATAGTCAGTCCCCTTAATTACTGTAATATGTCTTTCTTTTAAATTTCATTACAATGACATATAGGCTCTTCAACAGGTCATCTGTAAACAGCAAGCTGCAAAACTCCACATGGATTGCTCCACAGTTACTTCTTACACACCATACCTACTTTCCCTCACATAATTTGGTATTTAAAATTAATATGATAATTTCAAAACATTTCCACCTCTTATCTTATAAAGGAGACTCTGTTATCAGGTATTCCTGGTTTGATGCTGATGCGTCATATGTTAATTAAGGCCTAAGATAATCAGCAGGTACTTCGAGCTGCTTAAATTATACAAATTTAGCTCTCAGTTATCCGAGTTAAAAAAGCAAACATAAAGGATGAATGACACATAAACTTGAACCTTCACTTTGACTGTATGGACCTAGAGAGCACTTCCAATTTATTTTTTATTCCAGATATTATATCTAAGAATAAAATAGGAAAGTGTATATTGGATGTAAACTGAACAATAATTATATGTAATAATTACATATACATAATAGGATAGTGAATTTTGTTGGCAAGAAGGAAGAAAGTAGATTAAAGAACTTTTGCTTCAAGAAGAGATAGTCAAATTTGTCAGGATGCATTGTCCACTTAGAGACTTTTTCATCAGTCACTTGTGATATACCTGGTTCATGGGGTATTTTAAGAGTTGAAGTCATGGCATCAGTTGTTGAATTCATGTTAGAGAAGATAATTTCGCAATGAAATGGTCAAAAGTGATAACTACAGAAAAAAAGAAAGAGGAGCAAAAACAATGATCCTGGAACAACATTTGCTCTCAAACTATAGGAAGAGGAAGCCTCATTCATTCAGACTCCATTAATTTGAAATCTGTATTATCTCTGAGAGTTTTTCTCTAACAACTAATAGGAAGCTTGTTAAATAAAACAATGGTATGAAAATCAGCAAGACTGTTTAATACAGGCTACTCTAAAGCTTTTTGGGAGCATCATTACATTAATATTTAAAACTGTGGCTCTATTTCTCATCAACACTTTTTTAGTCTTAACTATTTGAGTTCTTTATATAAATAAGTCTTTCTTTTTAAAAGAAATTCTATGATTTTGGAGTCTTTTAAACTCGTAACAACCTGCCTAATGGGTGATACAATCAGATGATGTTATTAAAAAAAAAGAACAAAGGTGTTAGGAAGAACTGATAATTAGGTCCTAAAATTCCTTTCTAAAGCATCTAGAAAGATTTCTCACAATAGAGATTGAACCAATAGATAAGGCATAGGCATATCAATCAGAGATTGATTTTAAAAGAGAAATCAAGACTTCTTGTATAGACAGATAGGAAACATTCTGATCAATTTATGAATGTGTCTCTATATAGGAACAGCTGGTTGCATGTTTTCCATGACATTTAAGATGTGACAAGCAAGGCCTCTCACAGTCTGGTAACAACTCCCCCACCTTCCTCTTGCAGGCTCCCCTCCAGTCACGCAAGCTACTCATCCTCTAGACATACACCCTCTCCACCTCTGGGTCTTTGGACCTGCAGCTGAGCTGACTTCTCCGCCCAACTTCAAGTTCTATGAAATTTCTCACTGTCAGGCATCAGTTCTCTTGTGGAGCTTCCCCTGTAACATCCTTTGCCCCACCTGCCCCCCAGTGGAGTTGGTCACTCTCGCCTCTGAGGACTTTGTGTCTAAGTCAAATGCAGGCCTAATTAATCCATTCTGCTGTGGGCTCTCCCCTTCCCCAGCCCACACAGCCCCTGGTAAACCTCTTCTGATTCATTCAGGGGAACAACATGCTGAGCACAGAACACACTGCATAAGTATTTATTGAGTAAATCAACGGTGCTGGGTTTATTTGCTCGCTTTTTAAAGCATATGGAAAGATTTTCAAGGATGTCATACTCCAACAGAAACTTTTTAATATTTGGAATTCATCCTTTATTTATGAGGAAGTTGGCAGGGAAGATATGCTGTGGGATGTTATAGTTCAATTTCCTGTTGCACAACATTTTTTCACTTCATATATTCTAATAAATCTTAGATAAAATTAGAATTCCGTGAGTTAAAGAATACCACTGGAATCACGGTCTTATACAATGAGGGTGTATGGTTTTGAGGGAAATGGAACTCAGAAAAGCTCAAAGTGCTGCCTGACTTCTCCGAGAAATGCTTGAACTTCTCAGGCTCATTTTTCTTATGTAAGATAGATGAACATGTAATTTTTTAAAAGATAAATAATGATCTCACAGGACTTCTCTAAGAATTAGTACAGAATATATATAAAAACACTTTGAAAATTGACAGTATTATTAAATATTTAATAAAGAGCCACCTTTATTTCCAGACACAATCATGATTGTTAGTTTTTAAAGGTGATCTATTAATTGTTTTCTGGATGGACTATGGCCTAAAACAAAACAAAATGAAAACAGAGCTCTTTGTCAAAGCTCTTTGACTCGCACAGCCAGATACATTACTTTCTTTGTGGATAATTCAAAGTAAATGCACATCTATAAGCCCCATTTTTAATGGGCAGGTGATGCATACCTGCTTTGTCCTTCTCTAAGTCTGCTAAAGTGCAAGCATTACAGATTCCTTCTTCATTTTCATGAAAGTCCTTGGTAGATATGCAATAAAACCTTAATTATTCTTGGGTCAATATGAGAGGTACTCATATTTTGGTAAGGTGTGGTAAATCTGGCAGGTAGTTCCATTCCTGTAACATTGTTTCCAGCCCAGGAAATGTCTCAGGTGGCATGGTATGGGTACGCTGCTGCCAGCTTTTCAGGCACAGGCTTGCTACCCTTCCATGACATCATCTGACTGAATTCTTTACTCTGCTTGCCCCACAAAAGCCTCTGCATTCAATTAGTCTTCATTTTTCTCAATAACCTCACGTGATTGCAGCATGGCTATGTCTCCAAAAGCCAAATGGGCTTTGAATTCATGTGATGATCCTCCCTGGCTATTAAAATAGCTGAAACATTTACTAATGTGCACGTCAAAACCATTATACAATGGAATGACTTTCTGATTATGGCATCATTATTATCTGAAATAATGGGCTGTAACTATGACCACAGCGCTATGTCAACAGAACTCTCATAGCACAGAAGTACTAAGTTAAATGTGCTCATCCTGATGTCTAAGAACTGAGATCATTGAAAATTAAATGTAAACTGAAAATTCTCTTCTTAAACTATGTAAACTTTTCTCTAATGAGCTAAACACAGAAGATAAACTCCTGATCGGGTGGAACCTGTGATTTTTGCAAGCTAAAATTTTTTCTGTTACCCTAGATTAAGGGTTACACCAATCTATTAATTACCCCATGTTTCCTAAATTGCAGTATGTCCAAAAGGTATTATCTCCTGAAATATAAATTAGCATCAAAATTCCAAATTTGCATTTTAAGTCTTTTATTTATGCTACATGGGCAACTAATGGTAAACTTTTCTGGCAAAGCCATGGTAGTCATGCTTAGAAGCCAGAGCTGGGTTAGATGACACTATATATTCTCTGGTCTTTGTAAATTTTGATATATACAATTACGCATTTGTTTAACCACATCTATCATCATTTTTGGAATTTTTGTGATGCTTTCATTTTTAATATACTTTTACCAACTATGCACAAGCGTATAATTTGAACTAGATGTAGCACTTATTGATGTCTGAGCTACATCTCTCCACATGTCCAAGACTAGGGAATCATATCCTATAAAGTCATCAACTTCTTAAGTGTTTTAAACACACGTTCCATGAGAGCTCAAAAAGAAGACAAAGGGGAAAGAAGTAAATGGAATTGGATCGGAACACCTTTTATTTCCCTTCTTATATGGTACTGAGAAGGTTATTTAAACTCATTTCATCTCACCTCTTTATTTTACAAGAAGCCAACAGAGACCCAGGCAATATGGGTTGCCTGGGAAAAGACAGCTGGCTATGAGGAGCCTGAGCTAGAACTAGCAGCCCATCAGAAGAATAGATGAGGTGAGAGCCATTTCTTCAGCTAGTTCAGAAGCTGAAAGGTGGCAGCAGAAAGCACTTCCACATGTAAATCACTGACGCGTTTCTAAACTTGACTACAACATTAACTCAAGACACTACACCAACATGCAGGTTTCTGTGTTGCCAAGGAAAACGCAGGTGCATGTTAACCTTGCCAGAAGATGACCTGCAGGTTCAGCTAGATCCTTTGGTTTCATAATATTCATAATACTTTAACCTTTAACCTGACTGCTAAGAGCGAGAACGCCGTCAGCATTTTCTTGATTCAGAATTTTAGGCAAATGCCGATTGCCAAAAAAAGTGATTTTTAAAAAGTGGAAGTTGCAGACAGGATACTGTATTTGAAACCAGATCTAAAGCACAGTGATGAAAGGACGAGCTGATTATCTCCAAGTCAGAAGAAAATTCTAAAGCCATTGTGTAAAAGAATCATACCCAATATTCAGAGCACAGCCAACTATATGACCAAATTTTATTTTGAGATATTCAGTCTTCATACATTCTTTGCAAACTATTCACATGACTGAATATTAATGTAGATGTATTACTCTGTGAATGCTACATGATTATTTTGTTCATTTAAACCAATAATTGTTGTACTAGCCTATAAAATCATGCACTATCAATATGATTTTGAAATATATCCTAATTATAAATGTAAACAGAACGCTAAAGTAAAATGAAACAACGGGAGCCACAATAACACTAAGAGAACATTTCAGAATCCAATTTGATTAACCTTTTACATTTTCAGATTTGTATTTGGCTTAATAGGTAGATAAAATCAAAATGACCGGTTAGAAAGAAAATGAACATATAGTAAGACTGAGCTCTGAGCAGTGTTGTAGAAGCCACACTGGGCCTGCCTGGGAGCTACCAACATTACAGATCCACACACAGAAGGAACAGACACAGAGCAGCCTGAGTGCCAGGACCATGGTGACTGCCACTCAGCTAAGCTGTCTACTCAACACCATTGTTGCATTTTCTCTTCAGCTGTTAGCCCAGGGCACACGGCCAAGTTGCAAAGTACCACTGTGTAGCTCCCCAGGGAACCCAATCAGCTTCTTCCATGGGGATTACCCATGCGGATTTCCCAAGTAAAGTGGTCTATAGGATATTAAATATTTAGCATTTACTCTTAAAAACTTGCCTCCTGAACTTATTAGCAGTGTTCTCGATTTGTATGCCAGATTTGCCATCTGTGCTCAAGCTTTTGAAAAATTCTGCAGGTGCCCTTGGTGCACACTGTCAAGCGGCAACGTCCCCTTGCACCTCTGGGAAGATGCTTGGTTTACTAAAGAGGAAAACACAGCTGGAGCTAGGAGATCCAAGTCCCATGGCAACTGCATCTTTGCAAAGTCACAACCACTGTACACTAGGCTTTTAAAATCTGTGCTGTGGAGATAAGGACACCTGCCCTACCCAGCTCCCTTACTAGGCTATAGCAAAGGGTCTGGTATTTTTAAGTAAATGAGAACTTGGCCTTCATAAATAGCACTGAATTTCACATGTCCCAAAAGTGATATGCTTATGATGGGCCTAGATTTAGGCTTCTCTAAATCTTTAAATATAAAATAATTCCAAGTAACTTTTTCAAGTGAATTATCAGATTCTATCATTTATATATATATCCTGAAGCAAGGAAGTCGACCTGAGTGGAGAAAAAGTCTGGCAGCTTCACACATCTGGAGGTTTCACTGAGCATCTATGGCCCTGTTGAACAGTTCCGGAAAAGCAGAAGACGAACTGATATTAAACAGAATAATTCTGGATGTTTGCACACAGACAACTCCTGCTGGCTGTGTATGAAGAAGGGCCAAGGAATGCTTGGACCTGGATAACTGCCGTCCTATCCATAGATGGTTTTTCTGCCTTTCAGAGATTCGCAAATTCTTATGTAACACTCTCTCTTACAAATAAAAGCTTCCCTTTGTAGAAGCAAGGTCCAACTCCTTATCTACTGTCCCTGGGTATCTTGCAGTCACTTGTCTGGACAGGTTTATAGCTGCTGTTGTGGACAGTATGCGCTCAAACATTTGGTTACGTAACACAGGAGTGTGATATATAAGGAAAGTATGGAGTACCTCTGGATGCTATCTCTCTTAATGAGTGCCTAAAATAGGTCTTTTTAAAAATTCACATGTCACTTTCCATACAATTATATCCATTTATAGTTATAAAGACACATAGAAAATGAGGCTCTACCAGGAAAAAAAATTTTTTTTTCCAACTCCAGTTCAGAATTAGTTCATTTGTGGTCTCACTGGGATATACTTTACTTCAATATTCTATCGTTGGGCAGGTTTTGCAAGAATATAACTTAGTCGAATTACAGGATCTTTATGCCACCTTCAAATACTGAGAATCACATTTCCTTACTTTTTGCTCTCCTGGGGCAGGGCTCTACTCTATAAACATGACAGGTAAAGAACAGTAAGACGGTCCCTCTCAAAAAGTGTTTAGATTATAGAATTCCGAGGTCCCATACACGGTGGATGCTGAGTCAGAATTCAACCGTAGGCAGACCTAAAGTGTCCATTCACCAACTCAATTCCGGCTTCTCCTCTCCCAGGTGACTAACACCTTACCGTCTCTCCTAAGACTTCCCTCAAACAGGCCCTTCCCCACCCTCACTCTCAGCTAATGACCAGGCATCTCATTTCACTGAGAAAACAGACATGAGCAGCAGAGAATTTCTACAGGCTCCCCGCACTGCCATTTCCACCCACACCTTTCATCTTGGTCCCCAAGTGCTGCCTTCCTGCAGGACTGCGCTCCCAGGGAAGGCTAAGCCCTCTACTTGTGTGCCAGATCCCGCCTTCCCAAGGGTGTCCCTAGGGCAGCTGTCCCCATCCTTCCTGACCTTTGGATAGACAAGGCCGAGCCCTTCATTATCATTCCAGGACAGCTCCCCAGTCACCTGTTGCAGTATTCAAAGGGACTGATGCGGATGGCACTTACTCAAACATTCAATGTTACAAAACAAAACAGACTGCTGCCAAGATGCAACAGCCACTCTTGGGCCCAATTTTCTCTCTCACCAACGTGCAGCCCCAACCTGACATTCCTTGTCCTCCTTCCTAGATTTATTTTTTCTCCATAGCATAAAACTCCATCAGAAGCACTAGATGTTTATTTGGCTTATAGTCTTCTACCACTAGAATATAAACTCCATAAAGGCAAGGATTTTTGTGTATTTGTCCATTTAGATCAGTACTTCATTCCCAGAGTCTAGTCAGTATCCAGGGTGCTAAACTTGCTCAACAATATTTGCTGAATTAATGAGGCCTTAACCCTGCCATTTCTGATCTGTGTGACTCTGGGCAAATTACTCACCCTCTCAGAATCTCGTTCTTCCTCATTTTTAAGATGGGGGTGCTGACAGTACTTAGTATATGGGATTGTGGTGAGGATTAACTGACAGTGTGTTAAACATTTTGGTACATTTTCTGGTAGGAAGCATTCAACAAATGGTATTGCCTATATGGTTATTTAGAATATAATAATTATATATTATTATTGAAGTTTACCTTAAGTTTCTCCAGTCTCATGAAATTTGCTTGGGAATTTCATGGACTGGCATTAAAAAAGAAAAAGAAAATACCTGTAAATCTGCTCTCCTTCTATTATTAAAGATTCCATTTAAAACCTAACCCTGACTAAAAAAGGAATGATGAACACACAACGAAGTAGTGCAGTTGTCTTGGTCTAGGTCCTAGAGTAAAAATTATGTTTAGCAAGGAAATAATGTCAACAGGTAGCTCTCATCAACTGGCCTGTCCAAAAGAGGTCCCATGGCTGGCTGACAACTGGACTTTGCTTCAGCCCTATTTCCCATGTCCCTTTCCCCTTCTCTTCTCCCTGTTGCTATGAAGCCAGTTATGGCCAGAACCACCCTCCTCATAGCTCTGTAGTACCAGGGTGGGGTCTCTGTTAGCATAAGGGGAGTGTGAAAGGAAATGTATCTCTGTGTACCTTTACTTCCCTTCAGGGTTTAAATGGAAAAAAAGAAGGCGGGGTCCTTTTTGCCATTGTCTCTGGGATTAAAATCTTTCAAAAAAATAAAGCTGGAGTTTTGAGTGCATTTTCACTCACACACTCACACACACACACACACACACACACACGATATATTTAGTGGCTTGATTTTAAAGTACTATTAATAAAGCAGAAATCTTTAGTTACAATTTCTGGTCTATGCTGGGAACCTAACCATGAAGTGTAGCACAGTTTGAATGAAAAAGTGTACTCAGAGTTCCCAGCAACCAAATTACAAATGCACACTGAGAATCTAACCCATCTGAAAACCGAGGACTGCTAATTCTCGGCAAGTTTCACAATTTCACAAAAGCATCACAAATGTCATGAAGAGTGGGATCAAACTTCAGTCTTATAGATGGTGGTCCAGTGATACTTCATTTACATGTGCATGGAGTACCTGCTCCTAGTTCTATAAATGCTGGTAAATACGGTGGGCCTACCTCCCAGCATTCTGTGAGACTTCAATGTGATAAAGGATGTGATGCCACCAGCAGAGCCTGGTTAGTGACAGCTATTTAACAAGGTTAGTTCTTTCTCCTCCCTTTAGAGAAACTTCAGTGTCTATTCTTTTTACTTGGTTTTGTGTGTCTTCCTCTAAATCTATTTTTAACATTTCTATATGGGGAAAAATTGCAAAGTTTTGCCAATGGGAACCAGAAAACGGTTATTTGCTCATTTCTTCTGGCTGACACACCTTGTCTGCAAATGGCAGCTTCTCGCTCAGGAGGAAATCTTTTCCATCAAATAAGCTTTTACGCCTTCCAAAAGTCCATGCCAAACTGTGAAAATTACCATCTCAGCTTGCCATAGTGGCAGAGCTCTGGCAGCTGGGCCAACACACATTCAGTGAGAGGCTCAGAACTGACATTAACTAACCAAACCCATATTTTCAGTTTGTTTCCTTGTAGTCATTATCCAAAATATACAAGTAAGAGCGGCTCACCTAACTGGAATGGCTTATGTTACCAATTACGGTTAACCCTAAAGCACATGTGCAACAAGGCAGCTACGATGTACTGTTTAGGAAGGAATCTGCACCTTTAACAGTGGATGGGGCTGGGCAGAAACTGTACATGCGACTAGCTTCAGAATGGTATTTCTCCTTCCCTGCCACCTGAAGCTTTCTGTACCTCCATTTTATCTCCATGCTTTCCTACAAGCATGGACTACTGCTTTCCGTTCATAAAATCTCCTCAGATGAAACCTTTCACATACACTACCTCTAATTCTTTATCCTTTGACTAAATCTGATACAGAGCATCCCTTGAATTAGTATAAACTCTCAGAGATTTTTCTAGAGCCAAAAACCTGGGTCACAGAACTACGCAGAACTGAGAGCTTCAGTTTTATCTCTGTATGATCCTGGACAAAATATCCTTCTCTAAATATTTCTTTAAAATCTGGTAGAGTTCCATTAAGAAATGGTTCTGTGTCTCAAAATATCATTACTAGAATGAGCTAATACATATAATATACTGGGAACATTTTCAAAAAAGAGTTTAGTGCTTTTTTAACATGTGTTTATTAATTTTTAAAGTGCATACTTAGCGACTACCCCCTCTCCTCATGTACTTGAGGAAGAGAACTATTTTGCAAGATATTAAATAGCGGGCAGTTTAAGAAGTATAGTCAACTTTGATAACTCAATGTTTATCTGGATCTTCTGAAATAAATGCTGAAAGAGTACTCTATATTTTAATATGAAATTGTTTACGTGGAAATATACACACAAGAAAAGACAATGTCTAATACATATTTTTACAGTTCTCAGTGATTGTGAAAGTTATCTGGAAAGCGGGGGAGGGGAGGAATCAACTGGACAATAATTGTTTGAACAAATGAATAACTTCCTTTTGAAATAATGACTTTAGCACCTTGAGCAGTGTGGACTCCTTGATAATTTCTGGGAAATTTGTTATAATTCAGTAATACAGTTATTTCAAATATAGAATATTTCATATAGCCTGAAAATATTTTTTGGGAAAAAAGAAGCAACTATCCTCAAAAGGAGTACAAATACTGTAACTTCTACAGAGAAGACAATAAAGTTTTAAAAGATCACCCACAATGCAATGTGGTGGCATTCAGTTTTTATTCTACCTTAAAAATGTTGTAAAGTCAACTAAAAACTAGAGCCCACAAGGAAATCCTAGAGCATACCTGGGCTACTATAAGTAGGTCAGTAACCTCTTTACTAGGTCAATGTCCTCACCTTGGACTGACTGGGCATGAAAGTATTACATCACTTAAAACTGGTGAGCCACTGTCATACCAGCTGTCCAAATTTTAGAATTCATGGATTTCAACAGTTGCGAAAAATAAAGCTATGTTATTTTCAACAACTTACCCATGATCTTCACTCAGAGCATCAAGTTTTAACAAATAGATGGTTAGAGTGTGGTCAAGTTTTGTTATTCATCATATATGCCTACTTTCCTATTAATGGATGTGGTGTAGGCACTGAGAAATTCACTCCACTCCTCATTCTAAAGTAAAAAAATGCAGGATAAATATCAAATAAGTCTTATTTTACATAAATCAAAATAAAGCTTAGAAATTAGTTCAAAAATCTGTTGAGCATACAGTGCTTGCCTATTCATCAGACATTGTTCAAAGATATACTAACCACTTAACTTCCTCTCCATTAAAGTGTAATTTTACAATCATTAGGTGCAGGGGTACAGATACTGAACACTATTCTGTATCTCAATCAATAGGAACAGACTAGGGAGGAAAATTCCCTCAAACCACTAAACTCTTAATCAAAGTTCGCCAAGTCTTGAGGAAAATAATAGCTTCTTCCCTTGGAGTGTAAAAAGCTGATGATGGCTTTGTACTGTGAGTTCCAATAGCAACCAAACCACAATCCTTGGAGGATCGGCTGGCGGATTTTTCCTTAGTGGTAGCTCTAACTGAAGCCTTCATGACACAAAGGTCGCAGTTCTCAAAGTTGGTAAGAACATTACTTAAATTGGAAGATGGGGGCGGAGCAGGAGTGGTGATGAGGGTAGTTTTTCAAACGCTGGGTACACAGGAACCTACTGCTACTCCATGCCTCAGACACTCGGGCCTGTCCATCTCTGCCTTTCTCCTGCTAGTTCTCTGTTGACTGCAGATCAAACTGCAGATCCAGCTAGTGCGGGGCTCCTAAATGGCTCTGATGAATGCACACCGGTCCTGGCGTTTTGCCTGCAGACCAGCAGCAAGGCTTGGCTAGCCCAGGTCTGCTCCTAGAGCAAGACTGGCTCTGAGGGTCAGGAGATGCCCGCGCCCAGGGAGACCTGCTGCCTCCCCAGCACGCCCCCTTCAGTCCTCGGCGAGAGCAAAAGTCCCAAGCCTCACTCACTCTGGACTCAAGCACCCAAACTCTCCATTCAGGAGTCTGGACCACTCATCATTGCGGACAGAGCCGCCCCAATGTTAAAGGAGGGATACAGGCGCGAAGCCCCCAGCCTTGGGATGCGGCTCGCTTCCGCCAGGGGCCAGTCCCCAGCTCTGCGCTCCAGGTTTGGGAACACACAGCATCATTCAGGAGAGGGCCAGCCTGGCTGCCCACAGAATCCTTTCAGCCACGTCCCAGAGCCGCGGTGAACAAAGCAGCGGCCACGACCCGGGGCTGCAGAGGCAGAGCTGGGCCCCCGGCACCCGCACGCCCCGATCAAGCACCCACTGGGTGCCGGCCCCCGCGCCTGACCGGGGAGAGTCTCCCAAGTTACGTACAAACTTTCTTTCAATGGCCCAGGTGAGGGTGAATTCTCCCAAAGAGAGGAGGATGGGGTTGGGGAGAGGCTCGGGATGGATGGAGCCCTCCTCCCCACTCCGGCTGCCAGGGAATGAGATCATCCTCCCCCACACCCCCCATTTCTGCCAGCCTCGCTTTCTCTGCCCTCCGACACCAGGTCTGACCCCTCCAGGAGAGGGGCTGTGATTACGAGAAGCATGGGCTCGGAACGATTAGAAGAGCGCGGGAGACCAGCTGTGGCAGCAAAGCATCCCCAGTCCCGACCCTGTCATGACGCAAAATCCCCATCTGGAGCTCAGCTTTCAGGGCTGCGGGCTCCGATGCGGCGAGAGGAAGGAGGGGGCGCCGAGGGTCCCCCCTCGGCGGGGAGGGAACTCCGCATCTTACGAGCTGCTCGGCCGCCCCTCCACCCCACCCTCTGGTCCGTTTCTAAAACCCTCCCAGCCCCCGCTCCCCGGCCACCCCGCACCTTCCGCTCCCTCTAAGTCATCCTCTATTCTCGCAGTCAAGGGGCGACTCCCCGCGCCTACCTCTGGTCTCAGCGCCCGCCGCGGCGTGCCGACCCCTCCGCGCAGGGCTGAGGGCCGGGCAGGTACCCGCGCTATATACGGCTCCGTGACTCAGTGAGTCTCCGGGACGCCGGGGCCCGCGGCCCTTCAAAATAAGAGTCCCGCTCCCAACCGGCGTGGCCGGCAGCAGCCCCAGGAGAGGAGGCGTGGCTGGGGCAGCCCCCGGGTCAGAGCCCGCCTCCCCGCCCCCTCCTCCCAACCGAGGCCCTCCATCCATCCTCCCCGCATCGCTCCGGTGGCCCGCCCGCGTCGGGGCAACTCAGATATGAACCCGGCTTTCCCGCAACTTTCAAGAATTGATAACGGGAAAGCATTCAACTTTCAACTTTTTCTTCCTAGGCCAGTGAAGATGCTGGCTGCGTGGTAGGATGATCCATGGGTGCGATTTTCCTCGGTAGACTAAAAAGCAGTGGCCAACAGATCGGACGCCAGGGTGAAGGAATGAACGCTGCGGGTGGGGTGGAAGCGGCCCCGAGAGAATGACCCTGAGGAAGGGATGGGTACAGGGGGGTGGGAGACGCCCTGCTCCTATGGCTGCTCACATTGAACTTGGGTGCTGAGGATCTGTGGGCACCACGCAGAATGACTGTACAGTATTTAAATGGGAAAGCATAGATAATCATGGGGTCCGCTTCTTTAAGAGAAAGGATAATTTCTAGATTCCTATTAATAATTTACTCTGATCTGTGTATCAATGAGTAACTAAATTCAGGGGCCCTTGTGGTCAGAGGTGTAACATTCTGATTTAGCAAAGTCTTAGGAACACTTGTTTTGAGCTACTACATGGGCATTTCTGCAGAAGTGTTTTAAAGGAAGAAATGGACTCATTAATTCCAAAGTTAGTTTCCTATGTAAAATTAGCAAATTATGTGGGCTTAACTCTAAATCCATATCAGCAACTTTTACCTTTCACCAGCTCAGTTAAGGACAGCCCTTGCTCTAATGCATAATCCTCCAGTGGCTGGGTTAGCACAGTTATCACAGTTACTTCTGTCCTGTTTAGCCTACCTGCTTCTTGATCATTGGGACCAAATTTCTTTTGCACACAATAAACTGTCAATTAAAGGAATGAAGGAATGCTAACACCTAACATTTATTGAACATCTATCACTGTGGCAGGCCCTTTCTGTACAACAGTCACTAAGTAATGCCAATAAATGTCACCTAGATTTGAATAGCAAGACCATGTCTAAATGGTCTAGTAATTTTATCCCTACCTTCATCATTAAAATAAAGAAAAAAATGGGGTTTCTATGTTCACAGCCTGAGCCAGATACTCTACTTCCCTTTCTGAAATAGCTTTATTGATTTTTAGCTTAAAAATTGTCTGTAAAAAATTCAAAGAATGCCAAAGTTGGTGTCTCTCTGTAATTCTACCCTCAGAGGTAAACATTCTTAACAGCCTAGAGTCTAATCTTCTAGACTTCTGACTGTGGACTTAAACACATTTAAATATATAGATTAGATTATCGTTTACGTATGATTCTGTAACTTACTTTGTTTTTAAACTACAATATATAGTAGTCATCTTTCCAGGCATAATACATTACCTTTTCATTTCTTGAGACAGTGATAGCTAAAAAATAAATAAATAAAAATCAGAACTTTGCTTTTTAACTTTGCCTATCTTTAAATTTTTGGTTGGCTCATTTCCATGTCTAATAACCATTTGGGCACAAGGACACCATTTGATGCGTCACAGGGGTTTTCTGACAGGCTGCAGTATGACACTGGTGGAAGGAGTTTGAAAATGAGAGGCAGAACTTACTTAGTGGTCTGTGCCATTAACTGTGGAATTCTGGAATGCTCCTATTTCTACAACAATGTGAATAGTTTGATGAATTTTAAAGTTACTGTTCTTAAATTTTGCGATTTAATGTTTTAGGAGTCTACTTTTAACACAAGAACAGAAAGAATAAAATAGATAAGCATGACTTACTGTGACTTCAAATGTTTACGCACTGTCAGCTGGGAGAGTTGATGAGCTGCCAGAAAACATACCTGATTCCTTTACTCTCAAGAAGTAGCAAAAGAAGGATGACCCTTTAGATCTGCCATCTCTGCCTTATTCTTACTAAAGTACCCAGAAACTAGTATCATCTGGATCAGTTGCCATTTCTCAAAGCTCAGATCCAGGCAGACTTAAGGAACTGGTACAAAACACTAAATCTTTTAATGCTTTCAACTCTTAAAATTTTTATGCATGAGGCGTGAGAGGCATGGATACATCTTAGCTATCAGTTTGGCACGTCCCAGAATTGTGAAAACTATCATCAGTAGAAGCACTGACAGGAATTTCTGCCAAGCTTGAAAAAGTACACTCCATCTTCTTGTGCACCCTGCAGATTCTGATCAACAACCTTTTCTGTAGATTGTTCTTTCTTCATGCTCCCTTAGCTAAAACTTAGAGTTCTGTTGTTCTAAGGTAAGATGAAAGAGGTGATGAACAAACACACAATCAACTTTTATTTCACCAGAGTCTACACTCTGGGACTCACTCTGGCCTTGCTGGAAGCATTTGGCAGAGGGTCTGCTTTATGAAGTCCATCTCTAGCTCCAGCTTTAGCATGCTTTGGCTCATAGACCATTAGCTATAAATGTGCAAAATTAATTTGAGAAGAAGTAATTTGCTCAATTTTCTAATTGTTTGGTAAGGGGCATGCAATGGGTAAAGGTAATTCTTCAAATCATTCTTTTATTCTCCTTTTTGTATTCTCTCTCACAAATGAAAAGAGTGAAATATAGGTGACTGAATACTAAAACAACTAAGACAACTAAAAATAAATGGCATTCACTGAACAAACACAGATAGATAGATATATATACAGCTATATAGATACAACCACTGGTAGGTACTAAACAACACCTATTTCTACAATGCTCACCACAGGTAATAATATTTTATAAGGTGAATAGTATTTGCAAATCAAACAGATCTGTTCTCACCAAGTGTCCATTAGAAAAGCTACCACCACAGATATACACTGCCCAAACATGGTTTCCTAAGATATAAACTAAAGCCAAAATCTGTATTTTCATTCCTTTTATTTACATGTAGCAGTGAAAGTCATTTTGCCTAAAATAATATCTTAATGAAAATTACCAAAAACTTGAGATTTTCTTAGAAGATCTTGGCTTTTGGTTTAGCACATTCTCTATTAGGTTTTGCTGTGTATTCTTTCAGTGTGATCTATGGTACATATAACATGTTCTGATATCAATTCAGCATAAGGGTCTATTTCTATTCACTTCTGGTGGTTTAACAGTATTTTTAGAAATTTCCTGATTTAGCTCTTGTTGTATTTTTAAAAGGTATGAAACCTTGAGTGACCTATATATTACTTTTGCAAGGGCTCCCAACCACATTCAACAAATAAGAACAAGTCTAAAAACATAGAACAATTACAGATTTTACCTGATATTGGATCCAACTAATATTATTTTGGGGGAAAATGTTTCTGTGAGTTGAATGCTTAAGATCAGCTTTTATTCTCTTTACTTTTTTTTTTTTTTAAATGAGCACCTTTTAAAAACCTTGGACCACTACAAATTTGACTTTTTGTAATTAATTGCAGCATTTTATATGAAACATTTGTTTCTATAGCAATAGCCACCAAATTACCATAACAAAAATGAAAAACATTTAAAAGTAAAAAGGTGGGTCTTCTCAAGAGGCTAAGCCTCTGCATTATTTGATTATGAATACAGACTATTAGGGAGAAGGGACAGGGCAAACCCCCAAGAACAATTTATACTTTCAACATAAAAATGAATTAATGTATTCCATTGGCCAAGATAATTTTCTGGTTCTTTGGTTTATGTTTATACATAACTTTTTATTAAGAAAAGAAAGGATAAGGGGAAAAGAAAATGGAACCATGTACACATGTGTAAATATGACTAGAACCTAGAGGACATAAAATACAATGTAGAGGAAATATGACAACCAGAAGTCTGCATTTGTGAAATGTAAAGGAGATCATGAAATTATAAACAAAAGAACAGACTGAGTTTGTGAGAGCAAAGTAAGCCCTGAACCTCCACAGCAACTCCAGAGGAATCATAGAACAAGGGTTAGCAAGAGCTTGAAGAGATCGTCCAGAGGAAGGGTGTCCTGCAAAGGGCATGGGCTTTGGAGCCAGACAGACAGGTCAATCAAAGGCTGTTTCCATGACCTTAAACTCACAGGGCTTTTGTTTTCTCATCTGTAAAATGGAGGTAAAGGAATTTACCTTGGACTGCTGTTAAGATTAAAGCAAGAGGCTGCCCTGCCTGTGTAGCACCTACCACAATGTTTGGTATGTAGCAGGTGGGGTTAGTTTTCTTCCCCTTTTAATGAGTAGTATGTTTATACTTATAGTAGCTCAGGATTTTTTTTTTTTTAACAAAATACAGTAGCTAGAAACATCTATCTGAACTTTACTCTGTACTGACACTATGCCAGTCTCTTCACATATATTCTCCAATTTTATCTGACACTATGAGCTGTGGGAAATAAGGTTGTTACCATCATGGCCCCTTTGTGGAGGGAGACACCCCTAGAGGGAGACAACCCACCCAAGGACACAGAGGTGGTTAAGTTGCGGGGGGGCAATAACACAAATTGTTACCTCCAGAACCCAAACTCAAGGGAGTATATATTTTAAGTGAAAAGTACACATATATGGAAAGTCCATTAACAGACTCAGTACACTAAGGTTGACATTAGTAAATCAGTAATTTATTGTTGCAAAGTTTTAGTGTGCACAAAAATGTCTGTTTGACCTGAAATAGTTAAGGCAGCTTCTAAGTTATGTCTTGCTTCACAGAAGAATCTCATTATTGAATGAATATCCTTTCCCAAATGAGTTATGCTGGCTTGGATGGAATCATCCACAGGTTCCATGTCGATAACTGAGAAGGCATAGTTACAAGTAGGAATTTTTATTTGTAAGTGACTCTCCTGAGTAAATGGTAAAATACTATCATCAGTTGACTGGCTAGTTATATTTATCCTGCATAAACCTTAAGCTGTGTCTTATAAACGTAGTGACTGATAATAGACAAATATGATATAATCAGTTTAGGACTAGACATCTTTACATTTTGTATTGTTCCCAATGGCAATTTATGAAGTTATGAGAGAGATGATGCATAACTTCCTCAGCTGATTCTCTTAATACTACTATCTCTGGTGATACCACAACAAGGAATTTTGTGTTGCACTTCATATAGATTCATGTGGATCCTTCAAAAACACACAGATCAGCCATTATTCTGTTGCTGCTCCAAGAAATACAGGAAGTAAAACTGCAATATTGCTGCTACAGGTGTTGCAGTGCCTTTCTCTGAATGATGATTTACATGCAAAGGAAGCCATGGACTCCAAAAGGTTATAGACGGGACCACATTGACAGAAAGGAGGGAAAAATGCCAATCTTCCCTAACTCTGGAACCTTCCTTCTATTAAATCCTTCACATCCTAAACCTCTGCTTCAAATTAAAGAGATTATGTTATCTGAAGTACTCATTTTTTTTTTCTGCTAGGGAAATCTCAGATTTGCTTGGATGCTGCAATTAAGGTTTTCTAGCAAGATATCCAACTACTAAGAGAACTGTTGAGATTATCTGATAGTAAATATCTTTGTCACAATGAAAGATACAAACCTAGACTCTGCTATAAGAGGGAATAAAAATAGAGAATAAGGGAAAGCTATACATTCCAATTAAATTTTCTTTAAAAACAGAAATTTAATGAATGCATTTTACATTGGAAAATTCCCCAAATAGAGATCCTAGGACCCAGAAGAGGAAATATTTGGTAACAGTAGTTAAAGAAGTTAAACAATTTACTTAATAATATTGATGTTGCCTGTTATGGGCTCATTAAATATTTACTATGTTGCTACTGATACCCCAAAGTACTAGATTTCAAGAGAAAAAAATGAAGATGTTTACCTGATTCCATTAGATGTAAAAAATAGTCCCATAGTTCCAGAGAATTGAGATTATTCTTAAAGCAGTATATCATATCTGTCTCTTTGTTTTTAATAACCTTAGAAAGAGTTAATTAATTTTGAGGGAATGTGGTCACTTTATGGGATATCAAGAGACTCTTCAAAGTGAGCTTTGGTTCAATCTGTTATATTCAAAGAAAGTAGTGGCTTATAAATGTTTTCAAAAGACTATGTCTTGTATAATATGTAATAAATTTTAATGAGTTATGACACATGAATAGAGTTCAAAGAAAAAAGGCTGCATTGAGGGAAATAAGAGTTTCGAGCACCAGTATTAAAAATGTCAGTTCTGGGCAAAGTTGACAACATTCAGAAAGTAAAAATTTCAATGCAAAAGAAAAACAAAGACAGTAACCATAAATAGACCAAATTTGGCCCTGCCTCCTTGAAAAATAAGTTCTCCACAAATCATATCAATTTTTTTTAAAAGCCGCATTAATTTCTTTGTAATGGGTATCTACATGTTTCAGCTCAGTGTTGTATTTAGTTCATTAGCTTAAAGGTAGTAAAATTATTGCTCTATCTTCATTTGTGGGTGGCACAAGTAGAAGCCTGACAGAACTTTAGTGTCATTGTTCCCTTGTTTGTTTGTCTACAGCATGACACTTAGCAAAACTCTGTGTCCCAGCAATGAACAAACTGGTCTGACAAATATTATCCTCTCCAACTGACTCCATTTTAGAGAACAAAGGCACAGTCTTTTGACATCACCAAGGAAATAATTTTGAATTCAGTCACCTGCCTCAAGGTCATCATGCTATGGCCAAAGGACCTACTTGAGAGAAGCCCTACAGAGCACCAGTAATTTCTGAGCAAAGTGGTGTCACTTCAGGAGAAAGGGATTGCCTACTCATTGCTCAGGAGAAACATCAAGAAAAATATAAGTTAAAGAGGGCTAGTAATGTTCTTCACTACAATGATAATTAAAAGAGATGAGTCCAGTTGTAGCTTATGAAGTGTCTTTGCCTGTAATCTTAGGCAAGGACAATTTATACATTAAGCACAGTGTCCAGGGCCCACAACACTTTCAGCAGCCATCAGCCATTTTTAATTTTAAATATTTTTAAGCTAAGAAGGAAGAAAAATGAAGACAAATGAATATTATCATGATGACTGTATAATAATGAAACTGGCCTGGATTTTGTTAATCTTTTAACAATGTAGTTATATTTCTATTTTTTTTTAATGGAGAAAGGGACCCACAAAGACAAAAGTGCTTGGGGCCCATGAAAGTCATAACACAGCCCTAATCTTAGGTTGCTGATGTTTGTCTGAACCCTTGACACTTTCCTTTCATTAGATATAAAGACCAGGTCTACCACTTAATCTCTATTCACAGTTATTTTCTGTGACCCTAAATCCAAAAGTGTCACAAATTTTTAAAAGAAGAAAACACTATCTTGTATTGTCCAACTCCTTATAACTTAATCGAGAAGACAAAATCAGCTGTTCACAACAGGTGCTTTGCAGTTGTTCATTCATTTGGATGCTCTTTTACGAGTTAATTACAACTCCCTTGTGAACTGCACATCTGGGAAAATAAAATTGCCCACTGAAAATGAATTACTGGCGCGTAGGTGAAGCACAATAGTTAATTCATTTGGATACCCTTAAAAGGCTTCGCGAAAAGCCCTGAAGCACCTGGAAGTTCAGTTTCTTCGTGTCTGAAGAATGAGTTAATGCCAGGTCAAAGGCTGCAACATGGGAATATGCAATTGCAATTTAGCATGCAGCTCTTGGGCTACCCACTCTCTCATTTAGATAGTCATCTCCCCCTGAGCCTCTAATGATCCTGGTGTCATTCAACTTCATCTGCTAACTGCTCTATTTTTCCTTTTTAAAATTCCTAGAGCTCTTTTTCAACTTGTTCACAGGGAGAGGAGAACACTTTTCTACCAAAGAAACACCTTTATTCGGTAAAACAATTCCTAAACTTTGTTAATTGTTATACCTATTTCACACTGATATTTTTCCAGACATATTATGATTGACAAAAACTGTACAATGTGATGTTTTGATATAAGTACACTTTGTGTAATTATTACCACAATCAAACTAATTAACATATCCATCACTTCATATAGTTACTGTGTGTGTCTGTGTAGTGAGAACTCTGAAGATATACTCTTAGCAACGTTCGGGTATATCAGACTTTTAAAAATAACAAAGGTCTCATCAGGTCCTTGGTCCTCTTGGGAATGAGGTTCTTAGGCAAAGGTCCCTTACTCTCACTCTCCTCAACTGTTCAGCGGAGGAGCTGGATGCATGATCACTGTGGTTCCCCTCAGGTGTATGGTTCCAGGAACCGACCCAAGGTCACCCACCCTGCCCTGAGTGTGGGACTTCAATAGCAGCTCTTCAAATGAGTGTTAGGCTATTACACAGAGCAATGGTCTTCAATAATAATCCATTGAGCAGTGAGAAAAAATACTAAAACCTCTCTTTATATTGATCTTATCCTTTAATTTTTTCTATGTAAATATACATGTATGTATTTTACATATACATATATGTTTGTGTATATATACACAAAATATTAGCATATACACTCACATATATACACACAAAATATTTTACTAAAGGAGATATGTGACTAATAAAACTTAGTATCCCATAAATTTTAAGGTACAAATACATAATCAACTCAATTTACCAGATGAAGTCTGGCCAAGGGGTCTACTTTAGGACTTCCACCTCTATGGAAGCTTTTAGGGAAGCTTTTAGTACTATTTGGCTTGTAGACATATAGCTTCAAGTACACAAAATTAATGTGAGATAAAGAAATCTGGACTATTTCCCACTGGTTTGGGGAAGGGGATAAAGAAAAAGGTAATTCCTATGAAGATTCAACTTAATAGCCCCAGACAGCTGAAGACTTGAGAAAGCCAAAGCAGAGGCCGAGAGCCTGTTCCACCTGGAGTCCCACCCCCCAGCCTGTAAGTTACAGTATTTGATTCTTATGGGTATAGCTTTATGTTTGCTACATTTGCAACCTAGATATTGTGGGAAAGCAGAGCATTGGACCTGCCAAATCTTCTTCCTATTGATGTAGCAGAACCCGTAATAATAAAAAAAAAAAAAAAATTCCAAACGCATTCATTACTCAGCAATTTTAACTGAGATCCTCACAATACATTAAGAATAATAACATTAGGTTTTTGTCATTGATATTGTATATAATATTCAAAATGTATATGTCTGCCTTCATTTTTTTCCAGGGGTATTTGTTTCAGCATTATTAATAATAGTAGGAAATGGGGAGCTATTTAAATGCTCAATAGTTAGAAAATGGTAAACTAAATTGCTACATATTCACCTTAGATATGCATATGCAGCCATTCAAAATTATGTTTTCAAAGAATCTTTACTGGCATGAGGAAAATCCAGTGGTGAAAAATCTAAATGCAAAACTGTTTAAACGCTTTGATCTCAATATTATTTTTTATTTGCTTGCACAATTTACTTTCCTCTGGCTCTACACCTAGCCATTTACCTGACTGCTGACTGCATTCCCTATGCCATGCTTCCCATACTTGTGATCCTCTATCAACTACTAATTTATACTTCTTTAACCCTTTACCCCATTCTCCCAGCCACCCATCCTCACCCTCCCCAACTGTCCTCTGTATTTGTGTGTGTTTTTAATTAGGTTTTTTTTCCCTTAGATTCTGCAAATAAGTGAAATCATATGGTATTTATCTTTCTGACTTATTTTGTTCAGCATAATAACTTCTAGGTCATTTCAAATGGTAGGATTTCATTTTTCTTTTTATGGCTGAGTGATATTCCATTGCATATATGAACCATAACTTCTTTATCCAGTCATCTGTTGATGAGCATTTAGGTTGCTTACTTTATCTTGGCTATTGTAAATAGTGCTGCCATGAACATAGGGGTGCATAGATCTTTATGAATTATTGTTTTGGTTTTCTTTGGATAAGTACTCAGAAGTATAATTAATGGCTCAAAAGGTAGATACATTTTTAATTTTTTGAGGAACCTACAGACTGTTTTCCATAGTGGCTGTACCATTTTGCAGAACTACTAACAGTGCACAAGGGTTCCCTCTTCTCCACATCCTCACCAACACTTGGTCTTTGATTTACTGATAGCTGTTCTGACAGGTGTGAAGTGATATCTCATTGTGGTTTTAATTTAGATTTCTCTGATGATTAGTGACCTTGAGCATCTTTTCATATGTTTACTGTATCTGCCCCAATGGTTTTTCTTGGAGGCAATTTTTGGAGCTATCTCTGTAATTATCATTCTAATATTCAAACTGACAAATTACCACTTGGATACCTGGCTTGGATAACTTGAGGCCCATCTTTTTTTTTTCTTCAGTTAAAGTTTTTTCTCTGACCTTTGGAAATTTTCAAAAGAACTATCATGTATTTGTGATACTTTAAGACATCTCAAAAGCTTTCACTGTACATCTATGAAGTAATACAATTTCATATTTAAGAACACATGCTTTGGGTACCAAACCCAATTTCGTCACTATGCTGGGTATATGTTTTGGGAAAACTTATTTAACCCCTTTGTGCCTTAGTTTTCTCCTGTGTAAAATGGAAACAATAATACTGCACATCTCATCAGGTTGCTGTGAGGATTAAATGAGATGCTGTAAAGGATTTGGCATAGAGTGCATGGTGTTGCTGCCAATACATCTAGCAATTTCTATTGTTATTGAAAAACATGGCCATATGGTGCCATCAAGGAGTTTATATCCTAAATAAGTAAATAAGATGAAGCAAACTGTTAAGGTATATCACCTTGTCTAAATAAATCAATAATATGGATTAAAGCTCTTCAAACTCTTAGCCTATCACAATGAGAATGACGGAAGCACTGTTTAAATTCACTACAGGAAAGGAGCCAGAAGAGGAGGATAATGAACAGATTCTTGAAATCATCCATTAGGGACTTAAATACTATATAGTCAGCAAAGGGGTTGGTTGGCTCTACCCTTAACTCACTGTGAGATCTTGCACAATTCACTATGAGTCCTGAGTCTCAATTTAAAATCTGCACAACAGGGGGTTGAATGAGATTGCATCTAACATCTATAATTATTAAACAGTTATTATTAGTCACCATAGAAAATTCTATAAAGATATATGTCTTTGCTTCTCTTTTTGACAGCTGGGTATGTAAATGATTTGTGCATTGTCCTAAATCGCAATTAACTTTCCCCTGTAAATAGAATAATTCAAATGAGCTGATTTATGCAAAGCACCTTCTAAGTACTTGGAAGTCTTTATAATTACATTCAGTAGAAGAGGGATCATCAAGACTGAGGCATTGAAAGAGTAAATGAACTGCTCTCGGTGAGGGCAAGGTTGAACTTATGACATCTGGACAGCAAGGTTTGTGAGTAGGTGCTATGGCCCTGCTGGTGAGGCTGAATCCTGGACAGACTCTGCCAGCCTCTGCTTCCCTCACATTAATCAGAGCTATACTGGAGAGAACACACAGAAACAGTCCAGGAGCCTCTGCAATTATATTTTGCTTTTCTCAGAGGACTCCAGCTAGCTCTGCTATTATGCAAGTAATTGACCGATCAAATCAATCTAACTCACAGTCTGTTCTGATATAATTAACCATGCAAACAGAACTTTGTGACTTACATTTGTTGTCTAGGCAAATTCTAAAGCCATAGTTCTTTCTTACTCTAGATGCTGCCTTAGTTTTTTCCTGTCTTTCTATAAAGGTGTTTATTACCAAAATAATAACAGCAACAAAACTGTATCCATATTCATAACAACTATTGTTTTCTCTGTGTTCTTTCCCAGTCTTCAAAGAATAGCTATACAAATAGTGTGTGATTTTATAAGCTAACTTCTTGGCATTATTATATTATTTTTGATCTGCGTGATCAATAAGTTTATTATTATCTTTATATGAAAATCAATCATTATATATTTATCTTTGTTTTTGCCTTCATGGTCCTAATCATTACTAGTATTAGTGGCTGCATAATATTCCATTAATTGGAACAAGAGAATTAACATTCTGTGTTGACTTTCAGAAGTCTTCCTTTTGAAGTTGTACAAAATACTACAGTGAACACATTCAGGTTTATACAGTTTTTTTCCTTTTTTAAATTATTTCCTTGGGGGCAAATACTGAAAAGTATGATTTTGTGGTCAAATATTGTTTGTATAACTCTTAACCCTTATTGCTAAATTACTTTCTTAAAAAAATTCAACTCTTTGTTAGTAATGATACACATTTTCTTAGAGGGTTGACATCTTTCTGAACAGAGTGATAAAGGTGGCATATTGAAGAGGGTTGATATCTAAATTTAAGGGGATGGTTATTTTTGAAAGCAGAATGTACTGCATTCTGAGAATACCTCAATGTAGTAGTGTAGACAGCCTTTGTGCACTGTGAGTATTCTCATTGTTTTTGCCCTCCAGTCCGCTCTCTACTCAAACTCTTTTACTGACTACTAGGCAGTGTTCTGGAAGTTTCTGATTTAAGCATGGGCTGTCCAATTGTGTATCTGAGGTGGGAGCAAAGGGTAGGTCCGTTCACAAGCCTACCTTAAAGCTGCCAACAATTTAAAGTTATTGAGGATTTAAAACATTCTGACCCAGGCTGAATGCCTTATATCAGGGGTCCTCAACCCCAAAACCATGCATTGGTACCAATCCTTGGCCGTTGAGGATCTGGGCCACACTGCAGGAGGTGAGTAGCTGGAGAGTAAACGCTTCATCTGTATTTGCAGCTGCTCCCCAGCTCTATCTCAGATCATCCACCAGGCATTAGATTCTCATAGGAGCACCCGTCTCTGGTGCCAAAAAGGTTGGGAACTGCTGCTCTGTATTTATTCCTAGCTGTGAACATAAATATCTCCCAAGTAATAATTTCTGTATGTTGGTTTCGTGGCACAAAAAGTTGTTTTTAACTATGTTTGGGAATATCCTAAAATTCTCCTGCCAAAACTCTGCTCTCCTTTACCCACACTTATTTTGACACAAAAAAGTGTCAAAATAAAATCAATGCTAATTCGTATTATTAGTAACAAATATTATTTACCATTTTAGAGAGCTGGGGAGATAAGACTGAGGTTAAAATAGGCATAGATAATTTCTCTGCATAATTTGTCCCTTTGACATCTTCAGTAACTATCAATATATTTAAATTAGAAAACATGCTTTGTGGGCATTTCATTAATTTGTTGACAGGTAAGCTTTTCCTCAAAGAATACAATTATAACTCACTGTTCAGGGCATGTCTGAAAATAGTATTCACAATATTTTTGTGGCTTCTTGGAAACTTTCATCATCTTTCACTAAAAGTTTCATAAATGATACATAAAAGAAATGCTGTGGTGTGTCTAATGTACAACTTGCATTTTTCCATGTTTAACAAGAGAATGCTTATTATTTCAGCTGCTCAAAGAGTTTCTAAACATCTCTTCAGACATATGTCTACAAAAAGCCAACAGAAAGAGGAAGACAATTTGTATTTCTCACCCCTGCTTAAAGCCCTGGGATACTATTTTCCCTATAGATTTTGTGTAAGCAAGTGAAACAAAAATCCTTTGACATTTTTCTTTGCTTATTTTTCCTCTCCCAGATGGCCTCGAAGCTCTGACACACTTCTATTCTGAAATCCTTCGTGCCGACTTCCTTATTTGGTTGCTGGAACTGCTCTTTGTCTTGTTCAAACATTCTGCTAGGCTTGCAGGCTCCCTTCACCCCCACCCCTTGCCCACTCACTGCTCCTGACACACACACACACACACACACACACACACACACACACACACACACACACACACACACACACACACACACACACACACACACACACACACACACACACACACACACACACACACACACACACACACACACACCCCCAGCGCTGGCTCCAGCAGGTCACTCTGACTCAGCCTGCTCTGTTGTTCACTCGCCAATCACCCATCAGTTATGCCCATTTAAGGAGTACCTTTTGGAAACCATAAGGGAGCAGAGAGCTTTCAGCTGCTTGGAAAGACTGCTCTGTTGCATACACTCCGAATCACTGCAAAGCATGCATTTCACACAACTGCCCTCCTCATATGGCAGAGTGTGTATTTAAAAAGGAAAAAAAATCCAACAACTCCAGGCTGCCTAATTTGTGGTTACATTAATCTTCAGTGTCCTGGCACTTAAATTTGGCTGATAGAATGGTGTTATGTTGTTTCCAACTTCCCCCAATTCATGGTACATGCCAAATACTACAATCTAGTATTTTAAGAAATATATAACAGAGGCCCAAATGGATATGCTGGTGAGACAAAATAAAAAAAGCTCTGAGTTCCTCAGTGAAGAACACAGCCCTTTCACTAACTGATGTTCATTTTGTTCCCTGGAGTTGAAAACTGCTAGGCATTTGAAATGCAGAAGGGATTTTTTTTTCCTGGTTTCTCTGCTCAGATGTATGTGGAGAAAGCACAGCTCTCTGCATTCCCTATTTAAGAAAGAAACCACACTGGTCCCATCCAATAAAACAGAGCAGTGTTTCCTTACACATAAACAACTGAGAAATTCCTTGGGCAAGCTCATAGCCTTTTGATTCCTGGAACAAAGCGGATGGTGGTATTTATTATGTCAAATAAACACATCATCTACACTCGAAAGAGAAACCTGAAACAATAAGCTGAACAAAGCATTTTTTCAAGGTTTTAATCCTCTTGCAATTAGCTCTTGACTAACTTGACTGAGAAATTAAGAATGAGCTGTTTTCCCATAAGTACCCTTAGTGATTAAATAGCCACAGTTTGTTCCCAACACTTGCTCTGAAACAGAATCAGAGCTTGCTTCCAAACTAATATAAACATACAGGATATCCTATCATTTAATATTATTTCTCATTATCCACTGAAAATAGTCTGTACACTCCTTTGTCCACTGTGCTTATTACCGAAGCCCTGTTATTTGTCAGGCATTAGACTAGAGGCTGCAACTAATCTTTGCAGTTACCACTCTGATCATTACAATGAACACACCAGATTCTACAGAAAGCACATTTTCTCCCTTCCTCGTTACCACTTCAGTCAATTTTGCTTATTTGTGTTCACCATAATGACCAATGTGGAAACAGCACTCGGCTTACAGAATTCCCAAAGTGTACTGCCCTCTTTTATTTAGCATAGTTTCAGATTGGCTTGGATGAATTCTTGTTGGTAAAAGTCTTAAATCCTTCTTGGACACAGGCAGGGAATAAGTTATATATATATACTTTTAATCATTTCCATTGGTTGCAACCTCAAGGAATATGGATGTGCCTTATGACAAGGCTTGTGAGTCCAAACTTGTTTAGGTTTTAAAGCACATGGATATCGTGATGCTATTATATTTAATTTTACCATAGGAACACTAAGCGATTCTGCTATAAGGATATGGCACACCCGCAATGCTGAAGCACAGTCATAAGCACAACCCATGGAAAAGAAATCTCTGATAGCCTGTTTCTGTTTTTTCAAATTAACATTTGCCTTTGCTCATTCATCTTGTTATTGAGAAGAAAAGTTGTAGCAGTCACTAAAAGATTAAAAAAACATTCATTGTTTTATGGGAGAAAAATTTTAAATTGAGAAAATTCTGTCATGACTTGGGAAGACGAACCTGTGCACTTTTAGCCCAGTATTCTGGGTGACTGCTGACATCAAGAAACCAGCTCCAGACTGGGCTTGGAGGCCTGAGTCCTCCTGCCAGTTTTGCGGCAGAGCAGCTGGGTCACTTCTGAGTAAGTTATTTCACCCCTATGAATCTTACTTCCCACATCTGTAAAATGCAGACCTTCTTTTAAATCAGAATACTCAATGTGGAGAGGATTCAACATTCCTCAAAAAAGAAACCTTGGCAGAAATTGTGTATTTGCTTAATGGAGACCATATAGGCTATTACTTAATAAATTTCCATCTCCATTGCCCCTGCTTTGGGGGTAGGCAAATTTGGCACATAGGTTGAGAGATCTGAAATCTGAATTCTAAGTAAAAAATATCAGGAACTAAAAAAAAAAATTTTTTTTCAAATAATTTCCCTGAATCTAAGCCTTTTAAAAGGGGAAACGTTATTGGTTCTTATATTTTGGGTTTGTGGTCTTCACAGTGGTGATTCCCAAATTTAGCTAGAAATTTAGGCTTAGACCCAAGCCTTCTGTTAGTGTTTTTGGGATCACGTACTTCCTGAGACTGGTTTGGAACCCCTCAAAAACACTGCCAAAATTATTGACAGACTTTAAATACATGTTTTGTTGTTACTTCATCCCATACTCTCCCTACTGAATCCAGAGTTGACTTTAGGTTTTTTCCTAGGTCTAATCCCTGAGATTCTCTAACTTCTCATCTCACTCCCAGGCTCAGGGACATCATGAAGTAAAGCTCAGATGTGGAGGAGGTTTCTGATGTTATTTGATCATAACAATAGCTTCTGGAAACCAAAAGAATGATTTTCGTGGCATAGGGGAGTCAAAATATTATATATATATATATATATATATATCAAGTTTACCATTTGAAATATATCTGATTATATTGCTGATGTTTTCATTCTGAGTAGACTGTAACTGTCTTACTCTGAAGCAGAAAAGGATTCACAGAACAAGTCCTTCTTTTATCATTCCTGTGTACTTAGGAAAGTGTAGGTAGCATGAGGAGTTAGGAGAGTTCTAAAGTGGAATTGAGAAGACAAATTCTGTGATTCCTGTAAAACCAGTATTTTTTAAATTACATTATTCTCTCTGTAATTTCCACAGGCTTGAATCCTTTAGTTGAAGTTATAATTATTTTGAGAAAAGAAAAAGCATCATTTGGATCTTCAAACATGAGGCAAGAAACAGATTCCAATTTATTTTTTCAAATGATTACCTTTTTTAATAGAAACCCACACCGTAGGAGCTCCAGTGACGATAAGCCTGTCTGCACTGGCATTCCTGCTGTCTGTCTGCCTCTAGGGAGGTCCCTCACTGCTAGCCCAGCATCCTGACAGCCTGGCATTCACTCTAGTAAGTGTCTGGGGGGTTGAGAGTTGGTGCAGTTTTTAGGCCTTCATCTGATTTCCACACCCATGTTCTTATTCCAGCTTTTGATGGGGAAAAAAGGAAAATGGTTGTCATCTGCTTCTCCACATTTGTTTGAAATGCAAAAAGAAACACACACATACTCTTCATTATATGACTTTAAGCAAATAAGCATAATTGAAAGCTGATTCCTCAAATTTAACTCCGAACCCAAATACTCATCAAGGAGCCCTAGTTGTGACTATAACATGCTCATAACATAATGTCTTCACATTAAACTACTATTAGCAAGAGCTGCAGAAATCTCCCCTGAAATGGAAAATCTTTGCAAACCAACAGGCAAAAGAGAGATTGTGACTTAAAATTATTAACAGCAGTGTGGTGGAAATGTATTTTTCCTGAAATCTGGCCATGACTCAGATCACCATCCTGAATGCTTCGTTGCTGAAATTTCTGCCAAACTCTTTTCCATAGATGCTGCCCTCCTTTGTCTATCCATGCAGATTGGCTATTTGACAGATTCTGTGATTGACCATAAGAGGCCCAAGGGAGACATTTTTATGGATGCAGTGCCCTGACAAACGAACTTAAGTGAACCACTTTCATGAAATGACAAGCTACAGCACATTAGTTAATAGTATTTATTAGTATGTTGTTACTGTCACTAGTATCAATATGTTTCAGGGATTATAAACTTTATAGGATGCATAGGAAGGCCCTAGGAATGTTTAATACCTTCACTGTCCATCATGTATTCTTCCCCTCAGGGGAAACAATAAAAGTGATAACATGCTTTTGAAATTAAAAAACTAACAGACCAAAAAAGAAAAATGGCAAAGAGAGCAGGGATTCTTAGCAAGTTCTGGATATCCCTTATTAATGGTCTGTACTGACATATTTCTCGGGAGGTGAGATTTAGACAAAGAGGGTCAGGAGTAATCCTTGCTGGGATCTTAACAAGCTTCAAGCCTCACTTTGAGGTTAGTCCTCTTTGAACATAAGTCTAGTCTTTGTCTTACCAATCTCATAGTACAAGAAAAGTTTTATGAAGTAATTTATTGACATGTATCTCATTTGTCATCATAACCACTCTCCTCTCATGATCTTCCCTTCCTTTTATTGAGGTATGCTTTTGCACTCTTTGATGTCCTACTTCCTCCTTTTGGTCTTTCTGGGTTGTCTAAGAAACGTCCTGAAACAGGTCTTCAGCAATCACCTTTCTTAACTCATTTGGCACATCTGCAGCAGGCAGATCAGGGTGCACCGTTGCCTTCATCCAAACGTTCTACTTGGTTTTCATACTTGTATTTCACACTTCTAACACTCAAAGCTGAACATATCCTTTTCCCCCTTGAAGTGTTAATATTCTACATTTCGTGTTTCTCTTCAATTCCATAAATGTTTATAAATACCTATTGGTTAAAAAATACTTCTCTATCTACTGATGACAAAAGTGGATCGAGGTATTTACCTTCCCTTCCAGGCAGAAACACAGACATAGTTCAACTCTGAAACAGATAAGCGCTGCTATCAAAGAGAGGAAAAGGAAATGTGCGGAACACAACATGGGTGTTATGGGAGCATTGGGAAAAGACCAAGGGAGAAGATATGAATGACAGCTGGAGAATATGTTTGGGCTGTTACATTACTTTTCATATTAGCTGAACCACAAATCCAGGCAATTCTGTCTCTTTCAGTTGCTCACATTTTTTTTGGGGGGGGAGGCATATGTTGATTCCTTAAAATATTGCCCTCCCATTCTCTTCAAGCCATCAAGTCTCTTCCCACCTCTCAACACTTGTTCTATCTAGGAGATAGATCTCCATCATCTGACCTGTGACCACGCAAGTTTCCTGTTCTCAACCTCTAACTGTGGAGAGGAAGTGCTTTCATTTCCTTGAGATACTATCCAAGCCCCAACTTGTGTTCAAAGCACCCTGCTTCCCAGTCTCCTCTAGGGCCCACACCCAACTCTCATACTTTGATTTCCTTGAATTTTCAATTCTTAAATCTCCTCCTCTTGTCAATGGGCTCCTTACAAATTTCTCTTAAACTAAGACCATCCTCTAATGTTCTTTCTTCATCGCTGAGGCACCATTTTTTTCTCTTTCCTTTAATCAACAAATGTTTTAAAAATCTAGGCGTCTATTCACTATCTTCACATAGCCCTTTTCTATTTTCTTCTCTATCTCTTAGTCTTGCTTCTTTCCCTTGTGTTGTACTCAAACTGGTCTGCAGAGGTCCTCAGTGGTCACCAAAGCACCAAATCCAAGAGACTAGTCTTGGGGCCCTTCAGTTTGTCTCCAGCCACCTGAACAATGAGCCCGACCCTTCTCAGAGGCTGACCACCACTGTTGGCCTAAAGCTCTGTGCTTCCAGTCCTCTTTTTCTACTTCTCTAACCACTCCTCATCACTTTGCTCCACTGACTTCACTTTCCCGTGTGTCTGTCTGATCCTTAAATGCAGGCATTTCTCAAGTGCCTTCAGCCCTCCTCCCTTCTACTCTGCAAACTCCCACAGGGGTATTTCTCCCATTCCATCCATGTCTTTCATCATTCTGTCTATGTGGATGACTAAAATACACCTTTAGTGTCAACCTCTCTTCCAAGTTCATCCTTCCAACCACACACCAGGTATGCCCACTGGGATGCTCAGCCACACCTTGAACACAAGTCTAAAACAGAACTTTCATTCCCTTGATTCTGCTCCAAGTGCCTCAGTTCGTTTCTCATTATTTGTCATATGTACTATTATAATCACCTCCTAACTTTTCTCTCCAATACATTTTCTATGGAGCTAGTTTCCTAAAATACAAATCATATTTTAGAACTTTTGTTTCACATAATAGGGCTGGCTAGGAATCTTGATCCTTCACTAAAAACAAACCAAAAAAGGATGATAAAGTACAAAAATAATTTTCCTCAAACACTGAAACACTGTGAAGTAAGGATTCAAAAGGAGAAATTTAAATAAAGGTGGGGACAAAGAGGGTAGGTAAGCAGGACACTTATTGCTGTTTTACCCTGAGGGCATTTTCCAGAAGCTAGAGAATGAGTTTCTGTTTTCATGGCCTCATGATATCAAAAGACTGAAGAAAGAACCTCTGGCCTGAGGTGAGGAGCCTAATGATCATGGATCCTTTCCCACAAAGTCGAAGCCCCTCACCAAAAGGCCCTCACTGTAAGGGCAAATCAGAAGTTAAAGCTGCCCAGCCACGGGTCTCTGACCAGGCATTATAAAATAGGATGTGACCTTGGTATGCAGAAAATCAGAGGGAGGAAAACAGTCTGGAGAAGCTAATCCTACAAGTGACCCTTTTTGTAGATTTACAACTCAGACTGCCATTATCAGGATGATTAACAAACAAACAACAAGGAAACAAACAAACAAACAAACAACCCTCGGGCCTTGCATAGTTTTAAACAGTCCCTGACTGGTGATTTTAGATACCTGCCTGGCAGAACAAATTTTCCCTGGAGGAAGTCACCTTCATCACAGGCCTCCAGGAATATTCACAATTTGCCAGGGAATACCAGTGGCTTATGGTAAAATGATAATAATGAATAAATAAAATTCTGAACAACGCATGAAAATAAGGTACCTGGGCAAGAACCAGCAAAAATAATAGAAGAAACAGACCTACAAACACTCCTAATATTGGACTTGATATAGGGCATATAAAAATAATATGTATAAGAAATGAGACAAATTTTTCTTTATTTTCTCACTCCAAAGCCCTTAGTTGTTCCTCATTGCAAATACTTAAAATCCTCAGTCTGTTTATGTTAAACATATCTGGATGTGCTTCCTCTTATGCACCTACTCAATTTTCAACACATAGCTCAAAATCTCACCTTTTCCACAAAGTCTAAGCACTTGTTAGAAGGAATTAATAAGTTTTCTCTTATATTCTCATGGGCTTATTGTAGTATATAGTACTCATATTACATTACCAACATGGTCTGTTTTTCTCGCTGGACCGTAAACTCTTAAAAATCTAAAGATCTCTTTAAAAAATCTGTCACGATATCTTGCACAGTGCATTCTACACAATTAGAAATCAACATGTATTTGTTGAATTAAATTCAATTAAATATCACTCACATTGCTAAACAGTCTCTGACAGCTCTCAAATTCTTGCAGCACAAAGCAAAATTTTGGTATTCATGGCTTTTTATTGACCCCCAAATTTCTGTATAAAACCTTCAGTCTGGTCAATCTCCTCACTGCCCCTTATAAATTCCTGCTCATTTAACTATTAACTTTTACTTGCATTGTTTTCCCCTCTTGTTAAGCTCATCCTCTTCCCTCTGCTTACTAAAACTATCTTACTTACATTATTTCTGGACTGCATCATGCTGAGGTTAGGCACCTTGATTTCCAGTGCCCAGCATAACTCGAGGCCCATGGTTAGCACTCACTATGCATTTGCTGAAAGGATGAAACTATGTTTGTATATATGTGTGTCCACACATACACAGAGATCTTGTTAGCTCATATAAGCTGTAAACTTCAGGAAAATAACAAATATCTTTCTTTTTATTATTCATCAAATCTGGCTGCTACTTGATAAAAATTATCCCTGTTAAATGATTGGTTCTCCTAGTCCAGGGAGACCAGCCACATTAAATTTTTACTTAATAGGAGCAAACAATAACTGAACAGCAGTCTGATTTTGTATTTAAAAATGACAGGTATGACTGGATCTCAAGGGGCTACAAATTAGCTTTTGTTGCAACCAGGTGCAAGAGAAACAAATATAATAAATGAAATAAAATCCCTGCCTTCAAAGATCTCACGTTCTAACAGAGAAACAAAGATAGTCTATGACCTAGAATTACAAGTTGCTAAATGCTATAATTTACCAGGAGATAAAAACAGATAAGGCCAAAGCAATGACCTCTGTAACAGAGCGAGCAGGGGGAGGCTTCCCAATTCATAAAAGGTCTTTTTGGAGTTACCCCAAAAGGATGAGCAGACTGGAGTCTAAGGGGGTGGAGTGGGAGCAAAAGCATTCCAACTTCGAGAGAAACTATGTACAGAGACATGAAGTTGCACAAGAGCTTTGCATGCTTAGGACACTGATCAGCCGTTGGAACAGAATCCTACAGGAAAGCCAGGCAAGTTTAAGCCCTGGATTGGTCTGAGGAAAGGAGAGAGTGCTTCAGGCTGAACACGGGAGAAAAGAAATTCCCTAAATATTTTAATTTGTCCGGTTCTCATTTTTGTGTTTCTTCTCAAAGAACACTTGAGCTCAAGTCCCTCCTGCAACACAAAGCATTCCTCAAATCTCACATTCCCTAAGAGAAAGGTTACTTACTTACTACACACACTATTAGAGACTCAGCCTACAGACGACGGAAGGCCTGGCGACCCTAACCCTTTGCATGACAGAGGGACTACAGCCTCTCACTTCAGACTATTGGCTAACTCTTTGGAAACTCTTTAAGACAAAATCAGTAATTCCTGGTCTTTTTTCTTCACAGGGAAAACACACCTACTCATATTTCTTCTGAATACATAACTCTTGAGAGGTAAAGAACAATTCCATTTAGGACATGGGCAAAATTTAATGCTGTGGACCACACCTACAATATTTACCTAATTACAACCAATTGCAAAACTAATTTATGTGCATATTTAACAATAGGACACATGCCTTGGAAATAGGTATTTGTGACTAACTGTTCCCACCAAGGATGGCCACCCTGATAAATTAAACTGGGGGCATTTGGTTATATGGCTTTGCATCCTTATTTGTCATCACCATAAACCAGAAAACTAGAAGTATCACATGTGACCAGAGCTATACAATCCTACAATGAGAAGGAACTTAAATTATTACTACAGAATTAGTTTAATCTACCATGTACTAAAAGATAATGGTCTTGAAAATCTGAAGATTGCCCTGAAAAACATCTACTTATAGATCCTCAGGCTAGAATTTGAATATTACCAGGTAGGTGGTAAACAGACTGGTTTCTGGTTTATACCAACTTGGACAAATATATGAGAATTATCTCAAGGGCTTCATTACTGAGTTGTAAAGTGCCACATGTTAGTTTCTGAGTTAATATATTTCCAGTTGGCTTTACAAAGAAGGAACACACTTCCTTTCTTTTATCAGAAAAAGAAAATCTGCAAAGGATAAATTTTCTACCTGGTGCTGTTTTGGGCAACACTCTCAAGAGAAATATGTATGTGATTAACATATATTGTTCCCACACCCAGTGAGTAATAATTTAAAAAGCTGAGCCTGTTTATAACTGTGAAAGCGATCTACTGTAAATGGAAAAGAAAAAAGACGACAGCACATCACCGACAGAAACATGCCTGAACAGCATTCCCAGAATCCTTCAGCCACAGGAAAAACAACTCTAAACAAGCAGCCCTCAGTCCCATGCAGGGTGTACACTGGCTTCTACTGACAGCACAGGCTGGACACCTTTCTGCACCAGAGTCCTCTCACCATGCCAAGGCCAACGGAGCGTCAATGGAGCACCCGCAGGGCCCTGAAGCTGTCCTTTAAGCCCTCACAGTCATGGTCTGGAGATCCAAAAAGAACATTTAAAAAATTCCTGGAACAATTTTCAATGGGTGTAAAGTTTGTATTTCTGGGTGAGCCAGAAAGTTTCAAAGGGCAGGTAGATTCTTTTTATAGATCCTTGCTGCTAAGTAGTTTTGTTGGTCTGTGTTGCTCAAACAACTGTTTTATGAGAATCTAGAATTTAGACCATGTGATGTTTACTACACAGATAAGTGAAGCAGTAGTTTTCCCATTTTGAGAGGATTCCGAATAGCCAACTCCCCAACCTTTGTAGGCTATCAAATATTCCTAAATAGTGAATGGAGTAAGGGAATAAAGGTATAATACTAACTAGAAGCCAAAAGATCTGTCTCTTCTTCTTCACGGGCACTGAGCTACATCACTTTCCCCAGCTTCCTTTACAATTAGAACTCCTACAAACCAGTAAGGAAAAGACAGCACCACACATTTACCTCGATATTACCCATGTTTCTCTTGCCCTCACTTGAGAGAATCCACATTTTCTCAAATGGACCTGCTCTTAGCTGGTGTTATTCATGTTGGTGGCAGGAGGGTTCACCTGGACAGCCAGGGGTGCCTCCATAACGACCACTGGGTGCTAGTAAGAACAAAGGGCAGGTATTCTAACCCTTTTTATTACTTTCCTTGGGGTGCAAATTCTTAGTGTACCTGGGATATTTGGGGGCTGCTCTCTTTCCTTTTGTCTTCTAAGTAATACTTAATATATATTTTTTTCTATCTGCACATCTTTAAAAAAAAAAAACATTTACAGCATAATCAAGAGTTATTAAGCAAATGCTCATGTAACCACTGCCCAGGTCACAAAGAAGAACAGGACAGGCACTGCAGAAGTACCCTGCGTGTGCCCTCCCCTTCAGACCCTCGGCCCCCACAGAAGTCACAATCCTGACCTGTAGAATTATCTTCAGACTCGGTTTCCTTTATAGTTTTTCTGTTTGATGTATGTATCCCTGAACAATATACTTTGCCCCTCCTTACTTTATAGCTTTAAGCAGAATATACTTAATATATTTTCTTTTGCTTCTTTTATTCTTTTTGTGTTTGTAAGACCTATCTAGGTTGTTTTGTTTAGCTATAGTTCGTTTATTTTAATTGCTGAATAATATTTACTTGAATGACTCCATAACAGTTCCCTCATGTGTTCTACTGTTGGACTTTTGGGGACGTTTCCATTGTTTGGCTATTATGAACAGGGCTGCCATGTGCATTCTAGTACATATCCTTAGGTGCACATGTGTAAGCTTTTCTTTGAAGAATATACTTTAAAATGAAATTGCTGGTCATAAGGTTTGTAAAACATTGGGTTTATCAAATGATGCCAAATTCTCTTTCAATGTGGGTTTTACTAATTTATACTCCCACCAGCAGGGTATGAAATATCCTGTTACTTCATATCCTTGCCAGAAGTTGGTATTGTCAGATATAATTTTTTTGCCAATTAGGTGGGAGTATAATGATATCTCTTTGTTGTTTTAATGCATATTTTCCTTATTACTAATGAGGTTGAATATCTTTTCATCTTTATTGCAATGTAAATTATTAGATCTTTCACCTATTTTTTCAAATTGCCTGATTGCCTTTTTCTTACTGATTTGTAGGAGTTCTTCATTTTGTAATTTATATGTTCTGGTAGTGGTCTAGTGTTGTCCATATGAGTTGAAAATATTTTTCCCTCTGTGACTTGTCTTTTTATTCTCTTTATGGTATCTTTTGATAATCAGTAGTTTTTTTTTAATGTATTTGAATTTATCAAACTTTTCCTCTATGACTTGTTTAATCTGTCTGGAATTAATTTTTGTATATGGTACAAGGAAGAAAGTCATTTTAAAAATAGAAGTGTTAAAGTTAGTATTAGTCATTAAAAGAGAAACTTTCAAAGCAAATATTTTATATTTTCCTATATGAAGTCTGCCGCTGACAAGAGGCAAGTAGATCATGTACCTTATTTATGGACAACACAGTGTCAATCTATTAATTCCCTTGAAAAGAATATGTTTGTGTCACAGGCCCCATGTAGGAAATGTCCCCAATGGTACTCTATATGTGCATGAATGTACACCCAATACATACTACACTAACACTTCTAAGTTAATGGACAATTTTTGGAAAGATGCACAGGAAACAGTTATAGTAGCTACCCGTGGGGAATGTACTTTTAAAATTTGTTCTTTGGGATAAAATAATATAATATTTAAGATAAATTACCAGAAGAGTTTAATAGGAAAATAGCATCAGATATACCAAAATTTGTTTATTTATGTTCTTTCAGGAATCTATCAAACAGATATGGTGCTTCTCAATTATTTAACATGTGCTTTTTCCACGGACACAAAATATTGGTCACTTAAGAAGTATAAGACTACATTGAATTACAGTGTGCTCAATCTTCCTTTGAATGATAGGAATTGAATTCCAAACACTATTCCCAAATTCATTATCTAAATAAAAGACAGGATGGTGCAAGTGATGAAGAATTGTGTATAACTTCAAGATGAGAAGAAACAGTATGATTTAAAAAATTTGTGTTAGAAATTTTTGACGTTAAGAGGTTTTAGTTGTCTTTTGATCAACTGGCTACCCTGGATTAAACAAAGAATAGGTTTTTTTTTTGTTTTTTGTTTTTTTTACTTCTAAATTTTCTGCTGAACAATTAAGTTATACAAGGATTTCTCTCAGCCTTTAACATTGTTTCACTAACAATGGACAACAATGAATTACTTTAAGTATTACAGTTGCATCAAATGTCAGAACATATATTTACTTTTTAAAAGTTTAAAACTATGTGCAATTTAGTAGAATAAAAGCTGTATATATAGGATGGTCCCATTTAAAAAAATAAGCATATTTATGCATTTAAAAAATTAAGTTACTACCTATATAGAAGTAGGTCACAGGAAATCTATAATTTTCTGTGCTTTTTGGTTCCTGCAAATCTATATTTATATTCCATCTATAGTTAGAAATTATAGAAGCATTATAAAAATTTTAACAAATTCCTTAGTTCTAGTCATAAGAAGCTTTTGTTTCTAATATTCTAAGAAATAAATAAATTTTACTGTATTTGGCAATTCAGAAAATGGCATTGCAAATGTGTTCTAAACAAATTATTCAAAAAAGGAAATCTTGATTTTAAGCTTTTATTCCTTTAAATATAATTTCAATTTCTTCTAACAGCATTGCATTCACAGAGTTTGCCAAATGGTAGCCTTACCTTTTAAAAGGGGGCACCATTTAGATAAGTAAAAGTTTCCCTGTCTAAGAAGAACACATTTGGAAGTATGCTATCGAAATCTATTAATAGAGTATCCTGGAACATATCCCACATTGCCTAAGTTACAAATGCCTGAACTTTGACTCTATTATGGTTGTGACTAAGTAAGTGACTGGGCACCCTTTTTATACAAATAAGGTGGACTTGTTTGAGTACAACTCTGATTTTGACCCCTTTAAAAGTGTTATTGGTTTTGTTTTTATGATCCTGAACTCAAAAGAAATAGCCAAAGTGGGATCAGAAGGGACGTTTCATGTCTACACCACTTTGTTGCAAAATTCCAATAGAGAATTACTAAATGGTGATTAACAGATAGGGGAAATGTGCTCTTAATTACGAGAGGAGTGGAGGTTGGGGGAGAAGGCAGCTAACTATAGCCATGAGTAAAACAACACAACAATCTTGGGTTTGGCTTTGTGTTCAATTGTTAAGTAGGTCTGATTTTTTTTTAATTAATATTTTTTTTTCTTGTGAGCTAACATGAAGAGCAGTTTCACCTCACCGTGGAAACTGGCAATTCTCCTTGTACTATTACCAACTTCTCCCAGGCCTTCTCTTCAAAGTAAAGCTGAGAATATAAATTGGAAACACCAATCCAATTCTCACAAACATAGTTCATTTTCCTTAAGGCACCCACTCTTTTCCAAGGTGAAAATGCCTAACACTTCCTTGGCTATGAAGTTATCCCAAAGTAAAATAAATTTGAGGTAATCTGATAAACTCCTTTATTAGGAATTAAGCAATTTCCCGGAAAGGGTGATGATGAACAGACAGATGAGTAGCTCTGTTTATCCTGTTAGATAGTCTGGGTGGTCTAACTATACCTAATTTTTAGATGAGTCACAAAAATATTGCTACATATTATTTGGTAAAGAAGGTTAGAGTCAAAGACAGGATGGGTACAGTATAGACATAGGGATTTCTAAACAAGTACACATGCATTCAGAACTACCTGAAAGTCATTTGATTTTTTTTTTCTCTTTTCTTTCCTCATCCAACTTTGTCTTCTTCAAGGCAAATTACTTTTCAGAGAGATAAAAATGTTCAAAATCTTCACAGACTTGAACAGGTCAAAATCACAAGCAAACTGGTATCACTACTATACTTAGTTAACATTTTCGTAAAACAAGTGAAGACAACCCAAACTTATTTTAGTGAGTTTCTTGAGAAGTAAAGATTTTTCCTTGCAGTGATACCCTGTGATTCTGCAGAACAGGTCAGGTATCTATAATGAAGTCCAGGTTAACTGTATCCACTAGACTAGAGCAGGCTCATGCAGAACAAAATGTACTTTACTCCTTGGAGCCCAACTTTACATGACCTCGAATTACAAGACAGGAAAAGTAAAATGTGTTTTCTATAACAAATTTACTATTACTATCAAAATGTTAGTGGGTGTCACCGCGCTTTAACTTGGTTAAACTGTATTTTTATGAGAAATTCTGTGATCTCATTCCCAGCATATGAATATTTTGAAACTTCTCTTCAAGTACCAAATTACACTGAATTAAAAAAAAAGGATAAAGGAGATAAGCAATTTGAAAAATTATACAAGAGATATGCCATGTGAAATCAGCCACTAGCAGTTTTCATCTTACAGATGGAATAGTTACTCATTCCACAAGTATTTACTGAATCTACAGTGCAGACCCTGGGCTCGATGGAAACCCTTTGGACTGGTGTATCTTGGTAACTTGTGAGTAGTGCAAACTGTGTACGTAAAAGCAGCAAAATTAGTTAACACTTTCAAAACAATCACAGGACAGGTCAAACAGCCACACTGAATACTGGACATTAGTCATCACTGACCATCCTCTCCTTGGCTGGGTCCTGTGAAGAACCCATTAGAAATGTAAAACATGTCCTCGTGTTTTTGGGGCACAATACTTATTCTTAAGAAAAAATTAGAGAAAAATAAAAATACTTCAATATTATCTGAAGGTTAATTATATTTTCTTCAGAGACCTGTGGGGAACAAAACACTCTACATGCCTTAGATTTCATCAACCCACAAACTATTTTAGTAACACCACAGATTCTCACACATTAATTATTGTGGAAGAAAATCTCAGATGCTACCCTACAGCCTGGTGACTTTTTTTTTTATTGTAAACAATAATCCATTTGTCATCACAACACACATATGTATAGACACATATGTATGACATTTATTTACATAAAAACAAGAATTTCACAAAACAAACCTGTTCTGAAAAATGCATTCTCAATTTTTCTATTCTCTATTCTACTCTTGGATTTCGTTTAAAAATTGCCATTGGGAACATTTAACTCGGTTTCACAACAGTGATTATGAAGACAATGCCATAGACTACACTTCTCAAAGTAGGATAAACCTACGGAATACACGAGATCATAAGAAAGACATATAACTATTGCTAACAGTAATGACGGCTACATTTGTTGAATTTATACTATATGCCAAACACTGGGTTCAGTGCCTTCACACTTATGACAGGATGGTGATGGTAAATCTTTCAGCCTCATTTTGACTGAGGCCTCATAGGCTCTGAACAATAAAACAGATGCCAAATAGATGGCCCACACCCTGGAGCAAAGCACTAAACCACCAAAGAGACCAAATGATAGTCAAGTAGGGTACCAGAGACTGAAAAACCAGTTCTACGACCTTTAGCCCCCAGCTAATGAAAGATTGGGATTAAGGCCACCAAAGACTGCTATGTGTGTGCTGTGTGTCTTCAGACTTCTGCTCCTCAGAGGGAAGGGTCTGAATTCCTCTCGTAGTCATGGAATTTCAAGCTGCTGTGGGAGAGGGACAAACGTGTGAGATCCTCCTCAGACTAAGTGGGCCTGGGGGAGCTTGTCTAGGTCACTATAAAAGGAACTCCCCTTAAGATAGCTGTCTGAGTGAAGAAACGTGACTGAGAAGGCAGCCTGGTGAATGGGCCTCGATGAGCCCAGAGGCTGAGGCCTGGAGAAGAGGGGCCTCCCACACCTTAAGGAGCATCAGCAGCTGGACAGTAGAAGAGGTGAGGGAAGAGAGTCAGAGGGAGGAGCCCAACTCTGTGCCTCAATGGAGCCCCAGCCAGACTGGGGCCTTACTTGAAATGGTGTCAGGGTGGGTGGGAGAAGGTTTATGTAGTACTGGACCTGAATTTGGATGACTATACCACATAGGATTTTAATTACAATGCTAATTCTCTACTTTCTGGTGAGATAAGTTCCATCTAAAAGCTACTAAACAGCTATGGGATGTTCTGGGATTTCATCCAGTGCAGGGGAAGAATGGAACAACAGAGCCAGAGTTCACTGGTGGCGGGGGGGGGGGGGGCGGGGGGCAAGATCAGCTTCATCCTTATTACTCGGAACCTCATCATGTTCCACACATTACACCTTTCTTGAACACATCACACTTTTAATCCTCACAACTCCATGACTTAAGTACTTTGAGACCCACTCTTTATGAATGGGGAAAACGATGCTCAGTGAGAGGTCAAGGGATCTCTCGCCATGCTAGTGAGCAGCACAGCCAGCATCTGTACCCAGGCCATCTTACTTAAACATTACAGACACAGTGTCTTTTGGACACTATGGGGTAGGGTGAGAAGACACAAGGAAAAGTTAAATAATTTAGTATATAGTTAAAGCACTGGCCTCCATTCTACATATTTATTTTTATTTACTTATAAATTATATATATTTCTGCACTAATGTGTACTTTTAAAAGTATGCTTCCGAGTATAAATTTTGGAATAAAATTATTGTGTGTGTGTGTGTGTGTGTGTAAAAAATTTCCTCTGCTAGATACACACACTCAACATACTTCAACAGATATATTTTGAAGTAGATATATGTTGGGGTATAAGGACTCTCTTCTGTTTGGCTTACTTTTATGGGACAGTTTGATGACTGGGAGGTTTGAGTTGAAGGACACAGGAGAGCTTCTTGGAGTGAAGGGGACTTAGGTAGTAGACCTTGCTGATTCCAAAATTTGGGGTAGGTGAGAGGAAGCACAAAGACCATCAGAGAGACTCAAAAATGGAGTAGGGGCTGTTGACTACACATTTCTTTCACTTAGCAATATTCCTTGGTTACTTCTATTTTCCTCAACTTATTAAGTATCTTGTAAAATTAGTTTTATGACTTTTTTTAAGCAACTCTGTTTTCAAGAAACTTATTCTAAAACAAAAATGTAGTAACTTTGGAGAGTCAGGTCTTAAACAGCGGCCTCTGCTCTGTGATGTGAGATGAGGTGATGAGGAAGCTAAGGGGTGCAAAAAACCTCCACAGGCATCTTAATTCAATCATATTTACCTTACTAGACACCAATTATGCAAAGACCTAATCTCTGCTACAGTGCAATGGCTTTGAAATCATACACAAAATTGCATCTATGTGTATACGTGCATTTTAAGGTAAAAGTGGCCAAAGTTTTCATCAAATATTTAAAGAGTTCCTTAACCCCAAAAGGTCAGAATTACTTTATTGGGCATTCATTTGAATAGTTCCTCCTTTAAAATAGAACTCATCTTGGGAGGGAGAAGGCAAATTGTTTTTATCCTTAGCCAGGAGCTACCCATTAATAAGATATTTAAATATCCTTTACATTTACATATTTCAAAAATCACATCTCCTCAAGGATAGACAGTTTTAACTTAGTGAGAAGGGAGTACATTTTATATGACAATTTAAACACTATACAAGTTAATTTTAAAAAACCCTCAAAAGGAAAATAAAAACCACCAGCAGTGAAAGAAAGTTTCTAATGCTCCACATTCTTGCCAGCATTTGCTGGTGTAAATATTCTGGATTTTGGCCATTCTAATAGGTATATAGTGGGATTTCACTATTGTTTAAACGTTGCAAATGATGACCTAAGATGCTGAGCATCTTTCATACAGGCATCTGCCATCTCTCTATCTTTTTTTGGTGAGGTAGTCATGACTGATTGCTTGTGTTTCTGACAGTCTGACATCTGGGGCCTTGCCGACCCTGGACAGACTGCCCTCCCAGGGCTAGCCAGTTCCTAAGATAGTAAACGACTTGCCTTTGAACACACCTTCCACATGAAAATGAATCGGTGCAGAGACCACATCCCCACAACCTCCTCCATGGGGCTCTCACACTCAAAGCCAGTTTTCTCCTGTTCTAACCACCCTGAGGCCAGAGAGCAGAAAACTGGAACAGCCCCTAGCCCCTAAAGCCTGCTGGAGTCACTCAGACTAGCCAATGCTAAGTCTGCTTACTATGCCCTGCCTACTGCTTCTCAAGGAAACCGCAATAAATACCCTTGCCCACGGGGTGTGTGGGGAGGTGCCCCTGTGGCCCTGCATTGTGATTGATTCTTTGGGTTGTTACTGAAATGAAAAATAGGAATTAGGTCATTTTACCTTCTAGCTATGGGAGTGGGCAATATTCGCTGTTCAAAGTCACTGAAGTTTTTGGAATGGTTTGCTACACAGTAAAGCCCAATGAAAGCTAGCTTACTTAGCAAATGTTCCAGGTTATTATAGTTTCACAGTTTAACACTACTGAATATGTTTTAAGTAAAGTTATGCAGACCTTGTTGTTCTTGCAAATCTGAAATTTCATTTACAATCACTTCAAATTAATATTTAACCAATTAAATTTACATATATATTTGGTCCTTGGATGCTTGCTGTTTGGAGCAAGTGCTAAGAAATACTGATATTCTCAAAAGCTTCTGCTTAGAAAGCTTGGAGCAATGAAAAAGAGTTAACTATAAACAAACATTTACATTATTAATAAACGAGGAGTAAAATTGTGGAAGTGCCTCCTTCTACACAAGCACTCTCATCAATTAAGTTTAGAACAGCTGTGGCCAAGAGAACTTTCTGTGAGGTAAATGTTCTCTATCTGCACCATCTAATATGGTAGCAATTAGCCACGTGAGCCTATTCGGTACTTGAAATGTGACTAGAGTAACTGAGGTACTGAACTTCTACTTTAATTTAAATTTAAATAGTTACATGTGGTTAGTGGCTCCTATATCGGACAGCATAAGTTTAGAGTTTCACCAATTTAGTAGCATTACCTTTCCCCCTCTTGAAAACATGCTAAAATTTAAGGTACCTTCTACAGCACTTGTGGAGAACTGCAACTAGTATAAATCAAGACTGCAGACAGCCTCCCTTGACCCCTTGGACTCAAGAGGAACACTAAAAGATGATCCAAAACATAAAAATTGAACAATGAAATATATTCTAGCCACTTAATATCAGGATCCCTACCATGCAGTAGGTTCTTAATAAATACTTGTGAAAAATGAATAAAGAAGCTCGTGAATGAATTGGCAGGTAACTTATTTTACTCTCTGGGAAAGAGAAAACTATAAGGCAAAGGGTAAACATTTCTTTGAAATTGAGAGCCATTACCCTTTATCTTTTAAAAAATGAGTTTGAGGTACATGTAATAGAAATTTGGATGGATGGGTGAAAATAAAGTTAGCCAGATAGAAAGACTGAGAGATACTTTGATAAATGGACCTTAGTAACAGACTTTCAAATGTTAACCTCTTGCTAGGATGCCTCCATCTTGCTCTGGGACCCTATTAAACATTTGTTTCATGTTTGCTTAACCCCTTTACTTTTTCCTGCTTTGGGAGAAGGTAGCAGATTTTATGTAACAATTTAAAAATTATACAATTTTTTAAATCCTCAAATGAAAATAACAATTACCTGCACTATCACTACCCAGAGGTAACTGGGTATAATTTTGTTGTCTATCCATCTAGCCTCTTTTCTGTGACTATACATACATGTGCATATAATATTCTAAAATACTCTAAAACTAAAATTAGATGGTACTAAATAATATACTTAATCTGTTTTTCAAATGTTACAATATTGGTGAACATATTTCAGTGCTAATTAGAACGCTTCTACCATCCGATTTTAATCACTTTAATAGGCTCCATGGTATCCTACTGCTCTAAACATTCATGTGAATCACAATGCTCTCTCACACTCCATGTGATTCAAACTGGTTTTAAAACGACATAAATCTCTACAATTAGAACTGACTCTTCCCTCTCCTCCTAGATCTCGCAGTTTTGTCACCTTCTTCCTTTGAGATGAAATGACTTTAGATTTGAGACTGAAATTGTTAATGGTGGCGTCTCCTCCCCATCAGTAGGAGGGCCGGTATGCAAGACCTGGACCCTCAGCTGTCGGACCTCCCAACCTAAAGGCAAGACTGGGAATGAGAAAGGAAACGGTTTCATTCCTAAAGCCGGTGTGAGAAATTTAGAAAATGCCTGCACGAGTCCAAGGAGTGCCTACTTCCCAGAGTTTGGAGAACTGGTGGATCAAAGAGTAAATGTTCAAATTCTTTACTTTAGCTCAGGGCTCATTGTTTTGGTCTAATTCTGACAGTCTTTGAGTTCATCAGCATGAAAAATAAATTTTCACTGGATTTATTCAGTACGTAATCCAAAATATTTGCAAAGAAGATAAGGGTCCAATGATGCACAGTTTGTCCTAGCCAAGTCATCAACTTGGAACCAGAGGCAAGCAAAGGGCTGTGATTCACTTTCATCTTTTGGACGAACAGCAAAGTTCCTTATACTGCACATTTACACGCATAGCTAGCATTTGAAAGCATACAGTACTCCCCTTGTTAAAACGGAATCCCACTGGCTAGCTAATTGATTCACAAGTCTGCTAACTAATTCCATACTAAAAGCTTAAATGAAAAGTTAATGAAACACAGCCAGGGCCCCATTACATTTCGCTTGTAACGACCTTTCTCTTAAAAAAAAAAAAAATGGAAGAGGGAGAAAAGCATTTGGGGCTTCGTGAAAAGGAAAACGTCTGGGCCATCATCCTGGGCTGAAATGCACCCCCAGCCAGAAGCATTCCTCAGACCGGCCTCCCTGCCAAGTCCCATGGAAGCCACTTCCCTGAGGCTGGAAAGAAATCCCACAGGTATCCTGTGACCAGACTGACCAAAGCTCAAAAGGCAGCATTGTTTGCAGTTCTGCAGGATCTGCTCAAGATGGGAAAAAATCTGTTCACATAGACTACTGTGCACTTTACAGTTTCACACTCCTTCCTGCTATGGACTCACACCTGACTTGCCCTTTACAGGGGAGAGGCAGGGCATCCCTGTGCCCTCTCCTGCTGCCTCCCCTGCCTCCAAATTTGGGTTAACAGCAGCAGCTTATATCTTCCGAACAAATGTAAGTAGCTTTAAAGTTCAAGGGTCAATGCCCTGATCCCTCCTGACCCAGTTCCCTGTCTCAGCACTTTGGGGGTTGCCTCCATACTGATGGTTCCCAAGTCTCCATCTTCAGCCCCAACTCAAGCAGCTCTCTGACTTCAGGCTGTCACCACTTTTGCGTTTTCACCAGTACTTCTAACGTGTGCAACATCATTCCTCATTTTGTCCGGTGAAATAACTCCGAAATCACTCCCGCTTGGCTTTCTAACACCTTCAGTGCTGTGGACTGGATGCTGGAACCTATGAGTTACCTTTTGCATTTGTTCCTCACTCACTCATCACTGATTTAGGATCATGGGACAATCAAAGATGTCATGTGGAGGGGTTTGGCCACTGTCCTGAAAGTAGTGGACACTGCAGATTCCTAAGTACATGATCAAGTGTTTTGAAAAATCATTCTGTCCTCAATTCTACACCATCTTATCGCATCTTCTTAACTATCACTATCTCTACTTCCAGCATTTATTTATTTGACAAATACTTATAAAATATTTACTATGAGCCTGTAGATAAACCTATGGAACTGTTCCAGGTATTTTAAAAATATTAACTTTAAAAATTTTCATGATAGTCCTAAAAAGAACCACGATTACTATTCTCATCTTATGGATGAAGGATAAGAGACATTGACTATATGGTCTTGCTGTCTAGCCCTGGCTAGCCTGGTGACCTGGCTTTACTTTAAATATTATTTTTTTCCTGAACTTATAGTTTTTGTTCACATGCCTCCTGGTCTTATTGCCTCTCACCTAAAATGCTCTTCTCTCTCTCTCTTCCCACTTTATAAATGTGTGTGGCTTCCAGATCCAACAGAGCCACACCTCCCCACGAAGACCCAGTTGTTCCAGTTCACACCAGTCCTTTCTTTCTTTGAAAGTCTCCTCCACCTACTTTCTATACAGTGTCTGTGCTACTGTTTTGCAAAATTACTTGACCGTTTTATATTTCCCAACAATACTAGAAGCTCCTAGAGGTGAGAGGTCACCAAGATATTCTTTTACCTTCCTCTAGTACTGAGGAAAACTATAACTGGTACTCAGTAATTATTAAGTAAATAAAAATGATAAATATTGCCATTAAGAAAATAGAATAAAAATTACCTAAAGGTGTCATCTGCTTTTTGTAGCTACCACGAATATACATTAGTCTCTGTTCAGTGAGAACAGTATATTGCATATATTTGTGAGTAAAAATGCTCTCTTCTTGTTTTTATTAGGTCGGGGATCGACAAACTATGGCCTGTAGTCTAAATCTGTACCACTGCCAGTTTTTGTAGGCAAAGTTTTCCCAGCACAAAGTCATGCTGATTTAATTCTGTATTGTCTATTCTGACACCACAAGGAGAGGGTTTACTTGCCATAGAGACCATGTGGCCTGCAAAACCCCAAAGGTTGACCATTGGGCTTTTTATAAAAATAGGTTTGCTGAGCCTTGATTCTGACAAAAACTAGACAAAGCATCCGAATAGGAAACACTTCTGCATATTGTTTTTATTTTTGTTTTGAATTTACTTTCCCCTACTACTTTTCTAGTTAAGCATCTACCTATGGTTGATCAAAATCAGGGAACTCATAATTTTCTCTGCATCATAACACAGTTACAAGTACACTCAAAAAGAGTTGCCCAAGGCAGTATGCATGGAAAAGTTTCTTTACTTCTTATAAAGTTTCTTCTGAACATGTGTTCCACTGTAATGACATCTTTGAATGTTTCACACAGGTGTACGAAAACAGTGAGTCTCAGTGATCGTTAGCGGTCTGGGAGACGAGTTTGCTTGTTGTTACCTAGATTTCCCATACCCATGGAGGCAAGTAGAGACATGGGTAATAAAATTAGATAATCCCCAAGCATTTATACCTGGTTTGGGAAAGCAGGTAGAGACAGCATCTAGCTCTAATGGATGGTTTTTTGGTTTTGTTTTTTTTTTCATTTTTTCTTTTTATCAGAGCAATGTTAGGGAGAGCGGGCCTTCTCATTACTCATAAACAATAATGCAGAGCACTCAGCTGATGAATTAAAATCACATATTTTCGAAATAGTGATGAAATGACTTTAAGCTTTTATTCAAACTTTTTTTGGTCTAGCCTTGTTCTTGGCTTCTGGGAGCCACAGTTGTAGGACTGAATTGTCTGTCTTGCCCCTCGTTTCTAACTCCCTCTCCTAGGTCTCTGCCTAGTAACTTGTCCTCCCACAATAGTGCGAGCCCTACAGTCCTCAGAGTCCTGACTCTGACAGCAGCCCAGTGTCTGGGTGTCAGCTGCCTGCTGACAGGTTTCCTCATGTTGACAGCTGGGTCAGCTCCTTCAGAGCTCCAAACTGCATTTGCTCCCAGACTTCCTGTCATCATGTCACCACCATGTGCTGTGCTAGGCCTCCTGGCCTCTGCCTTTGGCCCTGTACCATGTGTGGTGACATTGACCACTGCACCAGCCATGCTATGCACCTGCGATGATGTCTGCCCAGTGTGGCATGGCTCTCCATCTGGCCACTTTTCACCTGCCCCACCCACTGGACTTAACTGGGTTCTGCCTAGTGTTGACTGGAGACTAGACAAAATGCAGGGGAGGCAGACAGTTCCACTCACTCACGAAGTCTGTCAAGTATCATACTGTTCAACAATCACAAACCTACTGCACTTTTAGCCAGAGTCCAGTAATTTTTGTAATTTTCATTTCACAATGAAGTTATTAAAGGCCCTGAGGACAAGCTGCCTTACTGCTCAGAAATATATTCGACAACTCTGTCATCATGAAAGATAAAACAAGTCAACAAGTATCTGTGGCTCTTTTTTCTGGTTAATTATCAGTATGTTGGCATTTTTAAAATGTTCATTTTAAATGTTTTCAAGTGAATACTTTTGTCTATGGCTCTTTTAAAAATAGTACATACATATATACATGTATACACATGTGCATGTGTATGTGTGCACCTTATATGTATATATAATCTTTAGCATAAGCCTGTGGACCGTTCTCACAGCTGACCACTGGGTTTATCTATGGCCAATACATTTACAATAACTGGTTACAAAAGGAAAAAGATGAAGGAGGGTGAAAGAGAATACTGGATAATTACGTGTGAAGGGGGAAACAACAGAGCTGAGAAACAGTATTGTTATGAATAATATAAATCTTAAGAAACAGCAAACTATCTAGTCTCTACTATTCCATAAAGGTAAGTAAAGACTAAGAAAGTTGGATTGAAATCTTCAGAGAGCAAGACAGCATCAGTCAGGGACTACAGCTTATTGTCAGTGACAGCTTGGAGTTCCAGGGGAGACAGGGTTAGTATGAGAAGGTTCTGCTCTGTGCAAAAAGAGGTAAAAAAAAGGGTGTTTTGACAGAGAGACCAACGAAAACATATCAAGAATTTACAGTACATTAGAAATGAAGAAAATAAAGAATAGCAAAACGTATACCAAAACAAAGAATTACAGAAGAAATCTGAAGATAAAGTGATAAAGATATTAAAAGAAGAAGCAAATCTACTTAGAATCGGTTCATCACATTTAAGATATTCTGGGGAACTATTTGGAGGCAAGTACTTAAGAATGTTACAGCAGCTTTTATACAGCGTAGGCTCTGTCAAGTGAGTATGAAACAGAAAAATATGACAGGGTAGCAACAGTTTTACTCTGTGGTGCATTCAAAGCCCAATAAATAAATTTTAAAAAAATTAAAAACAATCTAAAAGTATGTGTTTGTGTCTATCCCAGAATCTAGTTAGATGAAAGGGAGTATATATATCAGATATGTGAATTGAGTTTATATTTTTAAACTTTAAAGCTGGACAATATTCCACTATCGATATAAAAAAAGTTTTCTTCCCAACATTCTTTACATTAGAGGGTCTGAAATTAAGAGCTCCAAGGAAAGAGAAAAGAAAGAGATTTCAAATTTGTAGTGCAGAATACAACAAAGAAAAAGAAAAACAAATAGCTATATGACTTTTATATCTATAGAGTAAGATAAGCAAAGATACTCTTTTAGCTCAAAAGGCAATTGGCCATAAGGGCTACACTGCAATAAATACATAGATCAACCAAAACGAAATCATTAACCAGCAGGTAATTTAGGAGGAAAAGATATATTCTGATGTCTGGAGCTTAACTCTCTCAGATTAATGAACACTTCATGTGATCCTCATTTTTCATGCTGAATCATATCACAATCTCATAAACACTGATACCCTTAATGATTAAAAATTCAGTATCAGCATATTCTTAGGAAGTGTTAAGAGCCAGCTGGCGTGGGTTGAAATGCTGGCTTCATCCTTTCTAGTCAGGTGACTTAGACAAATTGTTCAATCTCTCTGGACTCAGTTTTGTCACCCGGAAGATAAAGATAGTCATGGCATGCATCTTCCTTATAGTGAGAACAAATGAGTGAGGAAAAAATGAGCTTGCATACTTGAGGCATTTAGAACAGTGTCTGATACATAATCAGTACTATGTAAAGCTTTATTATGTAAATATTTGAGTTTCTACTCCCCTAAAAGGATTCGGCAGCTAACTCATAGTTACGAGTCACCCAAGCCAAGATGCAAGCTTAAGCCACTACGTTGATTTTCTAAATTTATATTATAGGCCCCATAAATGGACCAATTACATTGAACACAGTGATTATATAAGGGATTTTATCTATCTGTCTCAAACCATAAGCACATGAACAATTTGGATCACTTCCTTAGAGATTAGGATGTTCTCTTGGATGATGTGTGTCTGTGAGAAAGTGTCCAGCCTCCCACTGTCTTCCAGTATTAAGATTCTGTGAGTTAGAAACAAAAAGATCCTACTACTCATTCTTCTAAAAAGCAGAGATTGAAGCACTTGAAGACTTCTCCACAGAAAAAACACACGCACACATACACATGGGAAAAGATAAGAGGAAGAAAGAGTTCTCCTGACTTTGGCTTTCATACCTATTTCCCTTTCCTTGTTGATCCCTCACTGTGCCCTCCTCCAAATGAAGGAGGGAGAAGAGTGGACACAAAGGGACACTCTGAGGTGGTTGTTATAAATGGAACCCCTCGACTGGGTTCCATTTAGCAGAGGTATTTTCTTCTCCCCAAGCCAGCTGGCCCCCTGAATTATAGTGGAGGATTGGTGATTCAAAGAGCAGGTGAGGCCCCTAAAAGTGAATGCAAATTAGATAAGGTTGAATAAACAATGTGGTGTGAGTCTCAGGCAGTGCAGAGTGCCACTGTATGTACTCAGTGGTCTACAACCTTTTTGGAACCAGGGACCGGTGCTCCTATGAGAATCTAATGTCTGATGATCTGAGGTGGAGCTGAGGTGGCACAGCACAGGTCCATGGCTTGGGGGTTGGGGACCCCCGTACTAACCTAAGGCCTAAACATGTGTTATGAGGTACTATTCTCCAAGGAAACAAATTACTGCTAAACTTGGGTAAGTGGAAGTATTTTCTGACTATATTAAGAAGAGAAAAAAGCAAGTATTTTCTTGGATTAACATCCTCAACTGTCTAGTATTGATTCTCTTATCTGTGAACCAGTTAGGGTGGGCTTGAGGGTCTCCACAGTCCCTATGACCACTCATATTCTCTGAGTCTCTGCGTAAAACCCACTGGAACCCACTGGGTTTTTCTCCTTGTTTTTTGGCTTTCCAAGGTCTACTGTCACACAGGTGTCTTATCAGCATCTACCTCTTTCTACTTAAATCTATGTGCCTTGAGTCCAGTTCTCTTACAGTCAGAATGTGAGTGATGTTGAAATATACTGGCCTTTGTTGATATGCTAATGAAAAAGGCCAGAGGTTATCCCTCAAGTCCAAGGTAGGATTTCTGTATTTTTCCTGAACCCTGAGCCCCTCTATCCCATTTATCTTGGGACAACGGCTCTATTTCAGTCCAAGGCGGCAGGAAGCCTTGTCAGAGCTGGTATATGGAACAATAAATGATATAAAACAATATTTACAGTGCTGCCCCCATGCATTGTGGTTGTACTTCTTCTCCTTCATATCCATCACTGAGACTTACTGAGTATATTTTGTCTTATATTAACTGTACTAAAAAGCCCCTTTGTCTCTTTTCTCTCCCACTATTTCCTTATAAGCCTCAATGAGGCCCTGTCTCTATGTGAGATTATAGAGACTGTGTGTGCATACCTCCTTGATTTTAATGATCCTTGGCCACAGTTATATAAATATCTATAATAGAAGAAAAAGTTGTTACTTATGGTCATTAAGCAAACTGCGGATGGCTTAACTGAGGTTTAGTGTGCAGAGAGTAATCTAAGTTGCCAGACTCAGAGCCCAAATGAGCAGTATAACTGGGATTTTTACAATATAAAGAAACTAAAGAAACTAAGCAACATTTTAGCAAATCAAATCCAACATAGGTGTGTGTTTATGTCTGTGTGTATGTGTGTGTGTGTGATTATAAAGGGGAATACATCATGATGAAGTGAGTGGTTCAACATTTGAAGATCAATGCAATTCACCATTTTTTAGAAAATGATCCAATCATCTCAACAAAGTCTGAAAAAGCATTTGATAAAATACAACACCCTGATATAAATTCTCAGTAAACTAGAAATAGAATGAAACTTCCTCAACCTGATAAACCACAGCTAATATCACACTTAACAGTGAAAGACCAAGTGCTTTCTCTTTACTATTATGGACAAGACAAGGACATCTGCTGTCATCATTTCCATTTAACATTTCATTGAAGGCTCTCCACTGCAATATGGCAATAAAAAGGTATAGCAGGAATCTAGTTTGGAAATCAGGAGTAAAACTGTGTTTATTTGCAAGCAATTCTATAGTCTATGTAGTAAGTCTGACGGAATTGACCAACAAAGAAAAAAAAAAGAAAGAAAAGGAAAAGCTACTAGAATTAGCAAGTTTAGTAAGTTTACAGACCATAGGATCAATATACAAAACATCAATTGTATATCTATACACCAAGAATGAACAATAAGAAATTGAAATTTAAAACCTCATTTATAGCATAAAAATATTACCCAACTTGGAAGAAATCTAATAAAAGATGTATAAGACCTATGCACTAAAAACTACAAAGCTCAGAGATACTAAAGATCTTATAAATGGAGAGATACTTTGCTCGTGAATCAGAAGACTCAATGTTTTAAAGATGTTGACTGCCCTCAAACTGATCTTTTGATTCATCACAATCTCATTTCAAATTCCATATTTTATAGAAATTGAGAAGTGGGTCCTAAAATGCATATGAAAATGCAAAGGCCCTAAAAGAGTCAAAACAACTGTGAAATAGAACAAAAGAGAAAGGCTAATATAAACTGATTTCAGATGTATTATAAAGCTATAGTAGTCAAAACTATAGTGTAGTACTGGCAAAAAGACAAACAGACTAATGGAACAGAATAGGGTCCACAAATAGACCTACATATATATGGACAACTAATTTTTGTCAAAGTTACAAAGGCAAATTAGTGTAGAAAGAATAATCTTTTCAGCAAATGATGCTGAAACATCGGGATATCTATATGCAAAAAATAAAGAAACTTTCAATCTATACCTCATTATACACAAAATTTAACTAAAAATAGATCATTGGTCTAAACCCATGACATAAAACTATAATATTATGTATGTCTGGAAGAAAACACAGGAGAAAATCTTTATGAACTTAAATTAGACAATAATTTCTTAGCTATAACATCAAAAGCATGATCCATAAAAGAAGCTGATAAATTTGACTTTGTCAAAATTAAAAACTTCGGCTGTCATTGTTGAGAGAATCAAAAACCATCCACAAAAAAAGATGACATATTTGCAAAGCACATACCTGATTAAGGACTTGTATTTAGAATATATAAATAAGAAACTCAGTAATAATAAGAAATTCAATTAAAAATTAGCAAAAGATGTGAACAGATAGATACTTCACTAAGAAAGACATATAGATGGCAAATAAGCACGTGAAAAGATGCTCTAATTATTAGCTATCAGGGAAATACAAATTAAAAACCCAATAAAATACCAGTACCCACCTATTAAAATGGTTAAAATTATTTTAAAAAATACCAAATACTGGCTGAGATGTGGAAGAACTTTTAGAACTCTCACACACCATTGGTGAGAAAGTAAAATAATATACCATTTTGGAAAACAATTTGGCAGTTTTTTAAAAAATTAAACATTCACCTAGCATATAACCTAGCTGTTACACTCTTAGGCTTTTATTCAAGGAAAAAAGCATAAGTCTGTCCAAATACTTGTACATGAGCAGCTTTGGTAACAATAAAAAAGTTGGAAACAATTTATATATCTATCAACTGAATACATAAACCAATTGTGATATATATATTATATGTATATATATATATCATGTATATGTGTATATATACATATATATGTGAAATGGAATCTCATTCAGCAATAAAGAGAAATAAACTACATGAAATGAACATGAATTCATTTTAAAATAATTCATTTTAAAATTATGTTGAGTAAAAGAAGGCAGACACAGAAAGAGTACATACTGTATGGTTCTATTTATATAAATCTCTAGAAAATGCAAATGAATGTATGATGACAGAAAGCAGATCAGTGGTTATCTGTGAGAAGCAGGTGGCTAGAAGAGGGAATTGCCAACGGTAGAAAAACACTTTTTTGAGAATGATGGACATATGTTCTAATTTGGTTATGGTGATAATTCCAAGGATATATAATTCTGGTAAGTCAAAACTTACCAAAATTTTACCCATTAAATATGTGCTATTTACTGTATGTCAATTAAACCTAAACATGTTAAATATTATCCAAAATTAAAAAAAAATCTATTCTTTCATTCAGGGTATGAATACTATAAGTGAGAATAATGCAATAACTTTTCAGGATGGCAGGAAATTGGGGCATTCACATGGAAGGAGCTTCTTGGTCCACTGGCAAAGTTCTATGTCTATGGGTGTCGATAATGGGATGCTTGCTTTATATTTCTTCATTATATATGAATTCATTCGATACACAAATTATATAATGAACTATATGTTTATAATTCTTAAGCCATACTGATTTTGTGTAGTTTTCTATATCTGTGTTTTATTTTACAATATAAATATTTTTTTTAATCCTAAAAAAAATTAAGAAAATAGTGGCTTGAGAGGAAGAGACACATAAAATGTGACTCGGCTTATGATAGGCACATTTCCAACTCTTATTCTCAGGGCTTTACAATACTGAGGAAAAGGAAATTGAAATGATATGTGGTTAAATTGAAAATGAAGTTAAATAGACTTGTTAAACAGCTGGAGCATTTAATGAACATTTCCTATGTTAGAGGGGAAGCTAACTAAATGCTATCTGAAGTTGGGTGTGTACCTGTGACCTTTGAGACTTGAGTGGGAGTCAGACATTGGGGTGGGTGGGGAGGTTGGGTGGGGCTCAGCAGATGCCATTGAAATTAAGGAACAAACATTAATAAGAAAGGAAAGGGGCAAAAGATCAGTAGGTCTTGGCTTACCCTAGATGAAATGTATCATGGGGCAGTCTAAGATGATGGTTTCCAGCACTGGTTCTAAAGTCAGATTATTTGAGTTCATATTTTATTCTACAGACACTTAGACAAGTATTTGCTGCTGTCTGCCTCATTTTCCTCATTTGTAACACAGTGACTGACAACAGTGTGAAATGTTGTAAGAATTAAATGACATAATGCCTGACACACAATCAGCAGGCTACCTATTATTACAACTAAATTTTTAAACTTAGAAGTTAAAATCTTAGTATTTAAATAAAGAAACGTGTTTTAAAAAGACCTTATTGTATCCCAGTCTATTTCTAGGGCTTGCCATTATAAAAATCTGCTAGAAGTTCCTGCCAGGAAATCCATATAAAATGTTTTTTTTGGGGGGTCTTCTTCAGACACTAGGACTTAGACAGATAATGTGCAGGCTGAGTTTTCAAATCACACATGGCTTTATAAACACTCACTTCAAGACAACAATTTCTGGTACTTGGACCCTAAGCAATACTAATTTCATTTGTTACTATTATTTTCAAATGATCCTCTTATACTCAAAATTCTTACGAGAATGTCATAGAAAGAAAGCAAAGCCAGCACGGTGTCCTCAGAGATGGCATGCTTCATTTTGAAACAATGACTGTTAAGGAATAATGTAAGCCCATTAAACATCCAGCCAGTGACAAAATCTATACACAAGAGTGCACACTCCAAATACAAAAGGCTTACCCACCATCTATCCCTCCCTCCTTCCCTCTTTCCTTCCTCTTTCCCCTCTCTTTTTTACTTCTTTTTGGTATGGCACTTATTGGTATTTTATTAATCCTTTTATTAATTCATGCAATACATTGATTGAGACTTTTTAGTGCTAAGCCTGGAAATACAGAGATGAAGGGATGTGTGTTTCCTGCTTTTAAGAAGCCTGCCTCCATCAGGGTGTCAGGCACACTTATAAAATCAGGACATAAACAGGCTACAGAGAATCCAGTTTACAGGATGAATTTGTGTCATTAACAGATACAGGAACTCTCTGTTTATAGGCTTTCAACTTAAAAGTTTCCATAGACAAGACCAAATCTCTGCCCCAGAACTCTGTGTCCCTAAGTGAACAAGGTCATTTCAGTCTTGGGCATCATCAGTCTACTGCTGTTTGTGCTTTTTTGGAGGATATTAAGCAATTATTGGCCCCATTTTGCAAGGTGAGAAACTTGAAAAAAAAGAACATATAAGAGGTGTATAATTAAAATAAAAATATGAGCCAAGTTAATATGAAAACTGAAATAGAGAGGAAATGTCAAGTGTAATCCATGTGGAATTCCTCTGGCGCTAACTGGACAGCACGGCATGGTGTTTCTAGAAGGCCAGATTCTGAGCCCAACAGCCTGTGTTCAAATCCTAGCTCACTCTGTAACCTTAAGTAAGTGGTTACCACTTAGTGTCTCTGTTTCTTTATCTGTAAATAAAAATTGGGGTAACTGACAGGGCTTTTGTGAGGGTCGAATGCTTAGCACATATTAAGTACTATAAGTAATACTATTCAGAAGAAGAGGTTCTATATGCCAACCAACCACAAACTGACAGACTATACCTGTGCTGATATTTCTGCTATCAGCAAAACAGTTTGATTATTAATGAGAAATATGTTTCTATTTACAAAAAGATATACTGCTCCCTCCACCCCCAATGTATCCTAAATACTGCTTCAGAGGATCTCAAGTGATTGGCATGTTGAGAGACAATGGCATGCGTCTGCTGCCTTCTCAGCTTCCAGAGGACACAAAGTGAATACTGGGGGACTAGCTGACAAATGAAACTTCAGAACATCCAAGAACACCCTTCTTTAAGGATAGAAGTCACTGAAGCCATAATCAAAAGGAGTCGGCAGAGGGAAGGAGGGTGTCCTGATGGAACCAGATGGTAAAGAAACCCAGCTGGGTGTGTTTGGGGGTGACGGCTGGGAACAAGTGTAGACAGGGCCTCCTATGTGTGTGTGCCCAGAGTAAGGAACAATCCCATGGGAAAGAGCTGAATTGCACTAAATTAACTGTTTACAGAAGCACCAATGATAGGTCCAGTGATCTAAGGAGATGAAGCGGTATTTTTGTTGTGTGTATGAACGCAGAGATGCACGTCTTCCATTTCTCCTGGGAAGAGGCAGCATTGAGCAACTACTGGCTAAAGAGGACCACACAGTGGGCAAGGCCTGTTGCCTCTTCCAAGCTCAGCAAATATAAGTTTTTGAAATTTAGGCAAAGAGAGTATACGAGTACTGTGTTCTAACTTGGCCTATAAAAAGATGTCAGAATGTACCATGCTTTGAATATTAGGCTTGACTACTCTGCAGTAAGTGGTATTCACTAATTTTTGTTTTTTCAGTATTTTACATACTTTTGTTTAAGGATTCAGGCAATTGCATGCTGACGGGATATACTTATCATGTACTCCAAATGCAATAAAAGATGTATTTTTGAGGTAAGAATTCTGAAACCTTTACAGGATTATCTAATCACAGTTTTGGTTTCAGAGACTAAGTCTTGATTCTTAGAACTTGTTAATTGGTTCCTGATGCTCTGGCTCTCTGAGTTTATAGAAAAAAAATGGAAATTCCACAGAACTTTAGAGTTGTTTATAGAAAGTCATGGAGTACCACTTGATTTGGGGAATGCTAGAAAAGATCTGCTTCAGTGGAAAGAGAAGGCAGAAAAATGTAGAAAAATCTTAGTGCTCTATGAAAATCAGAAATGCTTCCTTTTCACAGGAAGATTGAAAGCGGAACAGAGTAGTCTGCTTTTCCTGGATCACCTCTGAGGACCCACACTGCAATTCTGTCTCAGGACCTGTCACATTAGCAGGCAGTACTGGGGAGCTGCTGGAGTGGGATTACTGACTGTGAATCTCCCATAGCCCAGCACTGCTCTCAGAGACCAGGAGGGCATGCAACAAGCATGGCCCCCACTTGAAGGGATACAGACTTCTCTGTTCTAACTGGTAATCTTTTGAAATGGTGCGAAATCCTTGAGCTAAGCTTATGGGTAAAGTGAATCTGAATATTATCAGACAGGGCATAATTTTAAACAGCCAGTTCAGAAGTATTTGCTGCTGGTGATAGAAAACTAATGTGATTAGCTTGTCAGTTTGTCAATTTCTCCTTCTCCTTGGTCATCCCTGATCTTTCTCTATGATCCTGCCCTGACCCCCATTTCTGACTCTCACAGAGATGGTGCCGTTTAAGTTCAAAAAAAGCAAGAGTCGATTTTGGATGTCTGCCTGTGCTTCGTATGGATGCTGCTGAAAGCTCTACACATAGGAAGAAATTTCTGCAGGGCCTCATTTGGGAGAGATGAAATATTTTAATACCAGTGTTTATGTTCTCAGTCTGTAGATAACTAGAAACCAGTGAGATTTTACATCAGGCTTTGAAATGGAAAATATCACCCACTCAATGGAAACACAAATTTCATCCCTTTTGCCCTCTGGCCCTCTTGACACTATTAGTGCTCCTCTAAAGTTTTCTGCTCTCCTTGAGATTTCTGAGTCACCACGAAGGGAGACCCAATACAATGTCTGGCCAAGTTTTGCAGGTTTAGCATTTTCAAGAAAAGCAGACTTAAAAGGTTTCCTTTCAGAGTTCCCTAGACTCCTCAGACAGTCTGGAGCAGAAACTGTCCTGGGACCCATGATAGAGTAGACACCAGAACTGTAGCAGGCAGGTTGAGTTCAAAAGGCTAACACCAACCCACAGCTGAATTCTGGGTAGTGGTTTTGAGGCCAGCCGGCCCCTGCCTCTCACAGGGAGGGTCCCCTGGCTCCATGCTCAGTCTTAACTTTACATGTTTTGCTCTTTGAGGGATTTAAGCCTGCAATTCCCAATTCTTTTTCCTCTCCTGAAAGATGGGAGCTTATACAGACAAAGGAAATTTTTCAATGTCAGAGTGAAGACAGTTTTAACGAATGTCTCTGGATTCATGCTCATGGGCAGACATGTGCACACGCATACTCTTTCAAGATTAAGTGTGCTTGAAAATCTGATTTATTTAAGCAAAGAGAACAGCTCATTTTTAATAAATATATTTAATGGTTAAAATAGATGTTCTTCACTGAAAAGTCACCAATACACACTCAAACAAAACACATACCATTCAAATCAGCTGCCTTGGATGGACTTATTTTTGTATGAATTTAGTTTGTGTTCTCCAAAAATTGAGTCTATGTTACATTTTCCTAATAAAAACAATCATGAAGATATGAGTATTAATGTTTGTAAGAAACTGTTTTGAAATTAAATGTCCTGAGTCTATTAAATAGAATATATCTTTCTCCCTTCTACTCTTAACCATGACCTTTATTCCAATATCCAATCTGCCATGTTTTAGAGCAAAGTGTCTAATACACAGTAATTAATGTGAATTTTGACAAAGAGAAGCCATCACAGAACTGTGTTAGCTCTTCCTTTTTGATACAGTTTTTAGTTGCTACAGTTTGGACAAACTAAAGTGTGTCTATTGATATGTGGCTTCCAGGGTAGGGCTCAATCATGATCAGGCACAGCCAACTACACTAGTCTCCCATTATTCATGGGGAATACATTCCAAGACCCCCAGTGAATGCCTGAAACTGCAGATACTACCAAATCCTACATATACTATGTTTTTACCTATACATAAATACCTCTGGTAAAATTTAACTTATAAATTAGGCATAGTAAGAGGTGAACAACAATAACTAAGAACAATTATAACATAATGTATTAAAAGTTTTGTGAATATGGTCTCTCTCTGTTTACATCCTCCAACCACATATTAAATGCCTTTTCTATCTTACTAAGCCCTTATCATACACTGTGGCCATAACTTCTGCATTCTGAGAGGATATAGTAAAGCCAGAATGAATTTCTTTTTCATTCTTCACAATATCAAGGGTAGATTTGTTCTTAAATCAGGTTTTAGCATATGATTTTTTTCTTTCCTTATTAAGTGGAAAAATTTCACCTTTTTGCTTAAAGGAAACTCTTTATGACTCCTATTTGGCAAATCCAAATTGCCAGCATCACCATTCTTATGCTCTGGGGCTGCTATTCAGTAAATTAAGGGTTACTTAAACACAAACAGTACACGCAGTAGATCTGATAACCGAGATGGCTACTAAGTGACTAACAGGAGGGGAGACAACACAGCATGGAGACACAGGACAAAGTGATGATTCACATCTCGGGTGCAATGAAGCCAGACAACTGCGAGATTTCATCATGCTACTTAGAATGGCATACAATTTAAAACTTATTGTGTGGTTCTGAAATTTTTCATTTCATATTTTCAAACTGTAGTTGATCATAGGTAACTGAAACCCCAGAAAGTAAAACCGCAGATAAGCGGGGACTACTGAATAAACTCTCCTGTTAAAAAACTATGTCAAAGATCAACAGAGATACATTTAAGGGAAGGCTGAGTTCTGATGGAAAAGGGATGGGAGAGGAAGTCAAGCAAATTCATGGAGGAGGTAACATTTGAGCTGTGTCTTGAGGCATAAATAGGAGTTTTCCTAAAGGACAAATAGGGAAGATGGGGAAGTTTCCAGGAAATTATAGCATGTATGGAAGTCTGGACCATGGTGGGTATGGGGAGCAGCTGGGCAATGGCTGGAGTCAAGGCTGGAAAGATGGGCTGTTGCAGGGTGAAAACCAATCTTGCTATGGGTATGGAGACCTTCAGAATCGGAGCAATGGGATAAACCAGAGACAAGAGTGACACACACATAAGCATGTAAGGAAAACCATAAATGCTGATATTTTCAAAAAAAAATAATTTATATATATTAATGTAAGAAAAGTTAAGAATATTATCCCTGCATATTGTGGGCTACAATTTTGAAGGCTATTTTATAGTTTTTATATTACTGGCAGTACATATTATTTGTATAATAAAAAGGAAAAATCACTGAATGTGTAGGTACAGGATTAGGGAGCTTTTGCTGACCACAAACACAGTCTGTGCCAAGGGATGCCTACGGTGACTGAAACACCTAAAGTAAATGCAAAGTTAATTAAAAGAAGCACCGGGTCTAGAGTAAGCACAAGTGAGATGGTTGTTATAGACCCAACACTCCCCCATGTTCATTATTTCCAAGGTATAACATCCACTTCTGAGAACAATTTAAAGAGTTGAAATTGAGTTTGTCGGGAAGAGGACTGTCAGAAGGAGGAGGGTGTCTGGAAGCCAAGTCATAAAAGGAAGACTTGTGATATCTTGAGATGTGTACCATGAAGAAAGGATAACTTACGGAGGTCAGTGTAGCCATCTTCAAATACTTGAGGACCTCTCATGTCAATAAGAGATAAGACTTATTCTCTAACATTCTTAAAGGCAGAACTAAAAGCAAGAGCTGGAAGTTACAGAGAGGGTAGTTTTGGCTAGAGATAAGAAATGCAATTTTAAATCATAATGTTATGGCTACAAGTGACTGAGACCATATCTAACAACCTCATAGTTGACAAGAGTGAGTCATTTTGAGGCACGGTGACTTATACTAAAGACCCTTCAGCTGGTCAGTGGAAAAAGAGGGCCAAATCAATTCTCATGTCTCCAAGCCTAACTCTCCCCACAGCCCACACCATCATGCCACCTCCCTGCCACTGCAGATGCCCAACAACAAAGGCTTGGCTTTCTTAAGAAGTGGGCTCCCAGTCTCTGGATAGTTCCAAACACAGGCTGGATGCTGTGATGGGTGGGACGTTAAAAAGGATAATCTCTAAGACTACTTTCAAGTTTATGCCGCTATAATTTGAATTTTGGAAATAACCTGAAGATTTGGGTTGTGTTACATAGAGCTCTAATAGAGAGCACAGAGAAGACAAAGAACTTAGGAATAGTGGCTGGTATATAAAGAAGGCAGAGGAACCCTTTTAGTAGTTTCCTACTTTCTTAACAGGACTCATCGTGGTGATTATCAGTATTATTACAGTGGTACATCACTCCCACACCTCACGTTTGGCAGGAGTAGGGGTGTGCTGGGTGGGGAGAAAAATATCTTTTTGCTTTGGTCCCTACCCTGCCAACTAGAAACTATGATATCCCCACAGAAAGGGACTTGAGTCCATATGGGTGTGTCCTGAGTGATGGCAGAATGCCACCTGGAAATTGTCACAGAACAGATTATAAAAACACTCAAAGCATTTTCATTCACTTTGGCCTATGCCAAGAAAAGGCTCACCCTCTTCTCCCCACCCTCACCCATCACACTTAAAAAAAATCTACATACCCATTAGTAATTCAGCCATTTATCTGGCTCACAATCATAGGAAAAGGGCTGAATTGCTTACCTCACTAGTTGCATATCCAGATCCTGAATCTACACTTAAAAGAATGTACAGTACAGGATTTCCCTTATTACTGGTGAACTGTAGATGACAAATTAATTAATTAAAAGCTATTTTCTGGCTCCTGGCATGTCTGTTCTTTGGGAAAAAGATTAAGATCTGTGGTACACTGTGATTTGACCTATAAAACCGGAACCCATTTTTGCAATGTAAGCTGGCTCCAAACTTAATATCCACAGGTATGTGACTAAATTAATCTAAGACAAAATTGTTAAGTAAATACTATTATGATATAATATCTTCATTCTAAGGTCATTCTGTGCCCCTGAGTAACCATTCTTACTTGCATTACCTGGAGCTCTCTTTGGATGAAATTTCCAGCACACTGTTATCCTTGCATTCTTTTTCCCTATTAAATTGTCACCATTCCAAATCTCATGTCCTCAGGGCCATGCTCTAATGCCCCTTAAGATGGCGACTAGCCATCTAAATCAACTATTTCCTCTATCTTTATCAACATCGCTTCCACTTATTAAATAATTTCTATTTGTCAAATATTGTGTTGTGTGTTTTACGTATATTATCTCATTTGATCACCACTCTTTTTTATCGTCATATTTCAGATGATTAAAAGAACTTGCTCACGTCAAAGACATTAAGTTCTAGAGATGGGATTCAAACAAGCTTTTTCTGACTCCCAAGCCTGCAAACCACCACACTATAGTGGAAAACCGAGGGACCCTGCTCACTAGGAAGAATAGTCTTCTTCCTAATTTATATTGGAAATTGTGTATTGGACAGTGTATAAACCCCTGTTCCAAATGAGGAAAAGGTATCAGATGAAAAAGTGAGCCTTGATATGAAGTAAACTCTGGGCCTGCTCTGACCAAGAGGAGGGCAATGAGAAGACATGATAGAGGGGATGTTTCTTGATGCTGGAGGACAAGAGAGACCTGTGAACCCAAAAGTCATGTTAAAGGGGCGGGGGATTAGGTTAGAAATGGTATGGCCTGATTTGGGCTACAAGGGATGGTCTGAGAAGCCTAGAAGGAATTTTTTTTTTGGTCTGATACCTGGAGGTCAGTTAGAAAAGGCTGGGGCAAACATTCTGAGAAAGGTATTTTGATCCAGAAAAAAAAAATTATAAAATTTCCTTAAAAGCTAAGGTATAGAAAGAGGTTTCTAGCCTAGAGATTATATATATATCATTTGTAATATAAAAATAAATTACCTGTAGAAAATGACAGAAATAATTGGTCCTATATTAAATCACATGGTTCTAGGTAAAGTAAGAGCTAGTCACTCACTCCTCAGTTTATTCACAAATATTTATATAGCATTTACTATTTAGAAAGTGCTATACTATACACTAAATATATTCTTTAAAAGAAAAATTTGCAGTTATCTCTTTTCCCCAATAAGACTGCTATCGCCAATGCCTCTGAGACTATCAAACAATGTTATGAATGTGAGTTTGGGACAGAGCTCTTAGGCTCTGTGGCTGGCCTTCAGGGAGGAGAGGCAAAGGCCTGCGGGAGGCCTGACCACCCCTGACCTGAAAGAAACTGAGTTGAGCTCATTTCTCTTTGGTTCTGAATTTCTGGACCTGGCCCCAACCTAAAACCAAAACCTTATCCTGGCCTTCATGGTGCCACGCACCAGGGTTCATCCTAATCGCTATCCCACACTGGTCCCGACAGTGCGACTCAGAGAACACGGCCTGTCTCATCAGGTGTGGCACCAGCAGATCTTGCTTCCCTCAGGGAGAAGCTTATCTCCTAGTTTCTTCTACATGTGTGAGTGGATGGAAAGAAGTCTGCCACATACTTCCTCTGTATCCAAATATTTTGGATGCTGTGTGGCCTAAAAGAGTCAGAAATGGATTCAAATCTTACTCTACCCCTTACTTTATGTGTGACGTGGGGCTCTGTAATGGCTTACAACTTCAGTTTCCTCCTAGGTAAAAAAGAGATAATATTGTCTACTTGCTGGCCTCTTGAGAGAACTAAATGACAATAAAATAGAAGATACCATTCAGAGTATCTGGCATATGATGGGTATTCCATAGTGTTTGCAGATTAGGTCTAACTCCCATAGATAAGCATTGAAATAATTAATTTTGCCTGTTAAAACTATGCAGTAATGGATTTCAAGGGCTGAGATTAAATATCAAAATCTTTGTATGGGGAATGGCGTTTTTATGTTTTAAGTTCGATGATGTGTGAATGCTCAATAAATACTAGTGATGTTATGAAGTAATTTTAAATAATCAATTTGTAAGTATATGAATTTGAGTCTCAAGTCATTTTACAATGTTTGATTACCATCAAATAAATTCTAAATTAATCTTTAAAATTAAGCTGTTTTCCATTTTTTCCCCTTATAAACAATCATAAGAAAATAAGACTTTTAAAGAATGGAATAAAAGAGAAATCCAAAGTAATAAAGACAAAACATGGTTCATTAGGAAAAAAATCCCTAGAACCCTAATCCTTTGAAGGCACAAGACAATGGAAGAAACAAAAAGAATACCAACCACATTCTCCTGTGGACAGTATGGCAGAGTATTTCCTCAGGCCATTTTCTAGCCATCTTACAAAGAAAGGTGCCACATATGATACTGAAATTCATGTAAATCAAGTGCCTGTGATTTGAACTGGGGAGAAAGAATCTCAAAGTTTTACGTGACGATAAAGCAGAGACTCAAGAATGTCCCTACAGAAGAGTACAGGAAGCCGGGGACTCATTGGTGAAACTTCTGGTTGGAGAAATCCTATTGCTTGAGAGCCAAAGTCTTTGGAAAATGTGGGAATAACAAATCCCGTGGAAATGTCTGTCCTAAAATTCTTCCGCATGAAAAAATAAAAATATTTCTTCCTACCCAGCAGAGTTCTAGGGTACAAGTAGCTTAAGAATGAGGCTAAATAAATTCTGAGATATTTTAGGTTTAGGTTCAAGTTTAACCTTTTGGCGCCCTTGAAATTCCAATTCGTTCTTTGGTTAAAAGAATGGCTGAGAATAAAAAATGCATCAGATAATATTCTAAACATTAATGTGGCACATTTTTCCTCCTTGGTCATTCTTACTGAACTTGAGCTATTCACACTTCTCAGGAAGGGCAAAACTCATGGAAAACAAGAAAATCATTTCTGAGTTTGAACTTTCAAAATAGATTTGTAAAATTATGAAAAATAGTCATGAGTCATGGATTTCAATTTTAAGAACCAAGGCTCCTGAGAGGGAAGATAGAAGTCTTTTTCCCATCTCCCATAGCTGGGCAATAAATATCTAGATCTGACTCTGGGACTCTGAGGCAAAGAACTTTCTAGAATGCTCATCAGTGAGCCAGATGTTAGACCTGGTGTAGGAGGCAGTGTCTCTTCTCAGAGTGAGGTAGTACAACCCCCTAGGGAATATTTCTTTGAAGAAATTTAGAGGGGATAAGACTATAGTTAATTTGCTGTTTGGGTCCCTTTTCAGGTACCCAGTCCCCCTTCCTTCCCTATGCCTCATGAGGAAGGGTAAGAGGAGAAAGAAAGATATAGAAACCTCAGACAGGTTGAGGGGGAAGCCCAAATAAGAAAGGCTCCAAATTGCAGTTTGGTACCTGGAGGTAGGTTACTGAGCCTCAAGCCAAAAGGAGGGCTCCTTTGGTGCCAGTGGCCAGAGAAAGGCACCAGGGAGAGTCAGAAGTTTCCAGATACTCCAGTGGACATGCAATGAGAAGGCCAAAGATTCTGAAGATCCTAAAGTCATGACAAAGTAGGCAAAGGATGTGCAGAGATTGAAGCTGGAAGCAAGGGGAGGTTTGCAAGGAGGACAGCGGCTGATATCTGGAGAGCAAATGCAGAGGGAAAAGCCATCTCCATGGAGGCCAGGTTGGACCACAAGTCTCTTCCCCTGCAGCCACAACACTGCATGGCTTTCCTCTTGTTACAGGTTTCTTTTGTCTCAGAGGAAGATGGAAAGGATGGGTGGTTGTGGGCCTTTGAGACTGAGTATTTACATCCAGAGAGAGTGCGTTCACCTGGAAAATTCTACATTTGAAAAAGGAAGAAATCGCCTTGGAGAGGTGAGCTAAAGTCTATGTCCCTTCCTACAAAACCAAGTTGAGTTCATATGTTAAAAATAAAGGTGCTTTTCTGCCCATGAATGGTTGTGGATTTTAAAAACCCACTACATACAAACAGTGAATTTTTGACCTAGAGAACTAGAGAAAGGATAAGATTGGTGGGGGTCAGTATAACAAGGCATACATTGTTTTTACACTTTTAATCTAAGAAATACTTTTGCAGAGGCCTAGCCCACCGATCTGCAGTCTGGCATTTATTTTGTTGGTGAGAGAAACTAGGGATTTAAACTATGCACAAGTAGGGGATGTGGGAGGAAAAGAAAAAACATTTTAAAACCTTTTAAATTTACTGTTCGTGGTTACAAGTTTCCTTAGGAGACATAATATTTTTTTTTCTCCTGTCTAAAAAAATAATTTGGACTAACCTCAAAAAAGCTGGGTTTAATGTTTCTCAGACTGTTTCCAAGCAGACTAAAACACCAACAACTTCATATCCACAGGGAAAGGTTTATGGTTCACCAAGTTTGCATGATTCATACTGAAGAGCTCACACGCCTGCGATGCATGATGTGCCTCCTGAATGCAATGTATGGAGCACATACACCTAAGCAGGGGTGCCTTATACCAGCTGCTGACCCAGGGGTCACTGTCAAGAAAGTGGAGTACTGAAAGGAAGACAAGAGCGAGAATGGGCAATAGTTCACATTCATTTTCAATCTGCATGGGAAAAGCATTTTGGTAGCAGCTTCAGAAATCTGAGTTAGATCTATTTCTGAGCCAACAGTTTCAGATGCTTAGTCAAGCTTTCTCCAAAGCAACAGTTCTGGAGCCTGAGAATACGAGTTACAAATATTTTTTTTTTTAATAAGATAAAGTCATGAAAAAGTCATTGGGATTGCTGAGCCACGATGAAAACTGTCAGAGTTAGATAACTAATTTAATGTTTGTGAAAGAGTATTTTAAGTGGTACATATGAGTAAATAAAGTTTTGTGAACAGGCTTTATAAATTCTAAAGTGGTATGATCAGTTACAATTGCTATTGTTCTTATTTTTGCTTTCAATCATCACTGCCGTCAGTAGCTACAACTGGCCAGAGGTGACTGGTTGCACACCTAACTGTGTGGTCGGTCCATCTGGGAGAATGAGGAAGCTGTGAGGTTGTTATAGACAGACACAGACTCATCCTGAGATTTACTTCCATCAGAAAAAAATCACAATACTTATTTGAATCGCAAAAAAAATGGCTGTAAGTAAAATAATGAACATAAGTTCTCATAATATTCAAATATTTTCTTAAAATTTCTATTAATATCCCAAATCACTAAATGGGCATCTGATGCAAATAACGCTAATATGACCCATAGGCAATGACAACACTGTCACATCAGGGAGAGCAGCAAGGCAGTTCTGTTAGCAGGCTGGCCTTTCAGATTTTACCCCAAGATATTTCTCTTGCGTGGAAACAGTACATTGGAGTTTAGATGTCACCTGAAACCTCTCACCTTGCAATAAGGAATCCAAAGAAATCAACATCTCCAGCTATATGTGATATTATCTTTCTGTCTGATTTTATTGTCTAATTCCTTACCTTCTATTTCTTGTCCTCAACACACCTCACTCAAGGTTTTGTCTCCACCATTCTACAGAAGTTTATCTTGCTAATGCCAAGCAGGCCTCCATCTTGCCAAATCTAAAAGATAATTCTTCATCGTCATTACTTTTTTTTTAAGACCACGGAGCAGCACTGACAGAACTGATCACCCATTTCTTCTTGAATCACTTTCCTTATCTAATAGCCTACTTTGTTGGGTTTCCTCTATCTTACTATTATTTCTTCTCATCCACTTCCAGACCTCTCACTGTTGGAGTGCTTCAAGGTCCAATGTTTAGATCTCCTACACCTTTATAGTCACTCTCTCAAGGAATAACAAATAGTCTCACAGCCATATCTTTGGTGTTGTCTCTCAAATTCACAGCTCCAGTTCAACATCTTTGTGATCTAAATTTCTAATTGTCTACTTGACAGTTCCAAGTAGAAATCTACAACAACGCCTCAAACTTAATACGGACAAAACAGAACTCTTAATTCCCTGTCTTCCAAATTGTTCCTCCCCTTACTCTGCACCATGTCCACAAATATTGTCTTTCACCAAGTTTTTAGACCCAAAGTCATCCTTGATTTTTTACTTTTCCTTGCATCTCAAATGTTACCCATCAGAAGATCCTATCATACATATCTTGAAACCCCGTTGCCTTCTAACTAATTATCACTGTCCTCATAAGACAGCAGATTTTTTTGCCTGAACTACAATAATCTATCAAGTGGTCTTGCTTTTTTTCTTGCAACATCCATCCTATTATTCTCCTTGTAGCTGCCAGAGAGATATTTTAAAAATTAAATTGGATCACATAACTTCCTTGCTTAAAATTTTCCTGTAGCTCCCCATCACACTTTGAATAAACACCAAAGTCCTTACCCTGGCCTGTAAGTTTTCCGTTGATATCCCCAATTTCATCTTTCATCTCTATCCCTCTTTCCCATCATGCTGTACCCACTCTGCTCACCTTTCCCTAATCTCTCTTACTTTAAGCTCCCGCACATCCAGACTCTTCCCACTTCAGGGCTTTTAAACGTATTTTTCTTTGTTGGGGCTGTTCCTCCCCCAGGTCTTTGCATGCTCTTTCACAACACTCAAGTCTTTGTTCAAATTTCACTTCCCTGACCCTCTGTCTAAAATAAATTTCTTTTTCAATTTCATTCTCTCTCTATGTCTTTACACTGTTTTTAACTTTCTTCTTCACAGTACTCATCAATACTCAAAATTGTACTGCTTGGTATTTGTTTATCTCCTGATTGTCTCTCAGACTAAAATGTAAATTTAATGAAGGAAGAGCCTTTTGTCTTGTTTGCTGTTATATCCTCTCTGCCTAATACAGTGCTTAGACATTTGAACAATGACTCATGTACAATAGGCACTCATTGAACATTTGAATAGGGCATGTTGAATAAAGGCTGAATGACTGACATTAAAGAGAAAAATGGGAGTGAGACAGAGGTGAGAATAACACATTTTAGTCTGAGATACTCCATGATATCGTGGTTGAATCCTGATTTTTGATTCCATCTAAAGTCACACAACTGTTTTTCTTTAGATTGTTCCCATATAAAAATCATCGCCATGTAATCAGCTTAAGAAGCACCAGAATGGAAAATAATAGTCAGCATAATTTAACAGTATTTGGAAAGCAATATTTGGAAAACCACAATTATGATCTTATCTCAGATTTGTTCTGGAAGACATTAACAGTAATTTTATTGCATAGCACTGAGGAATTTGCATTCAGATCAACCCATTTGAATGAACATAAATCCAACCATTACCTTAGACTCATGAAATAAACCTTATGACCAAAAAAGGTAAACTGAAAGGTATACTCGTATGTAATAATCTTAACTACATAAGGATGACTAAAACTTTAAAAATACAGAATGGAACAACACTGACAATTTGCCCCAAAAAGTTAGTAGTGGATGAGGCTTTTCAGATATAGATTAGCAGTGATTTCTTATAGGTTTTGGCATATATCTCAGTTTTATCTAAACAATAAAAACACTGGTATGTCCTTAAATTTATACAAGGACATTACTATAGGTTCCAAACATTCAGGGGAAAAAAATTCCAATTAAACAACAAGAAAAAATGTTTTGGAATTTTTAATCCTTAAATTTCTGACTTTTTCTTTCTTTTAGAGCATTCATTTTATTGTTTACTAATTTATACATATTGCATAATACATATTTGTTACATAACACACTTACTGACTTAAAACAATAAATGTTTATTATTTGTCCTCCACAAGTAAGCAATGAGAATATTCTTAATTTCAACTGAGATTTGTCAAAACTCTCCTTTGCTTGCTTACCTTTCCCCTTGTAGCATAAATAGACTATGAATATATTTTAGTGTTTTTAACCTCACAATGAAAGCTCTGGTCACAAGTCTAGGCTGCCTCCTTTCTCCTTCTCAACTTCTCACTCATCTCCACCTTTAAATTCTTCCTCTAAATTATTTTGCAGTTATTAACCCTTTATGTCTTAAAAACATCTTAAATACTGGAAGCAATAACAACCAAACACAATGCAAATTTAAATAAGTTTGGTGATCACTAAAAACTAGTTATGGAGGTCACCAGTAAATAGAAATGGCAAAAAATAATATTACCACATTTTTGAAGCATATAGACACTAATGGTTACATATTCATTGAATAGTTATCGGAGATCAGTTAAAAATGTACAAATAGGTCTAGCATGTAAAAACAGAAGAAAAAAAAAACACAGAAGCACAAGCTGACCTAGTCTCAGCGCACCGAACTGTATAACAGAATGTTAAAAGGTACACATTCAGAATTACCTTAACATCCACATTCTCACATGTGCAACTTAGCTAAGAATACAGTCCTCCATTCTAAGGAAAAAGAGCATGGTAACGTTTCCATTTTTATTAAGAAAGTTATGAGAACTGATTACTGCAAGGAATGAAAATAATGCTAACATGGCACTCAAGCAGTCGGCTTCTAAGTTTGAGCCTGACCTTGTGAATTCCTACATTTGGCAAGGCTGCAGGATGATGCAGTGGGACTTGGTGTTCAGTCGAGCTCTGATCCATTGAACATTCCAGCCCTGACTCACTGGAAGCCACTCGTAATGTTCCGTGTAATCCTCAGAGAACTATTTAGGAAAATGTGCTCATTTCAACTCTCTCAGTTCTGTGAACATGACCAGCCTTCCCATGCTACTGATTAAAGCAGAGCTCCTATGTTCTGCCACTCCGCCCACCCTTTTCTCTATTATTCTAACCTCTAAAATCACCACCAAAGATGGAGGATACTTAAAAATAACTGTAGAAATAACACAGTGTCTATTTATTTAGTCTATGTTTGCCAGCAGGTTACCATCTTTTCAAATGAACACAACACATGTGCATGCTATCCTTCCAGAACTGAGCTGCAATGCTAGGGTCCTTGCTCTTGTGTAAACTGTGTTGGCACTGTCAAGAAATTTTAATGATTCCAACTTGACATTAATAATGACTTGATATTTATTAAGCAATAACTATATTAATAAAAGTGATGTTTAGAGACATTAAGTATCATGCCCCAAACCATACAGAGCCATTAACTGGAGAAGCCAGGAATGGAGCTCAGGGAAATCTGATTTCAAAGCTGCTGCTATGTGATGTCATTCTCTGAATGTGATAACTTACACTGAATACATTTCATTCAGTAAGTCACAACACCTAATATTATTCATTGCTTTTATACTTCAACTTAATATTAGCATATGCTGCTTGATTGGCCCCAAAGATATAAAACATTATCTCAATGTAACATCTCTTTCCTTTACTTCCAGTTACCGACTGAGACTTTTATGACATAGAAAAGGATAACACTGGCCTGTATACAAGAGAGATAAGTCACCTACCCAAATAACTGTAAAGTCACCAGAAAAGTACAATAATACTGAGGGTACCACAAGGAAAAACAGTTGCATTAGAAGCATCAGAAAGGGCTTTGTGGAGAAAAGATATTTGAGTGGGGCCCTAAAGAATGACTGGGAGATGCATATAGGAAGCCAGGGAAAAGAGTGTTTATGTCAAAGCCAGATAAGATAATATTTTTTAATCTCACTGAATTTTTCTTGTTGGAAATCAATCTTCGACCTCAATTTACTAAGATTATAGTGAGTTACTAGATTACTTTCTCTTGAAAAAGATATGCTTTTTCCAATATACTTCATTTTAAAAGAAAAAAGTACACTAAATAAGCTGTCAATTTTGTTTAAACACATTTTAATTTCTACATGTGGTGAACATATCCTAAAGTGAACTATAAGTCACGTAGCCATGACCTTTGAGTGTAGGCAGAAAATTTAAGTTGTTTTTAACCAACAGAATAAGAAAAAGGTGACAAGAAGTGACTCACATTAGGTTATAGTTTATAGCAAAGGTGGTGGAATGTCACTGCTGTGATTTGTGAGCTTATCTATGACTCTGTCTTAGCAGACTAGAGACTCTCCTTGAGAGTTTTGAAGACACAAACTGCCATACTATGAACTCTTTTTAGGGGATGGCTACATGGAAGGAATTTTAGGCAGCCTCTACCCAATTACAAGTAAGAAACTGGAGCTTTGAGGCCTAATACTGAAAGGAAATGAACTCTGGTAAGAACCTGAAGGAGCCTGGAAGCGAATTCTTCCCTCATGGAGCCTTCAGACAAGAAGGCAAGCCTGGCCTTGACTGCAGCCTTGCAAGACCCTAGGCAGTTGATAACCCAGCTGGATCTAACCTTGGGCACCTGACCTGTAGAAACTATGAAATAATAAATATATGCTGCTTTAAGCCACTACATTTGGGGCAATATTTTACACAGCATTAGAAAATTAATACATTGCAGAAATCAACAAGGTTTTTTATTTTTATTTTTTTTTGAGGGAGGGGGTTTGATATATTCACTACCATATTGCTCAGAACTATCTTCTAATTCAACTCTGTTGTCTGCACAATTTATCTATGCCAGTGGTTACAATCACCTGGCAAGACTGTTAACTACAGACTGGTAGTTCCTATCCCTAAAGTTTCTGATTCAGTAGATTTGGGGTGAGCCTGAGAATTTGTATTTCCCACAAGTTCCTAGCTGACGCTGATGTTGCTGGCTTAGGAAATCACATTTTGAAAAAACTGATCTATACAAATTTATTTTCTAAACATTTCTGTTGATTTTCATGTTGATTCACATCTCTAAAGAAAAAGGATTATGATATGTACTTTTCGAGTATATTTAATGTACTGTAGCCTTTGTCTCACCATTATGCAAACACTTTCTTCTCTCCCTCCCCTATCATCTATAGTTCTCTTTCCTGGAGAAACAATTACAAATAAATTCAGACATTGAAACCCCATGGGAATATGAAATAGAAATTGATAAGAACAGGTATCTGACTTTTCCCAATATTTGAGTTATGACTTGGTCATAAAGATGCTGGAACAGTAGTAAAGCAGGGGAACATACGAGTGGCCAAAATAATTATTCTCATGCTAGCAGTTATCATCTTTCAAAATGTTGAAATTTCTTTGATGATATTTATAGTATCTCAATCACAAGGTGATAATATTCTCCAAAAAGCCGCTAATAAAAAGGTAAAATGTAGCTTGGGAACATTGCATGGCCTCCTTGAAACTGGAGGAACAGACAGGATGATCTGCAGATGCCTGCAGCTCTGTACCCCATGGCTTTACAGCACGGAGACTCTGGCTTTGTTTTCTAATACAACTAAATGACCAGGCAAAACTTAATGAATGAATCTGAGAGACTGGACCCAACATTCCTGACTAGCAGCAGAAATATTTAATTTGGAAACATTTCATTCAACTCACTTCTTCCCTCTGCATAGTCCTTAGCATTCACCCAAAGGTAACCAGCTTCTTGGGACTGTTTAGATCACATGCAAAACCACATGAGTAGTTTTTATATGGATATTTATATGGATAATGCTTTTACTACCAATCACTTGGAATTGTGAAAGCAGACTGTATTCACTTCTAAAAGTTTACTGTGATAATATTGGAATGAGAAGGAAATGAATAAATAAGAGAGAACTCTTTATAATACATACTTTTTAATACATTAGAAAATGTGTTTTTAAGAGGAAACATTATTAAAAGAGAAATATGGGAATGCAAACATACGGAAACATAATCTAAAATAAAATTTAGGTTACTATAGTATCCTGATTCTTTTTAAGTGTTATATCTTTTTTTTTTAAATAATGCATCATTATTTGCCCAAGGTCTCATAGTCTCTAAACTAATAATATCACCACTATTTGTACTTTAACAAGAATAGGGTACCTGATGCAATATTAACAATATATGCAGATAATTCAAAGAAATGTATTTAAAAAAATGCTGAACCAAGAAACATGTGTCCTAGGCCCTGGTTTTGATGTTGATGGTAATGATGATGATGATGATGAGGAGGAGGAGGAGGAGGAGGAGGAGGAGGAGGAGGAGGAGGAGGAGGAGGAGGAGGAGGAGGAGGAGAGGAGAGGAGAGAATAGGAAGGAAGGAAGGAAGGAAGGAAGGAAGGAAGGAAGGAAGGAAGGAAGGAAGGAAGGAAGAAAGAAAGAAAGAAAGAAAGAAAGAAAGAAAGAAAGAAAGAAAGAAAGAAAATAGTTGGTATCCATTTTTAGTCACTTATTGAGTGCCAGGCATTATGCTAAGTGCTCTCAATGAATTTTCTATATTCACCTCAATAGTCTTACAAATGCTTTATTATATATTTTATAGATGGACCTGAAGCTTAAAGAGGGCGAATGACTTACTCAATCAAGGTCATTGACAGAATAATGAGGTAGAATTAGGATTCATGCTGATGCCTGTCTCCAAAGCCAGAACTGTCCTCTTTACCACCATATGACATCTGCCAAATTATTTAAATTCTGTTCTCATCTTGTTTCCTAGAAAAATTGAGGCATCAGAACAAATGATCTCTGAAGTTCCCTTTGGCTTTAGAATTTTGTGAATCTTCTGGTTCACTGTTAGAAGACCCTGAGATTGGAAGCTTTTTTTTTTAATTTTATTAAATATATTGGGATGACTTTGGTTAATAAAATTATGTAGGCTTCAAGTATACAATTCTATCCTTTCCCAAGGCCTTATCTTGGTTCTGTTTTGTTCTGTTCTACACCCTGAAGAAATTGGGTAGTACATCTATAACCCTAAGAATGTGGGTAGTTGTACAAGAGCCCTGTAGACTGACCAGGATACAGGGAAAAGAGAACTGACTGTGAAAGGAATACTTTCATCTCATTGGCCCATGGTCCCAAACAGGCTGACCCAATACAGTAAACAGAAGCAGAAAGGAAAGGGCCTCCAGAAGTCATTCTTTAGCAGCACGCCCTTCCCAGATATGCAGGATGCTCAAACTTTGATTAGACATCTATCTCACCTATTTAGTCAGGCTTTCTAGCTATATGGAAAGAAAACTGCTGATTGTAAGGAAACAGTCTATGGCCGAGGCAACTGCCTCAGAGTGTGGTCCTCTGAGTTGAGAGCTTTCGCAGGAGAGCCTTTCGCTGGCTTCTGATATCAGGTTACTCTCCTCCTCCCCTCTACCCGCTTTGCCAGGAAGAGCAAATGCAGAGCACCCCATGGAACTTTCAGGCTCATGTTTTCCTCTGGGATTCCCCTCTCTCTGGGGCAAAAACTTCTCAGACAAAGAAAGCAAGTTCCCATCTGTTACAATTTAGAAATTTCCAAATTCCCCCTATTTATGTTATGTTTGTTTTGGAAGATCCAGAAGATGTCCACAGATAAGTGAAGGTCTCCTGAAGGGTGTTTTGAAAAGATTGCAAAACCAAATCACAGTGAAAGTCAAACTGCAAGCAAGCTTTTATTTTTAGGCCCCATGCCAGACCTGAACAAACAAAACAAGCAGAAATAAACAAGAACAGCAAGTTAAAAGGTCCAGTCAGCAACCTCATTCAAACTCTATCTACAATAGAGATTAGGGTGACCAGCTTCAATAAAAGTTCTAAGTTTAACAACTTGATTTAAAAATGGGCAGGGGACCTGAATAGATGTTTCTCCAAAGAGAACATACAGATGGCCAACAGACCTATGAAAAGATGTTCAACATCACTAATGATCACAGAACTGCTCATTAAAAGCACAATGAGATATCACCTCACACCTATCAGAATGGTTATAATCAATAAATCAACAAGGAGGATGTGGGTAAAAGGGGACCACATGTATTGCAGGATTACAAACTGGTGCAACCACTATGGAAAACGGTATGGAGGTTCCTCAAAAATTAAAAATAGAACTACCATATAACCCAGCAATCCTGCTGCTGGGTAATTATCTAAAGAAATTCAGAAGAGCAATTTCAAAAGATATTTGCATCCCCATGTTCATTGCAGCGTTATTTAGAATAGCCAAGATATGAAAGCAACCCAAGTGGATAATAAAAGTGTGAAACATATACAATGGAAAATTACTCAGCCATAAAACATTAAATCTTACTATTTGCAAAGACATGGATGGACCTAGAGGGTATTATGCTAAGTGAAATAAGACAGACACAGAAAGACAAAGAGCATATGATCTTACATGTGGAATCTAAAAATCAAAATAAACAAAGAAAACAGAAATAAACTCAGATACAGAGAAAAACTGATAGCTGCTAGATGAGAAGGGGGTTTGAGGGTCTGGGTGAAGAAAGTGAAGGGATTGAGAAGTACAAACTTGCAGTAGCAAAAACAGTCAGAGGGATATAAAGTACAGCATAAAGAATATAGTCAATAATATTGTATAACAATGTATGATGTTAAGTGGATACTAGACTTATCAGAAGGATTACTTAGTAAACTATAGAAATGTTTAATCACTATAAGCTGTACACCTGAAGCTAATAGTAAATGTCAACTGTATGTGATTGAAAAATTTTTTAAAAATCAAAAAAGTTAATAAAAAAATAAAAACATTTTTTGCAAGGGGAAAAATGATCAATACTGCCATAAATATATTCCTCCAGAACATGCTAACCTAGTGATGTAATCAAGCATTCCAATGAATAAATGCTACTCAGTTTGACAATGAATATAAACCATCTATTAAACCCACAAATATTTACTGAATGCTTACTATGTGCCAGATATTTGGAGAGGGACTGGAAAAAGGTAAAGAACAGGACAGATATAAGCCTGGTGTCAGAGAACCTGTAATCTTGCTGGGAGACAACCCTTTAGAGTAACTGAATGAGGGTTATTATGGAGGAAGTCCTCAGGGCCAGAGGAGAACACAGAGCATGACCTCATCCAGTCTATGCCTCCTAGAAGGCAGAACATACTGTTTACATGAAAGGTGTTGGTTGGGCAAATGAAGAAGAACAGGTGAGACGGCTGAAGAGTCCACAGAAGGAAGCTGAATCAATGAATGTAGAAAGGAAAAAATGAATTATCAAGGCATTCTTTTGTTCAATAGAACTCTAACTACATTCAATAAGTTACTTAAATTGTTTATCCATTTAGTGCTAAATGGGGATCAGATGACTATATAACATCTTATGATTAGCATATGTCAGGTTACTAAAATGAATTAATATGATTGCAGTTAAAAGCAAATAAACCAGATATTTCAGTTGGCCTTGAAACCTGCTAGATTTTTTGAAATAATTAAAAAATATTCAAAAGCTTCCAATACTGATTTTCTTAAACCATAGATGGTAAACACTGTCCTAGTGAGTCAGTCCTAGAACATCAAAATGGCTTACAAAAAAGCCTCTTGGGTCAGGTATGTTCATCAAGCAGAAAAGGTTCCTGTCCTCAAATCATCATGCATCTGGCCTTCTAGCCCGATGAATTATTTATAAGATGTTAAGAGAAAAATCTTAACCTACCAAGATACTTTAAACAAACCTGGTTATAAAATATACAGTCTTCTCCTCTAAGTGACTTCTTTCAAATTCACTTCTTCCTTCTCCAGGACAAATTTGGCCTCATTGAGCCAAAAGTCAAACAGCTAAGGTCACCTTCTTTGAGGGTTAATGAAAAGCAGGAGCTGGGAGAGTAGAAGCAGCATAGGTGAGGTAAAGGAGACAGACGTGTTCAAGAGAAACTAGGCATGTAACTCAAGGAAGATGAAGGAACCAGCAATGATTGCCAGGATAAAGCAAAGAAGCCATGACCCTCATGTTAATCAAAACCCACTGATTCCTCTGAATAAAGAAATCAGGTCTGACATACCACATTGCTTTCTTCAAAACCACTTAGGACAGCTAAGCACGTTAGCCTACTGGGCAATAAGAGCAAAGGCAGCTGATTTGCCAGAGTATGTCCACTTTAGAAAGCCAGAAAGCCAGGAGGCTTTCTTTAGTGAAGCCAGGACATATTGAAATTCAGCCATTTCCTTTTTTGTCGTAATCTTGGGGCACTAGGCTTTTGTGTGCTCTGGCAAATAGAAAAATAAAGTCAGCTGTTGATCAATTCTGGTACTCTCCACACAGCTCCTTCATTGCACAACATTCCTGTTTGCCCTCCAAGACTCGTCCAACATGAGCTTTCTAGGACCACTGAACCTCAGCAAAAGAGGCCCTCACATCTCAGGTTTTTATAGGCTGTATTGCTCTTTTTTCTTTCTCTCTGTCTCAATTATTATCAAAAAGATCACACACACCCCGCAAATATAAGAAATCTCAGAACATCCTCACTGCTCAGAAACCAGTGACCTCAAATAGTAGAGATGAAAATAAATAAGAATATTTTTATGAACTGTCACTATTCTCTGTAGAATTTTTTCCATTTTTGGTATCTTAGAAATGTGACAGAACAACAGTTGGATCAGAGCTATCCACCACTGAGAGTTTGATTTGGTTGTTCAGAAATGAGCCATACAGAAGACTAAATCTTGAAGCCAACGGGAAAAATTTTAAACTTAGGATAATGTTAATTAAGCCCATATTATATTTAACATTCTCCTCTACTAAATAAAGGTCACTTCCTTCAAGATACTATTTTGAGCAAATAAGATTTCTGAAATTCTGCAAGACTGCAGTTAATTAAACAGAATAGCAAAATAGAAAACAGATGTCACAGAGCTTTTAAAAAAGATTTTAATGACATTCAGCCTGTTTTCTTAAATTCATTTTCAGTTGCTATCATTCCTTGTACTTAAAGTTCATGAGTTGTTGGAATGGGAGGATTTATATCAATTTCATATAACTGGCAGTTGAAAAGCTATTAAAATAGAAGTACAGTTGGGGAGTGTTGCAGAGGATTTTTTTTTCTTCTACACAACCTGACCAGCTCTTTTAGCTTAAACTCTTGAACTCTTTTAAATTAATATTTTCCAACTTAAAAAAAAAAAACAACAACTTTCCCTACCAACAACTCTGACTCTAGCATTTAATGCTTCTTTCCAGTAGTCTCATGCACAATTATCCTCAAAGCACCTGCTAGGTTGAGTAAGAAACTTAATATCTGTCAATTACAGCTCTGAAAAAAATCATAGCATGGTGAAATTTTTAGATGAAACTCATCATTAACTCAAATATAGGCATCCACAGTTAGACTTTTAACGTGTTTTTTTTTTCAATATGATATACAGAAGTAGAAATTATGAGATTAGACCAAAGAGATTAAGCAGGTTTACTCTCTTAAAGAGCACCTTCACAAAGGCAAAATGTAGAACTTTAAGAGTGAACAAATAGAAGCTTTCGAGTAGCGGTCCCCAACCTTTTTAGGCACCAGGGCACATATGAGAATCTAATACCTGATGATCTGAGGTGGTGATGCTAGCACTGGGGATTGGCTACAAATACAGATGAAGCTTCACTGGCTCGCCAGCCACTCACCTCCTGCTGTGCAGTCTGGTTCCTAACAGGTCATGAACAGGTACCTGGAGGGTTAGGGACCTCTGGAGTCTTACCACTATTTTTCTGCTTTTGGAACTTTTCCCAGAGTTTGAGACCATCTGATGATGATTGAGATGTGTCCCCAGTAGCATTACAAGATTTACAAGTACTTGTTATATAATAAGCTCAGCTATCTTTTGGAAATGTCATGTACTTTTTTTTTTCAAGTTCCTGTGGACATGGTAATAAAAAGGAAGCAATGAATTATTATGCTGTCTGTTGTTTATATAAGCATTCCCAAGTAACCCACAATTTCAGGAGTTGTTTTAATATAAAACAATGATCTCTGCTAAATCTGGGAAGAGACGACATAAATAAATGCCACAAGCTTGAAGCAAAAAGACAAGGAAAGTATTTTGGTTAATTAAGCAGACCTGAAACAAATGCATACAGTAGACGGGTACATTCTTAGGCAATGACTGGCTTCCGGGGATGCCTTTAATGTGTGTGATTTTGTGGGGTGTGGGGGGGTGGGCAGAGACAAGAGGTTCTGTATTAATTGTCATCAAAACAGGTCTTTTCCCTTCTGGACTTTATGCTTAAAAATCTTCTACTTATTTGCTAAGAAAGCTTTATATTTTAAACTCTTTGCTCAATAACTATTATAATTATTAATGCTGTCATTTGCAAACTGTAATACTCTAAAGATTATATATAAAAATATGAAAGCAAAATAATGAAAACTGAAGGTATTGATTTGCTATTGAAGTAGGTATGAACACGTGAGGTTAAGAAGAGTTAACAGGGGAGAGACTGGAGGCGGAGAGATCAGGGGTGCTGTGAGGCTACTTGGAAATGAGATGCCCAGGCCTACAACAGAGTGGGAACAGTAAGAATGGAATGATAGGGAGAACACACATTAAAGAAGCAAAATTAAAATTGCCAAACATGAGGACTGTTCATGATACAAATTTCTTTCACGTGCTCGGTCTTCCACAGAGCCTCCCTCAGTCACCCAGCATTCTTGAGGCACCACCCTCCTTGCCTCTGTCATGCCATGGTTCTAAGTGTGTCTTTTGAAAATGAGATCTTACAGAACTTGACTCTTGAAGCGTAATTGATTCCAAACCCCAACAAATAACAACTTTTAAGTTTTTTCAAATAAGTTTCTGGGCACAAATCAATGAAAAAATACAAAGTGAAATGGTCTTGAGAGTTGAGGAATAGGACAAAGGTAATGTGGTTTAAAAATGAACACGAGTGGTCAGATTCTTACCATGCTTGGAATTCACTGATGCTCCTCCTCCAAGTGGACTTCACAGTCCAGGAACTGCACTGGGCAGCAGATGAGGCACACAGCTGCTGCTGTCTCTGGTCAGCATGCTATGCATGTTTTGCTCAGCCTGAAACCACTGCAACAGGATCTCAGAAAATCATGCTGTCCTTGGTCTTTGAAGCAAGACTATTCAACTTCCAATAAGCTATAGGCTCTTTTGAAGGCTTAAGAGTATGCGCTGAATTATTCCTTCTTTCTCTAATGTGGTCTTGGTCTGCTTCATGACTAAAAGAGAGTTACTGTAGACGCAAGGAACAAAGAGTTCTACCAAATAGTTTCTTTGCAAAGCTAGGCATACATCTAAGGAAGGATAAAACTGCCCGACGTTAGTGGAAATAACCAGAATCCCACTGAAGAATTCAGGAAACAAGTCAGGGAAAACAAAGCAGTGTGCTTTTGTTTAACTGCACAGTACCTTGTTAACAAAGAAAAGTGTCTCAGGAAAAAACTGGCATCTACAATGTGTGTGATCCATTAAGTAAAGTGAACATGCTGTACATAGAGACAGTCTTTCCCAAACTTCTCGTTACTAACATAGCCAACAATTTTCTTCTAATGTGCCTTAATCTTGCAAGTGTGTTTTCTTTAGTTTCTCACTCTACAGATGTCTTCTCCATCTGGCACTCAAAAATATTCTTACTTGCATACAATTTTATTTTTAAAAAAGATGCCAAATATGTTTTACATCAACAGTCTTTGAGTTATCTTAGAGATTTGAGCATACTGTTAGTTAGCCTCCTTTCCACTATTTTGAGGACTACTGATAAGCACACTTGGTGTTTTAGCCCCATTCTTTTTATGGATGTTTAAGAGAGAGGAGAACAAAGACTGGTACTCTATTTTGCATGCATAGAATTTTATATGGTCAGTATAGCAAACATGGTCATCACTTTGCATATTTCAGTTATGCTCCTACAGGTGCCTTTTGAAAGAATGACATTTTAGAAAAACACATAGAAAAATCCTCTCTACTGTTATACACAATCAGGTGAAGCTCCTTCTTTACTGTCTTTAACACACTTTATTTTAGTACCCATTCCTTCCCCTCCCCCCAACCACCGCTATTTCTCCTAATGATCTGCTTTTTCTCTCCCTGTCTCTTCATCACAATTGTCAGCACATTTTTGACACCGAGGTCACTAGTAATCGGAAGCATGAACTTCAGGGCCCATACTTGTGAATGTTTTTAAGCATGTTGTGGCAGATGATATTCCACTGTTTGTGAGCTTCCTAATAGCCATCTTGTTCCACCCACATTGAAGTCAGATTTTTTCAGATACTGGATGGAGATCCTTTAAATACTGGGCCTTCTGCAACCCCCACATATGTTATGACTGGTCTCAGTCAGTCATGTGATTCCATTCCCCTTTGCCAGATATTCACTTTCCCATCCTTTCTTGAAACTAAAAATGGACACAAAACATAGGCACAGTCAAAGACACTTAAGGGCAAGTCTTCTAGAGAGTATTTTCTTCAGAATAAGAAAGTTGCCTCTACCCTGTCCTTCCTGCTCTGGAGACTGGTTTGAGGACCTGGTCTTTGAGTGGCTGCAGTCATCTTATTACCATACAAGAAAGGCCAGGAGACTCCAAATGCACCCTGACATCTCTAGCCAACACACACACACACACACACACACACACACACACACACACACACACACACAATGTGTGTTTTGCCTACGTATGCAAAGTTAAGAGGTATAATTATTAAGACAACTATCTTGTACTTAGAAAATGCCATTTTTGAGAAAGGAAAAATAAAAGCAAAATTGAGGCAATGAATGGAGTCGAATTAAAATGTGGTTAGAGGCAGACACTCTATAGCAAGGCTCATTCCACTGATACCATTACATTGGAGAGTTTCTGGATCTTTCTCTGCTATATTATTTTGGTAAAGTTAGAGTTAACTCCTGACATGTTAATTAAATGTCCAGTTTTTAGTAGGAGTAACTTTATTTTTCACACAGAGGTAATAAAAGTAATTTGCGAATGTGGGAGGTAGAGGAACAGGGAAAGAAAAACTCAGAATCAAAAACGATGTAATTAATCCCCATGTATGAAGGAGAGATACCCAGAGCTAACACCTACTGCTCTCAGCCAAAAACAAACAAAAGAAAACATAAACACACTTAAGGGGATTTTCACCAATATGACTATTGATTGTACAAAGAATGAAGCAGTATATCAGAAGCACCCCCCCCCCAAAAAAAGAAAACAACCAGTACCCAATTAAAATTATAAAAAGGAAGAGACAAAAAAGTAATTTTAAAGTATGAATGGGTTTTTGGTTCCCCATCCTCCATCTCTCTCTAACACCTTGTTTCTGGTCACAGTGTAATAGAAATTGAAAGGTTAGATGAAGAAAAGGAACTCAGTCAACATGATAATGCATTCTAATTCTACTGTAATAGGTGGTTAATATGAGTAAGAGTGAGATTTTCTTTTCTTACAGCTGTTTCTCATAGGAAGGTGAATGACTGCTTCTAAACGGCTTCCTTCCTTCTTGTTGGTAGCCAAGGGGAAATACTGTCTGGGGGAAGCACTAAATAGAACTGATGAAGTGAGGGCCAGGCCCTAGAGAGGAGGGCAGGGGACCACAGACAGTTGTGAGAGGGGAAGAGGAGGACTTCCTGATGGCCTCTGGTTAATAGATGGTTTGCCTCTTAAAAAGATGAGTTACATAATTGTTTTGACCCATCCTTTGAATTCAGTAGGCATGATGATTGTGTAGGAGTAAGATACCGTTTAGGGGTAATGTTTTTCTGAGTTTTCTGTTCATGTTCCCTGGCCTGTTAAATAACATTTCCAACAGGCCCTCCCTCCACCGTTATAAACTTTCAATGATGTTTTCTGGCCTAGGAACAAATAAGAGTAGAGGAGTGACTGGTTTTCTCCAAGAAAAGGCTACTGGATTTCTTGTCCATTCAGATTGTTCTAGGCTTATCCTAAACAATACATATTCAATTTTTTCTGTATATCATGATTCAGACCTTCTCTAGAGTATCTCTAGTTTTGTTTTTCATGTTATTTATAACTTAGCACTGACTCTAAGTCAGTCAATCATATGATAATTGAAGAGGAAAAGGGAGAGTGGGAGCTTTAAGAGAACCAACTAGAAAAGTGTCAGAAATTCTTTAGAAACTCTTCATACACATGATATTGTGAAGCAGAGAATTCTCCATCGCCAGAGACTTGGATGAAAGTTCTAGGTAGATTGTACTTTGCACCACTCTTTGTCACCGGAAGAAATGTAGATAGGCCCCAGAAAATTTAAAAACACCTCCCTAATGACATCTCAGTTGGTGATTAAAACAAAATGTTTTATTTTTCCAAAGCAGAAAGTGTGACAAATATGAATTTTCAGCCTTTATTCATCAGTGTGTAACATGTCTGACAACATGCTCCTTCTATTGGTCTGTTAACAGTTTTCTGCATGACTACACATCTAAGCTTGCACAGAAGAACAAACTGTCTACCAACATGTGTAGCCCAACATCTTAGCTTACCATCAGCACTACCTCTGTTTGATACTCAGCTTACTGAAGTTCATTTGTGTAATTTCCAGAAACAATAGGTTAATTTGAATGAGAACAAAAATTTCTCATTAGTAGTGATTTTCCATATTTTCCCCTCCCCACCACCACCTTCTTAAGGTAGAAGAAGAAGAAGAAAGATTAACAGGGAAGAATTCACCTGTAGTTTTTTGCAAGTTTTGCAAGTTGCTTATTTCAGAAACTTTCTATAGGGTAGTCAAATATCTAAGGCTGCTTTGTTAATATTCTCTTAATAAGAAGAACAATGATAGGCGATGTCAGTTGAGTACTTGTCCTATAGCCTGCTCTGCGCTAGTACATTGTTTTATGTAACCACGATCCTGTGAAGTAGATACTTTCATAATTCCTTTTACTTAAATAAGAAATTGAGTCTGCAGGGCACTAAGAAGCTTACCCAAGGTCACCTAGCTTAGGGGTTGTAGACAGTCTATCTCTGCCCTGCACTGCTTTCTTAGGCTAGAAAGGGTCTTCCTTTAAAACCAAGCTCCAAAGTCATAAACTGTCATTTACTTAAACATGGTAGAGTGAAAGAATGCATTTTTTTAGTTCTTTCTTTAAATTCTAAAAAACAAAACAAAACTGAGTGAAGGAGTTAAAAACTTTAAATTCATTAGAATAAAAGTGAACGGATGAGTTGTCACTGACAGCAGAATAGTGGAAACCCAAGTGCCTACAGAAGGTGAAGTAAACAAGAAGGAAACTAATTTGAGCCACTGAAAACCTGACCAATGGATTCCTCTGAACTTGGGGGAGAGTGATAGGACTGAATACAGGGAGATTGGTTGAAGGTTTCTAGGAGGTCAGCTCCACTCCCTGAGTCCTTATAGGTAGTCAACCATGCCTCCTCCACCTCTTTAAGAGACAGAAAGTTTCCATTATGGAGATATAGAGCCAGTATGGTTTCAGACTCATAAACACCTAGTATAGCAGAATGAAGAGGCTGAAAGTGGGCATAAGTAATTCAATGAAGGTATCCTCTAAATGATGAAAACCAGCCCCTTCTCCATGCTCAGCTCCCCAATGCTGTCTGCCAAGCATGTACCTGCCCCATCTACCCTTGCCCGAGAAAGGAGACTGAGTATCTTTCCTTCTGGAGATAACTGATTAACCTGAAAAAATGATGGGTAGATACTGGCACTTAGGGTCCTTGCTCAGTCACAAGGTGACACTTTCAAGCTGACAAATCCCAATCAATCATATGGTTTTCAGTCAACCTGTAATGGTAACTCCCTTCAAAAAATTCCATGGTTAATATCTGTAAAGAGATAAAGGACACTACTGCATCATGAAATGAACAGGATGCCATAAAAATTTAGAGAATGAGAAAGAAGTCTTGGAAAATAAAAACATGACAGCAGAAATAAATTCAGCAGAAAGTTTGAAAGACAAAGGTCTACAGAAAGCACAACATAAATACATCAGAAGAGAAAAATCAGAATATCAGGTAGGAGTTCTGACATTGTAACAACAGAATTTTCAGAAAGAGAGAACAGAGAAAATGAAGAGGAAATAAAAAAATAATTAAGAAAAATTCCATTGTATACCCATGAGTTTTTAGACTGAAAGAGCTCACTAAATATCTTGTACAAGGTCTGAAAAATACTACATATCATCATGAAATTTCAGAGCACTGGGATAAAGAAAAGATTCTACATATTTCCAGAATTTAAAAAAAAAAAGGTATATACATAGAACCAGAAACAAGGTAGCCATTAATCTCCTCTATAACAACATTAAGATCTGAAGCAATCCCTTGAAAATTCTTAGGAAAAATCTGTAATTCCAAACCCAGCCAAACTGTCAGTTCAGTGTGAAGCTAGAAGACATCGTTTAGGCAGATAGGGTCTAAAAACAGTCTGCCCTGCAGTCTTTCTTTGAAAGCTACTGCAGGGTGGGCTTCTGGCAAATAAGAGAATAAAACCAAAAAAAAAAAAAAAAGTGAATGCATGGCATTTAGGAATCAGGGGAACCAGGATAGGTCAAAGGTGAAAAGTCCTACAAGGATGATAAAGAGAAGTCACGGGGAAACAGCTGTGTTAAGCAGAGAGAACAGCTAGCCTAGAATGGAACAGAGGACAGGGGGACAAAGGGAAGGAGGTATCATGCATTTCAGGGACACTACTACCATAGCAGAAAAATGTCATGAGAGAAACAATGTGTAAGAAGATGATTCAGATGCAGACTAGCTGCACTGGTGGCCCCAAGAAGAACTGACAGGAGATATTCGGTATAAAAAAAATCATGACTGGAAAAATAAGAGTCATTGTACCACAGAATCATTTTCTAAATATTTCAATAATTAGTACTTGATTACTCATATTTGTACAAAGCCTCTGAAATAATTTGTTGTGTGAATTAAATAATTCCTTATTTTAAAATGCCACATGAATGTGAAATGTGTTTAGGTTATATAAATAGTAGCAATAAAACTTTCTGGAGGAAAAAAAGTCCATAATGTCTATTTACTCTAAGTGCAGGATGACAATAACTGCTTCTTTTAGAAAAGCCAACCTATTACTTGCCTTGGTCAAGTATGGAATACCCATTGGAAGGTGGAGGCTCTTGGCTTATGACTGTATGGTGCCTTTTCAATTTCTATAAATTCCATGATAATCCTGTTTCATCTTTAAACAGTATACTGAAGTACATGCTAAAATTCAACATGAACCTAGAAATGAACAGCTGTTTTCTAGAATAAAGATTGTTAATGTTTATAAATTTCATGCAAAAGTAGATGATGGCAAGAAATTCGACACTAGGAAGAAAAATGACCTATTGATCTGGGATTTATATCTGACAGATTGCTCATAAACAAATGGAATGCAGTTAACATGAAAAGTATGGTTATTTTGTCATATGGTCTGAAATTAATTTATTCTAGACTACTCAGAGTGTATAATTCAGACTGATAAGAATGTGGGACAAAGAGATAAATCCAAAACTTTAATTTATCCAGTTATAGATATTCACAAAGTGAGGATAACTTTTGGTCACTTTTCAGAGGTCATGCTCTGAGAAGTTGACAATCTAACTCAGGCCAGCCCCACGATACAGACTGAGCCTGGTTACAGGGCCTCCCAAGTACACATCACGTGGCAGATGTCTTAGATCCCTCCTGGCTGGCATGGAGCCCTCGCATCCTCCACATCCCACCCAAATCCAGATTTACGTTTGCAGCCTGAGCTAGATCCAGACAGAGGTTTGTCTTGCATTTCATCTACTCTAAGATCTTTCCATTTGAAAAAACAGCAGATTAGAGGAAGCGTTAGATTCATGCAAAAGCATGGTGCAGCAAGCACCAAGTAGAACTCTAGAATCCGTTTCAGATGGGGTCCTCCCTTGTCCTGCCTGAAAGGACAAGAGCATCGACAAAATTTAAAATATGCACCTTACTCATTCTATTTTACTTCTAATTTTAGTAAGAATTTCAGTTTATTTCTATTGCTTACTTCTAACATCAAGAGTATAAAAATAGAACTATTTTATAAAGACAGCTTTTGGTCCCTTGTTTTAATGCAAAAATAACAAGGTGCAAATTTCTCTCTGCACTATGGTGACAATAGGGATAACAGTTCTCTGTATAAAACAACTTTTCAAGTAACGGGGCATTTAGGAGCCATCTAATTGCTTTAGAAACCTCTCTCTGCCAATTTTTGGTTAAAAAAAATTTTTTAATATTTGTTACAGTTCTTTCCAGTAAGGAAGCTGTATAATATCATACAATTTTAATATCAACAAAAACACAACTATAATTCTGCTTTTGAAGGTAGAATAATTAGAGCAAAGATAAAATTAAATTTGCTGTGATTCAAGAATACTTCTTAATGAATAATCCTCTCCTCAATGTGTAAGATTGCTTTGTATTGGAAAAAAAATAAATGTGAACACTTCACATTTGATTAAGAGGATGACCTCTGAAGAAAGCAATGGCTTTGAAGGCAAGGAGGGCACCAGACATGGAAACAATCAACTGAGTCAAGAATCTGCCCCTGTGGCTAAGTCTCTTTGGAAGTCTAAGCTACAAACTCTATTTGAGAAACTACAGAGAACAAAAGACATTTTTACTCTGCACTGCATTGTACTTAGGCCACCTTTTATGGTTTTTCTTTTCTACAGACATTATTGCACATAATGATACATCCCTGAAACCAGATGGCATAGAAACTATTTCAGCAAAGAAACAAGGTCAAGAAAATATTTGTGGTTCTTCCAGAAATCTTTCACAACCTTCACATTTAACGGCAATTACTAGGAAAACAGCAAGTTTGGAATTATAGCCGAGGCATATAATTACCTATATTTGACCTATTTATAAAGTCCTCTGAGGAAAAAGAATCCCAGATAGCTATACCTACTCTTTTTGGCTCCTGACATATAGAGCGAAGTAAAAATATTTGGATAGTATGTTAGTAATTCAATGGTTTTACTAGCTTCATATCAGGTGGCTCACAGCTGGAGTTCCTCAAATGCTACCTACTGTGGACACATACATCTTTGCATTTAAATAAAAATTAACAAAAGCATAGCAAATACAATTTCAAGGTTTCTGAGCTGAGATGGAGTACAGTAGTGAGCTCTAGAAAACACTATGGGAATGTAGATATAGAAATTAAATGTACACATTAACTAAGGCATTTCCTTTAATCATCATAAAACCTTAACTCAATCAATGCCTATTTTCACAATATCCTTGATAAACAGAGAAATAAGTATTATCTTAGCAAGAACTTCCACGTCCAGAGTTCAGAAGGCATGAAACGGGTATAGCAAAGTTTGAGGTTTGAATGTAATTAATTTATAATTTCCTGTTAAAAAACAAAGCAAATTTGTGTGCTCAAATTTATATGTAATTTATCCATGTCCAGACATGGAAATGAAAATTACATAGTTTCATGTACATCTACATATTTTATTGAATTAGATTCATATGTACACTGTTCTTAAAACCAAATGAAAGAATATCGAATTCCTTGCCACATATTGAAAAGGTTTCAAAAAACTATATCAACTCAAGTGTTATCCACAAGGTTTGTGTAATCATAACTTCAGTCAAATCAGGAAACAGTCATTCTGAGGTTTGTTGAGAATGAACCGTCTGCTTTTACACAAGTATTAGAAACCAACTAAAATAAACCTCCCTGTTATACCCGTTCTCACCAGTAGGTGATATATTAGTTTGAATGAAAAACTTACACATTCACAGAATAAAAAAAATAAATAAACGGTGGGGAAAAAAAAAAGAAACTGGCAACCTCATGTATTTTGCCCTGCAGTAGGCAGAAATAAATTCTCTAGCAGTCAAAGTCGTAGACGTGAAGTGAAAGACAATATATACGGATTAGAGACTCAACAGCTGAGATGAATTATTTTAAAATCTACAAACACAGGAAATAGGCTTGCTCAATGAAAATCCAACCGAAGATCATGCTTTGGTAGAAGAGGTTAGTACCCACAATGTGGACCATGGTGCTAACTACAACTGAAATAAACAGGAGGCTAAAAGAGTCATGAGAGTTATGCTGGAAATGGTTCTCTCAGCTTCCGACTACGAATTATCTCACTGGCACTTCATGAAATAACAGCAGTGACCCCAGAATGATACTGTTTTCTCACCTATCTCCTCAGGTATAAACCTCTCCCCTAGAGCTCCCTTCTTGTTCTTTCTTCACCAGTTGTCCCTTTCCTAGATCTGTCTCATTGTTCATGAGATTCCTCGACTATTTCTAACTAATATTCCCACTTCCTCAAACTTTCATTGGAAATGCTTTTGTCCTTAACTGAAAGCTGACTTTCCTTGATGAGGGGACTACCCATCATGATCTTCTCCAGGCGAGGGGAAGGCTACTCTTAGAACAGTTCTACATCATCATTCAACATCTGCTTCTTTCTTGAAGTCTGTGCTCCACCTATAATCACTCTCTCTTCCCTGCTTGTCACCAACAGCCTTGGCATTTCCTAATTTTTCTCAATGACTTTACTACCTAGCCTTTCGTTTCCTGCCATCAGCCTTGGCCATCAGCCATGTTACTGTTCCCTCTAACATCTTGAATTCATACTTCCTTGACCACTTCCTCTACTCTTGTGAACTGAACTTCCATTTAAACTATCCATTCAAGCAGATATCTCTTAAATTCCTTTATCGCTTGGAAGTTCTTTCTTTAGATCCTGAACTTTCAATGTTCTCACTTAGATCGCAACTACTATTCTCTTTTCATATCGCACACTCCCTCTGAGTCATTTGCACTGTCGGTGTAACATATGTTTTCTTGACCCTCCATTTTCTTGAGCCCTATCTCTTCTCCCTGTAAGTCCTGATCTGGCTTAATCTGCTTCCCTTTCTAGACACTGCGTGCATGCTGATTTCAAAAATAATTTCCAAGGATCAACAAATTAAATATTATAGTATCCTCATTCTGCCAGTACCACCAACTGTACATGCCTTTTGTTTTTCTCTTCACAGAGCTGATTATGGCTGAAATAAAGTCATGAACCATGAATCTAACATAACTTTTAACTCTAATTTTAAATGGGTTCTCATTATTGCTGGGAAAAACAATTTCTTTGTTGGTATTCCTTATCATTTTTCACAGTTTTCTTCAGCCTCTTTTAATCTCGCAGTTACCACAACTGTCCTTCATCTTAAGGCACACGCCTTCGTCACATAATTTACTGGTAATACTGTTACTTGAATCAGAACTTCAGTTTTCCTTCACCATATCTTTTCTCCTTTGCCACTATTTAAAGGAAAGTTGTTATCCTACTTTCTGTGGAAGGCCTTGTATAGATTATACATTAAATATTGGTCTTTAAAATATCTGGCTTATTTTTTGGCTTTGAAATGAAAAATTACCTTATCCATATGACTGAGATGTGCAATGGAAGAAGTGAGAGTTTTGTGTGAGGGAGGGAGGAGTCTTAGAAAAGAGTATTTGTGAAGAAACAAAGTCATTCTGGAGAAAAGGGAATTTTCTGGGTAGGGCTTTTCTAAAAACCCAGATGGAATCCTGAAGTCATTGCTTCCAGGAGAAGGAAGGAGCTACAAGAGAGGAGGTGAGAGCATACAGCGCCTGGACATTCTGCTTCCCACTGCACTCAAAACTGAACTTGGTTACTGTTTTTATCAAGGAGCATCTATGATGAAGGACAAAATGAACTGAGGTTGAATGGAGGAGGGAGGATGGAAGAGACAGGGTAAAAAGTACTTATTTATTTTAAAATACTTTGTAATTATAATAGTGATAAATACTATGGTTGAAAAGTTGAAAAATCAGACTATTTAACAAGAAAATATAATCTTCTCAAAACTCTATAGAGACCAACAGATAACATCAGGGAGTATTTTTTTTCTAATACATAAAAATCACTTTAGTTGATTAAAATGTTTTATTGATTTTTTTCATAAACAGTATTAGGCTGCATATATCATTTTGTTTCTAGTATGTTTTTTTGCTTAACACTGTACTGTTAATATTTTGACATCATATTCATAGCATTATCTCTTGAGCATATTGTTGAAATGTGGCTCCATCTTATATCTGAGCTGAATCCCTCCTCCTAGCTTAAAAATAAAAGGTCCCTACCTGGCAGTGACTTTTTAAAACTTACTTTGTAATCACCAAAAGAGCTCTTAAACATACTTATGCAAAGTGAAATGGAAACGTTGAAGAAATACTGAATCATCATGTACATTTATGGATGGTTAAGTACCACTTTGAATGCACATAGGGTACCTGAAAGTATTTCCAAATGTATTTTTGATACCAAATAAGACTACCAACCATAAAAATAATAACTCACCATTCTTCTGGAAACATGATTAAAATGTTCTATTCACCAAGAGACCAGCAAAGCAAAGTATTTTTACCCTAATATCTAACAATGTGACACTGTGTCAGAGTCAATATTTACATGAAAGAATCATGAGGAAAAATACATTGAAATGTTATTCCTTAGTTAAAAGTTTCATACTTCAGGAAGTTCCTTGATTGGACTTTCCATTTCAGGGAGGGGTTGTTTTTGAAGTGATCCAACACCAACACTGTGAATGCAAAGTCATCATATTGTATTTATGAAGAGAACATATCGCATAGCCAGGTACTTCAGAATTAGGACTATGATTGAGCCTACATTCCTTATTTATCATTCTCCAGTGTGTGTGTGTGTGTGTGTGTGTGTGTGTGTGTGTGTGTGTGTGTGTGTGTGTGTGAGAGAGAGAGAGAGAGAGAGAGAGAGAGAGAGAGATTGATTTTCTATTAACAAATTTTAAAAGTTACTTTCTGTCCTATTGTTTTCCTCTAATATTATTTTGAAGCCCCCTCTGGTTTCATAGTTTGCCCTTTCACTGCTACAAAATTGCCTTGTTATTTGACTAGACTAAGCATATAACAAAGATCATTTAACCAGAAATGAAAGGTGGTGCCTAAATTTTCTGAGTTAAAAGCGGAAAGGCTTATCTCCTAAACATTAAATTGGGAAGAGAAAGCAGGTGAATTGTATTGAATCTAATTCAGGAATTGCTATTTCTTTGACAACATTTGGGTGATGCTAAAAGATGTGTAGAACTGTGTGTGTATGTTCTTACAATATGATCTCAGCAATCACTGGATTATAAATTATTCAAAAATAATGCCTTTTCTTTTTCATCTTTGTGTCCTCAGCACCCAGCATCACCCACTATTTTGCAGATCTTCAATTCATAGTGAGGGAATGAAAAGTGTATATTAGATTTTAAAATACATTGATGTACATTTAAAGACCTCTTCACCACTGTTTGATGATTACTACATGTCTTTGAACTCTGTTACTTATTTTACCCCAAACTGTTTTGCTTATCATCTTTTTGCTTGTGTGTGTGTGTGTGTGTGTGTGTTTAGATCTATCAAGTAAGGTCTATAATAGAAAAAACCCAGGAAACCATTTGTATTCTAATATCAAACAGTAATACAATGAGATCTTGAGCCATAGCTAGTAGAGCTTAAAGAATGGGAAAATGTTCAACTTTCTAAGTTATGCTGACCAAGGCACACACTGGAGTTCAAGCAGCAGTCCAACATAAACAGGACAGGAAGGGAGTAGCACAGAAGCTCTCGGCCCTTCATCAAACGTCTGGCATCTGACGGCGGTGTTAACATGTCAAGTACACTCACCTTGAAAGAGCAGTTTGATTGTACTGTGGCCAACTGACATTGCAAGCATGTACTACAGGGTGAAAATGTCCTCCTGGACCTTCCAAATGTCTCATTTCTCCATAATGTTCTAAAGTAAGATGTTAATCAAATGAGAACACAGGAGAAATGAGGAAAGATTGAAAAAGTTCCAAAATTAAGTAACTTTGTTGGATAAACTTTTCTACTGTAATTCTATCCCATGGGATTCTTATTTAATTCTTCCACATTTATTTCGCTTATAAGATAAATGTCCGTTTTTAAAGTACTGTAAAGTAAGAAAACTCTGGGATTCGTGGGGTTTGAAGACAGGAGCCCTCTGGTTTACTGAGGTGTAAAGTTAAACAGAACAAATGGGGTTGCTCTCACGTGGACCATCTCGCCCTTCTTCTTTGTCTATCTGCTCTTGCTTCATTCACTCAAAACAATTTCTGAGCATTTACTATTTGTCACGCCCTGACCTAGGCCCCAGTGAAAGAGCAGTGAAAAAATAGTCAAGGTCAAAAAAGCCTGTAATTGTGGGAAAAAACAATACATGACCAAGAAGCAAGTAAATAAGAAACTATGAGAAACAATTACATGCTATGCGGTAATTAAAGAGGATGATTTATTGGAGAGTGTCTGGGTGGCTGCTTTAGATTGTGTGGTCAGGGAAGCTGGTGACATGAAGCTGGAATTGAAAGCAAGGAGGAGGCAGCCATTAGTAGCAGAACATTCCAGGCAAGGGAACAACTTGTGCTCAAATTTGTGTCTAGGAGTGTGGAGGAAACCATAAGGAGCTCCCAAATACAGCAAGCCCGGCTGGCACAGTTAAGTCACTTATAAAGAGAATGATACAGGATGCTATTTCATCCTTTAAACACAGCACCTCTCCCTCCCACGTGTGCAGCGTAAGAACACTTCTGCGATTCCACGCAGTGCTTATTGTTGTTTACTATGATGAAAATGCAGGTTCACTTAGTCCAGAACCGGACTGAGGTGACACACAGGATCCCTAACATCTAACTACGTATGAGCGGGTTTACAGGACACGCCCCTCTCTTGAGATAAGAATTACAGGAACGACTGAGTTTCTAAGGGTAGGAGGGAGAGAAAGGAGGCAGAGACACAGAAGCAAAGGTGGTAAAAGGCAATTATTTCAAGAAGGTTAATGCAGCCTGAAATCACTTTAGGCTCTACAGATGCGTACTAATGGTACTGCTTTTTTATTTAGAGGCTGGGGAGGGAGAAAGCAGTAAGAAGATGAGCAAAGAGAGTTAAATTCACATCTAGTTTAGCTGCTGATTAAGTATGTAAAGATTTTTAGAACATTTCATTATTATTCTCTCAGCCAAAGGGCATGGACTTTTATGGTAACGTGTATATTGCTGGCCCTGGAGTGACAAATATGTACCACTTCATCTGCCGACCTGTCTGTCCTGTTTTGGAGAGCAAGGACTCGCTTACTGCTTAATGCTTCAGTAACTTCTTTTGAATTCTCACTTTGCTTCTTCCACAGTTTTATATTCTACATCCCTCCCACAAGACAGGCGAAGAATATTTTTTAAAGAATGAAATGAGGTTTGCACACAGAATATTGTTATTTATATCTTGTCTGTTCTAATTTAAGAGATAAGCTCAGTAGAGAAACATGACCATGCTTTTCCATATGCTGTGCAAATCATCTACTAAATTGGGCCTGAGTTTCCCTCCAGGGTTGATTCCTGGGGATTCCATGCAAATCATGCCTTTGAAGGACTGTGTTTGGGTAGGAATTAAGAGAAGCAGTGATTTTGTTTCCTATTAACCCACTAAGCCCTATATATATTTTTCTGAACCTTCAGGCATCATTTGCAGAGTGGGAGGCAATCAGACTTATTGAGTGCACTTCAAATAAGAAAAATAACATAACAAATATATCATACGTTAAGTTTATGTTTATCCTTTCCTTCCTCTTTTCCAGTGATAAGAAATATGACGCGGGCACAACATTGCTTTCTTTGTACTGCAATAGAAGATTCTAAGTGTCAGACAGCGGGTCACATACATAATTCTCATTTGTGGATGTTTCCCTGTGTGGTGTCTAAGTGCACTTGGGTCCCACAGAAAGTGTGAAGGCATTCTGAGAATCCGTGCGCATGGCATGTGGCACTAATCGAATAGCCTGTGTTTAACTTATACTTAAGTGACACTGTCTGAGATACAGACACTGAGTGGATGCCTCCATGACACTGAGCCTGGATCTCGCCCTCCAGACAGGTAGAACAGTCACAGTGGGAGGTCTGCAAAGCTGTTGGTGAGGATTTCTGTTAGCTAACAGAGGATCAGGGCTAGACCTTGTTAAAGAAAAGAAGTCATGACATTTCTATCTTTTCATTTTAGTCTTTGATTTGTTTTTTCTTCCCATAATCAGTATTAGAGCTACTTGAGAGACAAAATGCAGAGATTTCTTCCTGAAAATGATCTTTCCTTTTTTCAGAAATCTGATGAATCAAAGACACTTTTCAAGATAATTTACTGAGAGTAAAAATACTTGCTCCTCTTGTTTCCTATTTAATTACAAATAATTGAGATGAATGAAATGCCATAAAGCCCCAAAATATAAACCTGTCCTTTTATGAAGAATGAAATCTTAGGTGATGAGAAGAGATTAGAGTGGTTCATAGTTTTTCATTTTCAACGATTTACAAAACTCATTTTTTCTCCAATGTATGAAAAGAAATAAAGACATGAAAAATAATTTTACTTGTCAGTTACCTGTAGCCACTAATTATAGATAACTTAGATGCAATTCTAAATTATTTGAAGATGTCATGCAACAATATTCCTTTATCAATATATACAAATTTAACAATAATGAGCAAACCTTTTCAGAAAAGACTGTGATAACAGAGAAAGGAATGGAAGGCCTCAGACCAAGCCAATAACATCGGTTATCTCAAGAAGGTGCTTTGGAAGAGGGAAGCAGAATTAACTTTTTCTTTAATTACTTCTGTACTATTTGAATTGTCATATCAAGCATGCATTTACTTTCTAATTAAAATTAAATCCAATAAAGTATTATAATTTATTTAAAAAATTTAAAAAATTAATATATATTTTAAAGTATCATTGCATATGATTTTCTATCTAGTAAATGGCAAGTAATTACACAATGTGAACATCATTAAGTGATGCTCTAAGGATATACTTAAATACTTAAAGATTTGAAAAAAGAAAACCATAACGGAACCTGATACAAGTAAATGTTATTTCTCAACTACCAGGTTTTGTAATTACATGCTTTGACTTTCCCTAAATTTCTTCATGAAGGGAAGAGTAACACTTTTATAAGGATCTTAAACCCTCAGGTCCATTTTTCCTGTATCGTATTTTAAATTGAAAATCCAACTAATAAACAAATCATGATGTCACTCCTAAAATTTGTGCTTAAGCTACTCATCTTCGTAAAAACCACAAAACTGTTTTGTCTGCCATTTGCAGACATGGCCCCACCATCATACACACTAACATCACCATAAAGTAAAACTAAAAGCCAAAGAGCTGTTGAAACTCCCAAGATAAGAAGAGCTGACATGCCTGTTAGCAGCTCCTCGTGTTTGCTCTCCTGTGATTTATATCCAATTTATGACAGCCATTAGGGTGGCTACACATCACTTAACGAGGAGCACAGTCAAGTTCTAGGCATTAAATGCATTTGCTCTTTCTCTCCCAGGAGAGAAGATCCCTTGTTTCATTAAAAGCACAGAAAATACATCTTCACAAAATGCAGATAAAAGGGGTCAGCAGTGGCAATTGATTTTATGTGGTGGAGTTACAAGAGTGTAAATCTCTTTTAAAGCTGCAGCTTTTGATCTCATTTTACCTGTTCATTGTCTCAATAATACCGAAGAAACATGAGTATCAAATGTTCACGTGACATCTTTCATACTCCTGTATACAAACCAAGTAGCCCTATGGCCTGAAAAATGAGCCTGGACGGTATACAGAATTAAATGCAGGGTAGTCATAGACAGGTTTTTGAAACTGCAACACAAGATGGTCCAGAAGTTCATTTTTAGAAAATTGTCTGCCTGTTTGTTAACTTGAGGTGCTCATTGGGCTGATTTATTGGATGAGTCAAATGATGTTCATGAAATCACTTAATAAACAATAAAGTGATGTACAAATACATAAAATAGTCTAATGAATATCTTGTACATTCTAACGGTTCTAACAAAGGAGCTGATGACAGAGAGGAGAGAGTAGACTAGTAGCAGAGAAACAAAGAATAACTCCTATCCTAAAGTCATCTTTCCTGCCACAAACTGAAAACATCAGACATCATGGGAAAATCTAAGGGGCTTTCCTAGATTACGACACATTCATTCTCGAGGAAACGTGACCCAGTATAGTATGTATACATTCTATGTGACTGACGTTTCCACTGACCTCTATCAGGGCAGTAATTCAAGATCTGCTATGCTATGATAGAACCTTTTGAGTTCATTGATTTCTGCCTCTCTCTGACACTCTCATGCCTCCATTCATAACAACTCTCTGCTGTGTGGTGCCAATGGAAACAGCTCAGTCAAGTTTTATCGTCCTAAGAAAATAATGGAAATCAACTATGAAGCTGGTATGCATGGAAATATGCAGTTACATGGAATTCCCAAGCCAAGGAGGTCGTGTTGTGAAGGGCGCTCTTCTTCCTGATGAGCCTGGTTATCTCTGATTTCATTCCCCTCCCCAGGTTCTGTACAATGAATTTCCATCCTCAGCTTTTAGCCTTATCTATATCAGATTTCCTTACTGATTCTTAAATTTAAAACATTTGGAAATGCTTTTAATAGATTGCTCAACGTGGGTCCCCTTCCCATCACCTCTGGGGAGTGGCTACATCCTTGCTATACATTGGAAGGCCACACAAAGCACAGATATTTTCACAGCTGAAACCAGTTATAGCTCTAAGCTAAGGGCTGATTTAACCAAGCTTCTCATTTAACGGCTTTATTTTTGGTGACTTTTATATTTTTGAATGACCCCACTTGGTAGCAAAGTCACATTAAGCTACGGACAACTTGCCTGTAGAAGGGGCAATGTGCCACATAGCTGAGTCCAGGCAAAAGTTTTCATTGACCAGAGAGGCAATTTAACAGGGCTATGGAAAATATTATAAAACCATGCAGAAATACTCACAGTTTTGGTTTGGCAAGCAGAGGTGGTGGCTCCTTCATGGGTGAAAGCAGGACAGCTGATGTTGGAAGAGATTTATTGCCGTTAGCTTTGCCGTTAATCAGTCCATTTACTCCATGGTTGGGATGGACTCCGTTAGTTTCCCTCTCAGCAGAATTGAATTGCATTTGAAGGGCTGCCATGCCAAATCCTAACTCTGGGCTGTTCACCTGCTGGATCTCAGCTGGTTTCTTTGAAGCCAACTCAAAGGGACTTGTCTCCAAGATTGGAGGAGGAGGTGGGAAGTGCTGGCAGTGATCACTGTTTGATTCTCCCATGGAATCATAGTTACAGTTTTCAGTGTTGGCTAAGGAAGGGAAGAGGAAGAAATAATAAGATACTACTAAGTCAACAGTTATTTTCACAATGTCATACATCATCTGAGAATCCCCTGAGCCCCATTAAGTTGTCGCAGAAGAGGTAGCTCTGCTGCTCTCATCTGATGCTGAAGCAAATCCAGCTGGAGAGCTTGGTTCTTCTGAGCTTGTTTTGGGTGACTGCTACCTGTTTCATTTCCTGAATGGGCCCATAAAAGAAAGAAACCAGCTACCAATTCATTAAAAAATGTCAAACAAGAGCTAAAAACAGAACTTGGTAAAAAAAAAAAAAACAATAACACAAATAGTATCAACTTATAACACTTTGTCCTCCCACATTTCAGCCCACATATCCAATTGAGCAGCCTATCTGAGCTTTACTTACATTAACTCAAGCTCTAAAAGTTTTATGTGGTAAGCAATGAATATTCATTCTATTTAATGCTAAGTAAACCTTTTAGTCTCAGGGAAATGTCTTAAGATCATTTTTTTTCCCCCAATTCAGATGACTGCCACAGCTAAAACTCGGCACAAAAGAAATTTTTCACTTGTTTTTCTCAATAAACTGAAAGCATCTTGAGATAAGATCTTGTCTTCTTTGTATTCCTCACCTTGCCCAGAGCGCAGCAGAGCTCTTGGAATCTACTTAAAAGTGTTTATTAAGATAAAATAAAAACATTTGTTGTCTACATTTGGCCTACTGATTTACCCCAGATAAACATAGGAAATACTGCATGCCAATTTGTGCCACAGAGACTTTGAGAGTCCCAAGTTTTGGCCACACTGTCGGAGCACTGCTCTACTGCCATGGCCATTTGATGGGACAACCTCCAAGCCAACTCAGAACAAAAATACTGGGCCCCTCCCAGCTCTGGAGCTCCAATCATGACGTAGGAGGTTACTTTTCACATTTTTTATTATTTTCATTTTTTATTTTTTAGGTGAGGCTACCCTTGGTTGACCTCACAGATTGCAAGGACCTTGTCAGCTTACAATCCCTTATTTTTTTATTATTATTTTTTTATACTTACAGCACCTGGTCTTCCTAGGTGGTCTCCCATCCAAGTACTAACCAGGCCCGACCCTGACTTTTCACATTTAAAGTACTCATTCACATAAACTGTCTCCCCATTCAGGTAACGCTTACATGTCTTTTAATTAAGATGAAGAAACAGTAACAATTCCTACTCTAAAGTCCCTAACCCAGTCTTGGTTGTGCCTCTGCTGCCACCTAGCACCAAGTCCCCACTCTTCCAAAGAAATCAAAGCATGATTCCATTGTTCTCTCCAAATCTTTCTCCTCCAGCCAACAACCCACATATTGATTCCCTATTCTGTGCACTTTGTGCCAGATTGGTCAAAGAGATATTTTTAATTGTTGTAAAATGAAAAACAGAGATAAGGCAATAAAAACAAACTAAGATAATGCCAATTAGTAATAGCAGAAAATAGCTACCTAAAGATAATATAAAGAAAAAAAAAGGTGGTTTTTTTGTTATCTTTACTAGTGATAATTGCTGAGTTTAAAAATAGCCATATATTTTTGAATATTGGTTTTAATCATATAGCATACTACTTTAGTTTTTCTTATCAGAGTTATATTTCACTATCAGTGAGATTTGATTTCTAAGATCTTTGCAGATTCTCAGAATGACATTAGGTTTGTCTTGAATTTGTTTTTCAGACGTTTCAATTGTGGATTAAACACTGATTTATCTGTACATGTATTTCCAGATCTTCTGTGTTGGCACTGCTGAAAAGAGTGACAGCAATGTCCACTGGAGGTGGCTTTTTGATGTGATCATGATTCTGGGTTGGCACAAGGATGTCAGGAAACCAGGGCCACTGTTTCCAAGACCGAGTATCATGATAATTTTTTCTATCTCCACTTCTCCTTCCCCTCCCACAAAGCCTTTTTGTTTCCAGATGAAAACTGACTGTTACTAACTCCTGGAGTGGCAGCAAGCATTCCTAGTGGCTGAGTATCCCCTCCCCCAGCCCAGGGTAGTTCTTTGTAGAAAAAAACTAAGTGCTGCACAACAGAACCTCATCATATTTTTCTCCTCACATACCTGAGGTGACAACCAGCTGGGCAGTGCTGGTTACCGATCCATAATCATTTCTTGCCGAGCATGTGAAGACCCCTGCATCTTCAGGGAAAGTCTCAGCGATAACTAGGGTACAGATCTCCTCTGGAAGGGAAGAGAACAGTATTCCTCATCAGAGTGAAATCATGGAGTCCCTGAAGAAGTCAGACCCTCTGCCTTTCTAAATAAGCAAATTAGGTAAGGATTACAAAAGAACTCCTTTCTGAAAGTGTTCGCAACAGAATCTCTATACATTTAACTTAGCGGTTTGGCCTAGTGGCAAAAGATCTGGAGTCAGACCCATTCTTTGTGATTTTTGAACAAGATCAGCTTTGGTTTCATCTATAAAGTGGGGATAACATATACCTAATAGGATACCTGTGAAGATGAAACATGATGTGTGCAAAGTGTGTACCTCTGCACCTGGCATGTGGAAGATGCTCAGGAGACGTCAGCTGCTCCTGCCTAGCTGTTTGGATGTGGAAGTTCTTTCTACTAGAGGACTTGCCTCTTTGCTCAACTGAAAAGCAATTAGTGGGGGAAATCAAGCTTCTGTGAATTGCTGACATGAGAAAGAAGACTATAACATGCAACTGTTTTACCTGCAGACAATTATTCTGGAAGCTACGGTTATACAGCGTGGCAGAGTTATATAGCATGGACAGCCCAGACTCTGGAAACAGCTGTCAGGGCTTGCCTACAGGTCCTGCCACGTCTTGACTTTTTGACTTTGGTCGATCTCCCCCAACTCTAATGTTCTTATCTGTAAAATGGAGGTGATAATAGAACCTACCTTACACAGCTTGTATTAGCCATGACTCATAAAATTAACCATCGTAGGGTTATTGTGAGGGACAACGATAACCATGGCAATAGCTAATAGCTATTGTGCCTTATCAGGCATAAGGTACTGTTACTAGCACTGAACATGAATTAATTTAGCTGTAATTCTCATGTCAACATTATGAGTCATGTTTATTATTATTAGCTGATTTTATAGATAGGAAACTGAAGCACAATAGGCCTAATTGATTTTCCCAACATCACATAGCTAATAAGGGGTAAAATCAGAATACAAACCAAGTCAGACTCCAGACCCCACACTCCTAACAACCATTTGTTCTTGTGATATAATATACATGGTGCTTATGATACTGCCTGGCACACAGTAAATGCTGTGTAGCCAGTAACTACTAGCTGTTACCATTAAAAAGAAGGTAGATCTAGAGTGTATTAGCTTTTTAAAACTGAATAACTTTATATCGTACCAGTAAAATAAAGATGATTATGTGGGTAGATGTTAAGAAAAGTGATATACAGTAAGTCTTCACTTATCAGGTATAGGTTCCTGGAAACTGAGATTTTAGGCAAAACAATGTATAGTGAAACCGATTTTACTGCGGGCTGATATGAATAAGAGTTAAGTTTTAAGTTAAGTAGGCATATTTCTGGGCACAAAAACATCACCAAGATTCTAAATAAAGACCCAAAACACTTCTAATAGTAAACACTAAAATAAATGTGAACTATACATACATTTAAGATGAATAAAAACAAGTGAGACTATTATTTTCCAACCTGCATATTCCAGTTCAAGGTCACAGGTAACCAGAGCCTCTCCTAACAGCTGGAGCACCAGTTGGGAACCTCCCCGCACCCCCACCCCCCGGACAGGACACTCTTCCACAGCAGGGTCACTCACACACACATACTCAGATTGGGACAGTGTAGATATGTCAATGCACCACAACGTGCACATCTTTAGGATGTGAGAGGAAACCAGAGTCCCCAGAAAAAATCCACAAAATGATCAACTTATTACGTGACATGTACTCTACTATTTTGTATTCTACTTTATTATAAAATAATGGTGGTTACTATCCACTTTTACAGGTCATGATCAGCATTTTAAAAACCTGCCCCATAGGACCTAGCATAGTCCCTGGCTCAAGAAATATCAATAAATCCTGAGAAGAGGTATTTGGCATATTATGAAAAGAGTTTTCCAAAAAATACAAAAACACTAATTTGTAAAGATTTCTGCACTCCCATGTTCATCGTAGCATTATTTACAACAGCCAAACACGGAAACACTCTAAGTGTACGTTGACGGATAAATGGATAAAGCAGACGTGGTACATATACACAATGGAATACTGATCAGCCATAAAACAAGATGACATATTGCCATTTGTGGCAACATGGATGAATTTTGAGGGTATTAGGCTAAGTGAAATCAATTGACAGAAAAGGACAAAAACTGTATGATTTCCCTCATATGTGGAACATAAAACAAAAAAATAACAAAATTATAAAAAAACAAACTCATAGGTACAGACAACAGATTGGTGGTTAGCAGAGGGGAAAAGGGAGAGTTGGGTAAAGGGGGTCCAATCTATGGTACCAGAAGGAATCTACTGCTTGGTAAACATGCAATAGAGTATGGAGACATCAAATGATAATGTTGTACACCTGAAATATAGATAATGTGATTAACCAATGTAACCTCAATAAATTTAAAAAAAAGTGTCTTCAGGTAAAGATGTGACAGCTACTAATACATTTAAAATACACATTATTTGATTAAAAGGTCACTGAATAGAAGGAAAACAATAGAGTAACAGAGAGAGCATGAGATAATCTTGTTTCTTGACTGTACACATTCTTGGCTTTCCAGTGAAAAAAGACAGAAACTTGAAATAATTCACGTTGGAGCTTCACATAAGATTAATCATTTTGGAAAGTGAGGCGTATCTGGAAAAGTACAAGAAATTGGGAATTTTTAAATTGAATACATAGGGTTCACAGAATGAGTTAAGAAGTCTACTTAAGCAGAGAAGGGTGAATAAAACTTAGAATATTAAATAATAAAACTTAGCACTGTATGCAAATTTAGAAACCAACAAGTCCAGATCCCTCATCTCTTCAGGTGAGGTCCAAAGTTATTCTCTCAAGGTCTTAGCTGATTACTCTCAAAGTTAAAATGCCAGACTAGGCACCCTGCCTCCCACAGCATGCTAATTTTTTATACAGTTCATTATTTTTTTTTCTAGTCAGGACATAAGAAATCCAATGTAAAATGAAGTAATAAAAGCCTTAAGATGGGAATCAGGAAGTTTCCTGAACCTGAACATTTTAACTACTCTCACTCTCCAAATAATTCACTAGAAATTCACCTGTGCAAGGAGATGGCTATTCATCCTTTAAGACACAAGACACATTGGAATAAGACATAAGACATCAAAAGAACATTGGAAAGTAAGCATACAGATAGATATGAGGAAAAGAAATGAACAGCCCAATCCTATGAGGTTTGGAGTGGGGGGACCTCACATACTGCCTGCCCTCTGAAGGTGGGCTTCAGGCAGAGGTCCAGGGGTCTGTCATCGTTGTTTCCTCTTAGCAGAGGCGTTGGGAGCTGTTTTCTCAGCTCTCAGCAGCACCTGTGTGCCTCCTGCCCTGGCAGCCACTGCCACCAGCTCTGCACCTTCTTCCCAGGGCCTGGTGCTCTCAGGAAAGGTTCTCTCAGCCTTGGTCAATTTACACCTCCAAAGGCGGAGTTTCTAAAGACACTTAGAAAAATGCCTACTGCCCGTTCAATGCCCGAGAAGGCTTTAACTGTAAACACAGAGAATTCTGTGTCTTGAAACCTACACTTAAAAACAGAAGAAAATTTTATTTAGCAGAGATGATATATGCAGGGGTTTTGGAGTGATGATCGTGATAACTTTTAGAATTCCTTCTTAAGTCACCTACAATTTTTTTTTAGTTATGTCATTTTAAGATAAAACTGAGCTTGTATACATAGGTGCCCCTCCTAATCCAGAGGGCCCTTTTGAAAATGAAATTTTATCACCCCCCTCCCCACCCTGGCCACTCATCCATGACTTGAGGATAAATTAAAAGCCCTTAATGTGACCATAAAGTCCTAAATGACCAGGCCCGTTCCTTTTGTGCCTCTCACCTTTTCATGCTGAGCTCTGGACTCAAGGGCTCTTGGGCAGCTTCTGGGGAGGCCACATTCCTTCAAGGCTCTAAGCCCTCGTCTCAAAGGACTTAGCCCTCTCCTACTCAGCCTCACATTTCCACCTACACACTATTTTCTCAGAGAATCTGTTTTGGTTAGACCTGGTCAGATCTACCACCTATACGTGATTTTTAGGATGGCAAACTTCCCTTGGAGACATCTATCACAACTGTAACGAAATAATTTCTTGTTTCACAGTTCCCCGTTCCTTGACCAGAGTAGAACCACTGTAAGAGCACAAAGTGTTTGTTTTGTTCATGGCTGTACCCTCAGCATCTTTCAGACAGAAGGGTCCTCATAGACTTTTTTGAATAAATGTATAGATGAAATTTAAATTGGAAAAAAAGTAAACATCTGCTTCACAGAAAGACTACTTTCTAAAGGAATTCTCAATAAGACTGATTTTTTCTACAAGCTTCCTTGTGTGTTTCAAATGTGACATCAAAATTCATTTCATATGAATTTTTAGGAACACTTTTATTGAATATATAAAATATACAAGTATAGAGTTAAGGACTAACTGAACACCTAGAGAAGGTTACAAACTTATAGATAAAATAAGAAAAAATTAAAAAGTGCTGGGATGCTCTTCTTATAATCTTTACACATTGGTATCTCAGTGATTTTTTTTACCAGATAAAATTTTAGTCCAATGCCCTAATGGTTGCTCAGTTTTTCTCCTTTTGGAAAATGTCTTCCAAAAATGACAAAAGGCTCAGATTTCGTTGCGAGAAAGGAGCATCTCAGCTTGTCTGGTACTGACATTACGAATATGAAGAAAGCCATGAGGAAATGAGATGAACCAGGTTGTAATATTGAATTTTCATCTGGTAGCATCTTACTTAAACAAAGACCTTTAACACATCTGTAAAATACATTTTAGTGAGGAATGGAAACCAGGAAATGACTGCTTATGTCAAAGGGAGTTAGAGGTTTATTTATTTGTACTAAAAAACTGTCTCTGGTATAAATGAAAAAAATTTTAATTACTAAAGATATTATGATCCATTTTAATTCAGTTTTCCTAAGTGAAAGATTTTTATTTGTGGGCATATAAGTTACTAAATTGGAAACTATTTTTGATGGTGATAAATTCTGTTTTTATAATTACCTAAAAAATATTTAATCACATCAATATCTCCAAGAAGTTAACCCTGAATTTCATTGTTCTTTGACTAAACACTTGGTTAAATACAAATGAAACTATTTTATTTGTAGAAACTTATTTAAAAATGAGGTAGTAAAGATAATATTTCTAGATGTCTTGGGTAATAAAGGGATATTTTCATAAATGCCTTCCTTCTCAGCTTTTTTTGGGGGTGGGGGGGGATGCATGTCCTGTCTAACTAAAATGAAATTCAGCTTTTACTTTCTAAATCACATGGTTTGGCTAACACAACTGGTAACAAAGAACTCTTGGCTAAAATCAGCAAGATGAGATTCAAAGTCATTAAATATAAAACTTGTATAAATTTTCATTAAAGATTCTTAAAAATTATGAGCTATTATCACATATAGAGTATATTTAAAATGTACAGTTTAAGGAATAACCATGAAATGTGCTACAATTGGATTTGTCCCTCATTCCTGACACAGAGCTGTTACCTTCCTGGATGTTCCTTTTGCCTCTTGTTTGTATTTGATCTCCTGCTTCTGGTATGTCGTAAGTCACATCTTGCTCTTTCTGGATGAATTTTTTTTTTTTTTTTTTTTTTTTTTTTGCTGTGGTGGGGCACAGCCTACATAAAAGGATGTGGGGGAAATCTCTGAGACCTCGCAATATGTAAAATCCTGGCGATATCTTCATACTGAATTGAAGGGCTGACTGGGTATAGACTTCTTAGTTGGAGGTAATTTTACTTGAGAATGTTGAGGGCTTTGCTTCATTGTCTCTTTGTGCCCAGGATGACTGCTGCAAAGTCCGGAGTCATTCTGATCTTGTTTGTACGTGACTGGATGTTTCTTCTTGGAGTCTGGCAGAATTATCTCCTTGTACTGGATCTTCTAAATTGCACAACAATGCACATTGCTGTGGATTTATTTTCACCTGCTCTCAGGGAGTCCCTTAAATCTGGAAACTGAAATCCTTCAGTATGGGGAATTATGTTGTTGATACTCTCTCCCCCTTCTTTGTTCTCTCCTCCTGGAGCCCTAATTATGCACATGTAGCCTACATGGCAGGTCGTCTAGTCTAATTTTCTCATCTCTTCTCTTCTATTGCTTCTCTTGATCTTTCTGGCTTATTCCATGGGACATTTCCTAACTTTCATTTCTACTACCAACTTTTTCATTCCAAGAAGTGTTTGTGTTCCAAATGTTACTCCCCTCCTCCTCCCTTCCTATAGCTTTTGATTTTTACTTCTTGGATGCACTGATTTTCCTGTCTCTCTGAAAAGAATGTTGCTTTGTTTTCACATTTTCTTCTCTTTACACGTCTGTTTTCTCCAAGTTGCTTTTTAGAGAGTTGCTTGTTTTCCTTTACATTTTCCGCAACAGAGGTTTCTTCAGATGTCCTCTATATCTTCTGGACTGAGATGGGTGTGATTTGATTAGAAGATTCGAGTGTGAGAGCGTGTCACTTATAGCCTGCCCATTAGTGTAATCCAGATGACCTCTTTGTTGGAGAAACTTCCATACTATTACGTAGAGGTTTTTTTTGGTGGGGGCGGGGGAGGGGGGTGAGGGGGGAATTTCAGATTGCCAGGAAAAGACTTCAGTCTCTGCCAGGAGAGGAAAGTTCACAAGTCATCACCCTAGAAGGGTATGCAGGAAGATAACTGGCAGTAGGAGTGTTCAGCATTTGGTGCACACTCAAGTGGGCCTTCCCTTTCTCTTTCCAGAGACTAAACCAAACTTTCTTGGTTCATGGAATGCTAAGCATCTCGCTAATTTTTTTTTAATTTTTATGGTGCTCCAAAGTAAAAGATATATTTAACAGCTTCATTTAAGTAGTAATTTCCAAAGAACTTAAGTATTTAGGTCTTAACAAATTAGTTACTGTCTGAAAAAAGTACATTTAACTTGAAAGAAAAGGATTATTTTTTTATTTCCAAATAACCACAATTATTACTAATGGATGTGTGTATCCGTTGGGCTCTGCACAGCCCCTCCTGGAATCAGACCAGACACAGCCAGCCTCCTTTCATGTTCCATATTGATTTTCCTGTGGTAATTGCTTGTTATCACACATTCATCAAAAACTAAGTTCAGAAATATATGATGTCATGGAAAAGAGTGTGAAGGGATTTGATGATGAAACTCTGAAGTAGTAGTTTTGTCTATCAGATGTCGAGTATCGTGTTCACAACTGAAATTTCAGACATTACAGCACCTCTGCCAGATTGGTATAACTCCCCAAGGCACCTTGTCACAGTTTGGGAATCACAGGTTTTATGTAGCTGATTTTCGTTTAACCCACAATCTTAACCCGGACCTACAATAAGTTTTTAACTCTGTGCAATCTACTAGGATCTCAATGAACATCCTCACCACTGCCCTCCTGCAATTCAGCACCTCAGTAAATTTTACAAAGTATAATTTGCTTTGCACTTGAAATCATAGAATCAAAGCGTGGACTCGACCAAAGGAGGTCTAGGATAATGGGTGGCACTGGTTAGCAGAGATTCATATTAAAAGTACGAGGCACCATACTTTTATATGTACAATTCCCCAAGCAGCAAGATACCTTTTTGTATTTTCAATTTTGCATGCCATTTAAACAATGCTATAAAAGTAATTCAATATAGTTTGTGGCTGTTTTCAGACAGCTGAGTAAAGGCCTGAGTATTAACAGCTGTCCAGTGAAGTCTTCTGTGCCTGCTGACCACCCCAACCCCCCAGACTAGTCTTTGAAGGATCCAGTGAAAAGTCGTAATGTCAAAGAAGAAGGCCTGAACAGGTAATATGACAAATGAATGTTGGTCTTAAGTAAGCTGACTAGCTATTAATTCACAAAACAATATGAAAAAAAATTGTGATGCAAGCTGACTTCTGTCTAGACAGGGGACTATAAAACATATTAAACAGATGCAATATGGTAGTGACAAGAAAAACCTGTTTCAGTTGCACAAATGCTTTGGGAAGGAATATGCTAGCTCCTTCTTTAACTGAATGTCTAATCCCTAATGGGGCTGTATCTAGGTACGAATAAATCTCAATTTTATTTCTAGAGCTTTAAAACATCTTACACATGAATAAGAAAAAGAAGAAAAGTGAAGAGAAAAAGGATTAAAAAATGAGGAAGAGAAATGTAGAAAGAAAGAGGGGGAAGGGGAAAAGGGGAAGAGAGAGAGAGAGAGACAGACACAGACAGACAGACTGACAGACACTGAGACTGCGAGGCAGCCAGCAAGGAGAGAGCAAGAGTGAATGTGACAGCGGAAAGGAAGAGAGGGTAATAAAATCCAAATGCTTAAACATGTTCCGGAATTTCAAAGGCTATTTACATTTGAGCATTTGGAAAATATCACTGACCTAGTCCTATAAAATTTATCTCTTGCCTCAGACGAATTACAGTCATGTCTGTTTTCCTCCTTTTCATATACCAGTGGCTAAAAAACAACTATCAGGAAAGCCAGTTCCTACATACATTTTATATAGCTGAACAGTTCAGTGGTCTACTGGATATAGTAGTCAATCAGGTCACTTAAGGAAAATAAACAGTTCAATAATATACACTTTGTTTTTTTCCTCTTACGATGTCAATGGTCACCTTCAAGGCTAATGTAAGGAAAACATTTAGCTACTAGTAAAAGACTCATAGTCATACCTAGTTTTGTCAGGCATGCCAAAACATTGTTTAAATACAACTGTTTTAGCATTTGCTTACTCTGAAGTTCTTACTCATAACTCACATAAGTAGTCACTTGAACAGTCATTCAAGTGTGTAAAGTTTTTTTTGTTTAAAATTATGATCATGATTTAATGATACATGCCAACTGTAGGTTTCCTGAAACAGAGCATTTTAATGCTCCGCTACAAGAGTGAAAGAAGCAATTCTAATAGTGTTGTGCTCAATATAATTGTGGAGAAATTATCAAAGGTCAGGGGAAACTAGTTGTGTTTTGTTTTTAATAGCTGACCATAGTGTGTGACGATAGTGACTATAGTGTATTACTATACTGACAGATTTGCTTAAAATATTTCCCTACCAAGAAATAATTGTTTTTAGCAAATGTCACTACAATGGTTGGAATGGAGGAGCCTCTTAAGTGCTTTCTGATCTAACAAAAGTGGGGAAAAATAAGAAAATTTGATGGACATGAAAAGGAGAAACTTTTTTATACTTTGCTAGGATACGCAGTTTAAAGGAAGGTTTTTCATATCTTTTTTCATGATTTTGCCACATTAAACCAAAAGGCATTTAAATAAGTCCTAGAAGTTATATTATTTTGTGAAGTTGCTGAAGACTAATTTTTGTCAAATATTTTATGATCAAAACTATATTCCAGAAGCAAAAGAGCAAACTATAACTGAAATAGGAGTATCTGTGGTGTGAGGGAAGGGGCTTCGATTCTCTCTCTTCACTCAAATTTATTCCTTATTAGTCAGTATATTGTTTTCAACTTTCATACATCACATACTCAAAAACTAGACTATAAATTCTAACCAGTGTTTCAAATTTTTGGATCATTAGTTTATGATTTTCTAACACAGATCATGGGAGACATTTCATGAATCATCACCACCTCTGTAGGTGAGAACAATAGATAACATTATTTTTTTTTTTTTTTATGAAAAAGAGCTGTTGAATTCACTTAGAATCCAAAACTGCAACATCAAAAGCAGTCATAATCCATTCCAGTACTAATGCTTTTAGAATTTTTGGCTCAATATTTTAGTTTTATTAGTATATAAAGCATCAGAAGACATAAATTGCTCCGTATATTTGTTCACATAAACTGTCTTGCAGATAAAAGATATTTGGTTCCGCCCATCTCCCTCCCTCCGTCTTTCTCTGTATCTAAAATAGCAAATGCAAAAGATATACCCTATCTCCCTATAGGATTTCCATATTAGTTCATGCAGTAGGTTGAGTCTCAAAAGTTCCATGTATCAGGGAACCAGCATTATGCAATGTTATACAAAGACATATCACAGACAAAATGTGGAGTTCTGTATTTCCATGGTTTGGAAAGTGATTACAGTATTTGATGTGGTGACTGACACATCAAGTGGGCGACATGCTCTAGTTGTAACTCGTGACAAGAAGGCAGTAGATCAATTCCAGCTGTTCCCTAAGGAGGCTACGCAGCATCCCTTAAATGCTGCGTCTTCATAGGCTCACACTGTTTTTGACCCAAACTCAGATGTGAGAGGTTCAGGACTGACTGCAGTAATCTGACCTGAAAGAGCCCACTGAGAACCTTCACACTTCAAAGAAGGGACAGAGCAAGGTCATGGCTCCAAAAGGACACATAGCAGGATCTGCTTAATACTGAAGCAGAGGCATGCATCTGTTTGTCTACCCTTTGGCAAGAAGTGAAACTGGTGACTTTGCTAATAGGAAAAATACCAAGAGTGGTCCCACGGAGGATGTACAATGATGCAGAAACAGAAAATTGTGTTTCCTTTACAAACATCACTTCAGTCCACGTGGTGTCAAACATACCAAGAGTCGGAGGAGGGACAATAGTCAGATCTGATGCTTCTGAACAACGTAACACTCTGGTGAGGTCACACGACCTGAATATTGAGCAAGATCCTAGGGCAGGATGACTTTCTTCATGCTTGGAGAAGAATAAAATTTTATGGCGTAGGGCACATAAATGAGAAATGCCTGGTGGTCAGTGTTGCTTATGTTTCTGGGCTGCTCTCATGTGAGGCACATTTCTAAACTGAGGAGTCTAGTTGTTAGTGGGTTTTGGTCAGTAAAAGTATGCAGTAGATTGTTCTTTTCTACTGGAATTTTAGAGGGATGTTTTTTCATCATTAGCTTAGTTTGCTTTGAGTATAAAAGACTATATTTTAAAAAGCCTTAAGCCACTGAACTTGACCTCCTTGTCTGAATGGAACTTAATGTTTTACTAATAAAGAAGTTGATATAAAATGCAGTGTACAGACCCCATGATAAAGCAGATATTGTCTTTAAGGAGGTTTCACATTTCCAGAGAACTACAAAAACACTGTTCTGCTTATGGCTTTGAAACTGAAACAAAGAACTATTGAAATCCAAAAGATACATTGCCCCTGCCACCCCTCCCCCCAAAAAAAAAGAAAGAAAGGAAAAGCTTCTTACCAGGTTCAGCTGTAGATCTAGGTTCTGTTTGCCATATGAGGGGGAAAAAGTAAAAAAACAGTATTAGAATGGGGTTGCATTAATAAACTTACCTATCTTTTCCCATTACCTTGTCTAGGATATGTCTGCAGAAAGGTTATAGGTAAACCCCAGAATTCCAAAGACATAACATGACAGATCGATTTATGTTGTTATGAATACAGAAACAAATCCCAGTAACAGCTTACACTAGGAAGTTATTTAACAACTGCAGTTCATAGAAAGTCTAATAGGAGGCTCATGAGCCCCCTAAAATCATTTACCCAACTTTCAGTTCAAATGCCTATATGCATTTTTTTCTGAAGAAAGAACATATAACTTTCATCAGCGTTTCAAAGGGCTCCACAAGGGAGCACTCCAGCTTTAACTTACTTAACCCCTGTCATTTGCAGATGATTTCCTCTCACCTCTCTTTGAAAACAGAAAGCAATTCATTTGAATGACTCAACCCTACCAAGGAAGTTTTTCTGACACTTGAGAGAAGACAATGATTGGATTTGGGAGGATGGGCACCTCTCCTTACTTTTCTGTAAAATTCTGAAGTCGGGAGAGTCCTGGATTTCACTCCCTTGTCGGAACCACTTGACCTGCAAAGGAGGTGCCCCTCGCACCCGGCACTCCAGAACCACCACCTGGCCCTCTGATGTGGCAATGTTTTGCAGTTCCTGAAATTCAAGGACAACACTGACCATCAGACTTTGGTGTGTTCTTATACAGTTTTACGGCAAAGAATAGGACTTTCGAATTTTAGAGGAAAAAAAGGCAAAACTTGTATCATAAAAGAATTACCACTAACTCAGGTACAGACAAACACCTTTAAATCCACTGACTGTCAGCATGTCATAACCTCTGTGTAATGAAATTAGTAAGGTTTACCACTGGGCCTGTAGAAATTATGAGGCTGTCTATAAATGTATTGATTCTTTCATAGTTATGCAATTTTTTGGTAACAACTATTACCTTTATCTATGTTTAAGAGTAAGCTAGCTGTTGGAATGCAAACTTCTTAAAACAAATACACACTATGCATGCAGATTCCTATGAAAATCAGATAGGAAGAAATAAAAAGACATGCACTTGTTTTCATATGCTCCAGCCTTTTCATGTACTCCCCTCACCTCCACCTCTGCCCAACTACTTCCCTATGTCAGGTTTATGAAGATAAACAGTTTGATATTTTCTCATTTTGAGGTTCTAAGTAAAATAAAACACGCAGCACTTCTCTCTCCTTGGCCTTCATTTCCTCCTCCCTGCTGTTATCCATTACCCTCCTCCATCCACTCCAACTCCAGACCAATAAATTTTTACAATCCAACAGATCAGAAATTAATTCAACTCCATAGATGCACAGAAGTACATCTTTTACGTTTGTTATTAAATATCAAAAGATTAATAGTTCTCTTACATATGTCATGTCCCCTCTCTACCTTCCTCCTCCAGGATTACTTAGCCATGAGGCCTCCTTAAACTTTTTGACTATTTAAATTTTTGACTATAGAATATTAAATATGATAATAGGGCATGTAGAACTCTTAAATTATAATAAAGTAATTCACATATGAATAGATCAAAAGCAAAAAAATTCACATTAGAAAGTATGTGGGGGTTTTTAGTTGTTTTAAATTATCTGAAAAGACAACAGTGTTGTGCTGGAAAAAACAAACCCTGCAGTCTTCGGTGCTCTGTGGAAATTCTAACGGTTGATGGTGTTGGCAGAAGAACTGTAAAAGTCTAATGCGAAGTCTGAGAAGGCATTTGATAAGAATTTGGGTGGTTAAGAATTTCTTCAAGTGAAAATGTTAAGATTACTAACTGCTTCTGATTGCATTATTTCTCCTTATCTTTAAATGTAGAAAACCTCTGGTTTTAAATTGACTTGTAGTTTCTGATTGTGTCCAGAAAGGGCTAATTTAGTAGACCATACCAGAAAAAGTGTTGCTCAGGGACCCAGCCTGTGTGGATTAATTATTAAACGCCTCCGGGCTTGTCCAGGAAGCCATTCATGGTAGATTACAAGAGGTACACAAATATTTTCCATGTTTGAGTTTACAGGCACCAAAGAGACTCTGATTTATTCCTAGAGTTATGTGTTTTGTTCAAACATTAGAAAGTCAGCAAGGCAGGAAACGGGTAGATGCCAAGAACCTTAAGCAGTCACAACTCCATATTATTCCAGGATTATAATCTGGCTCTTTCTGTAGCAAACTTTACCTTGACAAAAGTCACAGCTAAACTTTGCGAGAACTTGCAGGAACATAAAGAGGAGTCCTGAATTATGCAGAGAGGCAGCCTTCAGAGACCACACTTGGCAATCTGGATCATCCATTCAGGGTAGGATTTGGAACCCCTGGGTATTTTAGGGTCCATATAAGGGCATCTCTTGACATATATCAAGTCCAAATAATATTGTGATTCCTTGAAAGGGTATAGCTACTTGGGAAGAAATGTGACATGGACCTAGCTGTTCTCCTGGCCTTATGTGTCCCTACTACCCTCAGTCCCACAGTTTACACCAGTTCTGCTGCCCTCGCTAAACTGGAAGGTAGAGGCACTGGCTGTGGCTCTGACCAGCTGTGAAACTTGAAAATCTTTCCCAGAGCAGTACCAGAAAATAGATGAAATTATCCCTCGGACTGGCAAAGCCTACCTGCCATCCATTGGTAATCATTATACCCAAGAAAAAGTCCAAAGAAGATGCTAAGGCAGACAAAGCAAAGGCTAGGCTGAGTTATAGAGATTGGCAGATTTATTTCCTAAAACTACCCCTCCAATAACCAAAGCCCAGGCCCACAAAGAACCCTGCAAAACGGGGAGAGGAGCTTCTCAAAGGGAAACAGAGGAAAGGAAAAGAAGAGCAGATGCAAGCAAGGAAGGAAACAAGCCTGCAGAAAACAAACATGGCATTGTCTGGACATGGGCGGTGGAGATGTGGGCTTCTGTCACTAAACTGTGAATTTTTTTTTTAAATCAACTTTAATAATGTAGAATTTTGTTTTGCATTTCTTCTTATTAAGCTACACAGAATGCTGCACGGTATTCTTTCGGGGAAGAGGGAAATACCACTAATAGAATGTCTACATCTTAGGAGTTGGACTGCAGGGGACGAACCACAGTTTTGTGTCTAGTGCTTGAGGATTTCTCCTGGTGCCCGGTAGGAATCTTATAATGTTTCCACATACCAAGCCACCATGAGAAAGCCCTGTGGAGAGGGAAAGAAAAATCTTACATCCTCTTTTCCTCCCCTGATACCTCCAGCATGGGCTTTATTTGCTTAAACCAAGAGGTGCGTTGGGCCCTGGCACCCCCAAAATCAACTGTGTCCTGTCCTGGGCAATAACACATCAGGGAACAGACTTTGATGATGGTCTTGAGAAGAAGCTTGTGAAAATAGGAAGTGTCCACCCCTCTGCAAACGTTTTCTGTTCTAAGCATCAAAGGACGACTTCATTGGCCATTATAGTGACATTGGTTTTGCTAGGCCTTTACATGTTTTTTGTTTTTTTGGTAGTTTACCTAGGATGGGGTTTTTTTTGGTAGTTTACCTAGGATGGGAACTTGCAAAGTTATTGCCAACTATTGTCATTTAGTTGCCTGTGTCTTACAGTAAAAGCTGTTTGTGAAAAGATCTTTAATAAAGCTGTGTACAGGCTGACTTAGGAGAAAAAAATCATTCTCTACATAAATAAGATGCTCTACTCTATTACCTCACAGATGTATTATAGATTTTCTTGTCCTGTTTGTCTTTAGTTTACCTGGAATTAATTTTTGTTGAAATGTGTAAGGTAGGAGTCTAAAATATTTCACTTCTGCTAAAAAATTCTTTACCCAGTGGTTTGTGGGCTCTATTCCGGTTATTCGTGAATTTCTAGCCTTGGGGCAGCTCCATACTATCCTCATATTATACCTTTAGAAAGTCTTTATCTCAGAGGACAAATCCCATCCCTTCCCAACCGCCCTATTTTTCTTCAGGAGTGCCCCGGCAGTTCTTAGCCATTTTTTGTTCCACTAAACTTTTAGAATCATATTGCTAAGTTCAATATCAAAAAAATAAAAACAAGAAACCTGTTGGAATTTTAGCTAGATTTGCATTAAATTTATAGAACTACGAGTCATGACTTCTTTACAGTCTACCAGTCCACAGGCATTGTATATCTTTAATGAAAGACATTTAAAAAGTCACAAATAAATCAGGTTTTATAATTTTCTCTTAAAAAAGGAGCAGGAGAAGAAGAAATGCCAAATGGAACCATTTCTGAATTTAGCAGTTGACCAACAAAATGGATTTCATTCAACCCGGCAGTATAAAACACCAACTTAAAACAAATGGAAAATTAGTTTTTTGGGTTTTTTTTTTTTTTTTGAATTTTTATAAAATTTACCAGTTCCAAGCAATATCCAATGTAGAATTTTGTCTTTTTTTCCCTAACTATCTTGGCTTCCGTACCTTATTTTGAGTTCTATCAGGTCACTGGCATGCTCACACTTCTCAAAACCCTCATAAGATTATACTTACACAGCAATTGTTCAATGCATATTTATTTACTTAGTCCCAAAGGTAACCGTGATCACTAGTCTACTGAACTGTTTTAATTTTTAAAGGCTGCTACACGAAGCCACATGTGAATGAAATTTATGCACGAAAGCAAACAGAGAATGAGACTTGCAGATGTCAGACCTTTGTAAAAACAGGAGGAAAGTAGGCAGAAGTGTTTCCATCAGGTCTGCAGAGATACGAGGTTGGACTGTGAACCTGAAAAAGCAGAGACACATGGATCAAATCCTAAATATATAAATTGCTGAAAAGATGGGCTAAAGAAACCTTTCATTATTAAGAATGCTCCACATGAATGAAATGAGTGAATGAAAGGATCTCTATATATCATTTTGCTGATCTACTCTTACAGCACAGACGTTGTCTGCTTCCTCATTTCACATCTGTTACTCTTCTCTATTCAAAAGAATATTCAAGGTAGAAGTTCCTGGTTCCTTAGGGATCTGTGAGCTTTTAAATACTATCACCAAATGGATTTCTGTGTGTGGGATTTCCACAGGGGTCTTTTTAAAAGCTCTCACAGACATTGTTTTATTTTTTAAACATAGTCTGGATTTGTTGAATAAAAAACACAAGTTACTGATCGTGGAGGGTAAGTTATTGAATATCTAGGTATCTTATCTTTAACTTGTATTCTTTTTTGATATAGGAATTATAGGAAATGAAGAAAAAAGTAATATATATTTTTTTCTTCACGTGCAAAAAACAAAAGTGCTGAAACATTTACTGAATGACATTCATGTCTGGAAAAATACAAGAATTTCGTAGTAGTAAATGGAAATATTTCTTTGTGTACAAACATTTATTTTCAAACACTCCAGATTTATTCACTTCTATATGAGCAATTACTAGTTTTTTAACCTAAGATGATGGTGATCTTACATTACTGTCTAAATATGCCACAGGACATCATCAAAAATGTTGGCAGAGTTGTAGAGATGCTAGGATAGTAATGGGCCTTATTCATTAATCTTGTAAGACTTTTTTATAGGCTTGTTATTCAGGAGGTCTGGTTCTCAGTTTTCATTGTCTTTTTATGTCCAAAGAATATGTGCCCACTCATATAGTATTTAGTTTGTACCAGAAACTGTTCTAAGTATCATATGGAGATTAATTCACTGAATCCTCATGAGAATCCTGTGAGATAGATGGTATTATCTTCATCTTACAGATAAAAAAATTAGGCATGGAGAGGTATATCACTTGCTCAAGGTCCCTTAGTTATTGATAGAGCTGGTATTCAAACTGAGGCATTAACCTTTATGTCACCTTGCCTATAATAAAGCAATGTTTTTTCTCTAAGCACTTTATTTTCCCAACTATACAAGATATATTACCTTCTATTAAGTGTTTCTGTAAAAATTTAAACCATTTAAAAATGTACTATTTACATTATGGTACTTACATATTTAGCTGCTTTTAGGCTTCTGTGTTATATCTTAATATATTTTATTATATTGAAGAACTGTTTTGTGTGCATATTTCCTGTTTCCCATGCCTAGCTTATAAACTCTTTGGGAAAGAAGCTGGTGACACGTATTCTTTTTCTGCCATGAAATGCCAAGTGCAGTGCTCAGCGTTCATTCAATGCTTATCAGTAATTAAATATTAAACACAAATGAATCAGAAAATTTTGGTAAATTCCATTCTAGCTTAAGAGCTTAAAGGAAATATATATATGACATCTGCAAATAACTTATACTGGTTGGTTCCTTTCATGTTTATGAACTCAAGTGTCTTCTCTACAGTCTGCATAATCCACATACCACAAAGTATATGGTACACATTATAATTACTAAAATATCTATGAATAAGCAATAGATAGAGGGAATGGTGATGCTCACAAGACAACTTACCATTCTTATGAATTAGGAATGAGTTTACAATTCAAAAGTGTTGGGGGGAAGTTTGTAAGTGTTGTAATTAAAAATACAGTAGCAGAAAGGCAAAGTAACGTATTTGAGTCAGAGACATTTAGATAATAATTTTTACTTAAAAATAAATTTCACATTATTTGTGTCTGCAAAGTAAACTCACTACCATTTGTTTACAGTAGATCAATTGTTCTTTCTTGGATGAAGCAGTCTTACAATGAAACAAAAGCAGGATAAAAATGTATGGTGAAGTAAAAAAATTTGAATTTTTTTCTTATTATCTGCTTAGCGCTTAGAGGATGAGAAAACTTTGGTTGGTATGTGAACTTCTCTTGTCTTCCCATTTGTTTAAATAACTAATAAATGTGGCCAAATGGAAGATAACACAAATGTGGAAAAATAATCAAATCCTCACAGCTAAATCAGATACCATCCAGTCAGACTGTTGGATTTTAGAAAGGGAAGTTCCCAATGGAAATGCACATGTTGACCAACTGGTGGTATGGCTTCAATTAAAGGTTACTTTTAATGGATTAAAAGGAGAACCTTACCTATCATTTTCTTTTCTCCCAGTTGTATTTTCAGTCAGAAACAATTTCAAGAGTGTGAATCAGTTAAAATTAAAGCTATATTCTTTGGACTTTTTAAAATCAAAACTATATTCATTAAACCAAGAAGTTTGCTAATGAGTTCGACTCCTCTTGGGCACTGGTCCAAGGCACACTTACTTGTTGAACAGGGACAGATAATGGCTGAATCACGGCTGTTGTCACACCTGTCTTTGGAGATGATGATCCTATTGTTAGGGAAACTGAAGTTGTTTTCTTTTGAGCTCTGGAAAATAGGGAGGCAAGTGTTCAGCAGCAATTTGAAACAGAAATTATTCTTCAAAACATTTCCACCGATTAGTCCAGTTTGTGTGCATACTTAATCCACTTCCCTGTAAATGCTTCAGAAATGCATAGAAAGGAACTAATAGATATTAGCAAAATAAACACATGGACAAAAGTAGCTGTATATAACTCAGTTATTATCAGAGAAAGTAAAGTACTGAATTTGAAAATCATAAGAGAAAAGAAAATCTTAGAAAAAGTCCAATCTTTAGCAGTAAGCAGATATTTGAAATCTTTAGGGTTAGGACGCTATATTTAATTCAAAGTTTTGGTTGTCTATTTTAAGTTCAGCAGCTGTTCTTTGTTCTGGCTTCTAATTTTGTTAAGTTGAGAGTGTCTTAGAATTTTTGTCTTTTCTTAGTTCATAAAAGTTAGTGAAGTGTAGAGAAAGGTTATGGGTAGTTGGTTTCAAGGCCCAGTTTTGCTTATTTGCTGGCTGTATACTCATGAAGTCATGCAACTTCACTAAACTTGACATCTTTATCTGAAATGAGAGGTGGCAGAGTACACATATGATTTTATCAAGGTCCCTTCAGCATTAATACCTGGTGATTAATGGATGCTGAATGGCTATAACTATTATGTATATACTGGCATATCAAAGAAACTTAGTGAGGCAGACTCAATATTCATAGTTTTCTACAAAACTCCAGCAGACTTTGATTTTTGCAAAATATTAAGATATTAATATTTTACTAATAATCCATGTCCTTGCAGGAATAATTTTTGATACATTTTCAAGACCAGATCTAATTAGAAATAGATTTTATCCAAATAAAAACCCATTTCTGGCCTCAAGAGATATTATTCCAATTTGTATAAATAAACTGATCCTCATTTACATTTTAGTAGTGATTTAACAAATTTTCTCTCAATGTGATGAATATTTATACAAATGTTTTACACATTTATAACCAGTCAGTTGTCTTTGAAACTAACACTGAATATGATTAGAGAGTGGTACAGTGATAAGAAACACAGACTTCAAAGTTCAAATTCATAAGTTAAAAACTGTGTTCCAAGTTCAAGTATTTGATCTTTGGTTGACATTGGTTCACATTTTCCTTCAAAGCACAACATGCATGTCTTCGTATCCCAACAGTTCTGACATTCTTTGCTATATAACTGATGGAATCATAGATACTTACTGTGGCATAGCTCCAGGTTTTGATTTGAAAACTAAATTTTCACTGTCAGAATCTGTTGAACTGGCACCTAAGAGAGTTAAAAATAATAAAGATGTAAGTAGAAGCTATAATTACATCAAAGAGTAAGGTTCATCTTCAAGTGATAACATAAAGTCTTTTTTTGAAATAGAGAATGGTTCAGATCATTTTTACTTGGAGTATATCTTCAGAAAATCATGTTTAAAAAAACAACCATGAAAAACTTTCTTCAAAGCAACATGTTTTTAATGCCAGATTTATTATTAGTTTCATTTTAATCACTTTGGTCGTTACAACCATACTCTTAAATGGCTTACGAACTATGAAATAAATGTGTGTGTATGTATAAAACATCCATGGTTTTAAACTTTAAACTCTCCCTAGGAGATTACATGGCGTGGCTTATTAACGTCTTCATTACTCATTGATTAGAAAATGCTTTCTGACTTTTTGATGAACTAGAACATGACGGTGGCTTCATTCTTGAACAAGAGTCTCATTTTTTATCACATCTTCCAAATTCATTTGCCTCATTACGGTTTTTGAATTAATGGTCAGATTTTTACTTAACATGCAAATTACACTTACATTTTAATGCTCACATATTTTGTGACAAGAGATTTTAGATGACTTTTAAGATAACTGATGATTAGAAGTATGTTCTTGATATTTCTTTTATGAGGCATAGTTAACTTGAGGTATTAAAATTATCTATTTAAAAATGCTCTAACTTAAAATACTTGCTTACAGAAAAGTAACCAAATAGTACAGAATAGTGTGATAGAATAGCAAAGATCAGTGGATACCTTTCCTGCTGCCATTCGGCATGTGTTAACAGTCTGGTATGTATTTTTCAGGTAAATTTAATGCATCAGCATACACATACTTATGTACATACTTATACAAATGGAATCACACTATATATACTCTTTTCAGTTAGTTATTTTTGCCTATCAATACAGTTAGAATATATGTATACTTAATTCTCTTGGATGGCTGCCTAGTGTTCCTTCCCATGACTATAATGTGTTTTTTGATGTTTTATTGATGTTGGCAGTCATGTTTAAGTAACTCGGCTGGAATGTTTGCTGTCCCTTCCTATTTATTTCTATAACTACCACCTAGTGCAGGCTTTCTTCACCTAGTTCCTGGACGACCACAATAGAGTCTTATCTTCTATCAAATGTCTTCAACCCATGGCAGATTAACTTTTCTGTCTTCTAGAACCTCCTGCACTTCTACATCCCATAACCTTAATCCAGAGAGTTAAACATACTCTCTGGTGCATACTCCACTAGGAAATGGGAACACAACAGTGCATGTGTTCATGCACACACACACACGCACACACACATGCACACACCTCTACCTCTGCGGAGATTATATTCTTTTGAGAACACAGACAGTAGACAAGGTAAAAGAATACATGATATGGAGGTGAGTGACATGGGAAAACACAGTGCTGGGAGCAATGGGAATGCAGCGGGATGCAATTTTCAGTAAGATGGTCAGAAAGGCTCCCCCCAGATGGAGACTTTAAATAAAGACCCAAAGTCAGTAATAGCTTTCCCTTTTGGGTCTTTTCTCATGATAGGACCCTTAGTTATATTATTCACTCTGGCAGGAAACTCCTATGAGTCTTTTCTTGATAGTCTATCTATCTTTTCAGATCAGCCCAGTCATTTTTCTGGGCTCTGTCTTCTCTGAACTCCCAGTGTTCTTGTTTATACTACTCACAACACTTATAATATCGCATCTTCTAGAAAATTATAAGTTCTTTGAGAACTTAAGTGGTGTTAAGAAAGGGAACTATCAATTTTTGAGTCCTTACCATTTGCCTCACAGTCTGCTAGGCAGTTTATAGCATGTAATTATTATAATAATGAACTTCACTCATAGAAATGTTATATCCAATTACAGATGAAAAAATTGTGAGGAACCAAGAGGTTAAGTAATTTGCATAAGATCACATAACTACAAAGCAGTGGTGACAAGATCTGCACTTGTGTTTTTTGAACTCATGTTCCATGACTGTTCCCACACCATATGACTTTCATGTGCAGTGCATGTCTGTATTCCTCAAGGGCTTAATTTTAGGACTTGCTCATGGAGGGCCCGAACTCACCAGAATGAATGGATGGAACTAGGGAACTGCAAAGCTTGTTTGGGGACAGGGAGTGGACCATGCAACGACAGCAGAGCAACATGTTGGGGAAACACTAATAGGACATAAGTCCAGAAACACAGGGTAGAACCTGGACTACCAGGGCCAAAGTGTTTAGACTTTAGGCATTGAGAGTGGTAATCTGGAAAATTAACTGTGCAGGATGAACTGAGGGAGTGGGGGGGGGGGCGGAGAACAGAGCAAAACAAACACCAAAATATCTAAAATAGGGTGACAGACAAGGAGAAACTTTTAACCATGATGAGGAGGTAGGGGAAGCTGAACAGTAGAAACAAAAATACCAGCAGACTTGGTTATCAAAAAGTCATGATAACTTGAGAGAGATCTATTTTACAAGAATCATGAGAGTGTTGAGGAGGAAGAGAGGGATGGCAAAGTGTCTCTCAAAGTGGCCAGACAATGGGGAGAGAAAGAGGTATTTTCATCTGATTCTAAACATTTAATTCATTTAAAAAAAAACTGTTTCTATTTAGAAAGCCATTCTCTTTTTCATTATTTTTTGCCACCTTTTTTTCCAGCTGATTTTAAAGGAAAAAAGGTCAGGGATGAAAAAGGTTCTGTCCCCATAATATGTTCACTAGTTTCACATACCTGTCAAATCCCTTGTGAAATCTCAATGTCACCTTCTGTCTCAGGTGTCAGCAGCTCTTGCAGACAGCATCAGATCAAATCACCCCATCTGTGCCAGCAAGTTCCCTCCCCTCCCCTCCGGGTGACCCTTCCTTCCTCTTCTGCCTCCTCCCTTTAGTCACCTGCTTTGCACCTGCTGGTCAGAAAACAACACTCCTGTCTCAGGTTAACATTTTTCTCTATATGTATTAAAACATCACTTTAGTGTTTTATGTAGGTGCCCCCTGAAAGAGACATACGTTCCAGCCCCTGCAATTACTATATCTGCTCATCAAATATTTACCTGCCTAAATGCGAACTATTTCTATACCGCCTCCCAACAGAGTGAAGTAATCAAATGCCAATGATCTTCACTCCACTTCAGTGATGGCATGCATGTGGAAGTCTCATAAAAATGAGCCTCCTGTCATGACTTTAAAAAGTGTTCCCTTTCCATTGTTAAGATGTACTTGTAGGAAAAGACCCACAAAATGTACGATAGCAAAAACTAAAGAAAAAAACATCATTTGGCATACCACCACCCAGATACTTTGGAGCATATCCCCATGTACACATATAAATGGTATATTTTAAAGAAGACAAAGCTGTTATAATATCCCATTATTGCCCCTTCCCCACGTAGTACATTGAGAAATGCCTATTTCAATAAATAAACAAGAACTTTATAATTTTTAGTGGCTGCTTCAAATTTATGTGTGTAGGTTTACCATTATTTTATCATTCCACTATTAATGGATGCATTTATTACTTCCATTTTTTAACATTTCTCCAAAAAGGTATGTAAAGTGGAAATATATCAAAATGCCTATTTCCCATACACTTATAAAATCAGTTTGAATTATTTTTATTTTTTTCACTCTACCTTCCTTAATTAAAAAAAGCTAGAACATAGGTAGTCTTCATGAAAGCAAATATCAACCATTAAAAAATTATATGTATACATATGTTTGTATGTATATTAAATGTGTATATGTGTACACATGCATGTATGTGCTGTGTGTGCATGTATGTGTGTATGTGTGTGTGTGTGTGTGTGTGTGTGTGTGTGCGTGTATCGAGCCCTGAGTGACTTTAATTAATCTAGTCATGAAGTTCATCTTTTTGCATGTTTTACCTTTTAAAACTTAAGGACTAAATACACTCTGCCCTTTATTTGTATTACTCATTTTCTCCCTTCTTTCTCAGTTGTTCTAATTATCAGCACAATAATTATCATTTGACAAGTTCAAAAAACACGAGTGCAAATTTTGTCACCACTGCTTCTAGTTATATGATTGTGCAAACTACTTAACTTCTTGGTTCCTCAACAATTAAAAAAGAAATATGTTACATTAAAAAACAAAAGGTATAAAAGAGTATGCAGAGTAACATACATACACATAGGGAAAAGACTGAAAAGATAAAAATATTAAGAGTGACTGACACAGAGTAGTAGAGTTACACATAATTTTTATACATATATATATTTTTACCTACATGCTATAGATTTTTGGAGATGAAAATGTGCTTTTTTTGCAATAGTAATGAAAGCGCACATTACAGGCCAGGTGCCACTCTAAGGCATTCACTCATTCAGTCCTTAAAACAATCTGATTTTCTCTGTGCAGAGATGGAGAAACTGAATCATAGAGCTGTGAATGACTGGTTAAGGTCATGGAGCTGGTCAGAGTACTGTGAAAGAATGGCCAAAGCTGTGCATAGACTCCTTCAGCTTCTCTTAGCACATTTTCAAAATCCAACAAAAGGAACCTAATACTCAGAGAGGCTTTATCCTGTGGAGTCAACAGGAGCAACTATCCACGTAACATCGCAACATGGTTCCAAAAGTGTCTTAAAAGGGGTCTACATTTTATCTGATTGTTTGAAGCACTGAAAGCCTATAAATAAATATCAAACAGAATCTGCCAACATGCATCAAGCTTGATTACTGGTGCCCCCTTCCCTATTTTCAAATGCTGCCTTGTCCTCCTCTCCATCCAACCCAAATCCTCATCCACAAGGTCCAGTTTAATCCATCTTCCTTCGTCCCGCATTTCAGAACCACCATTCTCCCCTACTTGGAGCACCTCCAGCTACAATCATCTGTGGAATCCATTGTGCAATCAGGAGGGGAGCAGTGGTGGAGACTTGAGACGTCTATATTTATTTCGGATATTTACTTTTCTTATTCACATCATGAAATTCTTGAGACTATTTCTTCACCATCTAGCCCTAGAGGGTACCCACCCGCCTCACCACCCAGCACCCATGTGGGCCAGATTCCATTTCCTTTTCAAAGACTTTGTTCTCTAACTTACTCTCCCTCTCTTCTTCCTGATTTATGTTTTCTCTCCTGGATTATTTTCATTAGCATATAAACATACTCTATTGATTCCGGTGTGAAATAAACAAGAAAACAAAGAAAACTGCAAAAAAAATATCATCTTATCCAACAATTCCACTCTGGGTATTTATCCAAAGGGAACAAAAATACTAACTGAAAAACATATCTGTACCCCCACGTTCACTGCAGCCTTATTTATAATAGCCAAGACATGGAAACAACCTAAGTGTTCAGCAATAGAAGAATGGATAAAGAAAATGTGACACACATACCCACACACAATGGGATACTATTCAGCCAAGAGGAGGAAGAAATTCTGCTATCTACAATCACATGGATGGACTTTGAAGGCATTATGCTAAGTGAAATAAGTCAGACAGAGATAGAGAAACAGGATAAGATCTCATTTACATGCGGAATTAACAAAAAAAAGCACAAACCCAAACTCATGCAGAGAACCAATTGGTGGTTGCCAGAGGTGGGGTGGGGGGCTGGGCGGAATTGTGAGGGGTGGTGAAATGGGTGAAGGGTGTCAAACGGTACAAATTCCAGTTACAAAATAAGTAAGTCCTAGACATGTAATGTATAGCATGGTGACTGTAGTTATAATACAGTATTATATGTTTGAAAGTTATTAATAAAGCAGATCTTAAAAGTCCATGAACATATCTGGTCTTCCCACTCAGGGCCCTCTGTCTGAGGCACTCTTTTCCCAGTCTTCCTATTGGCTTCTTCTCGGGGTTCTGGTCTTAGATCAAATGCCCACTCTTCAGGGAGGCCTCCCTGATTACCCTATCCCATCAACCACCTTTATTTTCTTCCCAGCACTTGCTGATGTAGGAATTATTTATGACTAGTTTACTCTCCCTTCTCTCCTGGAATGTCAGTGTAGTGAGGACACAGGCCTGTCCTGCCAACAAATGTGCCTCTGTGTAGGCCACTGCCTGCCATACAGCAGCCCTTAGTAAATACCTGCTGCATGACTAAAGAGAGCTCAATTATGTGCCTTCAGGAATGCTGTGCTCAGATCCTAAATCTTGCTACTAGATTAAGGTAAGGATTACAGCTGTCCCAGTAATGAGTTCATCTACAATTTATTCTTAGTGGTTATGAGGGCAGATTCAGGAGTCAGACTGCATGGTGTTGAATTCCTGAATTGTGTGTGTGTATGATGTGATATTGGGCACTACTTAGCCTCTACAAAGTTTTGGTATCCTCAACCAAATGGGAGTGATCCATAAATGGGAGTGATTTTTGTAAGAATTAAATGAGATAATCCATATAAAATTCTATAGAAAACTCCCTGCTTTCTGATAGACCACCAGTGACTGCATGCTGACATATTAAAAACATGCATTAGGAAACAATTCCATAGTGATATGACTGAGTCTAATTTAGTGCTAGATGAGTAAATATTAAAAATTTCGTACTTTCAGTCGTAATGGTATAAGAATTTATCTGAAGTTCTTGGGGATAAGAATACACTGAAATCTCAAATGATTTTTAAAAAATTAATATCCATATTTTATAGGCCAATGGGCTAGTTTCTAAAGCATTTTATATTAGGCACAGGAGACTGAATCTTACTGGCTCTTTATTCTTGTTCTGTTCAGCTACCTTATCCTACCTGAAGTCACAGATTTCCAATGGCTGGTTGGCTAAGTTCAGTGTTATCATGTGAGAAACTGCGCATTGGAGAAAAACCAATATTTTTGTTGACTTTCAGGGCACAAAATATATGTGGCGTATAGAACTGGAGGTGTACTTTTCCCATACTGAGTAGCTTACCTAGACCATTTCAAAGTCAGAAGAGGACTGGTGGTTCAGAAACTTCTCACAGAAGAACCAAATTCAATTAAATAAAATTAAAGACCATGTTGTGAATGTTTTGGGTCGGCCAGGTTTAGATACTAAAACTGGTTTCAGAAGTAGAGAAAAGTGAGTATAGCTTATACGTCCTACAGTTAATCTTTGAATTCATCTGTACCCTTATAACGCTTTATATATTTCTATTATATCACATTACAATATTTATTTATATTGTATTTTTTTAACGTGCTCATCTCTTTTAGATTGACACTCCTTGATATCACGAACTGTGTCTTAATCATATTTGTACCTGCGTATCTGGCATACAGTAGGGCCTCAAAAATGCTGGCCAAACTGAGTAGACTATCACTTAAACTAATGTAATTTCATTGAACAGCTGTAGTATTTAAGCAATATCCATTAAAATTCACATTTCTAGCAACGATAAAAGCATAAAGAATTTAATTTTAAGATGCTCTATTTGAACTTGGATCTGGGCGACAAGTCTGATCATCATTAACAAACAGGTTTTTAATGGAAGTTTAAGTTCCCTTTATTGTATTCTAAAACACTTCAAGAAGTTTATTACACAGCCCACCCATGACTGACGCTTACGGCTAACTTATTAAGTGTTGAAATGTCTGTCTACCTTTTTCTAATAATTTAGCACTTTGATGTGTGTGTGACATTGTGTCAAGCATATGGGCCCTGGAGGAGTGAGACTGCCTGGGTTTAAACCCTTATGTAACTTTGAACGAGTCCCTTTAACCTCTCTGGGTCTCAGTTTACCCACTTGTAAAAAGGGAATACAAATAATAGCATATAGGCTTACAGTGACATTTAAATGATTATGTAAGTATAGATGTACATTTATAAGTTCCATGTAGGTAATTAGGCACTGTTACATACAGAATGTTTGCTTTAATTAACAGGACAAGGTCTCTCGAGAAGCTCACAGACGTTTGCCTTCAAAGACAATGCAGAAGAAGCTTTTATTAGAAGGCACACACTTTTAGTGGTAAGTTACTTCTAAAACTAAAAATTTGTGGTCAGTTCTATAAATAATGGTTCACGTCCTGCTTCTACTTTCATAATTTGGTGGTATTAAACAGTAAAAAAAATATAGTAAAAGATATCAAGATGAAGGTAGGGGAGACTTCAGGATGTTAATTTTTCTATATTTTAACTACTGTTTTGAAAAGCAACCATCAATTTATAGATTTAGGGACAATAAGAATGTGAACACTGCAGTGCTCACACCACATTCCCACATTAAATTATTGGTGCTGATCAAAATACAATAATACTGTAAAGCTATGTACTTTAATATCAAGTTTTCTAATTCCTTACAGGTTGAGTCTTGTCAAAAATGAATTGACAGAGCAATAGAAATATTCTATTTTCTGCCTACACCACTTTAAGGCAAGATAATTCTTGAAATTTTTTTACCTAGTGATTTTAAGTTCACAGGACATTGAGCAGGAATAACAGAGTTTAACAAAAGAGGACATATTCTAGAATAAAAAATAAGAACATTTAAAAATACCCAATCATTCTCCTGAATGATTTCCTAAGATATCTACAGTTTAACTTTGGTTGATGGATATGGTATTTCACGATGTTCCCTTTATTTATCCACTACAGAAAACCAAAAATAAGTTGGGTAATTTACATTTTAAGTAAATTCAAGTTAATGTAGCTGAAATGTTTTGAATTAAAAGGAACAAATGTTGACATTAGACATGGTTGACGTATGCCTAAGTGTCAGAACGGCTCGATTTATTTAGTTTTCAGGAGAAATGAGGTTTGAATCACACCACCATTATGCTGTTTGCACTGGAAAAGCTCATCCACAATGAAGCCTTGCTGATACGCAAGCTGTCAGACCATCCACACTCCCTCACCACACATCTCTCCTTACCTTCAACAAACACCTCAGCGGATGTTGTGTCCGAGCCGCTGGGGTTTGTAGCCAGACAGGTATAGCGACCTGTGTCGTCCTCAAAGGCTTCTGCAATGATCAGGGTGTGGAGGTCCCCGCCCTCAGAGCGGATCAGAATATCGGGAGTGTTGTGCAGCTCCCTCCCCTCACAGAACCATCTGCAGGCCACATGGAGGTCAAAGGACAGGAGAGAAAAAAAGGAAATGGTGATGTTTAAGATAATAAAGAAGTACAAGGCTAGATGCTATGTAATAAGATGCTCGTTTGGTTAAAAAAATAAAAAAACTGTGTGTTACTGAGGGAAACTACGTTTCAGACCATGAAATTAACGACTAGACAATTCTCACAGGTTTTCTTTGTAAAGCATCCGCTCTATTTTATCAACCTTGAAAGAAGCGACACTGTCAAAGCTGGAAAGACAATCCCAGTTACAAAAGAAAAAGAACAGAAATTCAAAGTGTCTTAATAAAATGTTTTATAATAAATGACTCTTACATTTATTACAATTTTATCTATTATTCTTATCGAAAGAAAAATATGAAAGTAATATAAACGTTATGCTCAAAATATCTAATGTATCAAGGGAAACTAATCATCACATTAAAAAATCATAGGCAGCAATATTTTTGTTGACCCTAAGACTTCTGATCAGCTGAGCAATAACAGATTTAATGCCTTCCACATTTCTGATATTTATAAAACTTTCTAGCAGACTGCTTGGCCTCCACAACTAAAGAGATGGAGCAGTCGTGCTGTAATTCATTCTTGCTGGTCAGCGCTTTTCCTTTCCCAAACAACCAGGACCTTGGTGTGGGAGGCTGTAAGTTGCCAGACGGCTTTAACGCCGAGTTCTCTCTCACACTCTTTCCTTTATTCCCCCAGCACCTCAAACTCTCAACAGGAATTTTACAAAAAATATGAAGCTGCCCCAAACTCCCCTCATAATATGATTTATTTTTAAAGAAATATGTAGGAATGTGCCACTTACAACTAAAAGGATTGTAGTCTCTGGGGCTGTATTGTCTGTTTAATTCTTCATCAGCACTTGGAGATTTTCTAAGTCTAACCTCTAGAAAATTGTTTGGACTTGGCACCCTTTGTGAAAACATGGCAGTGAAGACTAACTTTTTTCTACATTGAGATGGCATAATATCACTGTGTGTCTATATTTAATCTGTAAATAATATGAATAAAACAAATCTGTTTGCTAGTACTCAGAGTATTACCTCCAGAAACTACATTAAAAAACAAATACAGGACACTCAGAAAAGAACAGATATGACTTTGGGAATTAAAAAAAATACAGTAAAAAAAAAAAACCCCAGCCAACTGAGCATCCTACACACTGAAAATATGTATTACTTTTGAGGCAATTCAGAAGGGCTGTATTTCTTGATTGTGGGGCATTTGGGGTTTCCTTTGCTTTCATAAAGTCCTAGAGAGCATTCCAGCCTGGAGCCATCTTCCACTTTTTCCACAGTCAAGAGAACTGACTGTGGCTTAAGTTTTAATTGATCTTAAGTTTTTTAATTGACCTCTTCACCTCCAGTAAACTATGAATTCTATATCCTGTACCACAGGGGTCCCCAACCCCTGGGCTGTGGCCTGGTACTGGTCTGTGGCCTGTTATGAACCAGACTGCTCAACAGGAGGTGAGTGGCAGGCGAGCCAGTGAAGCTACATCGGTATTTGCAGCAGCTTCCCAGAGCTAGCATCACCGCCTCAGCTCCACCTCAAATTGTCAGGCAGTAGATTCTCAGAGAAACATCGGTTCCTAGTGCCAAAAAGGCTGGGGACCACTGCTGTACCAGATTAAAGCTCTTGAAACTCTTTCCCACTTATATCATTCCCTAAATTTCAGATCTGTATTGACTCATATATAACTTAACCCCAATTTTATTTTCTATTACTTTCTCATACAAATCCTCTGTTTCTACCAACTCTTGGCACAGATTTATTGTCCCTGACACAGCCCTTACCTATTAACTGTCTACTTTCGCCTCCTTGGAATCCTCTTACTCTCTCCATTAATCCCATCCAGGAGCAACTCTTTACAGCTAAGAGAAAGGCTCTTTCAACAGATTAAATTCAATCAAACACATGCTTGCTGGGCATCTTCTACATGGAAGGCATTGCATTACATACCACAGGTGGTAGGAAAAACACCTGGTACACTCTGAAACTAGCTGAGGAGTTTATCTGTCTGTACTACCCATTAGAGTTTTTTGTTTTTGTTTTTTTTTTTTATCTTCCATAAAGAAGATACAAACTATTAAAGAGAAAAAGAAACATGAAAAAAAAAATGCAATGAAGGTTTAAAAGAGAGAAAGATAAATGGCTCTGGTTAGATATGCTTCATAGAGAAACCTCTGCTAACTCCCCAAGGGAGCCTGTAGAATCTTGACCTCTCATCTCAGCAAACTTAGAGCCTGCAGGCACCCTGCTTGTTTGTATATGGTCTATGAGCTTATAAATGTTCAAAAATGAAAATAAATATTTGTGACATACAAAAATTATCTAAAGTTCAACTTTCATTGTCCATAAGCAAAGTTTTTTTTGGAACACAACTATGGTCATTCATTTACATATTGTCTCTGGCTGCTTTTGCATTACAATGACAAAGCTGAGTAGTTGCAACAGACTGTATGGCTCACAAATGCTAAAATATTTACTATCTGAACTTTATAGAAAAGGTTTGCCAACTCCTGCTCTTTTTGCTCTTTGAAGTGTGATCCTTGGACCAGGAGCACCACATCATTTGGGAGCTTGTTAGAATCGCAGAATCTTGACCCTCATCTCAAATCTACTGAATCAGTTTAGATTCCTCTGGTGATTCATGTGCACATAAAGGTTAAGAAGTTCTGGTCTGTTATGTTTGGATCCCACTAACTTGCATCACAGAATCCTGGCTCTCCATGGAAGTTATTCACTTCTCTAACGTAACCATATTTTATGTTTTGTATTTCTGGACCCTTGCATATAAGTGCATGCAAAATTTGGTTCTGTTTGTTTCCCCCACCTCTGTCTATACTCAACAAATTTTGACATTGACAATTAATGGTATACCACTTCATATCTTCTGGGTTGCTTCCTTATACTACTATTTGAGGCCGAATGCATTTACAGTAAAGGATCTGTGACCTACTAAATTTGGAAGATGCTACATATTATATATCACTTCTTGATGTTTGCAATTCATATTTTCTTATCAAAGGCACTGAGAAGCTCTGCAGAAAATAAATTTGTTTAACATGTCTAATCTAGCATTAGCTTATTTGACTATAGTCTTCCTCTTTTAGCATCGTCTGACATCCTATGTGGGGTTGCAGAAAACATTTTTAGCATATTTATCCCACCGAACCTGTAATTTTAAAAAAATAAATTAAGAATACTTATAATCTGAGCAATGACAATAAGTGTAAGGCTGAAGAAAATAATCAGTAAGCGCGATAAAATACTAGAAATGTATTTTAATACTGGCAGAGAGATTAGGCAACAAATGAATTCTCCGCAACAGACTAACGTCTATTTGGCCTTCTGACATCGTATCTTCAACAACTGCATATGGTGAAAGGGCGGGCACTTTCAAACCATTAGGCTGACCTGATTTTTGCTTTCTAATATTCATGCTTTTTGTTCTCCAGCTCTGTGAATAAAATTTAAAAAGTGTCTCAGATTGTAATGCATAGAAGAAATAGCACAGAAAAAAAGACTAAACCAGTCTAAATCAGATGCTAAGTATAATAATTAATATGAGTCATTCTATCCCTGTGACACTATCAGGTAAAGTCAAATTGTTACCGATGGAAGTACCTGTCAGGTGACCAGTTCTAAATTGTTAAATATTAAGATGGCAGACTCCCTTTGGCAACAAAAAAGTGGCAAGTTTCCAGGGTCAATATTTAGATTAATGTGTGTTTAATTTATGATTTGCACGTTGGAACTAGTAATGGTTGAACAAAGAAGCTCAACTGTGACTTTAGGAAAGTCATTTAACCTTCCTGGTTCAGGTTCCTCATCGGAGGGGATGATATTTTCTAGTTATAAAGATTTAGGATTTTAAAGTTTAGTGAAATGAAAGGTTTGTATATTTAGTGATTGGGTTAAATATATTCCAAGAAATGATGTAGAGAATTGTTTGATGAAAGTTACAAGTAACTAATGGCTTTGCATTTTTTGGATATAATAATGTTTCTAACATTACACACCCATGTTGGGTCCTTAAATGTATCAATGAATTTAGCATCTAATCTTTATCACTACCACAGCACATAACTTTGCACATTCTACTGAAATTAGCTCTTAATGTGACTTTCTATTCTACCAGAATGTAAGTTTTTCCAGGGTAGAGGCCTGATCTTATTAACGTATTTACTAATAAGTGTGTTGTATGTTCCAGGAGAATGTCTGGTGTGTGGAGTGTGTTAACCATGACTTTTTATTTTCTGTAGTTCTGATGCTTTGACATCTGGGTACCTGGTGACCTTGGAGAGACTGCCTTTCCCAGGAATGGTCAATTCTTAGCTATACAAATGACTCTCCTTCAAGCACTCCTTTCATATGAAAACCAACCAGTCCAGAGTCACATGGCCACCACCTCCTCTATCGGGTTATCGCACTCAGGGCTGCTGAATTCCCATGTCCTTATCACCTCAGAGCCAGGTAGCATCAACTAGGGACAGCCCCTGTGCCTCAGAACCTCCTGAGATTATTCAGACCAGCCAATCCTACATCTGTTTACCCTGCTACCTTCATTCCTTCCCACAGAAACCACTTTGCTCCCTCTGGCTCCTGACCAGCTCTGTTGCCCCCGCCCCCACCACTGGAGCACACTCCCTACTCTTGGAAATCGTAGTAAACTATCTTTCAACAGCAGGCATCTCCTAATCTACCAGCCTCAACCTTCCTGAATAAGAAAACCTACTTTTTAAAACACTGAACTAATCAGAGATGAATATGCTTACAAACAAAGGACTGAACAGATAAACAGTTTATATATATAATAACTATCGTAGTTTCTGCCTTAAAATATATATGGAGAGACGTTTATCTATACTCACCTACTCAAACTGAAGTGCACTTAAAAGTATAAAATGAAACTCAAAATAATTCATTTAATACAGATATTGGAAAAGGAAATCAGGCCTGTCCATTCTTTATGTGACAGAGCAAACACAAAACACCTTCTTATCTAAGAGAATCCTAGAGTTTTGAAGTTTTGACACCACAAAGTAGATGGATGAGATGTGCTACAGTTGTGTAGTTTTATTAAATTACTTAAAGGTCATCATTCTATCAGCTTCCTGGCAAAGGACTCAAAATATTTAATATGCTTGAAAGAAGAGGTAAAAGTCAGGTCTGCTGATTAAATTTTGACCCTCTAAAATTTTTCTTAAGTTCTTGTTGCTAGTGCAATGTAGGAAAAGCAAAGTTGGCATGATGGGCTAAAATGTAAAGCGCACAAAACACGACAAAGTACAGGTTTAATAAACATGTCGCACAGGTAATGATACCCTGCCCCGTCCTCTTTCCTCAGCCCGTGGCAGACATCACTGATTGACGGGAAGGTTTTTGCTCGCGAGACTGAACATCTCAGCATCCTCAGCATGGCCGCTAAAACAGCCTACAGAGCCACTGAAGTTGAAGTCTGCAATAAAACACATTTGCCAGCCTCAATTTGGTCTCTTTCTAAAGAATATCTTTCTCCTTCCTCCATATCCTGAAAGCTGTTTCTACTTATTATGAGTTAGGAGTGGAAGAGACAGTTTGGTTGAGAGGAAGAATGTGGAAGTATGTGATGTGGCTAAGAGAATCAACTTAGGTAAAATTCCACTTGCAGACACACCTGAACCTTTTTTTCACTGCATTTTTAATACCTGAAAACCATTTATTTAGTGGATAGGACACTAGAGAGCACATTAGAAAATCAAAATCCAATCAGCTACATTCCCATTCTACCTCTGATAAACAACTTCAATCATACTTCTAATTTACTGCTATAAAATGGTTAAGTTATATAAGTATAATCTCATAGAATGAGGCTACGATATAAAATTTAGGAAGGATGATAGTTCCTAAAGACTTATAATTTCAAATTAAAGGAAAGAGAATATTTATTGAATGCCTATGGTATGCTACATGCTGTATAAATAAAGCCTTATTTTATTTCTCAACAACCTCATAAAGTATTTGTCATATTTTTAGATATAAGCAACTCTCATTTACCTATAGAAATGAAAAAGACAACTGTGGACAATTAAATCCAGGTAATCTTCAAATTTTCATTTTCCTCAATACCTGTAGCTTCATCTTTCATTAATATTTTACTATGGTTCTAAACAAGTTTTAACAAATTTTATTAAGTCTCCCTAATCTCTGGTGAAACTACTAAACAGCTATATAAATGCCAAGCAACGGGGAGCTAAGAAGGAAATCTTAGCAAATCAGTGTGTGGCAAACCCCAGTCAAAACCAACTGTGAGTTGCTCACATCCAAGTGAGCCAGTTAGACTGGTTGTCAGACTTCAAAGCTATAACAGGGTATGAGAATAACCTTGCATTAATTGGTAATAAAATGTAAAGTGGTTAGGTGTAGTCATATTTACTCATCAATCAAACATTTATTCATTCATCAAAGGGCTGACTGAACTTCACCTCCAACCCAGGGGACCAGAGGTAGAAATGTCAGTAAACTGGGTTTATTTCATGAGACTACTAGTATGAGAAAATAGAGAATATCCGATTATAGACATGAGGAAATGCTAAATACACTTCATTTGCTGAACTTAGGTTCTTCCATCACATGGAAGCATGTGATGCTTCAAAAATCTTCAAAACCTGGTTTTTGCTTCGTACTTATAGATTGTTTGCTTTGGACAAAATAATTTGGTTGAAAACTATTAAAGAGGAAATAATGTAGATAGACTCTATGAGTCTTGAATTTTTGCTTTCTATTCACAAGAATTCTAACACAGAAAAAAAAATTATTGTGTTTAAAGCTCCATAATATGGGGCATTTCTTTATATCATTCTGTGCTGGAATGTTGAGATCAAGATCATTTAAATACATATAAATGTCTTTTTAATGAATAATCTCCCCCACCCCCCGGATTTTTTTAACATTCTAACCTAAAAATAAGATGGTGCCAAAAATCCAAGGATTATATTATGGCACCAGCAGAATGTGGAAGGACTGAAATTCAAGAACGTGTTTTACATAGAAAAGTTCAATATTTAATTTTTCACTTTCTATATTTCAAAGTGAGGTTAAATGTAACCCCTGACTTGGTCTGAGGCTGATTGTTAGAGAGTGGCTGTATCCACTGCAGTCCTAGGAACTGTCTGGTTAGGGATCAAAAGTGGTCAGAAGGATAACTAAATTTTAACACTTACCTCCCTGGTGTGGCCTTCCTTTTCCCTTCTCTTATGACCTGGCAACTGGCAGTGGGGCTCAGAACTGTATACTAGAGTTGGGATATACATTTGGGCAAGCTCAGAACATGGTGATTCTCCAAAATGGGGCAATATTGTTGATTTTTATGAGGAAAAAAAATCAACTGCTAAATGGGAGGGACTAACAAATCCACTGACAAAGTATAATATATACTACGCAGGATAGTATCCTCACAGTTTGCTACACACACATGGCACCACTTGGCTTATAAAATGACTAGTAACATCTATTCTGATTCTACCACTTAAAAGGAAACACAGATTTTTATGACTGAGTTTCTTTTGGTATCTTTCCTTTTTTTTTTTGAACCACAACTATGTATCATGGAAATTTTCTGTGCCCTACATTTTAAACATGTGGCTTTAAAAATGAGCAAAGCTGATTTATAACAGTTATAAAGCTTCATCAATGAATCTTGACTAATATTCTCCAACTCTGCTAGAAAACGGTAAATCTTAGAAGCCACTCAAGAGAAACAATGAGGTGCTTTAAAATAAAAACCTTTACAATTGAGTTTTTGTTTTTTCCTATAAGTCAGTTTCTTTATGCTCGTGGGGGAACAAGTTAAGTTGAAAGACGTCTGTCTATTTTTGCTTTGCAATTCCACTGATTTGTACTTTCTAGAACATTTATCTTCAAAGGGATGTCAATGATGATTGCAGGATGGCAAATTTAGCCTGCAGCTGCCCCCTTCTTCCAAAATGCAAGCAGCCACATGGCTTTATGGAAGTGCATGCTTGAAGAAAACTAAAAGAACCAGCTTCTTTCATGTTATTACAAAGAAAATAAAGGGTAAAAAAAAAAAAAACTCCAGAGACATCAGTGGTTCCACAATGGTTATATTTTCCAGGTGTTTCTTTCTCCAAGGGATGGCAGTGCTCAGTCATAAACCAGTGAACCACTGAGACAAAAGCTGCAACTGCAGCCCAAGATGAATTTTGTTTATGCGTCAAAGTCAGGCCATCTGTAAATATCACATTTCATACATCCTTAATTAAACACCAATTAATTTTTATGGAGTATTTTCTGTCTTGTTACCAAAGATTTCTTAATTTTTTACATGTGCTCATATTAACCACAGAACACTTCATGTTTCTTCTGTCACATGGATTAATAGGTAGACCAAAGTGAAATTAGTCCTTGTCTAAATTTACTATGGCTATAATTTCATGACTGCGTAGCTTGAAGGCCAACAGTTAAATTTGTGTGGACAACAGATGTATTGTAACCCTGTGGTCCAAAAGAGTCTAATAGAATGTTTTGAAAATCAAAGCCCACGAAATGAAAAATTGGGTTTTGATCCAAAACAAGACTCATATTCAGTAATTTTTTTCTCAATCGCTTTATCTCCTAAGAAAGAGAGATATAATAGAAAGGAGGGGTGAGCAGCCCAGATAAAACTAAACTAAAATGATTTTTTTTTTCTGTTTGGACCTTGAGAGGTAGCTTCTTGTCTGGATACTATGAGCATGCAGATATTTAAATGCTATCACTGCAAAGCAACTATAAAAATAGGCAACTGGAATACACACTAAGTGTTCATGCTGTCAGAAGCCGTTAAACTTTTAGATTGCTCCTAACACTTTTTGGGCTGGTGATGCAGTAGAAAGGAGACAGGACTGGAAGTCAGCAGTCTGGGGTTCTGGTTTTGCCTGGTCCACAGACCAGCTGAACTGAACGTGATCCGGTCCTTCTTCCTTTTGAGGCTTGAATTTCCTTATTTGTGAAATATGAGGAATGAGCTAGACCAGTGCTATTTCAAGTGTGTCCCAAGAAACTAGTTCTGCAGCAAGTTGACAGACACCACTGCAAAAAGGGTTCTGTGACCAATTAGGTTTACGGAGTGCTGGGTTCAACGAAATTAAACATCTGTCTTTACTACAGAACGTTTTAGAACTTTGAGCCAATATACAGTGAATTTTCAAATCGATGGCAGGCATCAGTCTCAGTCTTACTTGATAATAGATGGAGCACGTGTTTTGAGAACCACATGGAAGAATTAGTATTCTGTGAAACACATTTTGGAAAACATTGGTTTGAATCCCGTCTATCTCTACAATAGCAATATTTGATACCTGGCCTACATATTGCAACTACCTCTTCCAGTGCTCATGACAGACATCGGTACTAAGACAAAGCCCTCTTTCCCCCTGGCCCCAGATTTGATTTCACAGTCATCTTCATACGGTTCACTGGGCAGCCACCACCAATGAACTAGAGTTGGCACTTGAGCTGAAACATATTCGCCATGCCTATATTTAAATATTATTTTCTTTCAAAGGAATCAATATGAAATGTTGATTGCTATGATAGCTATGATTGCTAACCTCTTTTGGCGGGGGGGCAGGGGGAGGGAGAGGGAAACAAGCTGCCATTTTGCAACAGCACACAAAATTACTGGTACTTTTCCCCCCTTTGGAAAATGCTCAGGGTGACCATAAAATAAATATACTGTCCAAATCAGAACATGTCTGAGAGTAAGATAGGCTACTGTTAATAATTATAGGAATAAATGACGATTATTCCAGGTAAACCAGAATGTGCAGTTGTCACTTACACTTCATTGCCAAGAACTTAAAATGGGGAGTTTGGCTTTAGTGGATATTTCAACTCTCTGCAAATGCAATTCATTCCCATGAGTAGACAAAAGCAAATTTCACAGTACACGAGGGGGGGAAAAGGTTGCCAACCCTCCTGTCACTCATCCACAAACTTTCAGGTTACACCTGTTAGTTAAAAAAATATTCATCCTCATCAACCCTGCATGCAAAGCACAAAAACAAGTCAGCAGGACCTGACAAGTTACACTTCAAAGTTACCTATACTGTGAAAATTTGTACTGAATGTTTCCAAGCCTTTAAAGTGTTGGAGGAAAGAACGGATTATAGAGGGAGCCTGAGAGTGAGAAACTGCATACGTAAAAAAGCTAGAGGTGCACATTCAGCTATTCTGCTGCTACAGTTAGGGCAGGTAATTATTAGCTATTGTCATAACTTGGATTACATTCCAAAGGGGATAAAATGGGAGATGTTTTATTAGACAATGCTGTCAGTCTTCTATGCTTTTGGAACTTGTCCATTGAAATACAATGACTACCTCAGAATTATGAAACCCAAAACAGCTCAAATCAAAGTAGGGTGTGGGCAACATGTCCTCTTGGTGTCTTCAACTTTACAGAATTACAGAAACCCATGTAAAATCATGCGCGTATGGACTCCTAGAGAGTCCAGTGGCTATTTCTTTGCATTTGAGGAGAAAGTACATCAAATACAACTTTTTCCTCAGCAGTGGAAGATATTTCCTTAAAGTCAATGAACAGAAGGTTTCATCTACAATTTTTCCTAGCTTATTAGTCAGTCCCTCAATTTCTTGCCTTAATCATGCTGCCAGCTAGTTGTGATTAGGGTTAAGAGAGGAGGAAATAGAATGAAATAGAAATAGAGAATGAGGGGGAAATACTCCTCTTTCTGTAAAACGCTGAAACTTTATACCTTAACTTTTAGAATGAAACTTTGCTTCTCTTTCATCTCTTCTCCAAAGGAGTTTCAGCTAACACTGCCCTGGTTGACGTCCCACCAGTGGAGCCAACTTGCCCCAGGCAAGGAGGGCAGTTTCAGCCTCCCAAGTTCGTGAATATTCTAGCCGAGGCTTAGGGGTCTCAGTAGCCTCCTCGCAGTGTACCGGCTCTAGTCTAGTGTAACGATGAACATTTTTAAATCAAATGTGGCCATTGTGATCTCAAGGAATCACAGGACAAACACCAAAAACCGAGCGTGAGTGCGAGCAAAGTTAAAGCATACACTGGCCCTGTCAGTAACTATATGTACAGAAATGTTTTCTTTCTTTTATCAAGTTAAGGTTTTCCCAGCTAACTTATGTCATCGCCATCCCCTTTCCTGAATGTATTTCACTTGTATTTTGTGGTCCTTCTAGAAGTCCACTTGTAGAGGTCAGCTTTCCAAGGAGAGCTATAATAAATGAACTTTCACTGTGGGAAAACTCATAATTAGATAATGAAAAGTGAGGTGCAGAAGGGCTATGACTAGCAAGTAGCACTCAGAGGTCCTGCACCTATCAACTAAATTGTGAATGCCTTCATCGAAAATGTTAATCACTATTTTACACACACACACATCATCACACCACGTACCTATATACACACATACCTGGATTTAACACCTGACATACTCCTCAAGTTCCTGAAAATCCCACCCTGCAACTGCTGCTTTGCAACTAACTTTCTGATTCTGTCCACAAAGGTAATTCTCTAAATCACATCTGTTCTCTTGGTCCCAACAATGTGGATCAAATACATACTTCTGAATTTGTAGAAAAGCGAGCCATTTCCCAAGCTGCCTTCAGAGCTTCCTCTCAGATCCTGGGTATGCAGAGCCGCAGCCAGAGCAGGGAGGAGCCTCAGGTATATGAGCAAGAGCAGGAAGTCAGGACTAATTATACCTTGTTTAATTTGGCTATCTGAGTAACAAATGAAATGGCATGTTTCATTTCAATTGTTTTTTTTTTTTTTTAGAGCAAATTACCTCAGGCTGATATTTCATTCCAATGGACTAGATTATTTGAAAGTGTTAAAATTAATATTAGGATCCAGTACAGGCCTAACTCTTTTTCCTTGAAAAATATAGATTTTCATGACGATAAAACTCTCCTTTCTGATGACAATTAGAGCACCCACCATCTGACTACATTCCATCATTCAGTGTTTATATCCTGTATGCTCCAAAGTTTCTGGGATCACACAACACTAACTTTTAAAAATTGGCTTCAGAGGCGCATAAGACAATAACAACAACAAACTCTAAAACTGTTATGTGGTGCAAGTACTAGGGACAAAGGCTTTATTTAGTGTATGTTGTTTACTAGCTACAGGAAGCCATAATAGTTCCTTTGCTTGCATAAATAAAAATGTGCTTTTTGTATTTAAAAATATCACTGGTCATAATGGCTATATGTTTGCTGTGCAAGAAAAGGTCAATATGCTGAAAATGTGTCTTGTAGAGCAAGATTTGAATGCTGAGTCCAACAGGTGTTTAGGAGGACATCTAGAATGTAGGATCTCGGCCTGAGCCACACTTCTCTTCAGAGCTCCTAAGACTGGCTTGTGACTTTATCCTTTCAAATCTGTGCACATTGTGAGAAAGCCTTGCCCTACTACCTTATCATTCTGGCAATCTATAGATAGATGTTGAAGAAATAAAAATTACTCTCTGCTAGACAAAGGTGGAAGCAGTCATACTATACATAAATGCTACTTCAAACTCATGTCTTCCCTCAATTTGGGGGGCAAGAATTATCAGTCTCCCCCCGATTTTAATATTCCATTGGTCTAAAGTTTTTCCAGGTTATCTGAAATTGGGCTTAAAAATACTCGTCTGAGTACAATGTAGGTTAAGTCTGAAGGATCTAAAAACATTCCCTGTGGTTTCTAATGGCTAAAATTATTCCATAGGCCCAAAGATGGAACAGGTTGGAATTAGTGGGCTCCTTGTCACTTGATATACTGAAGATGGAGGAACAACTGGCAGGGAACTTTGAGAGAGAACTCAAGAAGGAGATGAATTTTGATTGAGAGACTATGATGACTGGTGCTATAATCTTTGTCAGTGAACACCTACCAGCTGATACATGAAAGCGGGACAAAACATCTAATGCTTGGTGGGCTGAATACTAATGAATGGCATAATCTCGTAATTATTATGTATTTACTAGATTTGCCTAATTTAATCAAAACAACTCAAGATTTATAGGGGCTTTTTATTTTTTTATATTTTAAATTTATTTTTATTATTTTTTAGGTGAGGCAACCCTAGGGTGACCTCACAGAGTGCAAGAACCTTGTCAGTTTATAATCCTTTATTTTTTATTTTTTGTTTTTTTACGCCTGTAGCACCTGGTCTTCCTAGTTGGTCTCCCATCTGAGCACTAACCACGCATGACCCTGCTTAGCTTCCAAGATCAGACAGGATCAGGCTTGTTCAGGGTGGCATGGCCATAGATTTATGTGGGTTTTTAATTAGGATGGGTTTTGGAGGATGCATTAGCTATTAAGTGAAGCTTATATTGAGCACACAAAATGCTATAGTTCCATGTTTACAAACAATTTGCATTACAAAATGTATTTTTTAAAATTTCTTTATACAAAAACCTGGGTCAATATGTGACAGTAGAGTATTTCCTCTAAAATAAAGGCTCTCTAAATTTAACCATATTTATTATTAACTTGCTTTGTACTAAAGTTTCCAATGTTTCTTTGCCAAGGCTCATGTTTTAGTCTTCATTTCACTGGTGTACAATCTCTGACTTTGAAAACTTTTTTTGTTAGGAAACGACATGCTAAAATTCAAACCCAATGAGGTGTAATTTAATTTTTCAAAAAACACACTTGAGAGCTTTAAAGAGGTTTAAAATTTTCTATAACTAATTTTTATGACATTCATGTTATACATAAATATCTTACCCTTTCCTCCAATTTTTCATTTGCCTTATTTTTCAACATTCTTCTTGGAAAAGAACCACATAGCACTTAAGGAGTGAAAGAAAATCATGATTCCTGGTGGGGACTGGCTCATCCATAAAAGTATCTGTTGGGATAAAAAGCGCCTTTCTCTACAGAAGGAACTCCCTGTCAGGGTCATACTGCCTGTGAGCCTATACAAGCTATACCTGCTTCCCCAACAGTTCGACTTTCAGACTCAAGCCTCCGCAGAAGGTGCTGCCTTCCAACTTCTGCAGTGTTTCACCTGCCTCTGGCCCATCAGGTATTGTCTAATCTCAGCATTGAGGGTCGAAAAAAACTAAAGGAAAACCAGACCTCTAAGTAGTTGTACAGAATCACTACTTTTGTTCTTTAGTTTTGCCCTAAAGCAGCTCTCCTAAATTAGTTGTAAATGGGTATTTTTGCTCAATATATATAACATGCAGATATTCATAATCATGACCTCCCATTTTTTTAATTCATTCACATGTCATCTGGAGGAAGAGTACAAATGCCTCCCTCTCCCCCTCCTCTTCTTCCTGTACAGCATTATTGTGATTTGTAAGTGGTTAAGAGTTAAAATAATAGCTCTAAAATTCTGGCAGGATTAAAAAGAGAATTTCTGGCCAGCGACTAAAGAGTTAACCTTAGACATTACAAGGAAAATGTTAAATCTGTTGCCAGGTCATTTACTGCAATGTTAAAAGCTTAAAGAGTGAGTTTGTCCAACACTCTGGAGCCTAATAATGTAATTGTAACTAGTATACTGAGGAGATGGAACAGTTTTCTAACACGGTTTTAGAAGTGATTTATTGATCCCTGCACAATAATTTTTCAGCGATTCATATAACTAGAATTTATAGATTTATTCCTAACTACAGGAAAAGCTGACTTCACTCTTGTACCCTGTGCCTTCTCACATTAGTCTTTGAATTGCAATTAGCTAAGTTAAAGCATGATCTTGAAAAGGCATTTCCTCCACCCCCTTGGGGGACAGGATCTAGTTTGCCAGTTTGGATTGTATCACTTCATCTTTAGAAAGCCACTTAAGTACATTTATATTTTTAGCAAATAATACCATCAGAACGTTCATACTTCACATGAAGGAAGAAAGATATTCAGAAAGTACTGTTGTACTTTGCAATATCATCACACACACGTGATACGTGTAAAGTATGCAGGCTGCTTAGGGGAGGTGGTAGTGGAGGATGCCTGCAGGACTTTCCCAATTGGGAGCTCTATAAACATCAGAAGGAAATTGAAAACATGTAAAATATAAGCTAATGCTCTCATATATTGAAATTTGTGGTAACTAATACAGAAATATGAGATGATGTAGCCTTTTAAGAAGAGAATTTGGCAACACTAACATATCCATTTGACCCAGCAGTTTCATTTTTAGGAAGTTAAGCTTTGATATGTTCCCACAAGGGCAGAAAGACATATAAACGTATGCACAAGAATGTTCCTTTTAGCACGTTTTTAGAGTAATAAGAAAACACTCATCTTACCCTAAATGTTCATCAAAGAGGAAATAGCAACTTAATTATGTTATCCACTCAAGGAAATACTATGCAGCCTTTAAAAATGTTACAATAAAGTTGTCAAAAATATATTATCCAGTAAAACCACAACAGTATAGAACTGAACAGTGGACTTCTGGAGTGTTATATAAGAAACTTGTCACTTTTAAGTTACATTGAGAAGAGAGAGATTGAAGCTGAGGGAAGATAGAGAACTTTCCTTTTTCATTTTGGAATTTTCTATGATTATTTTTTTGCTACAAGCAAATACTACTTTCTACCTGTTCAAATTATTAAAATGTACAAAAAGGAAACCTAGAGAAAAACATGATAATATGAGAATACCCAAACTATGCTACATTTTAAAAGTTGAAAAGAAATATACACATTTGAGAGTAATTATGTTGTTTTAAGAGAGACCTGCATTATCATCTCATCATTCATTAACTCCTGGAGTCTTTTAATCCATATTTTATTTGTACTACCCTCATATTGTTGTTATGAGGATTAAACAAGGTAAGGCATGTACAACCTTTGGTTTGGGGCTTGATGAATTTTACTCAGCAAGGTTATCCAGATGTTATAATTTCTTGTAAAAGCCAAAGGAAATGTTCATTGCAGGGGCACACAGAGCAATTCAGAAAAATCTGACTTCAGATGTATGCAACTAAGTGTCAGTCTTCTACTTCTGCTCCTAATTGAGACCCCTTCCACTAGACCTCAATTATAAATTATGGGTTTATAATATTTGCCTTTACTCTTTTATCTACCTATGAAGCTTCCTACTGCTAGGAGGGCCACTGTATGCTTTCTAAACTCATGGTCACCATAAGAATTAAATGGATTCTATTAAAGAAAACAAATGTTAGCATATCGTCCAATACCATAAGGCTTTAGTTCTAAAACTACATCTATCAATGCAGAGATGCTTAAAAAAATTCACACCAGCCAGGGATTATCTCATCTTGTTTCAGGTAATGGGTGAAAAATACCACAGTGTTCCATAAATGAGGATCTGTCGAATGTGACATGTTAGGGTTGTATTCTGTTGTTGTGTTTCCTTAACGACCAAGCAATAGCTTATAGGAAAAAGTTCTTGGCTCTGCTGAGTCAATGCCTCAAGAACAGAATCCCTTTTTAACCATGAAGTGATTTTTACAGAGGTCAAAAGAGCCTGCGCTCCATCTCACAAGCATCCCTTGGTCTGAATCTTTGAAATCTTGCTGAGAGAGGAGAGAAGCTAATTAGGAAGCAAAATGAAGACCTCGCAATGTAGAAGGCGGCAATGTGCCTACTCATTTGCAGCTTTGACTCCAGTGAAGGTGAGAGTGGGGAGAGAGAATAAGCACGTAAGCTCCCCTATAAATAAAACCATTTCAGAGAGGGCAATGCCACGGGGGGGAAACAAAACACAGTAAGAGCGATTAAAGTTCCGTTAGGTAGAATAATTGTGGATGAAAGTGAAGTTGTTTTACGCTATCACGGCAGTGTTTTTCACCAAGATTGTATAAAAATAAAGATATCAGCATATAAAAAAGAACATTCATGAAGAGACCTTAAAAGCGTGATGCAAAAGTACAAACCTAGAGACTCTAATGAGCATCACATCACCTATCTCCGAAAAGGCTTCTTTCCCTCCTTGCATTTGTTAGAACTAGCAAATCATTCAGCTTCTAAGCAAACAGGATTTATATTTTTTCCTGAGAGCAATCTCTCCTAGTAATTTATACCCTCAAGGATCAAAAAAATGTTCACTTATGACTTAATACAGAATTCAAGACTATCTCTTTAGTGAAATGGCTCGTTTTCTCCCTCCATTATGTCATAGATTTCTAATTTTTCTCTCAAGCTGTAAAACAGCTGCTGCTAATGCATATGGACAGATTTCAAAATTGAGGCTCCTATTACATTATGAGTAAGTATTACTGCAAACTTTAGCGTTCTCCTTTGTCTGAGAGGGTTGTGGTGAGTAGGAAGAGTGGAAGAAAAGTAGCTTAGGGGTTGCTGAGTAAGAACTGCTTGTGGTACTCTTTGGAGCATATTAGTGCTTTGTGAGAAGCAGACAAACCAAAAAAAGGGTTCATATCAAATCACTGTCAGAAGCTGTCAACAACCCCAAGGGAAAGACCTTAGTCGACAGAAAGAGGGAAAGGAAAAAAGAAGCAATGATGCAGCCTTGTTCTAAGTATACAATTTGAAGAAATAAGGAAAGCAAGAAAGTCTTAAAAAATATAAGTGTTAACTATATGGACGTCTGTTAACTTGAAGGGTGCATGTAACAGAGTGGTTACATGGAGGGGCTCTGAAACCTGCTAGGGTTTTCTTTCCAACTACTTTAGGGACATGTGCCACCACCCCTTATTCGAGAGGTCATTTCACACATAGGCTTATCCCTGTTGGGATCGACTGTTATGTGTCTTCCTAGCAGCCTTAACAAAAAATCTTTTTCTGTACGTATTTAAATAATTCTGAACTCTGAAGGGGGGGAAAAAAAAGCAGTAAGAAATATATTCTCTAGTAATAACTGAGCCAGAGAATCTAATTTGAATTGCAGTCAATATCCAGCCAAAACTTTATGAAGAACTTAACTAAGCTAACCAGACCCTTCTAAAATTTTAAATGTCAGAGAAAATCTTTTAATTCTAATCTTTACCCTTTCCAGGACTTCTACGTTTAAAAGGCTATTGAAATATTCAATTCTTTTCATAACTGACAATTAGTGTAGCACTTTTGAAGTTCACTGAAGACAGAAGGGAAAGCAGAGAGATTTTTTTTTGACTGATGAACTTTTCCATTTTTTTCTTTCCCAAACTATGTTTGCTATGCAAATTGAGAGGGCAGACTATGTTTTCATAATATTTTATTCATAAGTACTGCTTTATGTGCTGTTAACATAAACACCTTAAAATTTTTAATAGTTTTGAGGACTTGATCTTCTCATATTTATATCATTATATGGAGAAATTTTCTGCATTTTAAAATTGCATTGTTACCAGAAAAGTATAAATAAAAGTTCCATGTTACATAGTGCTATTTTCTTGAATGATGAGACTTGCATCGATTTTATCTTTACCTTCTGAGCCTTTATAATGTAAGACATCACAGGTAAGATACTATTTATTTTGTGGCAAAAAGAAATAGACTTTCTATGATCATCGCTTGGAGCCATGGAAATTAATCTTATGCCACTGAGATCAAGGGGAAACCAGAGGCCTTAAGCTATGTGGTGGCAATGGGCCAGATCTTGATTCATTCTTGGAAGCCTCATGCACACTATTTCACAAGTGATACCTGGAGACCACTTTAAGAATATGTCATTTTAGTGTTAGGATTGTTCTGGAGAGAAGAATGTTTCAGGGGTGGGTGGTAAAGTTGTAAATAGGGACTGATGGACTGCTATCTCCAAAATCACACAGTTGTGTGCTCTCCACACACTTGTCAAAACTTGGCAGCAAAACACCACGCTTGGCCCAGATCAGGACTGGAGTCCTGCTGTGGAAGCAGATGGCTGGTGGCCCCTAAGTCATCTGCACTGGTACCAAAGTATTCTGCTCCGTTGGTTCTAACTTACAATACCACCTCCTAGCTCTCTGAAGGGAGCCACAGGCAACATGAAACAGGAGTGGGGGCAGGCACAGCATCTGGCATGGGACTCTGACCCTTTCTCCTTCTTCCAAAGTCTGTGTGGGAGAGAGGAGCTGCCTGAGGTCAGGAAGAGGTAGCGGAGGGCCTGAGATTGCTTAGGTGGAGCTGCATGCCGCCATCCTTTGAACAGTGGCCAGGAGACCACTTTGTCACCTGGTGATGAAGTTGGCTCCCTGCCCCAGTTTCTTCTTAGAATAGCAAATAGCATATAAGGTTCAGCATCCCTGTGAGGTTGTCTCCTAGTTTTTAATAATTCCTTGTATTTATTTAGTGCCTTTTTCTTCTCCCAAGAGCTAACTATAAGAGTTTTCCATATGTTACTTCAATAATCCTCATTAAAGCCCCGTGCCTGGGCTGGTTAGAGAACAGTGCTAATGGGGCCAAGGTCAGCACTCACCCTCTCACAAGCCCCATGTGAGCAGCCCCATTTGCACTAAGAACATCTATTTCATGGCCTTACTCTGCACAGCTAACCATAACCACTTTGTGACGACACAAAGATAATGAATGGGTGGTAGTAGTATTAATAATAATAATGATGATAATAATAATAATGGCAGCTAACATTAAATGAGTGCTTACTCTGTACCAGGTATTTCCTAAGTGCTTATCATATATTAACTAATTCATCTCTCCCCAAAACTCCATGAGAGAAGTACTATTGTTAGGCCCATTTTAAAGAAAAGAAAACTGAGGCCCAGGGAGTTAAGGTCACACCGCAGTTAACAATTAAAAGTCACTACCAACAATCTCCATGCTACACACGCCATAGACACCGTCCCATTGAACCTTTATGGTGGCATTTAGAGGTAGGCACTGTTACTTCCATTTTATGGATCAGGATACTGAGGGTCAGAGAGGCTAAATAATTTGAATGCTGATATTCAGTGGAAGAGCTGGAATTAGAAGTCTGTCTGCTGCTAGCACATATGCTGCTTTCAAGAAACTCCAGACGGCATTTCCAGTTCAGTTAAAGGAAATATATTCGTGAACAAGAGACAGAGGTTTAGAAGAGATGGAGAGACTTACCATGAGAGATGGTGTCCAGGACTAGCACACTTTTGGCCTTCCACTGCTGTGCCTTCTTCCCTACAACTACCCAACGGCTATTTCTTTTATCCCTATTCACATATCTCAGTCAGAAAGTAGGTCAACCCCGATGGCCACAGGGACAATGCTGGGTGATGGGAGAGAACAGCAGTTTACCCATCAGAAAATACGGATACCACAAGTGTATTATTTGCTTATTGGGCAGATTCAATAACATAGTCCATCTAAACCGTTGGGACGAAGCCAATGCTCAACAAATGTTTAAAAGACATCAACATCCAAAGAGCTTCTGCCTGTCACTTGAAACAAATGAGAGTAATTACTTAACCATTTCCCTCTCTGGAAGCACCATTCTCTTGAGAGAAGAATGGCCTCCAGAAAGCTAAGGCTCTGGTTTCGAACACATTTCGATTAGAACTCTGGCTCTGTCATTTCCTCCATGAACTTGAATGTGTTACTCGGCCTCTCTGAACTTCAGTTTGCTAATCTGGAAATCAAGATAATAATGGAATTTATGTCATAAGATTATTAGATTAAAACAGAAAATAAACATAAAGAGGCTCTCAATCAGAGCTCAGTAGAGGCAAACAATTATTGTTAAAGATCTTCATGGACACTAAAATATAAAACTCTGATGCTATTTTTCCATTTTTGTGAGATCACTCAGGATCTACAAATGGGAGTTCACTCGTGCTGTCACTCGATATCTGCAGATCTTCTTAACCGATCTGCTTTCTTAAAAGTGTTCATTCGTAGAGGGGAATTCTGATTTTTCAGCAGATAGAGTTTCAAAGTGCATTGGCAGGATGTGTTGGGTGCCTTGATTAATGGCTCAGTACACATTCACATTGGTAGTAATAACTAGCACATGTGTACTGGAAATCACACACAGCATACTGTGCACTCACCTTCTGAGAAATAGCAGCAAGATCTTAAACAGGGATGGTCTGGTTAGCTAGCTGTGATGACTGTTAACACTACAAATGCCAGCTTCTGGACTCTAAGTTCCTCATAGGTTAAATATCAAAACCCAAAGCAAGAAAAACCCCCAATTGTTTCCTGTATATTATCCTCACGTCAGAGAATGCAACCTGGGTGTGAACTCTACCCGAAAGCAATACTTGCACTGTGGTTAGCAAACCAGACTGCTTCTTCCTTCTAGTTTCACTTGACCTAATTAAGGATAGGGCACAGAATCTTGACCCAATGCTGAGATCCTTTAACAAGACATTCAATGTTAGTAGTATTCCATAACTTGCCAAATTATAACATAAAAGGTTAAGTGCTATTTCAGCAAAATCTAAGCTTCCGTGTATGGACAACATGCTAAGGTGCTAAGGCTGGCACCAAAAGGGCTTCAAATATCCCTTTCCCTCCAACCCCAAATACTATGCTGTCTCCTCAGACCTTTCACATCTGCTAAAAATAAGGAAAGGTGTACACCTAACCATCACTCAGGAGGCTTATGTTTGGAAATTTCTCTTCAGGGTGTCACAAGATAGCAAATAACCAAGGTAGGGACGAAAATATGGTTTCTTCACATGCTGTTATCTGCTGTCGAAGTATGTTTTTGATTCCTGTCCCACTATCACAATCTGGAAATATTTCTTACATACAAAAGAGTCAAGCCTATTGTGTAGAAGATGCCTGCACTCAAAACAAGAATATAAAAGAGGCAGTGGATGGAACAGGTCTATCAGGGCTGGGAGTCCAACTGAGTTTCATGTAAAGTTTCAACCACTCTATTAGCCTGCTTTGACTCCAGAAACTGTTTTCTTCAGGACTTCACTTCCTCCTCAATGAAACATGCATAAAAGAATCTAGCCAGAGACCTCTCATGTATATGATGAGCCTGAAAGACTTAAGGGCCTTATATGTAGTAGGGTTCAATATTTTTAATTCGGTGAACACATAATCTCTAAGTGCCCTGAGACTGAGAAATAGGCACCATGTGTAACCATCCTGGATGAGCTTATCAGTGAAGGGGTTATATGACACAACTCATGGAAAGAAGCCAGCACGGTGCCAGTGTGTCATGGGTACCCAATTAATGTTGACTGCACTGCCCATTCCTTAGGTATCTATTGTTTTAGTAGCACATCCAGGTTTTCGAATTTCAATTGTAAGCTTTGTTTAGTGGTAGGACTACAAGAACTACAGTGAGTGCCTTTGAGGTTGCTGGCTATGAACCTTTCCTTCAGAGAAGTTTATAAGTGATATCTAGCTGGGGTTCATGTGATTAGAAGGTTCCCCAGACAAAGATCTCATCAGATTCCCTCTCATGATTCATGGTTCAGGTCCATTATATAATCACATCTGGGAAGGACTCAGGGAGACAAGCTTTAAATATGGAGCTACAGAGATTGGCAAATTCAGGGGCCAGAGCTTATCCAAGAGTTGAGTTGGGAACTGAGACAAAGTACTCAAAAGAGAAGGGTCAAATATGTTGGCAAAAGGAAGGGGCTCAAAGCAAGATTGAACCAGGGTTGGATGGCAAATTCTAAGAGTCACAGCCATGTGTCCAGGGTAAGCAGGTTGCTCTCTTGAGCAATTATCTGGATTAGATGTGTGTGGTTGGTTTTTATGTGCCAGCTTTGTCTCGGGGAAAAGGCAGATGTGCTGCATTTAGAGTCTATTCTGGAAGGGATGGCATAAGAGGGTTTCTTCAATTATGATATACTGATGCCTCAGTATCCCCTGAGATGCTTATGAAAATGCAGGTTCCAAGGCTCCTCTCAGGCTTCAGGTATCAATGTGAAATGAAGCCAGGGACTCGGAATCTGTATTTTTGATAAGCACCCCCTCCTTCACACCCCCATTAGATATTTAAGAATTCTAAGGTTTTAAAACAACTGAAATATGGTAAAGTACAAGGAATTTAAATATAGGAAACTTGAGTTCTATTCTTGGATGTGTGATTTGGGAGTCACCTGACCTCACTTGAGCCTTAGTTTCTTCAGCTGTAAAATGGGGATAATGTATTTCTTCACAAGGATTGCTTAAGGGAAATGAAGATCGAAGTTGTCTGTAAATGCAAATATTTATAATTATCTCATTTCCAAGACAAAGGGAAATCTCAGAGACTACAAACCATTGTACCTACAATAGATCTGGGCTTTGTTATTCATCTCAGAATTGACCATGGTATATTCCTTAGCTAGGGGTCTCCTGAAGGCTCTTCTATGGTCTCTTTATCCAGCACTTATAATTCTGCCTGATGGTCAGTCTGAGTGCTGGCCTTGGGAGATAGACTGCTCATTTTTCAAATCCTGGAGTGGTGAGGGAGAAATGCTGTGAGGGGCTAGAAGTCTCAAGGGTCTGCTCCTCTGTGGGTGAATTCCAGAGACCTTTAATGTGCTAAGCTACTTGGGACAGTAGCTGGGGTTAAAATTAAGAAGCGAAAGAACAGGATTAGAGTCCCACGTGAGTTGATGAATTGGAGAAGTAGTCAGGAACAAAGGAAAGAACAGCTCAATAGGAAAAGTTCTGGATGATACATGGAGGAAATGGTTATTATCACAAACACGGGCTAAGCAACGTCCAGCCAAATGAGGACATTAAGCTGAAAATGATCCTATGAGGTCTGGTGGCCACTTAAAACATGAGTGTGAAAGTTGGCTGGACTAACTGATGCACAGTTTGCAGGAACCGTGAGGTAATCACCACTTTATCCTACCTTTATGAGACTTCTCTGTCCAGTTCTGGACTTCAGTTTGAGAGGCATGGAGTACTTGGACACAGTTCAACAGATAGAAATAAAAATGATGAAATTGTTGGAGAACAAGACTGTGAGGAAAAGCAAAAAGATCTGGTATTATTTAACCTAGAGAAAGAAAGCTAAGGAGAGACTTAACTCTTACAGTCCATGAATTAGAGTTGAGAGTGAACAATTTCTATTTGTATTCTGTTGAGTAAATAGGCTTAAGTTCAGTAAAAGGGATATACATTAAGGAAAAAAAAAACACATTTTTGCGTGTGTGTGATGAATCTTAAGAGTCTAAACAGACTCTAATGACAAGAGGAACCTTTCAAACTCTTACCCTGGGGCCACACCAAACTGGGGGATACGGATGTGACTAAAAGAGACTATTTAAACTATTTTGACTGGATTTGGAATCAGCCCCAGATCTAGCCCAGAGCTGTGATTTGGGGCAGGCAATTAACTTCTCTGGTCCTCAGTTCCTGTATCTAAAAAATAAAGGTAACAGGCTAGATGACCTTCAAGGTTTTCCTCAGCTATAAAAGTCATATTCTGTAATGTTCAAGAGTTATATGGTGGCTGTAGTAAACATGCTAAAGTTTTCCTTCCAATAAAGCAAAAACAGTAAACATGCTGAAGGGAGGGGTAGGGATTTGATCTGGGCTTAATGGGCTGATGACAAGGGTTGGGGTGGAGAAATCGCAGAGAGCTACAAGGCCCCTGTGGTGGACTCTCTGGCCCTGAGACAGATAAAGAGAACACAGGGTACGCCTGGAGTGAGGGGAAGCATGAGGGGTGCCAATAAGCTGCCTAGGAATGAGGACAAGGAGAGAAGACTGTGTTGTTTGAAGGACAAGCTGATGAAGATAAAGCGTTATAAGGGACCCAGCCAAACTCTAGGACTTGGTCTAGACTGGACAGCTGATGAGGCCACTCAAGGGACTGCCAGGAGATCAGGTACAACCTGAAACCAAGAGGACTGGGTCTGTAGTCAGGTAGGAGAGGCCCCAATACTTCAGAGACCTAATAGTCTGAAAGCACACAGACTTGGGAGAGACAGACTTGATTTCCATTTAGCCTCTGCTACTCATCACTCATGTGATCATGGGAAAGATGCTTATCCTCATTAGAACACAACTTACAAATAATAAAATGGGGATAACAGATATACCTCATGATATTTTTATGAGGATTAAATATGATTATGTGCCTGAAACATAGCAAGTATGGAAAAACTGCTGTAATTCTGACTTGGGCCTGGGAATGAAGTTAAGGCAGAAAAACTTCCGTTACCTCATGGTTTACAGAAAGAGCCTGAAACTTCACCATTACTAATGATCCAAAATTAAGCTTTTGGTAACCTGTTCCTCCTATCTGATCCTCAGGAATATTAACAAGGAGATAACGCCTTGTCCAAGGTCAGCCAGCAAGCTGTAGAGTTGTGACAGTTATTAAAGTCTTCTGGCTTCAAAATTATTGCTTTTTTTCCCTAACACCTATTTGGGAAAGAAACAGAAAAACATGGGAGACAGATTGATGCTTTAAAATTATAACCAAGTTACCCGAATAATGTGCGACTGAACATGTACTTTGGTCTGACTGCTGGAAGTTGTCTACTGACAGCCCCTTGTCCTTGAAAGGTTGCTAGAACCTAAGCCTCTCCTCCCATCCCCAGTCTGCCACTAACCCTGCCAAAACAAGCAAAGTCAGAACTAGATTAGCACAGTTTTCTGTTGGTCACGCTTACTGAATGAAGAGGATTCTTTTGTTTCTGTCTTTAAATAGAATCCTTACCACTGATCTGTAGACATCACTCTCTCCAGGAGCCTTTAATAAAACTGAAGATCATCACTGAGTCACTTAGCTCTTTTTTCCCTCAGAGCCAAGTAACTCTCTCTCTGATCTCTCCTTACAAAATTCCTTTCCAACCAGCAAAGCATGCCTCTGACTCTCCTCTCCTACTTTAGATACTGGTCCCAGGACCAGACATTCACTTCTAGTGAGGTGAGACGCGCTGCTTCGGAGCCCAGAGAATGACTCGCCCTGCCAAGCACTGACGTCACAGCTCCTTTCTCACCCCAGAATGCACTCAGACTCTCTCTGGGACCCTTTCTTGCTCTGAGATTATTAAAAAAAAAAAAATTAAAGAGATGGTATTTTCTTTTCAAAATAATTTAGAGTCCTGCTGGAAGCAAGGAATATGACTAAGTGATTTCTTAAAGTCCCTTCCAGCTACTGATTCACCAGACATAGACTTTTAAGCTGGAATAGACTGTCAAACTCTGGGCCAATTGTCTGATTTTTGCAAATAAGAAGAGTGGATCCGGAGAGGTCAAGAGTTGTGGAGGCTGCTTACTGCAGTGGGAAGAACATGGGATTTGAAGTTAGAAGTTCTGGGTCTGAGGCCAAACTCAACCAGCCGCATGCTGTGTGACCTTGAGCAGGTCATTAACCTCTACAGCTTCAGTTTCCATATTTGTAAAATGGAAACAGTACTACACACTCTACCTGCTTCCTAGTGTAGTTTTGAGGATAATATAACATGTTTCTAAAGGACAAGGCAAAATGTAATAAACTACTTTATCGACATGTTGTACCATTAAGTAGCTTGTTCAAGGTCACCCTGTGGTGGAACCAGGATCCTCAATTCCAGTGTCTTCTTGATATTTTTCCAATTCTACAGTTATAAGATTTTCTCATAAGCCACTATGCTACTTGATCTCCACATGCTTTCCTTTAAACCCCTGGATATATACATAGACTCAAACTGTGGGAAAACAGACGGGCTCAGATGGATTATAGACCAGCTTTCAAAAACTTGTGGATGTTCTCTCAAGCAGCCTTCCATGACATCATGGTTTTGGCCCTCAGACCTTGGATTGGTAGTTTCCAAGCTAGCTTCCCTGTAGCTTCTCTAACCAGTTTCATAACACCAAACTGGACACTGGAGATGGATATATGATAGCTTATAATGGATTCTTAGGCTACGGCATGTATCTTGAAGACTGAAATAGAATGAGAGTGAGCTACGAAGTGATAATCGATAGTTGAGTTCATGCTGGATAGAGATTTGGGAGCATGTTCAGTGGTAATAGGTGGTTTACTGTGCCAATTTGTGGCAGTCCACAGAGGAGAGGCAGGAGATGGCAGCTAGTCTCACAAATGACATGTGGGCCTAAGGTTTATGTGTTTCCATGGACCACTAATAGAAGGGGCCACTGGGCTCCGAGCCCCATCATCAGTATTAATGCATTGGAAAAGATCAACCATGCTTAATTTGGCCTCATATTAATCACAGGGTATAGTGAGTCCTCAGAAGGCTGACCAAAATCATCTCTCCCACTCATCAAGAGATGTCAAACACTGCCATGCTGATTTATATGGTCCTCTGGTACACTGGGGTACCTTTTTCATAACTGATGCCTCCCCAAGTTTGACACGGGATAGTCTTTCAGTTATTAAAGTTGTTTCTTTTCCAACAATGGTCTTTGGTCCCTGAAGAACACAACAGAGAAATCCTACTTCTCCCTGTCTTAAGCTAAAAAACATTCAAATTTTAGAAATAATGGTGAGGCCAAGCCTACCGTAAATAGAGAATATAGCTGTTTTCTCTAAGCAGTAAAAAAGAAAATTGTGTGTGCGTGGGGGGTGGGGAACACTGTGAGCCAGTTCAGCCAACAATTTCCATGTTAAAAAAAAAAAAGTTGAAGTTGGAGCCATGTGGTCTCAATAAAGTAGTAAAATATATTTTCTTTACCCTACACTTCATATGCCCATAACCTTCCTTTTAAATCATCTCTAACCAGCCCCAAATCACTGACCGCAAATCATTTGGTGGCTTTGGTCTCCAGGCAATGCAGTATGCTGGGGTAGACAGGGAGCCGCTCCCAAGAGTGCCCAGAGGGAGCTTCCGCTCCCTTGCCAGGCACACAGACCCCAGCAAAGCCCCGAAAGGGGTCCGCACCCAGATAGCACATGACATCATAGCTCAGTCATTCAGGAAAAAACTGAAACGGCTGCAGAATAGCACAACACTCCACAAACCACAGCGGGCAGATAAAGCCGAAGAACAGCTTTTCTTACGAAAACATGCACCAATGCCACAGGCAGCTGGCAGAGACACGTTTAATTACATTTACAGAAGCCCATCATACCCATCAGCCCCCACATCTTTGGAGGTGACCAGCCAGTGGGAAGGTCACTGAAGTCCATCTTTGAAATGGGAAAGCCAGGAGAACTAGAAGTTTATGTTGCTGCATTTCATAACGTGTGTTATGGCGAGATTTGACCCAGCTGTAAAACCACTTGGTAGGCTTTGAAAAAATTCCAAGTGAACTAGACCTCAGTGAGTAACCTATCTTTAAATTTATAGCTTGAGATTAAATGCAGGCGAAGGTGTGGAAAATCAATTATTCAATTCATGATTAATTTAAGAGACACAGAGCTTGTCCTCAGCATAAACAAAGCTCAGTCGATCGCCATCTGCCGTCACATCAGAGGACCCTGTCTTGTATTTTGCAAGTGCCATTTGAACTTTTACTTTTTATAAAGGAACTGTTCAAAGAGTTGTTATGTACACTTTGAGGGGATGGTGAATGGATTGGGGGTGCCTTTACGGTCCTCAGTGAAACAAAGTTTAATGTGTATTGGTAAAGTATGATGGAAGCTCATGGGAAAAAAATCTAGATAAAAATGCTATTTTAAAGAGTACTTAAGCATCAGCTTACACTAATTGCTAAAGTGGGAGTTTGAAAGCAGACTGCAGAATCTGCTATGAGACAAGAAGGATATGCCTGAAAATCCCCATGGACTTTTCTAATTTTAGCCCCAGAGAGCAATCATTGTTGCTAATTCTAGTGTGTGATTTCACCTGTGTGAAATGAAATTTTCTATATTAAAAAAAAAAAAAAAAAAAAAGCAAAAGCACACAACAAACAACACATGAAAACACTGGTGATCAAAGTAGTCTTGTCCCTAAAGGAACAATGAATAATTACAAAGTAGCTTGAGACACTGATGTCTAGTAACTATAAGCTTTTCAGAAAGATGTTATTTTCTAGCCTGGAAATGTATTTGGCAATAATCTTTTTCATCAGACACCATAGGATAACCTTCCATTTCAGTTAGGAGTGAGGGTAAAGTTCAAATGCATGCTCATAATATCTTCATGTAACCTCTATAGCAATGGTTGGAGAAAATGCAAGACTCTTGAGTTACTGGAAATCACCTGTTTGCCATTATGTGGGCAATTATAGCTAGAACTTGCTTTTTTAAAATTGCTAGGTTCAGCAGAGATTTCCCATGGATTTATCAGCAACAGAAATAAACATGCATTCCACTAAGCTCCAGTTGGAGGTGTGAGAAGTGCCATTTATTGAAAGTCTTTATCGACATGTGGACAGGAATTCAGTTTAAACTACCAGGATCTTAAAGTACATTCCAGTATCCTGATGATTTTCTTCATCAGAAGCTGAAAACAAATTTCAACCCCCTTCTCAGGTGGTCCTCCCCCTTGGCCCTGGCCACACACATCCCCTCTCTCCATCCAGAGCCTATCTGCTGTCAGGAGAGAGGTGACTTCAGCATCCTTGTACAGCTCAGGTGTCAAGGTCTTTATGCTTGTCGTGCATGCAGGCAGACTGAGGGAACTCTTTAAAAGTCATGTTGGTTACCTCTGGGTTAGCTAATTTCAAGAATTCACACCAAAACTGAATCTTTCTAAGACAGCGACAGCATGCTTTCCATAAAAACTAACGGAGAGTGTCCAGTTTTTCAGTTTAGCCTTTCCAGGGTAGATGAGTCATCAGGAATGCATTCTTCCCTATTGTATTCTGCCTGCCACTTGTTCCCTGAAAACCGCGGCCAACTGAATGCTAACGAGGACAGGGAGCTCAGGCAAAGGGCTGGGAGGAGGAGGCGAAGGCAGGCAGCACTGGAGCTTGTCGGACAAAGCACGGCAATCAAGCGGGGGCCCACCAAACCCCTTTCAGGGCCCTGAAGAGCGACAGGTGTGGAAACGCCCCACTCATCCCGGGGTGGGGGGCCCCCCCCAAGCCTGCCTGCTGGTCAAGGCTCTGCACGAAAGTCCGCTCGGCCCCCAGCAGCCGCGCCCGCTCTGCTGGCTTCCTCCCCCTCTGCAGATCACATTGAAATTAGAAGAGGAGCAGAAGCCACCCTGGGGCAGAGCGCTCCGGGCGTCTAAACAAGCTCCCAACCGAGAAGCTCCTCTCGAAGTATCATTAAAAAGAGTCAAATGAAAATAACTAAATACAATAGAGGGGAAACGGCGGGGACCGCCAGCCTCAAACCCTCTCTCCCATCCCCCACGCCATCGCGGACGGAGCGCATCCCCCCCCCCGCAGCGCGATCCGAGGGCGCCTCGGGGAGCCCCCCCCCGCCCCCCGGGGACCCCCGGGACACGCGGGTGGTACCTGCCTGCGCGCCGCCCGCGCGCTCTGCCCCTCACGGCGGGCGATGCTCTCCCCGGGGCCCGGCTCGCAACTCCCGGCTCCGCGCGCGGAAAACCGGCAGAGCCGCGCAAGCCCGGCCCCTCGCACGCGGCCGCGGACGCGCCGCGGCGCTCTCGGCCGGCCCGGCCCGGCGCGGGGTGGGGTGCGGTGGGGAGGGGGGACCGCGGGGAGGGGGGCGGCGAGGGGGGAGGGTGTGTCCAGGGGAGGAACGCGGCGGGCGCCCAGAGCCCACAGTCGGGGGGGCCGGACGGCGAGCCCTCATCTCCCCGCACCCCCAACCCGACCCCCTCGCACGCGTAGGGGCGTCTCCCGTGGGCGCTCGCGGGCCCCGTGGGGACGGCAGGAGCCGCTCCACCCGCGCCTCCCGAAGCCGGCTCGGCCGGGGCTCGCAGCCTTCCGTGTGACCGTTCGCTCAGTGGACCAGGACACCTGGGGGGATGCCAGGTGGTGACTGTTCTCCGTTTTCATCGTGACCTCCCCCACGCAGCATCTTTCAGTTACTCTCCACCTGCGTCGTTCCTCGGGAATCAAGTGGCTTCCCTGATGCTGCCTCACTGCAAAGCTAAGCATTCGGAGCTACACGACACAGGAAGACCCCAGAAAAGGCATGCCCAGAGAAAATCTTTTGTTGTGTGTTGTTGCTAATTTTTAGGTTGAACAAGTCTGCCGTTGATCAAGTCTTTCCACCAATATCTAGGATCACAGCCAAGCCTGCGACTCACTGAGAGCTGACCATGTGCGTGTGTCTGGTGGTTCCACAGCCTTTCTTTGCAGCATGATGTCATAGTGACTCAGTTACCACACAGATATTATAGAGACACACAATAAGAGACAAGAACCAACCACTTAAGACAGACCTGCTTACCGATGAAAACCAACTGGCAGACAGGGCCTAAGTTTCAAAAAATTTAAAAGGCGATTTCAATACTTCCATTGTTTTCTGTTCTCAAGTCACAGAACTGCCTGTAATTGGTCAGTCTGGGAAAGAGACACCCAGGATTGTATTTGAAAATTTTAAGGAAGAGACTCATCAGGAACGAACGAAGCTATTCATTTTAGTGCACCACATAAAATGTCAAAAACATGGCAATTTCTTGAAGTCAGTTGGAAAACATATCAGAAAGTGTGTTCCAGAAACAGAATGACGATGAGCAGTCCAAAATCGAGAATAGTGTAACAAATACTTTTTGATATGAAAATAAAATGTCAAGAGCGTTTACTATATAACTTTAGTTCATTCTTATTATTCTGAGAAAGTGATGAGTCATGAAATATCGAAGTGTTTCTACATTATTATATGTTACTTTTCTACGGGAATCACCAAAAAGTAAGAATGACTTGGCTTTAAAACTGAAAATATTACAGGTTTGGCAGGTTCATTCTCTTCTTGTATGTCAGTAAGTCCTTTTATTTTGTAACTCCACACTTTATTTGTAGAGTTTTACTAGTGCCACTGAATAAGAGTCGAGTATTTGTGTTCATTTGAAAGGCATTTCTCTGTAAAGCAGGGTGGCCTTGTTGGGTGGGTCTCTCTAAGATACATTTCAGATCCTAACCATCTTTCTCACCCTCAGGAATAATCTTTTCTCTGTGAATCAGGGGAAACATTTTATTGTTTAAAATGCCCAGGCAAAGGCGGAAGGAAAAATCAAGGCTGGGGGTTCAGTATGTGGTCACCATGAGCACAGGAACTTAAGTAGCCCCTTCAACTGCCTTTGCTAAAACTGGACATTTTTGAAGTCTGAAATTTAGTTGAGATATTCAATACATTAAATGTCTTAGTCAAAGATGGCACTCCCTTCAGTGGTCCTGTTTACTTGTGCAGATGAAAATGAAGAAATAGATGAAGTTTCTGCAGTCCTACATTGTCTACACGAGGAGGCTACCTTTTGGGCGGCAGCTAACAATGGGGCCAAATGTTCCTACAAACTCTGCCTTTTGTGTGCCTGTCCATTTGCTTGTACTCAAATGAGAACTATCCTAATGCTGAATGTTCTGTAGAGTTTCTTGGGTCAGGAGCGAATAGTGACAGTCTTCTCAATGTGCATGATCTATGGGAGCAGGGATGGCTGATTGTGGAAAATGCAAATATCCTGGGCCCAACTCAGAACTACTGAATTAGGATCTTTCTGTCTGACGATTATGACATCAACTTGTGTGCGTGTGTATGTAACTGAATGTTTTGAATAAGCGATGCATTCACATAATTTCAATAAAGATGTATACACTGCAGTCTCTATCTTACCACTGTTTCCCATAGGTCTAGTCCACACATTCCCTTGCAGGTGGCCACTGATATTAGCGTTTTCTGTGGACTTCCAGGTTTCTTTATGCACATACCTGCAAATATAATAAATTTCTGCTCTTCTTTATTTCTTAAAAACACTCTTGTAGAACTATCCATTCCCTTAAATGTTTATTTAATCAAGGCCCTACCAATAGATATTTGAGTTCTCTCCAATATTTTTCTACTAAACAATGTTAACGGACTTCCACATAATATTTTACACTTGTGCAAGTATATGTATAGTATTAATTCCACAGTGGGATTCCTGGATTCTGCATTTCTGATTTTGATAGACGTAGCCAAATTGTCATTCAAAGGGCTAGACCAATCAACACTCCCACTAACCATGTTGACTAGTGCTGGCTTCCCCATGGCCTTGCCAACAGACAATGTAATCAAACCTCTGGGTGTTTGCCAATCTGATAGGTGAAAAATGGATGTCTCAAGATATCTTGCATATCTGATTTTGAGTGAAATTGAGCAACTTTTTCCTATGTTTAAAAGTCTATTCTTTTTGTCATGCCCTCTCTGTCTATATATTTCTTCCACATTCTATTGGATTCTTGGTCTTTGTCTTTATAGATTTCTTGAAGTTCCATGTATACTAAGAAAATTATTCCTTCGTGTTATGAGCTACAGATTGTTTTCTTATTTCATTACGTGTCTTTTGACTTGACATATGATATTTTATGGACATGCAAAAGTTTCTAATGTTTATGTAGTCAGAGAAAGTATGTAGAAAAGCCTTTCCTAAAGTATATGCTCTTGTGATTTAATATTTTTTCATTTAAATATTTGGTCTATTTCTATTTTTTTCTTATTTTCTTTATAAGGTATTAAGGTATGGTTCCTGCTTTATTTTGTTTCAATTAATGATCTCGTTGCTCCACTACCATTTATAAAAATTATTTAAAAATTTAAAAATTGTTTTTAAAAATATTTAAAAAAAATTATTATCAAGTTTCATTTATGTTGTGGCACCCAAAAGGACTTCCACCCTTTTAAAGGCTGATTAATTCTCCATTATATGTGTATACCACATTTTCTTTATTCCTTCATCTGTGGATAGACATCTGGATTGCTTATACCTCTTGGCTGTTATAAAACATGGGTGAGCAAATATGTATTCAAGATCCTACTTTTAAGTCTTTTGGACATATACCCAGCAGTGGGATTGATGCATTACATAATGTCTACTTTTAATTTTTTGAGGAACCTCTATACTGTTTTCCATATAGCAGTCACACCATTTTACATTTGCACCAATATTGTACATGGGTTCCAATTTCTCCACATCCTTGTCAATACTTGCTATTTTCTGTTTTTCATTTCTCTCTCTCTCTGTGTGTGTGTGTGTGTGTGTGTGTGTGTGTGTGTGTGTGTGTGTGATAGTGGATATCCTAATGTGTATGAGGTGATATCCCATTGTGGTTTTGATTTGAGTTTCTCTAATGATTAATGATGTTGAACGTTTTTTCCTATGCTTGTTGTCCACTTTAATATTATCTTTGGAGAAATGTTTATTCAAATCCTTTGTCCATTTTTTAATTGGGTTATTTTTCTTGTTGAGTTGTAAGAATTATTTTATAGATTATGGTGTTAATCCTTTATCAAATATATGATCTGCAAATGTTTTCTCCTATTCCTTAGATTAGCTTTTCACACTGTGGATTGTGTCCTTTGCTGAACAGAAGTTTTTCAAGTTTGCTGTAGTCTCAATTGTCTAATTTTGTTTCTGTTGCCTGTGGTTTGCCTTCTTACCTCCTTATAACAGTAATCTTTTACCTACTATTTTGAGATGCCATTGTTAACATGTATTAAATTTCTATCTAGAGTTGAGCCTGTGTCTGGACACTTTATTCTGTTTCCTTGGTTCATCTCTTAGTTCAACTGCCACTACCACACTTTTAATTATTGAGACTTTTAAATTTAATATCTCATGGGCCTAATTCTCTCAATTTTCTTCTCTCTCAAAGTTTCCTGTTTGTTTTTCCCTTCGAACTTCAGAGTAAACAAACAATAATAACATTAGTGGCCCTATTACTATTTATAAAGCTAGAATTAAATTTAGGCAATTAACATATAATCAACATCTTTACATTGTCCAGATTTTCTAGCCAAGAAAAAGTAGATCTTTTCATTTGTTCAGATCTTATTTTGTGGGCTTCAGGAATGTTTTACAGTTTTCTTCATATGTACCTTCCCATTTAATGTTACATTGGTTCCTAGTTATTTTATCCTTTTATTACTATTGTAAATGGGGTCTTTTCTCTCATTACATCTTCTTACTGAATATAATCAACTAATTACAGGGTATTTATTTTTTACTATTTTATTTTACTAAATTATCTTATTGTTTATAGATATTTCTCAATTCTCTTATATTTCTAACCAAATAATATCATCTGAAAAAAAAATTAACTTTCTGCTTTCTTATTTTTATTTTTAATTTCTTTTCTAATTTCATCATTTATTAGGTCTAATAAATGTTAAATAACAGTAATGATAGCTGGCATTCTTGTCTTATTTTTGATTTTAGTAGAAACGCCTCCAGTGTTTTTGTACTCGGCATGGAATGAACTTTGGCCTAGGAATGATATATTTTATAATGCTAAGGAAATATTAATTTATCATTGTTTCATTGAGGGCTTTTTACCTGGGTCAAGTATGACTATTGGCTTTTGTCCAGATGCTTTTTTTGTTATTTTTAGAATAATCATATAATTTTTCTCCTAAGAGATATTAATTTGATAGAACATAGTTATTTGGTAATAAACTACCCTTGCATTCCTAAAATAAATTCCACTTAATCATAATAATTTTAAAAATGTGCTTATAGATGCTATTTGCTAATATTTTATTTAAATTTTTATACTTATTCATAGTGGAGATTTTGATAACAATTTATTGTTTTATTGCATTGTGAGCACAGAATGTTATCTGCATTATTTCTCTCTTTGGAATTGATTGACTTTTTGAGGCCTAATTCATGGTCAATTTTTATGTATGTTTCTTGGTCACTTGAAAAAATGGAGGTGTCTATATTTTCAGGGTACAGAGTTGAATAAGATACATCTTATTGTTATTTATGTCTTCTTTATACTTCAGATATTTTATCTTGATTTGTCATGGAACGAGAGAGTTTTCATTTCTGTGTATTTTCCCTTGCATCTTCTATAATTTCTACTTTAAAAGGTAGCTGTCTGTTATTTGGTGACTACATGTTCATAATTGTTACATCTTCATATTGAGTTTTATCACGGAGTATTACAAAATACCCTTTTTCTTATTTATTTGTTAACTTGAATTTCCTCTTATCGGACACTAAGGTTATAACCTTACTTTATTTTCAGTTTCCTTTGCCTGGTATGTCTTTTCTTATTCTTGCACATTCATACTTTCTGAATTGCTTTGATCTACATATGTCTCTATGTACAGGATTTTATTCTGTGATATAATCCACTGCCTCCATCCTTGCTCACTGGGTTTCTGCATCAGGTGTTGCAAAACAATGGATACAGTTTTCTGGTATTTCTATTCAAGTGAGTTTTTCATCTGCAGAGAGAGAATTTTTTTCCTAGTGCTTTGGGAGATCCCAACATCTAGTTTGCTTATATGCTATTTCATGAACAAAATGCTTGTATCTGTCATTTAGGCATAAAGATTTAAAGTAATTTTTTCAGGAGTCCCTGTTATTTCTATAATAGAGTAAATTTAAACAACTATTTCCAGATTCAGTTTTAGCATGATTATTATGGTAGTGATAAAAATGATACTTTACTTGGGCAGCTGACACATGATCTCTTTTGATCCTTGCAATAATACTGAGTATGGTAGAGCAGGGAGAAATTGAGGTAAAGCTTCTCAAACTTTTATTTTCTCATCATATCTTACACAAGTAGACGATTCAGCTTTCAGGTACACTACAGAAAGGCCCTCGTGCTGGAAGAGGTGTTTTCTAGGGCCCAAAGGACAGAGTTTCAAATTAATAGCAAGTAATACCAGGTTTACCTCTCTTCCGAAAATGCTAACATCGTTGAAACACTGAAGAGTTTACTTAGGGAGGCCATGGAATCTGCTTCTCCATGGGAAACTTTAAAAAATAAAAGAGATTCTCATCTCTTTCAGGTGATTTGAGTGTGGCCTCCTTCATCCACAATCTCATAAAAAAAAAAAAAATTCAGGAATCCAGTTGATCAAACTTAGGCCCTAGAAGTATGATCTGTCAGGAGACGGTTATCAATGATATTTAGGTTTAAAAGCATAAAGTGGTTATGAAGCAAGGTGCTACCTAATGGAGAAAATTAAGTAAGGTAGGGACAGGAAGGTTATGATCAATTTCAAATAGCCTCATGTTAAAGGAAACATAAGAATTTCCACATTTCTTTCTGGACTGAGAGAAAAAAGGCAAAGGCGAGAGGATACATGGACATCTTTACAGTGAAACACCTCAGAATTATGTTTTTTTCCTAACCAGAAATTCCCGAGTTGTCCCAAGATTCAACATTTGAATGACGCCGATGAGTAAGATGTTGTTTGAGCAAGACTGGAATTCTGAGCATTCTTAGAAGCTTCATAAAAATCCCCAAATGATGGACAAATGCTTATGTTGTGGTCATGCAAAGAAAAGTCCCCTCGTGATTTGGGACTGAGTTTGTTCGTTTTGTATTTATAGTATCTACACCGAAGGAATGTCGAGTTTGGCAGAGGGAGAGGATGAGGAAGTAGAGAGAAAGCAAGGAACGGAGAGACCAGGTTTTGACTCTGTGTGTGTGTCTGAGATAGATATAGATATAGACAGATATAGATATAGATGATATAGATAGATATAGATATAGATATATATGAGAGAGAGAGAGATCCTAGAGCCTATGGAGTATGGGGAAAGGGAGTGTTTGATAGTTTGTTTTTAAAGCAGAACCTTCTTCAGGTCTCTAGTGTGGGAGAATGACTGGAGGAATTTTACTTTCCTTATTAGCAGCACCATCTGTTTACAATGAAAGCTTGGCTTCTACTTTTTGGCCCAAATGAAAGCCCTAGGGTGCCCATATAAGTCAAACAGATGAAGCATGTGTTCGCAGACCTGAAGAATCGCCCTCTTTTCCCTGCACGGGGCTTTTATGGTAGATTTACGCAGCATGTTATCCCTACATAAATTCAGGATGACAAGCTTCCGAGAAACAAAGGTGGGTCATAGGTCACTGGAATTCACAGCCCAGGCAGCTCATCTGCCACCTAACGAAATGATGGACCCCTGGGGTCACACTTGCCAAGAGAAAGGTTGGCAAATGGCAAGAGAGCCATACTTTTCACCACTTGTCATGAGATTCTTACACATTTGGGAGAGAGATTTACACATCACAACAAGGATATATAGAAATATAGTCTTCAAATAATTGCTAAAATTGAACCCGTGTTCCAGATAAAAAGGCACATCTCCATGAACAGCAAGCATAAAGGGAGCAAACGAGAAAATTTTTTAGCACCAAAATATCAAACCCATGGTGGAAGGTGGAGGGTAGAAGGCAAGGAGTTGAAAATAGGAGCCAGTCATTCTGCCTTTCTCATTCTGTTTTGTGCTCTGTCATTGTCCCATGTGGGTTTCCATAGCTTTCCACCTAGGGGCTGGAGATTTTCTTCTTTTACGCAGAAATAAACTTTGAACAAGGATTTGTAAGGCAATGGCAACAGTGAATAAATTGTAAGTCTTGACAATTTTTAGAAGTGATGAGAGAAGTTTTACATAACAATGTTATTTGCATACCCTTGGATCAATCAAGTATTTATTCATTGTTTATTGAACCCAGCCTCTGCTGGAAGGTCCAGGCCTAAACTGTCAGAGGTTTATCAATGACTAAGGAAGAGAAACAAAACTAAACAAACCTATACACATTTGAAACAGATGCACAATAATTACGTATCTGCTAGTCTGCAATGTGGTTTTCAAGTTGTGTGCATCAGAATAAAATGGGCCTTAATAAAATGTAGATGACCTGGCTCTACCACTTGGATTCAGAGGGGCAGGGGAGGGACCAGGAATTTATATTTTAAAGCAGTATCCTCAGTGTTTCAATAGAAATAAATCTCAAAACCTACTTTGAGAATCACTAGTCTGAAATACTGCTTTATTAAAAAAAGAAGTGGGAGAGAAATAACATTTGTTGAGTTCTTACTACCTGCAGCTTTTGTACACAACATGTTTAATTCTAATAAAAATTCTGTATCCAAAGTTTAGTCAGAGTTTGCATCTAAAGTCTGGACTCCTCTCTTGACAAGTATGCTACCTCTTTCTGAGATGGGAGAAAGTCAGGGCAGTTTGCACAGCCTGGATGTGGTGTGTGCTTCTGTCAGCCTGTCTTCCATAAGCCAGCTTCCACATGGCCCCCAGAATTACCTAGCAAATGCAAATCTGATCATGGCCTAACATTGTACTATCTTTAGTATAATGTGACTTACTTTTTTATCAAGCAATATAATTTAGACATCTTTTTGGTTGGGTTCCCTGGTTTTTTGCCCATTGGAGGACAATTTTTTTGGAACTGCCATTAATACAAAAAAAATTAAGTATCATTAATCAAGCCTGTTGAGTACATTGTTAACTTGAAGCTGGGGTGGTTTGTGGCTTGGATTTATTTAATTTTGCTCTGTTCCATGCACCAGGCTGTGTGTTTTATCCACTAGTCTTGAACATTTATGCTATGAGTCAAGAAAATGTGTGGATGGATTTGCACAAACTCATCACCATCACTGGAAAAGTTTAAAGTGCACATTCTGCTGATCGTTGGTTAGCAGAACTATATTTTTCGTTATATAACAACATGTTTTTTGTTTAAGACTAAGTTTGGTTACAGTTGTAGCTGATGTTTTTGAATGCTTACAGAAGACTAGGCCTGGGGTGAACCCAGACCCCTGGATTCTGTTTTATTTTTGTTTGTTTTTTGTTTGTTTGTTTGTTTGTTTTTAAAGGAATCTATCAGCCACAAGGTTTAGAAGTGTCAGTTCAATCTTAATCAACTTCTCAAATATTGTGTTTATAAAATAATCATGGAGCTTATTACATGTTATGAATACAGATTCCTTAGCCATTCTCATTCCCCACTGTTAAGGCACCATCGATCTGAGATGGTTTTATTGAAAGATTCCCCACCGCAGTGTGAGAAATAGCAGATCCCCAAACTTCTCCAACTCTATTGCTGTCAGCCCAGTCTAAGCCACCATTCTTTCCAACCCAGACAACTAAAGAGCCCACCCCACCTTGGCCTGTGACTGGTTATCCCCACAACAGCAGGTATCAACTTAACATGCAGATCGAGTTAGGTCACTCCCCTGTTTAAATAACTAAGTGGCTGCTCATTGAGATTAGATTAAAAACAAGTCATTTAAATGCTCCATGGGACATGCCTGATGTGGCTGCTGTTTGCTTCTCCAACTCTCCCATCTTCTTTCTGTATAGCAATATTCTGCTTTTCTTTCAGCTCATGGTCCATATCATTTTTTTTCATACTTAGGGCCTTTGTACCAGTTTTTACCTCTCCTTCAAGTCTTAGCAATCAGTCATCTATCTCCACAGAAAGTCTTCTTTCACATAAGACTCTGCCTTCCTATTTTGTGTCTTTGTATAAAGCAACTCTCACAAACGTGTTCATATCTGTAGGTCAGCACCCACTGTAGACCTGGCACACAATAGCTACTACTCATGGCCTGGGCATGGCTGGGCATTTACCTCATTTAAAAACTATATATGTGTACTAAGTACCCAAATATGTTGGATGTTGTATTAAGAGTATATTGAAAATTATTATTGCCCCAGAAATCTGAAAATGAATCTGAGTGTAACCATGTGAAAATAGAGTGTATAAGGATTTATAAAGACCTAACAGATGATGCAACTAAGAAATTAAGCAGGAGAAAAGCTTGTGAATAAACACAGGTATATCTCCTAACAGCCAGTATCTACCTTGGAGGAAAGAATGTGTTCTCATGGCTGGGCAGAGGTGACAGCAGCATTTTTGATTCCTGATGTTATCTAAGAGCTTCAAACCATGAAGAAGTGAATACAGCCCCTACCCCACTCTATCTACCATATTTAGAAGTGATTTCTGCATCTCTTCCTACTATTTGAATATGACTAGTTTTTCAAAATTCTTTCTTTTTGTACAATGAAGGGGGCTAACTAATGACTAAGACAGGTGTGTAATAAAGATTTTTGAGATGCACTGAAATATTATTCTTGTGGATTAACTGTAAGAGTATGAGGTTGTGGTAACAATCATAATAGTTATCCTTTATTGGGAGAAATTATTATTGATATACCAGACTTTACATATATCATTTATTTCTCACAGTAGCATTGTAAGGTTGGTTTTATAACTACCCTCATTTTTATAGTACAGGACACAAAAGTTTGAAGGAATTGAGTAACTTGCTGAAAAGCACATGAAAAATAAGTGAGAGGCCAGTATTCAGCCCCAAGGCATCTGATTCTTACTGTAGTCCTGGCTCTTAGTCATCTCATCATAGTTCTTTCTTGAACTCTAACAGATTGCATTAGGTTGTTGAGCCTCCACACCTTAATTGCCCTTGCTTCCTGTTCTGGTGACTCAGGAGCTGCGAATACTATGAATCCAAAAGTGAGGGAACCCATCTCAAAATGCAATTTCCCCCCAGTGGACTGCTTGCTTAGAAGAAACCAGCTTATCTACTGGTAGTTAATAAGCAGGTTCTAGCATTATGAAAGGGAAAGCAGACGACTTTTCTTGGTGTCTATATCATTTAGGATTCTGCTAAGCTGTATATAACATCTACCCTACCCACCTCCCAATTAAAAACAAAAGGCAAAAATGAGTGAATTACAAATTAGACCAGCCAGACATTTATGCCTCTGTCATGCAAAAGATATAAAGTTAGGATGCTTGGTTCTGTCATGGCATCTCAGTATCTACAGGAATTCAAGATTCCTTCTTTCTTATTATTCTGTCTTTATTCTTATGTAACCTAATTTCTAAGATTGTTGCTTGAGTACTAGTCATCATGTCCCTATTCCAGCCACAAAGAAGGAAGAAGCAGGTGAGAAAGACAAAATATGTGAGTCAGCCATCTTTTAAGGTACCCACAGCACTTCTGCTTGCATCTCCCTGGTGGTCCAGACTTAGTCACATGGCCATACCTAGGGGTTAAGGAACCATGTAGCTGGTTAAACTCAGGGGTTCTACTACTTGAGAAATGAGGGAGAACTGGAGTTGGGGTAAGCAATCAGCAATCCTGTCACGGGTCTCCATTCTAGAGTCTCTTAGGACATCTATCGCAGTTATTCCCAAACCTTTAGAATCTTAAGAATGCTAAAGATTGAGATTTTTGGAACTACTGTTAACATTTCTGGTTTAGTAGATTTGGGATGGGGCCCAGTAATCCTCATTTTCCTCAAGTAGCGTATCTCCTCACTCAGTGACTTTGATGCAAATGGTTAGGGACTCACTAACCTCTTGAGAAATACCATATAAGGTTCCAATTAGAAACCAGGAGTAGAGAAAAGAGGGTATGATGAAATCTGTATAGTTATGTACATTATTTAACCTTTCTCTCTAGAAACTGGTTTCCCATCTGAAAGAAATGCAAGTAAATTCTCTTTTGTACAAAAAGAGGATGAAGTCAGCAAAATTTTCTTTTGGGATATCTTTCAAATTTAAGACCCAATCTTTAAGAACTATCTAATGTAGATTTTTTTATCTTTAAGGCATGAAATTGGAAAAGGCTTTTACCATCTCAATAGATGCATGCACCTATTAGAATCCCTTCTCTAATCTCAACCCCTGGTCCAGAGAATTGAGGCCTGTTAGGGACTGTGGACAATTAGGAACAGGGCTGCACGGCAGGAGGTGAGCAACGGGGGTGGGTGATGGGTGGTGAGGACTTGCCAGGAAGCTTCATCTGTATCTGCAGCCACTCCCCAGCATTAGCATCACTGCCTTGGCTCAACCTCAGATCATCAGGCATTAGATTCTCATAGGAGCACTGGTCCCTGACGCTAAAAGGTTTGGGGACCACTGCTCTACATGACTTAAAGTAGAAAGAAGTTAGGGTGGGGAGTATACAAAACAAAGGCTGGATATTCATGGTTACAGATTCCTTGGTTACAAAATTAAGATTGACTCCTTGCAATACAACCCAGTTTAAACTCGTGGCCAAAAGAAATATGTGAAGAATAGGCAAAAAAATACTGTAGCAGTTATCAAAGCCCAAGGACTGTAGAAGGGAGAGAGGGGTGGGGGGAATGGTAACGCTATCATTCCTTCTTTAACAATCACATCATAAATAACTTTCCCCAGCTAGCAACAAACTCTTTTCATCCATAACTTGAAGGCAGAGACCTCATAAATTGACTGGGATATTCTTCCCCCGTTTGACCACAAAGCAGTGATTATTTAAAACTGAAGGCTCCTGTTGATATGTTTTTCAGAGTGAGTCACTGGTGGGATTCAGAACAACTGACATTCATTGCTTTGGTGACTGACACCTCGAAAATAATGCAAGAGGAATCACAAGCACCCCTTTTAGTTGGGGTACAGACCCTTGGTCTTTCAGATGTCATCTCAGACATATCTGAGTTTCGCCCTGCAGATCACTACCATTGCTGTGTGTCCAATCTACCATCAGTGAAGCTGTTTTTGATTATCTAGAGGATGAATGTAAAAAACAAAACCTAATCCAAGAAGGAATGTAAATTCAGTCTCTCCATGCCCTGTTGAAATGTAATGTCAGTACTTAAGAATTCCTTTTGCCACTAAATGGACTTGGGCCAGATACTGACACTTAGACCTCAAATTCTGTTATTCCTTGTGAAATTGTAATGAGAATGTCTTTATGATTAACCAAAGTATGTATGGATAGATGGTAATGAAGATAAATCAGTTTTTCCTTGCCTGGTACCCAAGCCCTAGGTGGCATAGGCTACAACAGAGCTTTAAAAAAATAAAAATCATATATTTATTTTCATGATGTTTGGACAGAAAATGGGTGAAACTAAAGCATGGACATGATTTCTATTCTTAATGTCTTTTATATAAATTTTTAAAAGTAATGTCTTATAAAATTTTTTTTACCTATCATCTTCTGTAGGAATTAGGGTAAAAGTACTCAAAAGACACATTGCAAGAAATAAGACCCAAACCTTACATATAGCAGTTTATTTCATTCCATTAACCTAATTCTTTAATTATGTAACACTAATCAATCACCCTCTTCATATCCATGGACTAGATCATTGGCTCCAGCTATCCCTCATGTTTGAAAAATCTTGAGCCATCATGTTTTAAATACCTACAGCTTATCAACAATATCACGGCTGTTGCTTTTTATCCATGCATTCAGTTTTGATAAATTCAAATTGCTCATTGAAATGGCAATGTCCCACACTGTTGTGATTTACCCTGCAGGGCTATGGAGAAACACATGCTTTTGGAAAGAAAAGAGGCCTTTGTTATTAGGATTGATTTCATTTTATTATATTTTTGGCTCCTTTTTCAGCATTAGGTTTCTTATGATCTTAAAAAAAAATACTAGTGAAAAATATACCCAATTTGGTGGACAGAATGAGGACCCAAGCCCATCTGGAAGTGTAGATGAGCAAAGAGGGTTCACTACGCAAAAACAAAAGCAAAATAAGACCATTTAATATACACTTGTAAAAGTATGCATGACACTTATAAAGGGGTTTTCACCAGAGTTCCATTTGCTTATTGCTGCTTTATGGTTTTCCAAATTGGAGAAAACTATTTCAAACATGTATGATACACATATGAGCAATTTCCAGGGAAGAGGAAATCTTTGGCTAAAAACCATCCAGTGGCCAGCCAGAGTAGTTGCTCCCTCCCTTTCTTGGTCTGTGGGGGCTGTCATCTGGGGCTTCAGGATTCTCTCTAGGCAGCACTGTCACTGTCACAGGCCTCCCATTAATTCATTGCTATTATTACTTTTTAAAATAGAAGTAAAAGAGTCTCTACGGTGTCTTTTTTAATAATCCTAAAGTCCAGAACTTTTAAGAAAAAATGGTTAAGACCGATGTAATGCTTATGTGATAGGAAAAAAAAAAAGACGAGAGGCAGAAATCAAGCCAAGAGGTAAAGAAACTTCATTTTCTTCATGAGACTGGAGATTCTCTGCTAGAGTAAAGGCGCCATCCACACAGACAGATTTACATCTGATGCTCATTACTTATGACATTACTTAAGCAGAGAAAAACCAGCTGAAACCAAATTTTCCAGCCTTTAAATAAATTCTCAGTTACAAACCAGAAGAATAACACTATTAGTTCTTCAGGGCAACTGGATTGGAATTGTACAACTCGAGTTTCTTTTCACAATGTTGGCATGACTTTTCAGGATCTATGTATTATTTATGTGGCACCACTACCATGTTTTAAACTAATCTTTGGATATATGCCATGAATTAGTCTAATCTAATTCTCCCACTCTTATCCATAATGAGTTCTAGTGTTCATAGCCAGCATGACTTGGGGCACACTCTGAATCTCCTGGAAGACTTGGGGTAACCCCAGTGGCTCATTATTTCTAATTACTTTATATCTGAATGTGTAGTACTGAGCTCACTCAACAAACCAGCCAAAGGATGTAGGATTCTTCCCTCTACCACTTTCCTCTCAAATATAAATATGTATGTTTCACAACTAGACCCTTGCAGCCAAAACCTAAAACCTACATCGATTTCTGGCAATGTTATCTGGAATACAGGATGTAGCACAATTAACTGTAGAGTGTTGACACACATCCAAAAGATGAGCAAAAGATGATGTGGATAGGTAAAGATTAGGGCTGGGGCAGGATATAGAACTGGGGGAGTTCTGAAAAGAATTACGATCTATGCTTTTTGATACAGCACAGTCATCAAAAACATATGGTGCCTCAGTCAAGGCATTTCCTTAGCAATATTTCAGTGTCTTTATTCATATTGGGCATGGAACTAGGGTGAACATGTAGTCTAGATTTGCCCAGCACTTTCTTGTTTTCAGCACTGTGACCTGTGTCCCCAGAAATCCCCCAATCCTAATCAAAACCAAGATGATTGGTCACCCGGCAGGGATACACACACAGGCATTTGAAAGATGTAAATGCATACAATGCATTTCAAAAAGTGACATTAGAAATTAGTTTTTCTGTCATGCCATATCCCAGAATATTTTTATTGTTCTCCACCTGTTACTGGAGAAACTGGTAAGGAAAAGGCATTCAAGAAGCAGAAATTTCAGCCACGACATTAGCAAGATGGACCTCTTTATGATAGAAGCCTGGTCGTTCTGAACACTAGACGGGGATAGTGCATTTGAATTCCATGATTTCATAGACACCAACCCTAATGTACACACATCCATTTTTCTCATGCACCCCCTTCTAAGGAAAATTCTGTACCCTTCTGTTTGGCTCTGGGCCCTCAGAAAAGACTTTCAGAACTCAGCTCTGTGAAGCAACATGCAAACCTCTCCTTTCTAAACCTTAAGAGCTTCTTACAAAATAAAAGAAAAATTGTTTTCATTAAGATATTTTTAGTGACACATCTCTGTTTCCCTTGGATGGGCCGCCATGTTGAGACACACGTCAAAGCAGGTGCAAAGCAATCTGGTTTAATTCAGTTTACATTTGGGAACAAATGCCTTAGATATTGGACCCAAAGAATAATGCACAGCTGCATCTTGAATAAAATCATGACAGCAGAACAAAGCCAAGAAATACTTTCACCATGTTCAGCTGTTGAAAATATGAAGCAAAGGAGTGGCCATAATGGTTCTTGGAGTGTCATTTCCAAATCACATAAGACTGTGGAGGTTTCTCTGGGATTAGAGTTACCATGGTGGGAGAAATTGTGTACTAGGGGCTGGAGGGATCACGGGAACTAACACATGGAAATGGCGTGTCATATGAGTTCTCCTAATTAGAAGAAGCTGAAGAGATGATCTTAGAAGCTATAGGCTGAGGATTTTTTTTTTTTAACTTAGATTTCAAAGACGATGCTATGGACTGAATGTTTTGTATCCCTTCAAAATTCATATGTTGAGTCCCTCATCCCTAATGTGATGGTATTTTGAGATGGGGCCTCTGTGAGGTTTCACCTTCATGATGGGATTAGTGCCCTCATCAGAAGAGATAGGAAAGAGCTTGCCTCTTCCTCTCTATGCTCTTTGCATCATGTGAGGACACAGCAAAAAGGCCGGTGTCTGCAAACCAGAAAGAGGATTCTCATCCGGAATTGACCACACTGAAACCTGATCTTGAACTTCCAGCCTTTAAAACTGTGAGGCATCAAGTTCTGTTGTTATAGCAGCCTGCACTGACTAAGACAGACATCTTACTTCTTCACAAAAGTGAGCCATTTCAGAAAGTGGAGAAGTTGGTTGTGGACATGTTTGGACTGGTGTATCTAAGTCCATTAATGGGAACTACATCTTCTGAGTTCTTTTGGGAGGAGCAAGAACCAAGCAACCTTTGAAACCACTGGTGAAGGCTACATACTTCCAGAAATGAGAATTATTTCGAAAGAGTGTTAGATCACATCCAGGTAATTGTGCATTAAAATGGTGCTGGAAAGGCAAAACCTCACAATAGATAAAATTAGAGATTCTTATTTTGTCATTTGGGCATGGTCATACAATAAGATTTCACAGGCCTCTGTTTTGATTACAGATATAATCTGATAGTCCTGCAAAATATATACGTGAAGTTGAGAGTTGATGAGATTTCAGTGTTGAGGGTTTTTTGTTTGCTTGCTTCACTGTTTTATCATATATTACCAGAAAGGGGAGAGAAAGATCCTACTTCTGTGTTTGGGCCTCAGGGGCTCTGGGCTTCAGGCAGCTGACCTCCTGGTGTGATGGAACAGTTTGTAGAATCAGAGGCAACCAATTCAGATCAGTGGGGAATGATTTATCGCCAAGAGATCCTGAGAAAGCTTCAGCTTCACTGCAAATTGGTGGAATGACCTGAACTTTCATTGTTGGTGGAGCTCATTCGAGAGAAGAAAGGGAAGAAAGCTACTGTGGCCACCTCCAGGAAACAAGATGGAATGGCAGAGTCTGGCTAAGGTTCTTGAGTAAACTCGAGAGCTAGAAAATAGCCAGTTTGCTATTATCAGACCTAGACCAGTGAGAACCTGGTCACTGATGACCAGGGGTTTAGCCAGAGTCACCTTGTACCGAGTCATAGACAGCTTCCAGGATTTGCTTTTAGGATTAATCACAAACTGGTCAAGGGTTAACAGAATGTTCAGGCCATCTGGCCAATTCCAGGCATTGCCTCCTCCTCTGCCCTCCACACAGAAGCTTCAGCAGTCCAGGAAGGGTCCCCAAGAGACAGAGTCACCTGTTTGGGAAGTGGGAGTGCTAAAAACAACGTGCAAGAGCCCAGAGAACAACACCTGGAATTCTCAGCCCTGTGGCTCTCTGGGAAGGGCACAGATGGTGGCCCTGGCTTCCAATCTTCTTCCCAAAGATACTTTATCCACCAAGGAAAATAATGCCCTCAGGAGAATAAACACTCTTAGCAAAAAACACTAGCTTGCCTAGGATAATAAAAAGAAAGGTCTCAAATACAACTATCCTAGTGAAGCATACTGTATAGGCCAAAGAGTTTAAAGAGTTTAAAATAAGCATCTCAAATATTCTCAAACACATGAGGTAAGGTATTGGAGATATGAAACAGCAATAAGCAGTAATAGAGAACAAATGGAGATATTAAGTGGAAAAATCTTAGTTGAATTAAATATCGTGAATGAATCGAATGATGGATTGAATATAGACAGAAAAGTGAATTTACAAGCAGGAAGTTTAGGGTGCAGAACTTGTTCCAAAGGAATTGGAAAGGGCTAAGAAAATAGAATCTATAAAAGGAAACAAAGCATTATGGAGGATAATCTTATCCACATTGATACAGAAACAATCCCAGAAGAGAGAGAATAGATGGAGGGAGTGCCACTTTGAAGAAAGAGTAACAGGGATTTCTCAGAATTAAGGAAGCATGTAAAGACATCAGATTCAGAAGGGTTTGAGCTGCATGAGACAGGTCTTGGGTCCTGCATCCCATCCTCACAGCCCGTCTTTTCCTCGAGCCATTGCTTGCAGCTTCCTGCAGGGGTAACTTGACAGCATATTCCCTAAGCTGCCTCAAGTACCTCCTGTGTTCTGCTCCCAGGTTTCTCTAATGCCTTGGCCTGAGGGCATGCAGGAACCCACTGGGCACTGTGCATTTGCAGCCTAGAAGTGCTGATGACATCCCTGGGATAGCTCTTGTCTGATGTGGGTGGGGAATAAACGCACCTTTCTTTCATCTGTTGGTTGAACTGTTCCAAGTACAGTGTTCAGATATCGTCAAAGGGACCCAATAGAAACGGGCCCTAGTCATGTACCTGAAGAAACCTTCCTCGTATCAATGTTTACTCTGCTTTCTTATATCCCCCCGTTCTTCACTCCTGTTTCCTGAGATCACATGATGAGTTGAACTACGGAACCAAGAGAAGGAACTCCCTAAGTCCAGACTTCTGTGTGAAATAACAAACCTCTATTGATTGAAACTACTGTGAATTGCTTTCTCTGCTATCACAGGTGAACATAATTCTGGCCAATACATATCTTGACATGAGACACATGGCTGAATGGAGAAAGTTGTATTCTACTGCTGAATATTTAACTTCAAGGTTATTCTAGATTCCCCTGCTTTATGGAATGGCAATACTCTAAAGTGCCTTGGAATGAATTCTACTGAGCTCAGCAGAAGACAGGAAAAAAGTGGGTGTTGAGGCATGAACTGAAGGAAACTCTGGGTGCCTCGGGGGATGACTCGTTTGTGGAAAACTGCAATGATTTCAGTAAGACACAATGTGGTAAGGAAAGAAATATTCCCAGCTTTTCCCCTTCCCCATTTTCTACTTTCTTATGCCTAACATCCTGATCAGAGTAGTAGCTGGAGAAAAGTAAAAGATACGCCCCCCCAAAAAAGCCAATGATATAAGTTAGAGCACAGAAAGCACAAAACAAACGAAAAACCAAAACAACACCACCACCAAACAGCTCTGGACATGAGAGAAGGACTAAGAGAAGAGAGGGATTGAGGTGGGGAGAGGAAGAAGAGAAATATCTGTGAGGATTTTAAAAGAATTTTGATGTGTATTAAATGTTATTCCTCCTCTTAGCTACTTCAAGACGCTTCAGGAAGCACTTACATTATATTTCAAGAATTTTGAGAATGGATTTGTGTTTCTTTGGGAAGCAATATAATGGCTATATAAGTCATAAAGTCTTAGTCTCATGAGTACTGTAATACTTCGTGAATGTTAGAGCATTAGAAAAAGAGAAGATGAAAACATCTCGAGATAAAGATGTAGGCTTATTAGATGAGTGATGGGGCTTGCTGTGGGCATGCTTCAGACTCATGCCTCTGAAAAACTGTGCCATTTTAGTTATAATTTAGTTATAAAGCACGTAGTTACTCACAGTAATGGACCCCTTGTTGTTTGCTCAAGGGTCTCTCCTTCCAGACCACATATTCATAGATGTAACAGGAATCTGCTCTAGAGTCCCAGCTAATCATTTATCTCAGGGTTGGGCACATGAAAGAGGAACCAATGAGAGTCTTCTTTCTAGAATTGTGGAAAGGAGACCTATGGAGAAGAAGCCAACTCTCCATATGGTGGGACCTATAACATGCAAACTTGAGAGCAGCTGGTGGCCATATTTTAACCCCACGGCCTGGGAGACGGGAAGTTGTCAGCAAAGCAAGGGAGACAGAGCAGCAGGATCCTGAAGGTGTGGAGTCTCTTGTAGTCATTTGTTTTAGAATCTGAGTTACATGCCTGTCCTAGGGTTTCTACACTAATAGCAGTCTTTTATTTTTGCTTATGCTAGCATAAGTTGATTCTCTGTTTCTTGCAGCCAAAACGCCCACAAATAATTAGCATTGCAGAGGAATAGATGACGGCTTGATACCATCTCTTGAATATTTGACTACTAGATTACGTTAGCTCTGTCACCTTAGGCAAGTGACTTAAACTTTGTTTTCTCAACTCATGGAGATAATAATGTTTATCAGACTTACAGATTTTTCATAATTAAATATGCTAGTGATACATGTAAAGCACTCAAAACATTGTCTGGCCCTCAATAAATATTATCTATGATCACTTCTACTAATATTCAACTTATTAAATCTTTGGAATATAAGAATCTTTCATCGTTGATTATCTAATTTTTAGAGAAAAAAAGCTCGTATTGAGAGTGAGCAAACTTTCAAAAATGTGTAAAAACCTATTTTATATTTGCATAACAAAAAGTCTGAAAACCAAAATGAGAGCAGTAAATTATTCTGGTGGCAGGGATTTCTTTTTAAACATGTTTTATGCTATCTAAATGTTTTTATGAGAAGAAAAAAATTATTTTATTATTCTTGTTAATGGTGGTGCTAAGAGTATAGGTGATAGCACTTACGGAGACTGGGTAGTGCAGTCCTCAGATGTACTAAGCCCTGTCTCTGGAAGGCTTTGCATTGCCCATCCTTGAGCCAGGCTCCCTTCTCATTTTCTTGGGTCATTTGCTTGGATTCTCCTGACTGACGTTATTATAGCCATCAGGTTCCCTTGTCTCGACACTGGCCTGTTTTCTAATGTTTCATGTGCTGGTTCCCAAGCAGCTGGCTATATGCTGACTGTTGGCTGGGAACATTTTTTTCATGCTTAATTCTTTGAATTTTTGCACTATTCACTGAAGACTAGACAGCCAGCTCACTCACTGGTCATGGATGTAACAACAGTGTTTGGAGGCTTTTAACTTTTATTTTGAATCACCTAGTGAAGTTTTAACTAATGTAGATTCCATTCCCAGAGAGTCTATCTGGGGGCTAGGATGGGGGTTAGGCATGAGGATTTTTTAAAAATCTCCCAAATGAGTCTAGTGGGCAGCCAGACATAAAAATCTCTGGTCCCACATCAGAGCACAGGTGAGACTGAATGATTTGCAGTGACCCCCAGAACCATCACATTTGAGATAGTTGATTACCTATTTGATCATGCTTCTGAACTGGAAAGCAGTTTAACAAAAAGAAATTCAGTTTTAGAAGGCATCTAAATGCAAGGATTTTAAAAACAAAACAGAACCACTCACTTTGTGGTGGTGTTCTTCCTTTTGATGACTAAGTGGCAGATGGCAGTCAAAAAGTCATTTGGCCAATGGAATACTCTATCTCTACTTGCAGAAACAGCAGACCAATGCAGAAAACCATATCAGTTGAGAACTTTTGATTTTTACCCTCTATTTGCCACATTGAATAGAAATAAGTCTGCCAGGCATTTTCTCAGACACTCATTAGGCCTGTGTCTGAATTTTGGATGAATCATCACCAATGACATTGTTAGGTAGTGAGCATTTCCCCAGTAAAGTCCTTACTAGTCATTCACGACAGGAATTCTCAGACATGCACTTTATTCAACTCTTTCACTACTAAATCAGATGCACTTTTAATATTCATATTGCAACATAATAAACTTTATAGAAATGTGCTCTGTTTTTCCAATTTCTCTGTGCCTTAATCAAGCTTTGTTAGTCTGCTAATGTAACTTTTCTTTGTTATGTCTAGAGATATTCAAATTCAGACATTATTCTATCATTCTTTCAGATTGTTGGCTTATTGTTAAACTAGCCATGTTAAGTTCTCCATTTATAAGATTTTTATGAGATTTCTCTGGTTGTTGTTTGCTTCTGAAGGTAAATTGAGACACCACCTTTGGTTGCCTTCCTATCTTGTTTAATCTAAGTTAGAATTCAAAAAAAAAAAAAATAAAGATGATGGATAGATGATTAGCTCTTGGTCCCTATGAGTCCTTGATCAAGAGAGAAATTTGGCTTGTGATTTTAAAGAATCTTTTTGAACCCCTTGATTTATGTGATGTTCCTGAAGTTACTGTCTAACCCATAGTTTCTATAGAATTAGTCAGGCTTGTTTTTTTCTCTTCTTGTTTCCCATCACAGCTCTTATAAACTAGTTTCTCAGGGGAGAGTTTTCAGAGTTATTTTCTTGAATTACTATAGAACAGAGAGTCTAATGAAGGATAGCATTTACCAGATTATGTTCTGTAGTAAATCTCATTAGATACTTCTGGATATAAAAGGTTTGATGCTCAAGTATGTTTGGGGAATGCTGCAGACTCTCTTCTTGGAAATTTATAAAGCACATTAGCATATATCCATTCTCTGAGATGTTTGAAATTAAAAAAAAAAAAAAACCCTCAGACTATTTAGCTTTCTTTATTTCAACATTTCCCAAACTACTTTGGCTATAGAACACTTTTTTTTTCATTCTGTGGACATTTCGAGAAAGATTGTAAGAGTGGACCAATTCAACTTTTATCAACTGCACAGCACTGAGCAAGTCATTTAACTTTTTAAAACTTGACACATTTGTTAAAAAGAGAATAACGTCTATCTGTACATCTAGTAAAAACCCATGTAACCTGACTACTATAAAAATAAGAAGAAACATCCTGAGCAAAACATAATGAACAAACTTAGAGTTAAAATGCAGATTTTTTATATTTTGGAAAATAATTGCTTCCTATAGTTATTGATAAGGCATAATAAATGTTATTGATATGTTTATAACAAACTGGACACATTGTAATCTGAATGACATTTGGTTACTCTTTTGCAGGTCTGCTCAGGAGCAAATCAATAACAAATCAAAGCAAAAAATACTTTAGGGTAGAAAGTTTGCTATATAAATATTCTTAGATGAAGAAAAGACTGCTGTATTTTTTTTTCCTCAGAAAAATAAATCCTAAGACTTTTCAAACTGTAATTTAGCCAGGTCAAGAATGTTTAATTGGATTATTAAAATGTTGATAAACATCAGACATTTCCAGATGGCACAGAGTTGTACAGGCTCTTTCAAAGATCCTCCACAGACAGTCCAAAATTAGAAATCAATATGGACTTGATAGGAATAGAATTTCTAGTTAGAGTGGTTAATCCATGCATGGGATGTCGCTGCATAGTTTTAAATCATTCAACTGGGTACATATTTCCTCAAAGCTACCCTCTAGGAACCACATTTTTCTACAGTTTCATGGACAATAATAGTCTCTTACTTTTCAAGGTAATTTGTATTTTTACTTTCCTTACAGCATCTGAAATGCCTGAAAAGGAGTCTAGACAAAGAGAACACTAAAGATCGGCTGAGCAACATCTCTGGAATTCAGCCAACACAGAGGTGAATCCATTTGTGCCTCCACACCTGGTAGTACTTCTATGTGGGTACGCTTCACTCTTTACTTCATCTAATTGATGGAACTTAGCTCAAAGTTCACATCCTACAGAAAGTCTTATGGATTCCCTGCTGCTCTGGGTTCCCATGGACCTAAACACATTTCTCTTCTAGCAGTGGCCACACTGGGTGATACTTGTTTATTTATCTGTTTACCACTTTCATTAGACTCTAAGCTCCTTGATGTCAGAGGCTGTGTATTATTAACCAGTGCTTATTTCCAGTATGTAGCCTGGTATTAGTGAAGATTCAGCTAATGATTAATTTTTTCAACTAATGAACGAATGAATGGTCTGCATTGTGCTCACCAGTCAAGTACATTGCCCTCTTTCGACAAATAGCTGTCTTTTCCAAAATCTCAATGCTTAATTGCCATGCTTTGTACCTTATGACTCTGATGCTCTTGCCCTAACTGGCCAGACCAACTGTTGACCCAAACATTGACATCTCTGGATTGTGATCACCCTACCTGTTTGTCCACTCCTGTCTTGGTCTAATTCAACGAGAGACACACAATTATGAAGTGGAGAGAGCAGAGGAACGTAGAAGCAGGGAGAGACTCTGAAAGATGGTCAATGGCAGGAAAAAATAATGCCATATAACACTGAGAGGAGAGCTATTGGTGGTCCCTGGGGCCCCCAATGTATTCTTTTCCAGCAAGGAATGGATTTTCACTTCTCCGAACCAGGCTGTGCAAATGCTGAGTCTTTGCTTTCTTTTCTATCCTTTTGTGTCTTTGTATTAAACTTCTAATTAAGCTAATCTAAGCAGCTTACTAGGCAATGTATTTTTACTTCTACTTTTATGTATTAGAAAGCAAGGGGTTGGACTTGATTAAGGAGAAGAATGGGAGATGAGGTTCTGTGCAGTGGCCTTTTTCTCAAGTAGGCCTCAGCTCTAAGGCTGGTTTCTCAATGCAGTCCTGAATCACAGGGTGGTAATGCTGGTGGCTCGTTCCATCTAACAAGCTGTTCATGGTGTTATTATGTATATGAATTTTAAGAATTATTGTACTCGAATCATGTACAGATTGAGCTAATGCCCTAGAGATTTTCTGGACCAAAGTGACCAACAGCTAGTCTTGTTCACCTGGGGGCCTTTCACACCCAAAGAATGAATTCTACGTGATTTCATTTATATGTGTAATCTAAGAGACAAAGGAAACAAACAAAACAAAACAAAACAAAACAGAAACAGAAAGAGACTCATGGATATAGAGAACAAAGGGATGGTTGCTAGAGGGGAGGGAGATGGGAAACAGGGAAAAGGGTGAAGGAGAATAAGAGGTACAAAACTCCTATTTCAAAATAAATAAGTCACAGTGATGTAATCTGTGGCTCAGGGAATATAGTCAAGAGTATCATGATAAATTTAACATGGTGACAGATGGTTATTAGATTTATCATGGTGACCACTTTGTCAGGTATATAAATGTTGAATAACTATGTCGTACACATGAAACTCATATAATATTGTATGTCAGTTGTACTCTAGTGATAATAAAAACAGTTCTGCTCTGAAACAAGCTACTCAATCTCTTTCATTCTGTCAGGCTATAAGACACATTCTGTACTGAATCATTTTAAATAATTTCTCGAAATCTAGTGTTTTTTTTTTGTACATATAAGTAGCTAAGATTATTTTTTTAAAAAGTTTATGGCAAATCCAAACTTGCAGAAGAGAAGACATTGAGACACAAAGAAATAGTAATAAATCACTGCTTTCTTAATATCCTTGCATCATTTAGCAAAGTATGCTATAGACGGCTCACAGGCAAGCCTGCACGTTCCCCTCTCTCCCCAGGCAAAGTTGACATTGCATCATAGGTATTATATTCTTTATAATTTACCTTTTTTCCTTATAAGGCAAACACTCTTAATAGAATATATCCATCACTCTCTTTGGAGATGACTACAAGTCTACTAGTCTCTTGTACCCCATTAGTAACTACTTAAAGGCTAGAATTTCTTTATATACACTTTAATATAGAATCAATCATATAGAGTCTATATGATTATGAAGACCACTCTTCAAAATAACTTTTCTGGTTTCAGAATAAAATAACTTACATAGTTGTAATCACCCAATCATCATGATATTTTACTCTACTAAGGCATTATTTGAGAAGTCCTGGCAAACTCTGGGTTTACTTTTCTCCTAAAGCTCTGGCCACAAACTGAAATTAATACAGACCAACCTGAAAGAAACCCTCAAATAAAAAAGAATAGTTGAAAATGGGGTAATCCATTGGCAAGCAGGTATGCTCTAGAACATATACTTTAGTCTTTTAAAAAAGAGAGAAAGTAGTAATTTATGCAAGAGAAGTCACAGAAATAGTTTTGGGCAGCAGTTTAAAATATTTTTATCATGAAAATAAAATGTTAAATATGTGAGGGAATAGTATTAAATATACAAATATTTATAAGTAGAAGGTCTCTGTCCTCTTAGTCCAATCTCCAGAAGTAGCTATATAAATAATACAATTTGTATCTGTGCAGAAATGTTCTACATAAATATAATTATATTTAACCTCAATTATGGCTGAACTATATATAGTGCTTTATAATTTACTTTTCTTCATTTAAAATATAATTCAGATACTTTTACATATGTAAATATATGTATATAACATTCTTAACCACATAGCATATCACAGTATAAATGTCCATAACTAATTTTGTTAGTTCTCTATTAATACTTAAAGTTTTATTTTTGCCTCTGCTATAAACAATGCTTCAAGGATCATTTTTATATATAAAGTTTTGTTCATTTGTGAGAGTCTATCTGTAGAGTGAATTACTAGATGTAGAAGTATGGGATCAAAGGATATGTAATTCTGAATTTTGGTAGATACTGCCAAAATGTCCTCCAAATACATGATTAGAATACCTACTTTCACCATAAAGGTGTGCTGAGGAGTATTTATAGTGAGCTATATAATCTTCACCTTCAGATCTCCTTACTTCCATTGGCTTCTTCTAATGTCTAAGACTTTGAAATGTGTAGATGTTCTAGTATTTTTTCTAAAATTAGCAGAAGTAAGCTACAATCAGTTATGATTACCACCTCTTTGACTGCCCTGCTGCCACATTCCTCACATGCCAGGTAAAGTAAGAATAACTATTGGGTATTTTGGGGTTCAAGCCTAAGGGAAGTTGAGGTGAGAATATGCCATTCTAACTGAAATTGATAAAGACCTTGGAGGAGGTTTCGGTACAATAGATGAGAAATTACAGACTCCCAATAAGGACATACAGGCAAAATTTCTTTTTGTTCATCTTTAAAGTTATTTATTAAAGAAATTAAACTAAATTCAGATAAAAAATTAGTGGAATATGCAGTTAAAGCAATAAAGATGAAGTTATTTTAATATAAAGAAGTGAATTGTTTTAAAAAAATGTTCAAATCACTTCAAAAGCAGTAATCCATTAAAAGAACACTAAAATTTTAAGTAGGAGTAGTAAATAGGCTCTTGGCTTATTTGATAACCAAATTTATGAAGAATAAATTATATAAACACATTGAAAATGATTCAGTTTCTTGTTGATTTGACAGGATGTACTAGCATGGATAACAATAATGTAAAGCTTATGGCATACCACAGTGACTAGGACATCAACTACCAAGTGGAGTGCCATCGATTTAAAGATCGCCTAGACACTATGTAACAACATTGAAATTCCTTGAAATATTACAGACCATATGTAAAGTTTTCCAAATTTGACACCTAACCTAAAAATGTATGTGATGTTTTTAATAAGTTATAAATCTGAAAGAAATTTTTCTGAACTACCAAAACATTTTTTGATTAGCTGTGAAGTATATTTCTATTCTCTTTGTATAAAATGTTATAAAATTGTCATATGAAATGGCAATCAGAAGGTATGCAATGAAAAATTTAGGTAAAGAGGTATTATAGAGGTATGCCAGGCAGTAAATTAGTACAGATATATTATTTTTCTAGATTTTACAATGTTTGTGCTTTGGTTACTTTTTAAAAATTTATAATTCATAAACATTTTGGAAGTTTTCTCTTTAAGAAAAACAACACGCTATTAAAAGAAGCTTCCAAAATTGTATGAGCTTCAGGCACAAATGTTGGATTCACACCTGAGTTTATGAGAGAGCCTGTTTCCTCACATTCTTACCAACATTAAGTAGTATTAATTTTTTTTATCCTTGCCAATCTGATAAGTAATATATGATATATTCTGATTGTTCTAATTTATATTTCTTTGATTATGAGTTATATTGAGCATTTTTTCTAAGGCTATTTTCTATAAAGTTCCCAAGTTCATTGTCTATCACTAACCTGTCTTTTTTTCTTTTTCAAATTTATTTGTGAGAATTCTGGGTATAGCACAGTCCTCCCTTTTGTCAGTCATGCTGCAAATGCTTTTCCCGTTAGTTTTAGTCCTTTAACTTTGATTATGGTATAATATTTTTTCCCTTATTCAAAAGCATTTAATTTTTATTAGACTTACCAATTGATAGCAGCATTTCAAAAACAGTATAAGTGCCATATTTTAAAAAATGGAGGCTCTGATACGAGTTGACTCTATTAAACATCTTTAATGTGAAATAAATGTAATTTAAGAAACATCAAAAAACCTGGATACCCTGGCTTACTTTCTCTAGGCAGAGAGATGGTTAAATGTTGCCTTTTTTTAAAGAAATCAAGCATTCTAGATATTTCCCCTCCTCCTTTTTTTTTTATCTCTACAAGGTCAAGTTGCTCTGAACTTGGAATTGTTGAGAGGCTTGTCCCAACCTCTAGGATGTGCATTTTCATTGCCAAATACTAACTCTGAAAGTACCAACCTGAACTACCCATGCAGCTGTCCTGCAGAGGAAGTGCCACTACTTTTATTTTCCCGGAGCTGATGTTTCTAAATGTCATTTCCCCAGGCTCTTAGCTCTGCATGGAGTTTGATGAGTGAACAATGACAACCTCATACAAAAGATAAGACTGCCCACATGGAAATACATTCTGTTCATTCGAAAGCGTCCCCCAGGATGGTAAACCGGAGTTGCTCATTTGACTGACAAGCCACTTCTCATCTTTGAGGCCCACTTCATGCCACCTCAATAACACTTTTCTAGATCCTCAAGAAGTAATTAATCATGCTCTCATTGATGTTTCCATCATATCCCTGCTGCGTGTAAGATGTATTACAATGTGATGTATCTTATGCATATTTCTTCTTCGTGAGACCATGAGATTTTCGTATGCAGGAGTATATTGCATTCATCTTTAAATCCACAAAACTCAGCATAGGTTTTGGCACATAATAGATACTCATGACATTTTTGTGGAATGTGTTTAAAATCTATACATAAGATTTAAATGGAGGATGAAATAGTATGCCTGAACCACCAAAAATACTTATTACAGGTACACTTATAACAATGGAAGTGTGGTACAGGTGTCCATAACAGAAAGGAGAATATTCTGTTGAGTAGGCAAAAACAATGCACTGCAGGCAGATTTTATTGTTAGGTTTCTCAGATCCTCCACCCATGACTGAAAGCATATCCATCCTCAACCTCACGCTCCAGGGACATTACCACAGGAATCTGGAGGCACTGTCTTGCTGCACTATAAATGGGCTAACACATTTACTGTGGTACAGCCACACTCTACATTAAGTGAAAACTGCTAACATCTATAGAGAGGCATGATTTTGTCATTAAAATGATATTATGCTTACTTTAATAAATACTCATTTATATAATTATACATAATAATTGTCTTAAACAAAGGCTTCAAAGCCTTTTAAACATTTATCATAAATGGTGTGATCTGGCAGAGGAAAGAAGACCCTTGGGAAATGGCCGTACCATGTACTTCTGGCGTCATCCCATCTGTTTGTTATGTAGCACAGATTCTCAATAAATCCTGGTGCTTTGGAAGCATAAGTTTCTCATGTATTCTCCCACACTCACTGAAGTACAGCCGACTCAGGGAAGTTAAAATAGCCTCGTATTTCATAGATTCTAGACAGGTACTGTTAAAGAAACCAAATTACTGATTCAATAAAGAGAGCAAATAACCTCAGGCCCTACCACCTTTCATCCTTAAGGAGGTCAAGGACAGATAAAGACTCATTTTGGGTCTTCACTGACATCTAATCAGTTTATCTAATCTATAGCCTTTTGCTGAAACAGGCTCCACAGTGACTAGTTCAAATGCATTTTTTCCTTTAGCTGTAAAATAAAGGAGATAATTCATTTACTTGGAATAGATAACTTTCTAAGAAGATTCTATTAATTGATTTTTTTTTGAAAGTCATAAGCCCAGCAAAGTTTCTGCAGCAAGTCTGACCATCCCACCTAGAGTTAGTTATGTTTATCCTGCTGTTAATCTACTATCTATTAGCATGTAGCAGCACAAGTTAAAAATATTTACTCTTGGTATAGGTTCAGACACCATGGGTATATCACTGGACACATAACCTGTAAGGAATTACTGGCATGATGTACATAAAATCCTCCCAATAACACACTTTGTGCTGCTCATCCATAATATACCCGAACTGAGGACCAGCAAGCTTGGACCATTTGTCCAAGATCACATAACAGAGCCAGAATTCAAATCCAAGTTGCTCTGACTAGAAATGCATGCCCTTTCGACTATGCTGGTTTCATTAAATTCTATATAAGCTTGTCAAAAATATTCATATCCTGTGATACAAACATCTAATGTGTGAATATTTTATAGAACACTGTCTCTCCTTACACATCTCTGCTTTTTCATAACTAAATAGCCAGGAATGATGCGTCACCTGGGAACCAGGGTAAGCAATCACTCTTTCCTTTTTCTACGTTTTCACATGCCTTGCCTCTACTCATATACCTTTTTTTCTGACTTTCACTAATAAATGATGGAGGAATTGCACCTCAGAATCTTTTTTATTCCTACTTATATCATCATTAAGCATTTTTTTAACCTTTCCTCTCTTTTCTGAAGCTTTTAAAAACAAACAATCCCTTTTTACAACTTCTATTTCTTATTATTTAATTTCTTATTCTAAGAGTATCCTAATCGTGATTGACAAATGTAAGAGAGCAAATAACAATACACCTAAAATCAAGAGGCCATTGATGTCCAATACTGTCCATCTATCCTGATGGCACCTGCCTGCAAGCCACCAAAAAAATCATCTAACTCAATATCTTTTGTAAGCACATTTTTGAAAAAAAATAAATAAACCACTTTTAAATCTTAAAACTTTTTAATGACTATAACTGCAATAACATTTTTGTCTTCTATTTTTTCATTCAAGTGAAATGAAATGAGATGAAATGAGATGTACATTGAGTACCCACACAACAAATTAAATAGGATTTCATGATGTGCCCTCTTGGTAACATTATTTATAAGGCAAAATAAATTCTGATTCCAAACAACTGACAAGTGAACTGTAATAATTTCAAAAATCACTCTTTGTATTCTATTTCAGTGAGATGTATATTTCCATTTTGATTATCCATGGATGAACAATTTGCTTTTGGGGTCCTCCTGTCTTCTTGGCCTCTTCCTCCTTCAGTTTCTGGGTAGATTATAAGTTGCCAAAAGAGACCCAGCTGGGAAGGGTTGATGTTGCAGGTGGAAAAGGCCTTTTCCATCAGTGTGAATTTTAAATCTAAACTTTTGATTATCCATGGTTTTATCGGTACCACTTTCCTTTCCTTTTGCCTGGTGACTGGTAATTTCTTTATTAAACAAAGTACTTTTCTTGGCTGAATAGACATGCAATGAGTAGGAAGAGTAACCTGAAAGCTTTCTCTGACTCCCTTTAATTAGAACAGACCCAGCCAAGGGAAGGTAGTGTGAATAGCACCCCTCCCCTTTTTCTTTTGAAAGAACCAAGAACCTTTAACTGTAGTTGAAAAAAAGTTTAGTAAAAGAGATGAGGATTTACAAGAGTGAATAGGGAAAACCTTATGAGGATATTAGATTCAATTAACCATAAACATTTAAAAATATATATCATGATTTTTAAAAATTCAAGTCTATAAAATGAAATTTATAGACAAGATCATTCGGGAATTAGTAATTTCACTGTGTGCTATACTTATCTAAGTCTCTTGTCATAATTTTTGCATAGTTGACTATTTTTTAAAGAAAGGGCTCAATTACATTGCATTTTATTTGACTGTAAATGTCAGAAGTAAAACCTTAATTCGTGTGAATGTGTGGCATGGCTCTAGATGTGTAGGTGTCTTGTAAATTTGAAATCTTAGATCTGCCAGGACAATGGCCTAGATTCCTCTTCAAGTTTGGTCCTGTAGGGCTGTTGCCTCACATACTACAATTGCACTATTCTTTATATTTTGGCTTCTAGGCAAATCAGACTAAGTTAGAAAAGACACACAGTGTAGATAAAGATGAGCTTTTAAAAAAAACACCTCAACTGCTACGTCTATAACAATGATTTGATATCGAATAGGTGAATTCTACCTCAGTCATTTTTATTCCTACTTATAGCATCATTAAGTATTTCTTTACCTTCTCTTTAATGATAGAAGTGTTAGTGTCAAATGGCAAAATCAAGTAAAACATTTTTACTTGATTGTTTGCTACAACTTGATGATCTCCATGCAGTGGAGTTCCTGAACTTTAGGAACAGATCGATTTGTTAAACTGTGTATTTCTTTTCTAACAATTGGTTTTTGAAGCACATCTTAGCATGACTTAACCAGTTTTTGAGATATACCAATACTATGTAGAAACAGATGTAATCATACATAAATGTAGAGTTGATGTTATTGAATGAGTTTTGCAGGTGATAATAAGGGTTGGAGATGAGGTTTTCATGTTTGTACTGGGGATGAGAAAGAATACATAGTAGTAAAAATTGTTAATATCTTTTACTGAATGTCTGCTATACCCTAGGCAGTGCTATATACACCCACATCTCACACCAATTTTATAGGGAGAATATTATGATCTCTTCATTAACTGGGAAATTCAGGCTAGGAGAAGTTGAGGATCTGCTTAGAATTAAATGGTGAGTATCTGACTTGCTGGGATTTGAGCACGTTACTTGGCTACAAATCCCCATGTTTTTGGTACCTTGATGCCGACTCACTGTGTTACTGAAATTTCTCTAATGCCATTGTGTGGGCACATGTTGCAGTAATTCTTCTGGCAAGAAGCAGGGAGGTGCTTAGATGGAAAGTACACACTTCCTAGATCCTCTTCTGAGTGACAAGAAAATGCTTTTCATCACCTATTTCATCCCATTCTCCAACCTATGATGTCTGTCCCTCTGCTCTGAAGTGTAGGTTTGCTTAGGTATCAGTGGCCTATGGTATGCTACAAACATCTCCTAAAGCCCAGCCTGTCACTTGTTGACCCTTCTTCTAGTGTTTTAGAGTAGTCACCAAGAATCATTCCTTACTCCTACCAGAAAAATAAAATTCAAAACCATAGGTCTTGATACTTAGAAGGCACTGAGTTTTTGATTTTTAAATAGATGACATGAATTAGTGTTGTGCCATCAGTGTATAAAAAGCCAACATTATCTTTGTGAATTCTACCTTTTTTACTGTCAAAATTTCTTTGAGGAAGAGAAGTATTTGTTGGAAAAATTTAAGATATGCACTAGAGAGGTAAGCTGGTGTTAAGACTTATGGAGGCAGGGTTAAGACTTCCAGTCAACCTAAGGAAAAAACTTTGAGCTAAGTGTGACAGTCCAAGAGGCTTCAGCAAATTTTATCACCATGTGATATTCAGTGCAAATGACCTTCCAGGGAAAAACTAGTGAAGGGTTGGGTTTTACACTCAGGTTGACATAGAGACAGAGGCAGGACACATGTACAAAGAACAGAAAAAAAGGAATCATGAGAGCAACAGCAGTCCAAAACTCTAAGAAATCTTCAAGGGTTTAAGTCTTTCCCAGGCATTGCATCATGCAAAGGAGCCCATTAGGCTTGCTTTTCTTAGTTGCAATATCTGGATTACAATATAATTTAGCCTCTAAGCTTCTCATCCTTAATAACTCCCTCAACTTCTCTTTCCTCTCTTTTATATAGAATGTCAGTTCTGAAAAGAAATTTCAACTTGTTATCTTCACTCTTGTGCTTGTAAATATGAAGAGATAGGCTCAGCAATATATTTTTGGTGACAGGGGCTAGGAGAAATTGTGGACTGTGGTAACCTAGGGTTATTCCAGGAAAGAAAATCTCATGGCTACAGAACACTTGACTCTGAAACACAGATATGGGTAGTCACACGATGAAATAAAAAAAAAAAAAAAAAAAGACTCAGAAATCTGACTCAGAGGGATTTGGGCCAAGTTCTGATCTCATCCTGGAGCTTCCTAAAGCACCTGGGCTGTCTCTGGAGGTCTCCTACCTAGACTGGGGCTTGGGCCACACCTGTTTGGCCCCGAGGAAATAAGATGACAAGAACCCTGCTTGCAGCGGGATGATGCAGCTGTTCACGTTAGATCAGACATGGATCAGAGTGATAGCTTTTTTAGAAACATCATTTGTCATATATTTCAATCATGAATGACAAATTTCAGCATATTCAAGAGCTTTTAAAAATGATGCAAACTTTTCTTGCTCAGAGTGAGCCAGTTCTGAGAACCAGTAAGTTTGTGTTTGACAATAGCTGGCTTTATTCTAGAAATGTTGTCCTATTATCTGAAGTTTTATAGAAATCCTTACTTTAAGTTCAAGTTTTGATCCAAATATAAAAACTCACTGTCAAGTTATCTAAGGTTGTAAACCAAATGTTTCCTAGAAGGGAATACTTGAAGGAAAGTGACTTAAGGAAAATACTTAAAAGGGTTTCAATAGAGATTGAACAAAGTCATTCCTTAAAAATATCTTGTTCATCCTACATTAAAATTTTTTAAATTCAGTGAAGTAACATAGAAAGGATTTTTCACCAGGGTCTGCTAAAAATAATAATAATAATAATAAATAAACAAAAAACTATTCAGATTGGTTTCTTTTCCTTCATAAAAATCTGCAGAGAACCTATCTGGGATTGAGTAGGTGGACAAATAGTCTTTAAGATGCTCCTGTCTTATATTTCTTTGACTTTAAAATTTTTCAGAATAATAGGCCGGTTTCATAGCTTAGGGGTTGGTTCCAGGGATTTTCACAGATCCAAACTCCCATGGCTACCAATGATCCTAGTAGGAAACTGGGAAAGGAATCATGGAGAAGAAAGCAAATCAGTGACTCAGAATTACACAAATTTATGAGATCACTGCTGAGGGGAATGGACACTCTATAGCATTCTCAGACCATGCTGGAGACTGACCCAAATCCAACAAGGCCAGTTAGGACCAGACTCATCTTAAGAATGACTCAACCAAGTTTCTGACTAAATAAGTTTAATTCTGGAGGAAAGACAGCAGGAAACTAAGTTCCTGTGACAATCTCACTGTCTTCCCTCCTTCCCTCTTTTTTCTCCTCTTACAGTCCTATCTTGCCATTTTTCCCCTCACACTCCCTTTATATGCTTCCCACTGCCTTTTAATGAGTCATCTGAGCACTATGGGGCCAAGTGGTGACTCTGTTCTTTGGCTGAGAAAGGAAGGACAGTTTCCCCCACTCAGTGTACACAGCAGATCCCTGTGCAGTGGGGAATGTGGGGAGGCTGTGGAATTCTATCCCTCAGATGTGCTGGTTATAGAACGGGTAGAAGTAGAATAGGGAAGAAAGTAGCTGGTGAGGGCTAACTTTAGCCCTGCACTGGGCAATCTGAGGTTTGAGAAAAAAAGTGGAAAAGCTGAGAGGAATTGGCAAAACCGCCCCAGTCATCTATTTCATGTCCACTCTGCCTAGTGCCGAAGCCTCGCTGTACTGGAGTCTCTGGCAGAGCCTGTGCTGGGCAGTCCTTGCTGGGAGATCTGGTGAGCTGTCTGCTGCTTCAGCCAAGTGGGGCTGCTACCGAATGATGTAACTGGTTCCTGTTCTTCAAGGGCAGAAGGGTGTGTTCCAGCAGACTGAGTAAAGGGTAGAACCTATTTAAGTTCTGACGTGATGACTTGACCATGTGCCCCTATGTGGCCTTCGAAAACTTTTTCTTTTGGTGAACTATCATGACTCCAGAATTTCCCAAATTCTTAGACTCCTGAAGACCTTTCTAGCTGCCATCACCTGAAAGCTTAGCAGGTTATTGTTGCTATTTACACACCTGGGTTTCTCAAACTCAGCACTATTGACATTTGGGGCTGGATGATTCTTTCCATTGGAAGTTTGGCAGCATTTCTGGCCTCTGCCCTCTAGATGCTAATAACACCCTCCCTCCCAGTTGTGATAACCAAAAATATCTCTGGATATGAATAAATGTCTCCTGGAGGGGCAAAATCCCCCACCCACAGAAAAGCACTGCTTTACACAGAGATGGCCTAGGATGCTGCACTTTTTCACTTCCCTCACCCTCCTGTCAGAAGGTTTTCCTGGTCATATCTCCTTGCCCTGAGGGAATATTTGAGTTTTTAAAAGGCAACCCAGAAGAAAATGTCTTTTAAGTCTGCAAAAGAATGAACTAATTGAATTGGTATATTAGAATTTTAAAGATTCCTACTGTTTAACTGAGGCCTGTTCCACAGATGCCCAAATTATCCTCTAAAGCATGACCCCTCTGAACCCAGGAAGCAATCAACTCTGCTGCTAGGAGCACTGGGCTGGCTGATGATTAGAATTATGTATATAATTAGAATCCAATGTTGAATTCTAATTCATACGTAGGAATTGATTCAACTTACATTTTAGCTTGACAAGTCTATAAATGCCTGGCTATCTTGGTTTTATCAGTTCTAAAATAAAGGTAGAGAGTTGCCCCACCCCCCCTCCATTCCTAAATTAATGATTGCCTGGGGCAAAGGTAATTGGGCCAGCATCACAGCAACAGTCAATTCTGGGCTGTGCCAGGTGATGGGATCTTGACTTGTGACTCAATTGTGAGGTCTAATGAGATGTGTTAAAAATGTGCTCTGTATTCTTTAAAAAAAGAGTTGCTACATAAATCTGGGACATTTCCAGTCCCTAATGGTTTGCCATGAGTTTAGGGTATACCAGAGTAAAGAGGGGAGGAGAAGCTCAGTTTTCTTTTTGGTGGGGCTGGAAATAGAACCCTGATAATTATTGCTTGGCTAGAAAACCATTTTTTTCCAGGTCTCTTCAGTACCAGAAGAGATGGTATATTATAACTGTCTCAAAGTGCTCATCACTTGGGCAAAACCCAAATTTTCAGACATTTCTTCCCCATTTCAAACAAAACTACCAGAACATAAGCCAGTTAGTAATATCTAAATATGGCTTTAATGTGGATAGACTTATCATAGTTATCAGCGTTACCCTTGGATTTCAGGGAAAGGAGTTCATCTACCCAATACTATTTTCCTGACACTCTGCCGTGTAAAGGACCTTAGAGCCAATCTTTTTAAATAGTATGTCGATTGCGTGATAAATCACAAATCAGTTCTCATAAGTGTGCCAAGAGGATTTGGAAAGTCAACTGTTACGTTGCTCTGGAAATTTGGTTCATGTAAGTGGTTGGGTAGGTCCCTTGGTTCTACCCTCTGCTGGGAAGATTCTCATCAGTTATTGTGTCCACGTGCTCCCTCAACTGGTGCCTCAGAAAACAACATAACACTGTCCCAGAGCTCTAAGAATTAAAATGTCTGTGCTAGGGGCTCACAACACTCCACACGGGGCTGGATTCCTAGGCCCTCTGCCTTCTCTCATTGAAGAATACTTTCACACATAGTCACTACTGTGCAGGTAACCTATGGGATGGCCCTAATTTTTACTTCATAAAGAACCTTAGAGGTAAGAGGAGGGAAGTGGGGGTAAAAGCACAAAGTATATTAAATTCTTTTTCGGGGGCTCACTGGCACAACCAAAGTTCTGTTGTTAGTCACTCCTTTAATGTCCTCATCCATAAAATGGGTTAATAATGCCTTGTTTTTCCTTTCCTCTCTTACTCTGACACACACGCACACAACACATTCTCACACAATCACATACACTCACATATTCTACTTATTCTCACACGCAAACCACTTAACAAGGTGGTTGTGAGAATTGAACAAGATAATAGTTATGAAACCCCTTGGAAAACTGCAGTGTGCTATAAACTCAAAAGTATTATTTTTATTATGCACTATGGACATTATATCCTGCAGGCCTTACATCTTTCAGAGGCTTCTCAATACATTGGATTTACTGTTATCTCTGTTATCAAATAGAAAATTTTCCAAAACAAGCAATTAGAATTTCTATTATACGAGCTAATTTGAATTTCATTCATAAAAAACTGTTCAAGTTATTTGGAAATGGTATAGAATAGCTAACAGGGGATATTCCAAATAAATGTGTACTTTCTCTCCCCCACTTCCCTGCATGTGTGTGTGTGTGCACATGTGTGTGCATGATTCTTTGCTGAGGAAATATTTTGCCTACCACTATACTCCTAGTACCTGGTGGAGAATAAATGTTTGTTAAATGAATAAATGAAAATATACAATAACTTTCCTTAAACTATCTACCTTAAGTGTATCCATATTCTTAGCCATCAGAGAATTTTCCATCACACATAGTCTACATTCGAACATTTATAGTCAGAAACACAGCTGGGTGTTCCTAAAGTTTACTCATTTTTGGATGGCAGAAAGAAACCACAGATTAAAATAGAAGACATTTAAACAACGTCTCTGACATGCTTGGTGATTAAGATAAAAAACAATTCCTTAGATGCCTTTAAGGTGACATTCATTTTATATATTCCATTTTTCACTAAGTAGTTATACAAACTAAAGAGTTTTAACACATATTATAATGAAGGATTAAGTAAAGTCTAAATGAAAATATGAAAAATACAAAATTATTTTTGGTTGAGATCCAAGAGAGATCATTCATGAACATGTCTCTTTAAAATTGTATTTGTTTGATGCAAGAGAACCAAAGCACCTTTGTTATTGCCATTCGTGCCATGACTGCTGTTGTTCCAAATCAACCTAGACTGTAATATCATAGTGACTCAGCCAAGGGAGGCTTATGAGGTGTGGAAATCATAATCAATTAATATTAATTGCTATAAATAAAACAAAGAAAAGTGGTTAAGAAAACTTGAGGGTCTTAAGGCGCTACATAATCTAGGCTAATTTTTCCACGCTGTCTACATGTAATGGTTTCAGATTATACAAAACTGCATTGGAGTAGGACAAATAAGGAGGGCAGGGACGGAATCCGATGCCTACTTGGTGGCAACTTTGCGCCAGACATTTTGTAGGCACTTACATGCTTTCTCATTAACATCACATACTCCCACGCTCCTCTATTTCAGTGGTGAGAAATTCGGGCCTCAGAAAATTAGATATTTATCAGAACTGATGGATATAAGAAGGGGACCACATCAGTTTGGATTTGGAAGACTGAATGGATGAAAAGAGTTTGAAGAAGAGGAGACATAGAAAATAGACTTGGTAAACAGGGAGCAGAAGCAGAGCAGAGTGAAACTACATTGGCGGGAAAATAATATTATCACAGATATTCCAACAACTGAGGTGTATAAAATTCAGTCCAATCAGACGTTTAGCCTGATATGGAAAATTTCCTTTAAGTGAATTCAATCTGGACTCTCCTTCTTACCTGACTCAGTCAGACTGATCTGTGGATTGTAGGTCTTCATAGATAAACCCAGACTAGGAACTAAATCTGGTGTACAAAAGATGGCAGCCTGTGTAATCTAGGGTCTCATTACTCTAAAAGTGGTTCACAGACTAGCTGCATCAGTATCATCTGGGAACTGTTAAGAATGCAGTCTCAATGCCCAGCCCAGACCTACTGAATCAGAATCTGCTTTGACAAGATCCTCAGGAGTGATTTGTATGTCTATTAATGCTTTGAGAAGCACTGATCTAGGAGATAATTTCTTAGTTTCAACATCATCTATTTCCTTTCACATCCATTTTATTCAACTATAAGTGAAGCCCCATTTTTCTCATCCACAGCATACACATAGCAAAATATCCTAGAAATGAAGTCTTAGATTTTATTGCATTTCATCTTCCTGCTTCTTCCTAATATACCACAAGGAAATAAAGCTCAATATTTATTTTAGTTTTGGACATATCCTACTTGGTCTTTTCTCTTGTTCTTTAGCCTTTGTGACAAAACATTAGGGCTGAAATATACAGAAGAGATTTAAACTTCTACCAGAGGGAAAAAAAATGAGAAAGTTTCCTAATAAATATGCTGATTACTCCTTATAATCAACTCATCATTTTTATTATATTTATTATTATTTTATTATCAATTCTAGTCATTTGCCCCAGTCCTCCATGGCTTTCAATAAAGGGTGAAGTAATGGAAACAAGTAGTATGAAATCATTCAAGTAAGACTGCAGCGTCTTCTCTGCACAGGTACTGGCTTAGGTTGGAGAAAGCAATGAGTATAACACAAAATTATGTTTTAAATATCAGGTAAAAAAAGCATTTTAAAATGATTTTCAATGTAATGAAAGTTGCCTTTTTAAGCAAGCAAGGTTCATCTTTACCATAGGGGTTTCAATGTGGTTCTAGTTTTTCCTTTGTCGTTTTCCTCTAATAATTATTTTAGGAAGACTGACCTAGACCATTCCCATTTTTAACAACCCAACATTATATGAATGTTTACCTACCTCGATATATATTTACTTATATCTATTTGTACACTCATATATTACCTACTTTTAAAGGAATTGCTGCAATATTTAAGTATCCTCATGTTTTCAAGTTCAATTTCTCAAATAGTCATAGATTGAAACTTAGCCACTGGTTGCATTTGATAATAATGATAGCTGACAGTCTTTGACTATTTACTGTGCGCATACAGCATTTTATTTAATATTCATAATGTCCCTCTGGAGGAGACGTCATTCTTACTCACATTATATGAAAGTATAAACTTATGCTTAGGGAGATAACGTAACTTTCACACAGCTGGACTTTACATGGTATGACCAAAGCCGTTCCTATTAACCATTGTGATAGATAACCTTGACCTCACATTGTGGGAGACTTAAGGGGCTTTCCTAAGGATTGAAAGCAAGGTCAGCCTCAGGAGAAAGCATAGAGCTGATGTCTATTATTAGATTCTTTCCTTCCTTCATCCTTTTCTCTGGTTTCCATATGCTCTTTTTTTCCTATGAAAACCCTTTCCTTAGTGGAAAAATAGAAAAATGCTATTAAAATTTCAAATTGAAATATACAGAGAACACCAACTGGAATTCTACAGAAATGGTCACCAAATGTTAACGGGTGTGCCTTAGATAGTTTTTTTGTGTTCAAACGAGCTTGGGAAATTCTGAGTTTAAACACATGAACAACTTTCTTTACCATCGATTCTTTTGTTCTTTAATACTAGGAATCTCTCTGTCTCTGTCTGTCTGTCTCTCATCTATCATCTATGTTTGTGACTTTGTTCCTCCACATCAATAAACATTTCCACACTCATTATCTAGAGCATCAATTTCAAAATGCTTTTGCAAAGGCTGTTTGATTCAGAATTACATTTTTTGAAGCCCTAAATTAATGGAGCTCTAAATTAATATAAACTAAAATTATATATATATATATATATATATATATAGGTTATATCCAGGGAAACTGACTACCCTAGTTATAATGCAGAGCAAATAATGCTATTTTTAAATTTCAAATTAATAAATTGTTTGTGAATATTCTAGACCTTGTCTCAGTATGTGCTGCATCCAAAGAAAGCACACATTAAGTTCAAAAAATTTTGAAAAGTGCTGTGGGTCTTTATAGAAGCTTCTCCAGGAAGCGATGAAAATTCACAGTGTCTTCTATGCATTCCCCCAACTTCCTCATTCATGTCTCCTCTCTTCCTTCCCAAAGTTCCACCTACCAGGCAGCTGCTCAGCATTTTGCTTTTGTCTTCTACTGCCCATCGCCTCGTGGTGACTTTGTCTTTTTATTTCCCTTTGCCTCCTCTCTTTGTCTAGGATTCTTCAAGAGTTCCTGAAACTAATGCTTTTCTTTTATTAAGATCAATTTTGCCTCTCTCTTTTTTTTTTTTTTTTTTCGAAATTGCCTCTTTGTTCTCTATTCCTGTCCCTGGTACATCCTTTTTTGTAGAAAAGGAAGAAAACTTGCAAATACTTCTAATATATTTAAAAATTTTCTCATATATGGGAAATCTGAATTAAACTAAACTAAACAGTGTTGACATATGGTGATAAGGCCTGTTTGTGTTTCTTCAAATCATTTAAAATTAATATACTGAATTTCATAGAAAGTAAAAACCTCCATGTTTTATAAACCGATCATTTTATGTACCACTGAGAAATAGCATGCTGTCAATTATTGTTGTAAGCACATTTCCTCCAAATATGGACCACAGATCATGTGTGACAGAATCATCTGTGGTTGCTCATCAAAAATACAGATTTCTTCTTCCTAGTGCAGGTCTATTGGAACAGAATCTTGTGGCAGGATCTGGGCAGCAATATTTTTAAAACTTTTTCAGATGATTTTTATAAGCAGCCGTAAAAGAGAACTTATCAAAAGTGATCCCAGACTAATAGCAATGACATCACTTGGGTGTTTTGAAGAAATGCAGAATCTCAAACCCCACCCCAAATCCACTGAAGCAAAATCTGCATATTAACTGGATGCTCAGGTGATTCATAGGTCTGTTAAAGTTAGAGAAACATTGTGCCTCAGGGTTTCTTAAAGGGTGGTTTCTGGACCAGCAGCAACAGCATAACTGAGGAACTTGTTAGAAATGCAAATTATTAAGCTTCGGCCCAAACCTAGATGATCAGAAACTTGGGGGATGGGTTTGGGTGCAGCCCTAGTTCCGTGTTTCAATAAGCCTTTAGGTGATTCTGATGTATGCTAAAGTGAGGGAACCTCCGTTGTAACCAACCCTTTTCTTAAACACAACTAATGGCAAGTGCTCATCAGACTAACTCAAGGTAGAGATTCCTGGGGGCAAATACTTGTTTCAGAGTCATGGTTATTAAGAGGTATTAACTAGCTTCTCAAGCGCTAAGTAAGCTTTTAATCCCAAATGTTAAAATAATAGCAGATACAACAATTGGAAAAGACAAGTAATAAAATACTGGTGAATGTCAATCTCTTGTTTTTAAGTGAGTCAGAGTTATAAATACATTCTATGCCTGAGGAATTTTTCTAGCTTTAATCTTCTACTTCAGCTTCCCCGCCCTGCCTGCCCTCCCCCAGATGCGGAGAGCGATTGTTGACAAAGCCATCATATTATGAGTCCTCTACAGTATCTAATAAGTTCTGCTTTGAAACACTGCCAAGTGCCAGCTCAAATTTAAACATAAAGGGGAGAGCTGGCAATGTGAAGGTTTTTGGGAATGCTCCATCATTCAACTGATTACCGAGTATCTACTGATGATATTGGACACTAAGAATTCAAAGATTAAAAGGTAATTCCTTCTCTCAAGGGGCATGCAGTCTATCAGGGAGACAGACATAGCAACTAAATAATTTCAATATAATACGTTCTAGCCTAAGCAGTTTGAAGATGGATTTAAGGAAGGTGAGAGTAACAAGAAGAAAGGCCGGTAAGAAGCTACTATAAGAGTTTAAGTAAGAACCTGACCACCAACAAAATACAGAAGGGACACTCATATAAGCGTCTTCTAAACAGAATTATTTACAATCAGCTATTGATTCATTGCACTCACTAGAGGTAAAAAGTGATTCAGGTGATTCAAAATAACTTTTCAAAAATCTCTGACTTTGGAAGGCTTTCTAAAATTATATTTTATACTATCCAATAAATGTCTGATGCTTCTCAACATACCCTTTTTATTATGTCCAGCATTCCAGGACTATACTGTTTATGCCAGTACTACGCTTAATTAAGTACCATGACAATATCAATAAGAGTCAGAAAGTAAGATGTGGCACAGAACATTCAAAAATGCAGCTCTCCTGGCAAGCTAAGGATAAACCTTGCAAAAAAGAGAGATGTTTCCCAGAAATTGTTTTTCCTTTAACAAAAGGATCCAAAAGCAAGAAGTTCTATTCCAAGGAAAAGTGAGCATAGTGATCGTGGTTACATTAGTAGTCGTCAGCATTTAGAAGCATAGTTTAAGGGTTTATATTCCACACCAACTAATGTTATGCTGTTTCATACATTTTAAGAAGGGTCCCCTTATGCTTTTTATTAAAAAATTAATGGACTTTAGGTAAGAGGGCCGCCTGTAAGCACGACTCTCTAGGAAGCTCTGTCTGACATTCCAGTCTGAGATGGTTCTTCCTCAACTTCCCATGTTCTTTTGAAATTTGCATTATACCACTCATTCTTCTGAACTGTAGTTACTAATCTATAGTCCTTTTCCTTACCGATAAAAGCCAGAAAGATATTTGGGTTATATTTACTTTTAAGACCGTCAATCTTCTTAGCCATTCATTCATTCATACTCTACTTTAGGTGCTGTTTTAGACACTGGGGTGGGGGGAGGTATAGCATTGGAAAAGACAGACAGACTCCCAGTTCCTAAGGAGCTACAGATACAGTGGAGGGAGATAAATAAACACACACGGGAAAATGAATAAAAGATGACAATGAATCATACAATTAACAACACAGGCAATGGGATGGGAAGAAATGGGGTGGGAGAGAGATCCTTTAGCTAGAGTGTTCAGAGCTGACTTTCCTGAGATGGTGACATTTGAGCTGAGACATGTGACCATAAGATGATATGGGCTTTAAAGAGCATTGCAGGCAGAAGGAACTGTAAATGCCATTCCTGGAATTTCCTATGCTTGGAAATCTGAAGAAACAGAAAGTCAGTTTACTCAGAACATAGCTTTAGGAGTCAGATGCAGAAAAAGAGTGTTCGATGAGGTTGGATAGGTAGGTAGGAACTAGCTGTGCTTTCCTTATAGACTGTATGACGGAGAATGGATTTTGTTCTAAATGCAATAAGAATCCTCTGGTGGGTTACGAGAAAGCTAATGTCATGATCAGGTTAGCATTTTTAGAAGACCACTCTGACCATTATATGAAAGACAAAAGGAAGGCTATTATTCAGAAGGTAGTTACTCATGTTTAGGGAAGAAACGATGATGGCTTGGACAAGGTTGAAGTGTTCAGATTTGAAGGCTATGCCAATAGGCCTTCTTGATGAAGTGGGCTCTGAAGGAACAAGAGCCTGACTCTTAGGCTTCTATGAAGCATTGAGTAGATGGTGGTATCACCTACTGAGACTGTATGGGAAAGTGACTGGGTAATGAGATGCCAAATTAAGTGTTCATTTTTGAACAAATTGAATTTGAGAAGACTATGGACATCCATATGTTCTGAAAGGATTCTAGAACCCAGGACAAATCAAATGGTGGAGGGGCCTCTTGATATTTTTCTTTCACTATAGAAAGTAATTAAGATCCTGGCCTTTGAAGGGAAATAGATCTGGGTCTCCACTTCAGTTTGCCTATTTAATCAAGCACAACATCTTGGATAATTATCCTCTTTTAGTCTTAGTGTTTATATGTGAAAAATACCTACCTCATGAGATTGTTGTAAAGATTAAATTAGATTGCACATTCAGTTCCTCATGGGGTGCTTGGATCAGATTAAGTGTTCAACAGTGATACCTAAAATCAATTATTGTAATGGTGGTGATAATGAACTGGTATAAGAAACAAATGCAGTGGGAGATGTCATTGGCAAGAAGAGAGCTATGTCCACTGCCCTGAGAATTGCATCAAAGAGGACAAGATGTCTATTTTTCAGTAAGAATGTATTTTTCCATCTATGGCCGTGCCACCCTGAACAAGCCTGATCCTGTCTGATCTCTGAAGCTAAGCAGGATTAGGCCTGGTCAGCACTTAGATGGGAGACCACCTAGGAAGACCAGGTGCTGTAGACATAAAAAATAAAGGATTGTAAGCTGACAAGGTCCTTGCAATCTGTGAGGTCAACCAAAGGTGGCCTCGCCAAAGGAAAGAAGGAAGAAAGAATTGTCTTTTCTCATGCTTTAAGTTTATATTATTTCAGGTCTTATGAGAGCCAAACTTATTCCCCAAGTTACCATACTGTATGTATAATTTGTTCTCCTGATCATGAGTAAAATATTTCTTTTTGGATATAAGATTTGAAAATTTTTTACTAAGATATACAGTTGACCCTTGAACAATATGGGTTTAAGCTTCATACGTTCGTTTATAACTGGATTTTAAAAAAATAAATAGTATAAATATATTTCCTCTTATGATTTTTAAGAACATTTTCTTTTCTCTAGATTATTTTGTTTCAAGAATACAGTATTTAACTTTTATATATAAAATATAAAATATTTATTAATCGAATGTCTGTGTTATTAGTAAGGCTTCTGGTCAAGAGCAGGCTATTCGTAGTTAAGTTTTTTAGAAAATCAAAAGTTATATGTGAATTTTCAAACATGTCTGGTGGGGGGAGGTCCTTAACCCCCATGTTGTTCAAGGGTTAATTGTATATAACAAAATGTTAGCATTTTAACCATATTTAAGTTCAGTGACATTAAGTACATTCACATTGTTGTACAGTTGTCACCACTATCCATCTCTAGAACTCATTTCATCTTCCAAAACTGAAACTCTGTAGCTATTTAACAACTCCCTATTCTCCCATTCCCCAGTTCCAGCAACCACCAGACTACTTTCTCTGTCTATAAATTGACTACTCTAGGTATCTCATAGAAGCAGAATCATACAGTATTTGTCCTTTGGTGACTGGTCTATTTCACATAGCCTAATATCTTTAAGGTTCATTCGCGTTGTAGCATGCATCACACTTTCCTTCTTTTTATGGCTGAACACTACTCCATTGTATATATATCCACATTTTGTTTATCCATTCATTTGTCAGTGGACACTTGGGCTGCTTCCACTTTTTCGTTATTATGAGTAGTGCCCTTATGAACATGGGTGTACTCTACAGGAGGTTTTATGAGGCAGTATAAATATCCAGTTACTTATTAATTCTTTTACTCATTTTCTCCAACAAGTATTTCCCTAAATGTTTATTCAGGCTTGCACTGATGATGCTTATAGGTGAAAGTGCTTTAACTCAGTTGTTTGCATTGTTCTCCATAGGCAATGGAGTCATGCAGAACATTAACTTCCATCCAGGTTTAAAATGTGCAGAGGAAACTTCAAGATTCTTTGCTTGAGCAATCCACTCAGCAAGCAATTTTTGAAGGCTGATGTTGTACATGGCATGAAATTTGCTTAAGAACTTGCATTCTGCCCCACAAAACCAGACTTCTAAAGAATTCTAAAAATTGACAGTAGATAATAAGGAGAATAAAGAAAACTGAGTGTTACATCTTGTATAATTTTCACAATTCTGAATCTATGAAAAATTAACTTCTGTTTTAGGAGTCAACTGGAATTTAGATGAAGTCAAGAACTGTCATTAAACTTATACCTTAGATCTTTTGTCTCATAAAATGTTACTAATTGGTTGGTTGATAAGTTATGTAAATATTAACCTAATGTTTATTGTAACAAGTCAACTATTGAAGTGGATGAATTTAATTAACTTGGAGATTGTGCTAACATTTAGAAAAAAAACATATTCTCTTAGTTATAAAATAAATCCTGTTAGAATTTCTACCTAAGAGAGTTCACAAATTCACACATGGAATAAAAAGGCAAATTGGCTGCTAAGTGTTTACAGCAGATGCTACACAAAACAATGAAGTAGAAGAAAAAGAGGCAGCAGTAGTAATAAATGAAATAGAGGAGAACTGAGAAATGAATAGTAAAGAAGGCAAGGGGTGGACAGGATAAAGTGCCAAGTAAAGTCAGGGCCCAAAAGTCTTAAGATGTCTGTTTCTTTCTTCTGATGAGAACCCTGCCATCATTTTAAAACAATAGAGACAAAGAAATAAGACCCAGAGAGTAAAAATCAAGATTACAAAACCAAGTTAGGCACAAAGCCTAAATAAATTCTTCATAAAGCGTACATTTATATTTACCCTTTTGTTATCCCTGAAAAGTGATTTGAGAAGAAATGTGGAAAGGAAAAAACTTTTCCAATTTTATGTATGTTGGAGGGTAAGAACTAATCAATATTCATAAATTTACCAAGAGTGTCAATCCAGGACAAAAATGAATGTGAACAGCTGTGTTCTACAATCTGACCTCAGGACATTGGATCTTTAGTATTTCCATAATATGACTGTAAAAAATATGTCCCTCTAGCCTTATTTGCTTCTCTTAATGGATAATGCTTCTGGCTTGGATATTTGTGTGGAAAAAAGATCTTTTGTCTCATAAAATGTTACAGATGCTGCTATGGTAACATACTTTAATTTTATTTCAATCTCAGAAGATAAACATGGAAAAATGCAACTGGCAATTTATTCTAATATTTTGCATTAGCTTTGGGTCCATAGATCATTCCGGTTTTTGTTTTTAAGGGACACTGGCACTTTTGTTAACCTGCTGTACTCAATTAAGTCAAATCCTAAAGACTGTCTAAAAGGAATTACTCTGCCAACTTAAAAATACCATGTGGCCAAGTTTCAAAACCCATGAGGGAAAGAAAGCATGCTGCTTCTATGACAAAATTCTTAGGTGGCCAGAATGAGTTTGCACTTGTGGGAATTTTCTTTTGAGCTAAAAACAAACATCAAACATCTCAGCCTTTACAAAAATATTATCAATTTAGTTAGAAATAAAACCCATCAGATGAATAGAGAGACAATTATTGAACATTTTTTCCTATTAGTAAACCCTGCGACATAGTGCATTAAAACCTGTGACACTAAAGCAAGTTGTTTACTTTGCATTCAGCCAACAATTAAGGTCATTATACCCAGAGGAGGTCATTTAAAGCCTCAATTCCCTGTTGAGTTTTAATAATATACATTTACACAGGAGGTAGAGGCTTCCATGAATGCCAGCGTCATAAAATAAGACAAAAAGCACAAGTAGAAGGAAAGACAGAGGCAACTTGGTCATTTTGTGATGCACGAATCTAAAACTTGTCATATTTCCTTTAGAACTGCAGAGAAACCAGCCTCCAACTGTGTTTTTACAACACTCATTTCTGCAGTTACTTATATGTCACAATTTTTATTAATTTTTCTCTTTTGTAATATAAAGGCTTGGAGGCAGACAAGTTAATGAAGGGTGTGGTCAATTTACACAGACTTTCAGTTATGAAGCAGTGGGGGTCAAGTCCGATTCTTACTCACCGTGTATATAGCACACTAACTGATTCCACATTTTGCCAGTGTCTCAGAACCAGGTGCCTGGTTCATTAAGTGATTAGAAAACAGGCAGTCTGCTTAATTTTAGTTATTCTAGATCTTTCTAGAGTAATAAAAACCATCATCACTATTAATTTATACACTGACATTCAGAAATAGCCATAATGAATAGTAAATAACACTACAGTACTTTTCAAACACCACAACATCTACAAATTGCTAGTCATTAAGCTGAAGTGCCTACCTAAGTTGTCCTTAGAGCAAACTTCAGCACTTTGTAATATTTTCCCTTCATAAAATTCCCCAAGTATATACAGTCAGTAGATGAGATCATACTCTTGAAATGGTAAAGATTAAATGAAAGGGGAATGAGAGTGAAAGAGAAGTTGTTCACACTAACACTGCTTGTATTGAAAAGATCCGACAGCACTATCTTGCTCCTCATTGGTCACTCAGCGGGCCGAAACAATATTTGCCCAGTTGCTATGTAGAGCGGGGAAGCTGCCAATTCACTTCACTAATAAGCCTGAACCTGGCCTTTGCAGATAAGAGTGGTTATTGTTTGAGTTAATGTGTTTGCTGATAAGATGCTCACCAGTGAAGGTAAAAGAGATATTTTTTTTTGTGACAAACTGTAGAACTGCTATGGACATTTCTCTGCCACTCTCCAAATTCTAACAGCTGTTGCAAAAACTATACCAAGAGATGACTTTTTTTTTTTTTAATTAGACTTTTCTCTTTCAGGAATGCATATCTACAAATCTTACACTTAAATGTTTTCTTAAAAAGAACACTCTACCTGAAATATGAAAGAATAACTCACCTGCTTCAACTCTGAGAATCCATTAAAATATAATTAAACATTTCATTGTGCCTTTATATGTACATAGACATAAATACATATACATATATATGATATATTATCGATATATTTCTCTCTATATACATATATAATTAAAAATTTTTTTCTTAGTGGAGATTTATATTTGGAAAATTTCCCCAAATTTCAAGTGAAACATTTGGATTTCTCTGTGTGTGTGTGTGTGCACATATGTGTGTATGTATACATACATACATGTATATGGTATATACACATGTACCTCATCACTAAATTGTGTGAGCATACATAATGAACACATACGTATGCACAGTTGAACATTGTAGACTAATGTAAAGCACATGCCAATTTAGGCAGGATTTAAAAGAAATTCAAAGGCAAATGCTTCTCTTTTTGTATTTAGAGAAACACTCTACTATTTTTTTCAACTTATGAGTGCATTTCTGTGAGACTGTATGAAGACAGTTTAGACCCTGAATTTAACTTCATGTAATAATCAGAGGCACATGAAAACAGAGCATATTATATATGCCTTTGACGAGTAATTTTTAGTAATGGTTTTAGTGTGCTAAATACTAAGAGAAAAATGGGATAAATTATTTATCTTAAGTAGGATGCTTTTTAGTGGTCTGCCATAGAATTTCTTCAGATTATAACTATGATAGAAATTATTTGTATACCTCTAATTTATTCTTTATCACTAGTTAAGTAAAGCACAATAGATTTTTTGCTTATTAGTTATTAATAGAAACAAAAACTAATAAAAATAGATACATAATAAATAGATACATAATAATACATAACAAAATTTCTCATAGAACCAGGAGTCCTGATGCTTTAAATTTTTCACTAGAAATGAGGAATTTCAACTTTCATCTTGAATATTTTTCAAAATTAAAATAAAAAGGTTTTCAGAAAATTGAAAAGAAACTTCATGGACCACTCAACGGGTTAAGTTTCTGATATCTAAAAAAATAATTTCTTCAACTCAAACATATGAGGTCCACATGATGCTACTGAAATTTGGTTATTTCTTAAATGGACAGCTGACAGGAGAAGTGAGGGAATAATGTTCATAGCTAGAAAGTGCTGCAGAATGTGGTTTCAGTTTTGTTTTTTTGTTTTTTGTTTTTTTTGTGGGGGGGTGAATGTTGCTTTAATTAAGGCAAGATGCTGCGAAGGAAGAATTTGGTGAATCACTAGCCTCGGTGTATTTGCTGATCTCTGCTGAGCCTGGCGATCAAGGTGTCTACAGACCCTTCATTTAGTACCTGTGAAAAATACATGCACTAATAGTCCCAATATACAGATTTCTTTTACTTAGCACTTTGCCTCACTATCTGACTAAGGCTAAGGCTAAAACAAAAGAATAAGATTGGTATTCCTTATGTCACTGTGGGAAGAAACATGCTAAGAAACAATATGTTTATTAAACAGAACACACATATATATTTTCATAGACTCATGAATCAATACAATTTCTAAATTGTAAGTAATTAGAATTGGTAATTATAGGTAAGTGTCTCTCCATAAAAACTGGAATTCTATTCTTTACAGGTTTTAAATCTAGAAAAGAGTGTGACCTAAAGTTGATGTCTCCAAAAATATATTACGCTTTAGTAAGTGATACTCCAGCACTCCCAGAGAAAATTTTCTGTTGGATGATGGCCAAAAAGATTAGCTAAATGCTAAGAGGCCATATCCTTTCTCTTACATTATCTCTGATCTATTTCACACTATTATAATCAAAATAGTCCCTTTGTGTCCAGAGTTTAGTCATAGAACAGGTCAAAAATTCTATGAGTATTTAAAGGAAGAAAAAGAAAAAGCACTATACAACACAAAACACACTAATTCTTCAACAGACACCAGCATTATTTGGCAAGATGTAGAAGACAAAATTTTCTCAAGGCTATAAAATTTCATGGAGCATAAAAAAATATGAAAAGAAATCAGCTTTTTGATTATAACATCTTTTTATTTTCAATTTAAAACAGACTCTCTTCTATGAGCTTTTCTCTTTTCCCATGAAGTGGGGTGACGGCAACAAGGTAAAACACGTCATTCAACAACAAACTAAAAATGCTATGAAACAGAAAGCTTCTGCATCTAGGAATGATCTCTTCAGAGCATAAAACTGGCCACAGGCTTTCCTGCTTGATGCCCTCTTGGCTTTCCCAACCTCTCCAGTTTCATCCTGTCTCTCCCTTACCCTGGATTGGTTTCGGGTGAATGAACGCATGGCATTCTTTCTCATTCCCAGCTTCTTTTCCTGACCTATCCTCCTCCAGGTCTCAATTTGGGCGATGTATCATCCTCTTGCTTAATATTGCCATAGCACTCAGGTTTTTCCTTTCTGTGGCACTCACTACATGTGTAATTACTTGTCTGCAAAGGACAGTAACTGGCTCTAACTGTCCTCTGCCATGTCCTCAGAATTTACTACAATGTCTAACTAGCATTTAGTGAACATTCAATAAATATTTATTTAATAAATGTGAGTTTGAACTGGAAAACATGCTTATGTGGTGGCATTGGCCAGAAAAAAAGTAAAGGACTAAAGTTCTCTCAAATATATATTGATTTTAGAAAATATGTGGCTTCTTTTTGAGAACAAAGATAATGAGGGGGGTTCTGCTTTTGATCACTCTAGAGACCTATGACTTAATTTTAATTTGCAATGATTTTTCTGTAAAAAAATGATGATACAGGTATAAAATTAATAAGTACATAAATTCCCTTCAAATCTGGGAGAGAGCCATTTTGTAATTTTATAGTACATGCCATTATCTAGGCTGTTGTTTTTATTATTTCATTTCTAGGTTCATTCCCCAAACTTTAAATTCCTCTACAGATTTCTGTCATTATTCTCAGTCAAGAATTTTAATAGATATTGTATATTCTCTCCTTGGCCATATATAGATAATATCTTAAAGACTCTATCCACACTTTTAGGTTATTTCATCTTTTCTATTAAGTTCTTGAAGAGCAGCATATTTCATTTGTATTTTTATCTGTGCCTATCAGTTTTATGCTATAGAAACTCCTCAGATCCTTACTAAGCAATCAGATAAATGAATAGAATCATAAGCAGTTATATTTTTATTGTAAGAATTATAAAGAGATTAAATACGGAAACTCACAATAGACTGAGGGGGAATAGGCCACCACACTTGTAATACTGGTTATGTTGGAATCTAAATGGTTTTATCTAATCTCACCTTAGTAAGAAATACTGGCTTTATTAACATTTGAACAAGAGACCTGGAAATGCTAATTAATTGCTAATGCATCTCACATTTGAATAGTGATAATGTCATAGTAAAGGACAATGAGGCTCAGGATGGAGCTTTCATCGTCCCCGTCCTGGTGAAGCCCAGTCAAGTTTTCTTTCACAGGCCTATTAGAATTGCTTCACAATTCTTTTCCTTACATGGGACACAGACTGAAAATCAGCACCTTGGGAAAGAGATGCTGTAAGGGAGAGCTGCTTAGTTCCTGGAAGATTTATAATTCACATCGCATTAGGTAAAACTTTTATAATGTGTTATATCTATAAATAAGAAACCCCATCACTTCCTCATTTGCACTTTAACTGAGGGTGAATAGCTTTTTCTTGCTAAAATTTCACACCTCAAAATCAACATTCATTTAAAGGGCACTTCTATTAAAATTACTAACATAAAGAAAAGCTGAAGGGGGAAATAATAGTTTTATATGTATTATTTTGGGGATATCTCACTGTTTTCAATTGTATTGAGATTTGGCTTTAATCACTGATATGGGTGGTAAAGGATATCTGACTGAAAATGATGTCTCAGATTATGATTTATGTGTCCTGTAATAGAGAGCCTCAAAGTTCTATTTAATTTCATTTTCTAGCAGATCAGATTCCTATGGCTCCATGACTTTAAAAGTCTACACATGCCATCTTCCAACCTTTCATCTCTAGCTTCATCTTTTTCACTGAGCTCCAGATTCTTACGTCCAACTGGTCTGAGATCATGAATCAGATGACTACTGACAGATACAGCATAACATGTCTGAAACAGAAAACTTGATTCCAACTCTCTTCTCAGCCACCTATCTGTGGAACATATCCATCTACCGGTTGTTCCATTTCAGTTAATAGATTCATTATCAGGCCTCAAACTGTCTTTGATTCTTCCATTTCTCAATTCTCCCAACCAGTCTGTCAGAAAGTTTGTCCAGCTCTATCTTCAGTGATATATTGTCAATCTTACTTATCACATCTTCATGACTATAAGCTACTCTTTTTCTTGTTGAACTCATGTCTCTCCTTTCAGATATTTGCTCATAGTCCATTCACAAAGAGTATGGAGCCACAGACAGCTTCTGAAAACAAACCTTAGATCCTTTTTCTTGTTTACAAACATCGAATGGCTTCCCATTGTAATTAAAATAAGGGCCAACTTCTTTCCATGGCTTAGAGCCCCAACATTGTTTTTTTCCTCATGTTCTAGCCATACTGGCCTTTCTGCTCCTCACACGTGCCACTCTCATTCCCATCTCTGGACCTTTCTCCACTGCTTTCCTCTTCCAGTTAAACTATCCTTTCTGCTGAACTGTCGTTCTCAAGGAGATCTCCCCAGAGCACACCATCTAAAGGAATACTGAGTCTCTGGTTATTCTACAGCCTATGTCGTTATCTTCCTCAAACACTGAACACCATTTGAAGTTTACGATTTACTTATTTATTTGTTGCCTTGTTCCTCTTGCTAGAACATAAACTCCTTGAAGTCAGGAACTTAACCTGTCTTGTTCATAACTACATCCCTAATACCTAGAACACTGATTTATCCCTAAAGCCTCCTTTAACGATGAATGAATGATTAAATGAATGAATCTCAGGCTTTACTTAAACTTCTTGTGCCTCTTTTTCCTACAGTAAGTATTGTGAGATTTAGAAATTTTGTATGAAAACGAAAAGACGTGGAACAGTTATTTAGTGACTGTAGGAATGTATATTCTTCCCATAATGCTTAACACATTCCAGGAGGTGATTACGTAGAGTGAAAAAGATATTTGGGGTTAGAAATACCAGGTTTGCATTCCTGTTTATTTTACTACCTATGTGACTCGAGCCATTCTTTTAACTTCTCTAAATCTTAGTTTCTTCGTCTATAAAATAATAAATCAATTGTTAGAAGGATTAGTGCTTAGACAAAGCCTGTAAAAGTGGTCTGTAAAGTGTGAAGTGCTGAGCAAAGACATATAATTTAAATATTATTATTATGTTGTAATGTCTGTTGATTAATGGGGAGAAGGAGTTGCGGTAGCTCTCATTCTTTCCACCGACATTTCTCCTGAAATAGTTAAGTATATATATATTGAACCTCAATACCGATCTCTTTTCAGATAGCCTAGTCCATCCAAAACCAATGGATGGAATCTCCTCTAATTCAAGTAAAGGTAAACTTTGGTAATCCCCTTTAAGAAATTGGAAAAATAACAAAAGTTTGAATAATCTGTGAGTTATAAGCATGAACAAAACTTTTTAGTAAGTTAAGAATGAAGTTGATGAATATGTTTTGAACTTTCTTTTTCTAACTAAAAAAGAGTTTTTAGAATTGGCCATTTGCTATGACCATGCCAAGCAGCCTGATCTCGTCTAATTTCAAAAGCTAAGCAGGGTCTGGCGTGGTTAGTGCTTGGATGGGAGACCACCTAGGAAAACCCGGTGCTGTAGGCATGAAAATAAAAAATAAAAAATAAGGAATTGTAAGCTGACAAGGTCCTTGCAATATGTGAGGTCAACTAAGGGTTGCCTCACCTAAAAAAAAATTTAAAAAATTAAAAAAAAAAGGAAAGTGGTCATTTAGGAGTAACCCTTTCCAGCATCTGTCTGTGGTACCTTTGGGGAAAAGGGTCCTAGAGGTGCTTTGGGATTCATTAGCTCATCCTTGACTATAACCAGGGAGACCTACTAAGCAGGACCCTACAAGACTAGGTCCACAGCAGGGCCTGCATGGGTCTCACTGTCATTGTCCTGACTTCTGAGCAGATTAAGAAGTTCCTGCCTCCTTCTTGATGGCAGATATGTTTTCTTACATTTCCACCATCAGCGCTTCCTCTGTTATTGCAGGTAACTCTGCTTTGTAAAGCAAAGGAATCATAACTGTCTTAGTTCAGATTGCTGTAACAAAATACTACAGCTGGGGTGGTTTACGAACAACAGAAATTTACTGTTCACAGTTCTGGAAGCTGAAAGTCCAAGATCGGAGTGCCAGCATGGTCAAGTTCTGGTGAGAATTTGCAGACTACAGATTTCTCGCTGCGCCTTTACATGGTGAAAGGACAAGGGATCTCTCTGGGATCTTTTTCTTAAGGATACTAATCCCATTCATGAGGCCTTTGCCCTCATGACCTAATCAAGTCCCAGAGACTCCACCTCCTAATATCATTACTTTGGCCATTAGGTTTTCAGCATTTGAATTTTGGGGGAAGACAAACATTCAGACCATAGTATTCTGTAGGTATTATGGTTCTCCAGAGAAACAGAACTAATAGGATAGATACAGATATAGATATTGATATTGATATAGATACAACATAGATATAATCAAGATATATAGATATATGAGAGGAACTTTATTATGGAAATTGGCTCATGCGATTAGAGATACTGATATGCTGTCTGCAATATGGAGAACAAGGTATAATTCAGTCCAAATCTGAAAGTCTGAGAACCACTGGAGCCTATGGTGTAACTCCCTAACTTAGGCTGAAGGCCTGAGAATGGGTGAGGTGGGGAGGTTGTGAGGTTATGTTGGTGTAAATCCGGGAGTCCTCAGGCTCGAGAACAAAAAGCTTTCTCTCATGTCTAGGGCAGGAGAAGTTGAATATCCTAGCTCAAGGAGAGAGAGAAAAAGAGAATTTATCCTTCCTCCACCTATTTGTTCTATTTAGGCCCTTCATGGATTGGATGATGCCACCCACATTGGTGAAGACCGTTTTCTTACTCAGTCTACTGATTCAAATGCTAATATTCTCCTGGAAGCAACCACAGGAGACATACCAAGAAGTAATGTTTTATCAGCTCTCTGGGCCTACTTTAGCCCAATTAAGTTGACACAAAAAAATAACCATCACAAATAATCAGCAGCCTAGATATGCGAGAACATTTTTGTGTGTGTTAGCATTTTTCAATAGAATAAAATTTTGTGCATTTCTAGCATGGAAATCCAAATGGCAAATCAGCTTTCTGTGATAATGTATTTAAGGATTAAAGTTCCATGAAGATAGAATTAATGTGCCTGGTGCTTAATATGGTTCCTGGCACCTGTTAGATGCTTGATAAAAGGTGGTTAAAGGGAGATCTTAGGGTTCTAATGAGATTCTTTTCTGATCCTCTGATGGCTGATCACAAAAATAGGTACCATGGGAACAGGAACTACTTGGAAAGGTACTAGGAATCACTTAAATCATTCTACTATCATTTAATTCATTTTGATTACTAAGAATAATTTCTTTCCTGATAATTGTACGCTTTGTCTTCCAGTTAAAATAAAACCTTTTAGAGAAAGTTTCAAAAGAAATGTGTTTCAAATTATGTGTGAACCTGATACTAGAAATTGCTGAGTAGTTTCAGATTACACCGTCAACATCGTGTGCAGATCTAGTACTTTCTACTGTAGGCCTCCTTTCCAGCTGCAGTTTTACTGGATGAGAAGAACTTCATTCTTAAAGGATTGTGTAAGGTAATGGGTATCGCTGTGGAGAGCAAAAAGTGGCTTTGCAGAAGAAGAGGGGAATTTTTTTTAGAGGTCATGAATTTCATTTAGGATACCTTAACTATTTTGTTTCAAAGCAAGCTACAAACCTAGTTATTAGTCCTCGGAAAGAATATTCTATAACCTGTTTCAGGTCATGTCTGTCATGAAGTTACTGCATTGATAATCACACTTGAAACTATAATTCTACCTGAAACTATATTTTGAGGGTACATTTTATATATAAAACATATGTTGAAACTTGTAAAAGTTGTAAAAATTTGTAAAACATATTTATAAAAATATGTTGCCATTTCATTTTCACATGTACTTAAATATTTCTTTTTAATAAGTGTCAGGTAACATGCACTGGTTTATGTATTGCTTTCTTTAAAAGACTCAGCTTCTCTAAAAGTGACTGTTATATTATCACGGCAATAATGTTCCTTCATTAGAAACATGCGTATTTAAACATGTTATCTTAAAATATTTCAACTATGTTTGAATTTGTATATAATTCTATTTTCTAGTGATCAAAATCCAGTGTCAAGATTAAGCCGTTCTTTACTCAGTTCAAAAGTAAATAGTTTTATCAGAAAGTTTGGGTCAATACCCTTTGCTCTGTGCTGTTAATGACCCCTCCTTTCAGCAAAACTGTCTTGAACTTCTGCTTTTTTTTTTTTTTGTAGTTTTGTTATGGCATTAGCTGGCTAACTTAAACTAATTTAAATATTTAGAGGGTAAAAACTCCATATGAAAATCTTAAGGCAGATATTTTATGGGCAAATATAAAGTGTTCTGAAAATTTTGTTATGGCTAAAAATCTAGGGTTTCTTTTGGATTTTACTACATTCTTCCTGAAAAAATAAGTTTTTATTGCCAAAGACATTTGTGATTCAGGATTAATTGAAAGAGGGGGAATTTCTAGCATCATGTCAGAACTATAGGAGCTATTTTAGAGTAAATCCTATCATGTGGATAGTCCACCCATTCTAATCTAGTCCTGTAGTAACCTCTTAGCCTGTGATTTCAATTGCTATGTGGAAAATTTCATTACAATGTGAACCTTGTCATTGAATAAACACAGAAGGTAGACACACCTAGGTCATGCTTTACAATAAATGGCAGATCATTATTGCTTCCTCCGGTATTTCCTTTGTAATGCTGATTATGATGAACTCCTGGCATCATGACAATAAATGCCATTCCAAAGAAATTCCATTTTCACTTATGTAATAGGATGTTAGAATGTGGCTCTTCCGGCCTCTGTTTTAACTGAAGCACAAGTGTGGAATATATCAGGTACCCATGTGCGTATGAGAAAAATCCACACATGTGGGTTTTCAAAGAAAATATTTAAGAACCAGTTTCAAGACTCTTGGGCCCTTCATGTAATAAAGAATATAAATTATTGAACAAACAGCAAATAAAAATATTAGCTGAGAACCATCAAATATTGATGCTTTCTGGAGAAAATGATTGAAGAAATACCTGCTCTGTTGCCTTCTAATCTGTGTGTGGTAGCTGCTTTCAGCATAAAACAGGGCTGCAAACTATAAGCAGAAACGACTTACTTCTTTTAGACTTTATACTTTAGTCACAAAAGAGTTTGGAGTACCCTCTGTTTCTGGGTAAGAGCATCAAGGAGGTGCTCAAACTTTGAAACTTTTCTTCACACCTTTCTCTCTAGAACAATTTTCTGTACTTTCCCGAGTGTTTTTTGTTAAACTATTTTTAATTAGGATGTAAAGTCTGATATTAATATGATGTTCTTCTTAGATATAACTCACATGACTAAAAGAGTAACAGAGGGTAAGGATTTCGAGTTTGTGTGTGGGATGGGTATTTTGGCTTTTTAAATTCATGCTACCAAGAGATTAATTTGCACACATTGAAAGCATCCTGCAGTGCTTTGCTTACACTCATCCAAGAATTCTACATCCAGAAAGCCCATTTTTAAAAAATGAAAAATATATGTGAACAGAAGATGGAAAATATTTCACCTTCTTGGAAGTTCCCTATTTTAAGAGACATTAAATATATGAACCACCATTTATTAGCACATAATATGTCTTAGGTACTGTGCTAAGAGATTTTTAAAGCATTTTATCTGAAATCTATAATACTGACCTTTAAGTTTGTTCTATACATTTTACAAAAGAAAAAATGGAAGTTTAAGGAGATTAAATAATGTCTTAAGTCACATAATCAGTTTGCATCTGAGCCTGGATCTGATTCCGACTGGATTCCTAGCTCTTAACAACTATGCTACACTGAGCTAATCTTTTGAATAAATTATTAATAAGGTGTCAAGACAGGCCATGAAGCTGAATACACAGTCGGATAATGAGAGATTAAATCAACAGCCTTGAAATGAACTGCATTTGTTTCTAAATCTGTTATACTTGGCAGGTCTATTCAGAAATGGAACAGCTGGCCTACTTACTCTTGTGATCGTCTTCACTCCCTGGTTCAATGGTGTAACAGAAAGCAGGGAAAGGGATGATTGATCTGCTGATATTGAACCCTTCCTTCCAATAGTCAGATTCAGACTTCTAAAAAATTTGAGCATGGCCTTCCGAGCATGGCTGCTCGGAAGAAACCCAGGGAGAAGCAAGCAAGTATTCCCAGCAAGCAGACGCAACAGAAACCTAGCTACAATGCACAGGTCTGAATAAAGAAGCTCCAAACACAGCAGACTATCCCCTACCTCTACTAAGCAAATCCAGGTATCACTCTTCTTAATTAGGGAAAGGCTGTACCTGCTCTGGGTTTTTCTCAAGCTTCAACCCTCTGGAGCAGCTTTAGTGGTCTTTAGATTCTGCGGTTCTTTTCTCTGTGCTCTGTCCCTGACTGGGAGAATTAACACATATCCACATAGCAATTATTGCAGGCATTTAGAATTTATTAACAAGTTAAATTTATTTTTAAAAAATGGAGGAAACTCATAAAAATGATAGATCTATATCTTTTTCTTATTTTTCACAATTCATTAGAAGACTAGACTCCCAAAGAATGAATGTTTTTATTGTTTATGCTTTTCTCATGATAAATATGTCTCATTGCGTATAACTAAAAAATTCAGAAACATATACAAAAAGTCACTCAAAATCATACTACCTAGAGGCAAACGTTGTTTTCATTTTGATGCATTTTCTTCCAGTCTTTATCATTTACATTTTACTTGAGTGAAATCATATGCATAAATAGGAGATGCATGTGATAGATTTGTCCTTTAAATGGCACTGAAGCTCTTGTTATATCCTGAAAGCTGATGAATTTTTTTGAGAAGCTCGAGGTTTAAATTTGGTACTTCTAAAATCTGGATTATTGTTAGAAAGATATAAAGGCAAAATGTGAAAAAATTTTCTTTATGTGTGAAATATTAAGGACTCTCAAACTGCTTAATAATACAAATCTTTTTAAAAAATTAATTAAGGGCTCACTTAGCCTTAAAGATTTCAATCTATTTATACCCCCTATTCCATAAATGTAAAATAAGTTTTGTAGCAGAGACATAATAATTTATCATTAAGTCTCCATTATGGTTTATTAAATAATAATAATTTTATTTAAAAAAAATTAAAGATATCCTACAAATAAACAAAACTGTAGAGCCATGAATGTCTGTGGTGATGATGAAAAGGGAGACAAAAATTTTTAAGTCTTTTGATGTGGTTTATGATTCTATCAATTTCCCCATATTAAGATGTGAATAATGCTTGTAGCAGTTTTGGTGGGTTTCCCACTAACTGTTACTGACATGAAGAGTACACAAGATATTGAATAAAGGTCTTAGAGAAAGTGGAAAGTGAACCACCTTTCCTTTCTGATCAGCGGTCACAAGAAGCAACGCTCTCTTAATATAGAAAAGAAAGTCACAAAAATAAAGCAAGGAACAAGGAATGATCTAATAACTGTTTTCCAAGTATCAGATATTTCATAAGGAAATGTGACCAGATGTTTCCAACCCCATAAAACGGAGCCAACGGGCTTTATCTGAAAGTTGAAGGGTTTCTTGTATGTAACAAGGACTTAATGGTAAAGCGCTGTGTACCAGGTGCTGTGCTGGGCACAGTGGGAGCAGGACAGACAAGGTCTCTGTTCTCATGGGGACCCATAGGGTAAGAGGTTAAAGAAATAGTTTTAAAAAATACCATTATCATAAATACCAGAAAGAGAAATACATTCAATAGAGTATCTTTTCAAAGTCTAAGGTTGCCTGATTTAGCAAATAAACATACAAGATGCCCCACCTTACCCAGAAGGCCTCTCCACTGGTTTTGGCTGGAGAGGAAGGAGGGAGGGCATTCCAGGCAGAGAAAAATTCAAAGTCATCCAGCTGCATAAGGAGCTTCATGCGTATAGGAATCTAATTTTAATAAGCCAGGCCAACTGGAAAAAGTTGGGTAAATTTACCTAGTGATATTTTTAAAAACTGTACATCAAGAATCATCACATAGAAACTTGCAGTCTTATTCACCCCAGTCCTCTTTTCCAGGCAGCAACAGCAAGGGTTCTGTTGTAGGCAGACAATTATCTTTCTTTAGTACCAACTCAAACATACACATATTCTCTAATAATCTGGTTTTCCTTAATTGCAAATATGCCACTTACTGGTTTATTTCAACATTTTACACTTTAAATATTTTTAATTGTATCACTTGCATTAATGACTCTCACAAGGAATTATCTTCTTTTAGAATTAGTTACTCGATTTGTCTTAACATCATCCATCTCTACCTTTTGTAGATTTTTACGAGAGCTGTTATGAGGTTTTCTCTTTCAGACTGATTTGCCCTCTTCACAGTCCCTTCAGGTTCTTTATGGAAGGGGTTCTTTCTTTTATGACATATGGGAGCAGTAAAGGATAGGCTCTTGGATCGGTTTTAATTACAGATTCCTCACTAAGCTTGGGTGTCTTACCTAATATCTCCGAGACTCAGTTGTCACACCTTTAAAATGGACCAATGATACTAGAGGCTTACCTTATAAGAATGTTGTGTGACTTTAATAATTTCACACAACATGCAAGGTATTAGCATGATTCCTAACACATATTAAATACATAATGATTATTAGCTTTTAAATTTTTCCTTAAGATTGCCATAGCTTTCTTAGTATAGATGTGTTATGATTTTGTACTGGCAAGGATGATGTTTGTCATTGGTTTTCCAAATGGGAAAATTTAGTTAATGAACTCGATGGATTTTTGCTGGCCAGTTAGAATTCAGAGCTTATACCTAATGGATGGTATAAGATATCATAGATTCTAGGGATTCGTTATTCTGCAGTATTAAACTTCCTTAAACATAATCTCACGCTTGTCCAATTTAAATCTATCTGTCTCTTTTCTGCCAACTCAAAAACCAAACAAATCAAACTTCTCATTTCCTCCCCATTCAGAAAGAAAACTCTTGGGAGCCTAATATAATCTGCAAATCAGAAATGTCACTGCATACTTCCTCCAAATCATTATTATAATATTAAAATCATACAGTTCCAGCACTGGTCGTAACTGTTTAAGTATACTTCATTTAAGTAGATTTGTCCTTGGTTTCCTACCTCCGAATTTGTTCACCATTTCGGAAAGGCTGCTCTAAATTCATGATTCATGGCACCTGTTTTTCAGAAAGTTACAAAATGTGGCTAACAGCTTCCTGATACAATTAAAAGAAAACAAAGCAATGGGAAACAAACAAAATAAAACTATTTTTATTCTGAACTGATATCAAAGGCCTTTGAAAGTCTCAACTTGTCTTCAGTTTTGCATTCCTCCACATGCATATCTCTTTCCTCAAATAGTACATAATAAGTTAGTCAGTAATAATTACTACTTTTGAAAATTTACTGTATTTCTTTTAATGTTCAGAATACTCAAGAATTCTACTACTTGCACACAAGAAGTTGTGACTTCCAAATTTGTAGTAACAAGGTATGCTCATGGAATTCTTTTTACAAATGAGGTCACATTGCCAGTTCTTAAGCAAATTAAAAAATGTAACTACAAGCTTCTTAATTTTAGCCTTGAGTTTCTTTAAATTACTGAAATGATGGGCAAAGGACCTAAGCAAACAATTCACAAAAGAAAAAATCAAAAAATTGATAAACATTAAAAAAATATAATTAACATTCAAGAAATAAAAATAAAAATAGATTTATTTTTTGTTGTTGATAAAGATTGAAAAAATATATTATTCTATTCAGGCAAGAATGCAATGATTGGACTTTCTCCTATACAGGTATAAGAATATATTTGAATAACCTTTTGGAAGCCAATATTTGGAATAAGTCTATAAGAGATACAAAAATTTATAATATGTAACAAAGACAAATTATAGTACAGAGATAACTCTAAACTTTTGTTATTGGACTTACAAAATGTAAAACTTCTTGAATCATTTGAGAACTTTGTAGCTACATACCAGTTCTGGTAAATTCTCCATTAATTCAAAATGTGTACAGTTAGAATCAATAACAAGATACATAGTTAGAAACCACCTATCCACAAAATAATGGTGGCATGTAGCTAAAATATGGCAGTTCAATGAAAGAACAAGTACTTGGGACAGAATATTAAAATGAAAAACAAAAATCAAATTAATACTTGAAGAATTATTACATGTGCCTCTAAGCAGACAAAAATAAATACTGACCTCCTATAAGTGAAAATAATTTGCTCATACAACAAAAATTTGATTTTGAGAGTCCATATGATTATAAAGTTACAAAAGAGTGTACCCACATAATGAGCAATGAAATAAACTCAGAAGTCCGGGTGAGTGTCTGGGGAAACTCTCCCAGTGGATATTTAGAATCTCATAAATATATCTAGTTTGAAGCCCAGATTGGTTCTAGGGACTTACTGTCTTGTCATTTTGCCAAATAAGTCATTTTTGCTCCAGTCCCACATTTGGCTTTCCCTGTGAATTTTACAGAATTTTTAGTTTTCTGAGGGTTAGAGAGTTGTTAATTCTGACTCTCATTTTTTTCCTTGAATGAATGGCCACAAATATCTAATAGTTACCTCCTCCAAAACTGAATAACTATTGGATCAATATCCTTGGTTTTGCATCTCTCACTGAAAAAAATTGCTGGATATATTTTCTCTAGAAATATATTATCTGTCTTTAAAAAAAAAGGTTTGGTGAAGAGTTTGGACTGGAAAAAGAGTTTGGACTGGATTAAAAATATCCAGATCATGTGGTACTAGATGTTTGAAAAATCCATAAGAATAAAGGGTGGAAAAGGTCAATTAATCAAATATTTGATTTTAGCAGTATGTTGTTTCCCTAATTGACATCATATAAGACAAGTAAGCATTTAAATATGTAAACTGTTAGCTTGAATCTGTGTTTTGAGACTGCACAAACACTTATACAGAGACATCTGACTTAAAAAAAATTGTTTTAAACACCCACCAGGATGAACATCTGTTTTCCATTGACTGTTCTTATGCTTTTGGTTTCACTGACTTTTTATTTTAGAGGCGTGACATCACAATCACTTGACAATTTTAATTATTACAATAAAACCATTGTAAAAGAAGAGAATTCATCACTCAAAAAAGGATACCACCTGGCAGTTTAATTAAATACACGAAAGGTGACATCCATGTGGTATAAATTATTAGATGGGTATTTTTTTTTTGAGATAGTTATTTTCTCCTCAAGTTTTAATAGTAACTTTCATTTTATTTACCAGCTTCCCCAAATTGTATTTAAATAGTTAACTGCAAGAAGAAACTTATTTAAGATAGTAATTTTAAAGAGCCTTTAGAAGAAAATAACATCTAAGATACTTCTATAAGAATTTCATTATCTCTTTATTAGCCTTTGTTATATGATAGGACCTTCCTTTGTAGCCTTTGGGCTTAAACTTTTGCTGAGACTTTACATCGCACATAGTGTTTCCAACTGCAACTAGACATTGAAATCTCCCTGAGGATGGCCAGGCCCCCCCTCAGGCCATTTCAGTCAGAATATCTAGGGGTTGGAATCACACCTCGGTCTTATATTTGCCTCTTCTGAGATTCAACCTTAGGGAAGTCTCTTAGATCAAACTAATCACTGGGAAGAACAGAATTTTTAAAAATCATCTCAAACAATTGCTTCTTTTCTCTCTGTACATAAGAAAACAAAGAAGTGTAGAGACAGTTTAGAAGTTATAAGATTTACTGAGAGCACTGGGGATTTTCCATTTTTTTTTTCTAAGTCAAAAGGAAATGATCCCTTTTCCTTTTTTTTTTTTTTTTTTTTTTAAATCTGATAAGAGCAGAAAAACAGCCCTTTCTTACTCTAAAGCAGAGCAATAATAACAGTAAATATTAGCTCCTGGTGACTGAACTCTCCTCTCCCCTTTCATCTTTTAGGATTTCTCATCAATGGCTTGAGATAAGATACTTGTGTCTCATTAACTTTTGTATATTAAGCATCTGGTATATTTGGTTTGGTATATAGTAGGTGTTCAAGAAGCAAATGCTGATAACTGTCTGTATCAAATTCTCACCTGAAAGAAGGTATTAAGGGTATGCTAGAGGGCTCTCAGTCTTCATGGCCTTATTGACAGTGTTATCTTGCCCTCACAGAATACAGGGATGCTCAGCATACTAATAATACATATATTTCATAACAATTATTTTAGTTTAGAAAGCTGATTTTGCAAGTGTGTGTGTATACACACACATACATACTCCTCTTGATATTCATAATAATCTGAAGTAAATTTGTCAGAGATTGGGTTTTCTATTTTACAAGCAGGGAAATTGAGGTTCAGAAAGTTGAAGTAACTTGCCCAGTGCCTGTGACACCCAGCTAGTGGTAAACATGGGTCAATAGTCCAGGTCTTGAGATTCGTATTCCTTCCCCCTGCCCCACAGCCTCCTACAACCCCTTGCAGGGTAAAGGCGTATGGATCGAATTTGCATCTGACTCATGGGATGGCAGAATTAGAACTCAAATACTTCAACAGGTGGACATGCTGGCCAAGAAAACCCAAAAGATGGAATTTAATAGGGACTAATATAAGTTCTTAAGTTTAGATTATAAAAGTAAATTCTGAAGTGCAGATTTGGAGGGGAAGAGGGGACCTAGGTTGTTCCTGTGAAAAAAAATCTGTGACTATGAAATAAGTATGTGATGAACTGAAATATATAATGCAAATATAGGTTGCTTTGACAGAGTATAGTATGTTCTAGGAAATGAGAAGGGTCCTACGTTCCTCTCCATGCTGGAACTAAACCATCTGGAAGTTTGCTTATTGATTTAGCCACTACATTTTGAATGGGAGAGTGACAAACTAGAAGAGAGTGACCACTGTCATCCACACATCAGGTGGTATTTTCAAAACCTGGATCGTACTGGACCACCTCCCCTAATTCTAGGACTGTTGGAAAGTTTAATAATCTTATGAAACCTCTGTGAATTCACAGGGACTTAAATTGTCCAGGTAACTTCTGGCTTTAAGTTCCTGCTTCTTTAAATTTAAATTACAGTAATCTGCTTGGGTCACCTGTACCTATTGTACTCTTCATAGATCCAGCAAACTAGGCCTCTTGTTCTGATTTATACAGAATTTTACTCCCACAAGACTTTCCAGTGCTAAAGATTTTACTGATAAATTGGGGAGACAAGGAAAGTTTATGGAGCAGGAACAATAAAAATTTTTAATTGAAAGCCACTTTAATTTGTTGTTGTTGTTGTTGTTGTTGTTGTTGTTGTTGTTGTTGTTGTTGTTGTTATCTGCCATCCTGCTTCTGGGCATTTCTTACTGTCTGCTGCTATGTTTTGCACTCGGATCTTACATGCTGCCACTCTCAGTTTTGTTCTTCATTACTTCCTCTCAGATTTCCTACAGGAATTCCATATGTTTTTCAGATTACTCCCAACAGCAATTCACCTTCCCCATTCTTTTACCCTCACACTCAGTTCCAGCCGACTTGGGCATTTACCAAAACTATTAAGATGCTTAGTTAAACAAAAGAGCCACTTCAAGATTTCTTCCCTAACAGAAGTCATTCTTCCTAAAATAGAATTGCACATTTAAGCAGCATTTTATTCTCCTGTTAAACCCGGAAAATGAAGGGTTTGAAAATGGCATCTTCCTAGCAGTTATGTTAACTGATTTAAAACAATCAGCTCATTTAAAATTGCTGCATGAGGGATGACTCCACCTTCCCCATCATAATCATATATGAATAGAAACTATTCTTTTTGATTGTAGAAAATGCTTTTTTATGTAAACTCAGTTGTTTTGTAATTATAAGTGAATACTGGTTGTTATAACATTATAGTCTTTACACTGGGCAAGAATAGTGTAATATTGTGTGTATGGCATGGGTCTCAGGCCCATGTGGGAAACAGAATTCATGAAAGGCTCAGACTAAACCAATGCTGTAGGTGAGCATTAGTTTGTACACAATTTGCTACTTATTTGCTAGAAGAAGCAAAAGATAAAGAAACTGAGTTCATTAAAAGTAAAGGAAATAGTAACCGATAGCTGGGGATGCAGGCTTTTGATTGAGACTAAGTAAGAAATTTGAGTTTTAAAAACCAGAGAGAATCAGAAAAAAAAAATAAAGCTCATGGGAAACAAACAGTTTCAGCCTGATCTTGCATTGTTTCTGGGAACCACCATTTACTTTATTCTCATGGGCTGAGAATTAGTCTAATTGGCCAAAGACTGGAGTAGCTGGGTCTGAGAAATCAGACTTATATTTATCCAGATAATGCTGGCCTCAAGCTGAGTGATGGTCATTTAAAGACACATGTATGGAGTTTGTGTCGTAAGAGCTCCCAAGATGTGAGGTGGCTTTTGCCCTTCAGCCCCTGCGGATGACTCAGGGAATAAAGTTAGCTGCGGGTAACAATGTCCTAGTATAATAATAGTATAACAATGAGAGTCCCCCTTTTTTTTTATTAGGGTGAGCTGACTGATAAGACTACCTGAAAAATCAGTGAGCTTTTCCAGTAAAATCCTTGGAATTTTCTTAATAAACTAGGAGATAATAAGAAATGTGAAATTTTCTACAAATGCTGATAATAAAAATAAGTAAAAACGTACTCTTTTGATTTTCACAATTTATTTAGAAATTTTACTTCTAGATGATTTTTAAAAGTCATATAATCATAACTTTATATTTTAAGTTAGAATAAAAAATTCTTGCTATTTCTTAATTCATTTATAAAAACAAGCCCACTCTCTCATTCTTAAATGTCCTATAGGTAGACCCTGGGCAGGTTCCCATTAAAGATGTACCTATGGATGTGTAATTAACATTCACATTATCTTCAGACTTGTCAGTACCAGGAGCTGTTCTGCACATTGTACCACTCAAGGCAGAGACTGCATTTGTTTTTCCTGATATCTGCAGGACATAGCAGTACTAAAGTTTTTTTGTCAAGATGAGTGAATAAAACATGTTCCTATCTTAATGACACTGCAGGATATATAATAATATAGATCCAGAACTAATTTTTAAATAATCTTATAACCATTATGTACTCATGAGAAAAAATCACGATCAGAAAATATACTTCAGTTTCTGATTTATAAAATTAAAACACATATACACAGATATATATATACAGGTAATCAATGATATTTGGAATAGTGTATTATATATTATTTGCATTATTATAGAAATATATCAAGAAATTTATTTCTAGTATTTAGGCAGTAAAAATAGATTGATTATATGTATGTGTGTATATATATATGTGTGTGTACACACACACACACACACACACATAGCAATTATTGCTGCTATTCAGTAGTCCCTCTTATCTATGGGGATATGTTCCAAGACCCCCCAGTGGATGCCTGAAACCACAGATAGTATCCAACACTTTATATACTGTTTTTTCCTCTACATACATACATAGCTCTGATAAAGTTTAATTTCTATATTAGGCACAGTAAAAGGTTGGCAACAATAACTAATAATAAAATATGATAATTATAATAACATACTTTAATAAAAGTTATTTACATAATAACACAAAGAATAATAATGTGGTAACTCTCAAAATATCTTATTGAACTGGTACTCACTCTTCTTGTAATGATGATGTGAGATGATTAAATGCCAAAACTATTCCTGAATCTGTGTAACCATCCCTTACTTGCAGTAAATGGCTTGGTGTCACTCGTTTCAGGGGATCCCTTGCTGAAGTTTTAGTATAGGCTCAATGCTTTTTGGTGCAACACATTGCCATCAGTCGAAAAATGTCTTCTGCTTATGTACTCTACCCATAAATTTAATGCTTTTTTCATCTTAACTAAATATTTAGTTTGCACTTTGACCATAACTTTTGCAGTTTGAAGTTCCACAGCAACACTAGCACGAGTTTTTTTCCTTTTTCGCAATTTTATGAATAGAAGATTTGTTATTAACATAAATCTCAGCAACCTCAGTCCACAGTTTTTTTTCTTTCCTTATTAAGTTGAGAACTTTCACCTTTTCACTCAAAGGAAGCACTTTACAGCTTCTGCTTGTCATATCCAAACTGCCAGCATCACTACTCTTGTGCTTTGGAGTCTTTATTAAGTAAAACATGGGTGACTAGAACAGAAGCACCGTAGTACTGTGGCTACCAAGTGACTAACGGGCAGGAGGGTGGACAGCATCGTGGATATGCTGGACAAAGGGATGAGTCACGTCCTGGGCTGGACAAAGTGGGACTCGCGAGATTTCACCATGCTACTCAGAGTGAAATGCAATTTAAAATTTATGAATCATTTACCTCTGGAATTTTCGGTTGACAATGGGTAACTGAAACCATGGAAAGTGAAACTGAGAATAAGGGGTAACTGCTGTGAATATCCATATTCCAAATATATACCAAATTCATTTATTTAATGAAATTTTAGTAAGTAAAAAAATTGGGGTAATCCCTTCCTTTATGGAGCTTGCCTTCTCTCTAAAGAGAGTAGATTTTTCTCCAAAGACACTAACATGCTCAATTAAAACTAAGTTTGTGAGATTTTAGAAATGAAATACAATCTGCAGATTTAGTATTTGTTAAGACTGCCTGAGCGTAAGGCAGGGTACCTTTCCCAAGCTCAGTTGGGTGTGGGAAGACACACTTCAAATAATGACTCAGGCTCCCGGGACAGGGTGTAACAGATACTTTATATAATATTAGTCAAATTAATGTTTTAGTTCACCTCATCAACCCTATTATGGTTGTGGAAGTGTGAATTCCTTATAACAGCAGCAGAGGCAAGTAGGAGAACTTTCCGAAATCATATTTTCTGCATGAAACTAGATGCTCCATTTAGTAGCACATCTTGCCTACTTAGCTCAGTTAAACTCAACTTCTGCTAAAAATTAATTAGGTAATCAAACAGTTTATATTTCTTTAAGACAATATCTACTATAAAATGTGTGAGAGAGTGAAATAAAAATTTAATTCCTAAATATTTTTAGTTTACAACAAAATGTATATTACAATTAATAAGAAAATAAAAGATACTTTTCTAAGATAGAAGTCTGGATTTTGTTGTGAGAAATGCTGTCATCTGAAACATTCACATATGAGAGAATAGCAAAAATAAAGAAAAAAGTAAAAAAAAAAAAGAATAGCAGACAAATGGATGAAGAAGGAATGCAGTTGCCTCCCTGAATATTTATCTCCATCTTAATTTTGCTGAATTAAGGATTGAACTCAGTTTATTGAATTCTAAGTAACAATGAATCAACATATCTGCATACATCCTGCAGCATTTTTGTACCACGCATTCTATTATTTTCTTGTAAGTGTAAATTCATTGAAATGAATTGTACTTATTAGGGGGGAGACTATAAATTAACTTTACCCCCTAGGGAACTCTGAAACAAACTACAGTTTCCAAAATAAGTCAACAATTTAGTGTATCAATAGTCCTTTCACAAAAATGTAATGGGAGATGAAGGCTTGGGGCAGCAAGAAGCAATGCTAAACAAAAATTCCAGCTCTTTGCACTTCATTCAATAGCATTATGGTGCCAAATGGCCCTTTGTCATTTCAACAGCAAGTGATTTTTTTTTCTTCCCACCTTTTGGAAATGTCTTCTGTTCAAAAAGGGGCTCAAAGAGTCATTGGAGATATAGTAGAATGGGCAATACTATGAACCCAGAAAAAATATATCTGTCAAAGTGGACTTCTCGTGGTTAACTGGGCCTGAACTCATAACCAGGGTCTAGCAGTCATTGCTGACTGAAGCTTCTCATGAACTCTGCATACTGGGAAAAGCCACAGACTGAGCTTTCAACCTACTATATTATACTCCTGGCACCTGAGTCAACGATTACGAGGAACTTCCTGGTCTTGCCTTTCACCTGCCTCATCCAATCAGAATTGCACAATTATATTATCATTTGCATCTAGATGGGTCAATCAAAATTGCATAATTTGGAGACCTCATTTGAATAAAATAGACATAATTGAGAACCTGGTTAGAAACTTTATAAAAGATGGCCTCCACCCAGAAAGAAACCCAAGCCTATGTGGTCAATTAATCTATGATGAGGAGGCAAAAATATACAATGGGATAAAGATGATCTAGCAATAAATGGTGTTGAATAAAACTGGGCAGATACATGCAAAAAAATTAAAACTAGACCACTTTCTTATACCACATGCAAGAATAAACTCAAAATAGATTAAAAATTTAAGTGTAATAGCCAAAACCACAAAGCTCCTAGAAGAAAACATAGGCATTAAACTCTTTGACACTGCTCTTAGGAATATATATATATATTTTTTTTGATACATCTCTTCGGGTAACAGAAACAAAAGTAAAAGTAAACAAATAGGACTACATTAAACTAAAAAGTTTTTGCACAGCAAAGGAAATGATCAACAAAATGAACATAAAACCTCCCAATTGGGAGATATTTTCCAATAATATATACAATAAGGGTTTAATATCCAAAATTTATAAAGAACTCTTACAATTTAACATCAAAAAAACAAGCAATCCAATTTAAAAATGTGCAGAGGAACTGGATAAACATTTCTCTAAAGAAGACATACAGTTGTTATAAGACATATGAAAAGATGTTTTACATCCCTAATCATCAGAGAAATGCAAATCAAAACCATAGTGAGATATCACCTCACATTTGTCAGACTGGCCATCATCAATAAATTGACAAAGAAGTGTTGGCAAGAATGTGGAGAAAAGGGAACCCTTGTGCATGGATTGTTGGAGAGATTGCAAACTGGTGTAGCCACTGTTAGGTCGATGGGGGAAGGGCCAGCCGGATGCCTGCCTGGAGACTCGCCAGTTTGACACCGGGAATCCAGACCTGAATAGGGCCCACCCTAAAGCCCTAGGCGGCACCACCCTAATCTGGAGGCTCAATTAGCATTGATTAACTTAACGTTCCCCACCCTACACCCCTACCCCCAGGTAACCCATAAAAGCCACGCCCTCCCACCCCAGGGCGCAACTTCTCTGGCCCCTCTCCTCTCTGGACCAGAGAACCTCGCCCGGGAGCGCTCTGCTCTCCCAATAAATGCTTGCTTTTCAAACTTCTGTCGGCATGTCACGCGTGTACCTTACAGCCACTATGGAGGACAGTATGGAGATTCCTCAAAAATTTAAAAATAGAACTACCATATGACATAGCAATTCCATTTCTGAGTATTTATCCAAAAAAGTCCAAAACACTTATTTGAAAGATATATGCATTCCAATGTCCATTGCAGCATTACTTAGAATAGCCAAGGTATGGAAGTAACCTAAGTGCCCACTGACAGACAATTGGATAAAGAAGATGTGGTACACATATATAATGGAATATTACTTGTTGATGAAAAAGATTGAAATTTTACCATTTGCAACAACATGGATGGACCTAGAGGATATTATGCTAAGTGAGATAAGTTGGACAGAGAAAGACAAAAATGTCATGATTTTCACCTATATGTGGAATCTAAAGGACAGTCTAAATAACAAACAAAACAGACTCATAGATATAGAGAACAAACTGATGGCTGCCAGATGGGGGTTGTCTGGGGGGCTGGGTGGAAAAGGTGAAGGGATTAAAAAGTGCAAATTGTAGTAACAAATGGTCATGGAATGTGAAGTACAGCATAGAGAATATAGTCAATCACATTGAAATAACTATAAAAGGTGTCAGGTGGGTATTAGTTTTCAAAAAAAAAAAAAGGAAGAAAGTCCCCCGCCCTGACATCCACTTTGTCTTGGTGGAGCATGCTTTGTCTCTCTGGTTTGCAAACTGTTCACCTGAATATAGTTTCTCCTTTTTGCACCATTATGGAGGTTTTTGTTGTTGTTGTTGAAAATATCCGCAACTTGGCCAGGGAGGAATTTATCACCATTCAATACTAATGAGTCATTATAAGGTAAAAGAAGAAGACAAAAAGAGAAGAATGTGAAAACAAATACAAACATATCTTCTGTCAAAAATGCACATACCAAGTAAGGATGGCAGCTCTTTTTCAATAGTTCTTGTCACTTTACCCAGAACTCTAACTGAAATAGAATTGTCATAGTTTGACGGGGCCTTTTTGTCCCTGAAGCCTATTTCAGGATGAAAACATCATTAGGGTGACCTCTAAGAACCGAAGAATATGAGGTGCTTTCTGCAGTTTTGTGCATCAGAAACAGAGAAGGGAGCCTGGAGAAAGTCAAATTACTGTAACAGACACAAATCAAACTTAATTACCCACTCACATAAAGTGAAAGCCTTTCTGATCTTTTAAGCTTGCCTATAATTTATTTTTGGATACTCTTCCTGTGAAAGTGAAAATTTGAGAAGGAACCTGATAGTCGCAGCCTATTACTGTCAGTAACTGTGCAAAGGCTTCATGGAAACCTTTGCATTTGCTAAAGAGAAAATCATAGGGCTTATGTTCTAGCATCAAGACTGAAATGACTTGGTCACAACAGACTGTCCCATTAATGTTCTTTGTTAGCTTCAGGTGCCATTAAGGCTCTTGGAATACAATACTGTTTCCTTCATAAATGAAAAGTGTGACAAATCTGAGTGTTGCAGCTGTATTTTAGTTTAGAAGAGTCAAGAGGAATTAACAAGGATGACAAAGGTAATTTCCAGCCATTTGGTAATGAGGTTGAGTACTGACTGCATTTCACATAAATCAACTATGGAGAGCAATTGTGAGAGGCCTTTTCAGAAGCTTTCACTTTTCCAGTGAACCCTAAATTAAACTGAAACAGTGAAACAACTTGACTTACGGTCTGAAACTTAGATTTGAAATCAGATTTTATCATTTTCTAGCTGATAAAGAGTGGAAAAGTTACTTAATTTCTCTGAGCCTCAGTGTTCCTCTTCTGTACATGAGATATCTCAGCTTTTATGAGAATGAAATGAAATAAGGTATTTCATTAAAATTCATCCCCCATGTAAATGGGTTATGCAAATGCTTAAAAAATAAATCCCAAATTATAATTCTGGAAGCTAGCTCTATTACACATTATAAACTTATCTAGGTCTGTGGAAAATTTCTGGTTTTTATAGTTCATAAGATTAATCTTTTTCTAGGGGTGGGGGTAGTGCTAAATTCTGAACAATATGACCATGAAATCATATTGTTTTGAAGACAGAAATCTTCTGTTTTGAAGACAAAAGAGAGACTTCAGAGTCAGGAAGATTTTTTTTCCTCGAAGTTCTGAAATTATTCCAAAAGTATTGCCAGTGTAATTTGAAATTTAATCTAAAACCAAGATTTATTTTATGTTCAACTTGGTATGATCATGTCTTTTCTGGACAGTGAGAACAAGCTATAGGGAATGAGTACAGGTAGAACTACAAATTAACTAACGAGTTATCTTGAAACACATTTCTATGAAATTAATTTAATTTCATAATTTTATTTAAACTTAAAACAAACAGCCTAAACTCAAAATGTCATGACTTTAGCAATTTCTTCTTCTATTAAATAAATCTGTAGATTCTCATTTTATGCTTACATTTTAATTTTAAATGCAAGGGCTTTAAAACATTTTATTGTATTCCAGGTAGAAAAAAGGGAGTGGATTGTGAACTTAGAATAATTGACTGATTCTTACACATCCAATCATGAGGCATATTTTATAATTATAGACGTTATCCATAATCATTCCCATTTTGTTTCAAATAATGTTTTTATTCTTCATCTTACCTAATACCCTACTCGTTTAAGCAAATACCTCACTATTTTCTTACAATGTCTATGTATTAGAACAATTCAAATGAAAACACAGCTTGTTTTCGTATTGCCACTCTTGTGTGTTAAAATAGGGAAAGGACCCAAGAATATAAAATATCTCACAGAAAGTTTCTTGAATGTTTATTCTGACTTTAAGTCGGAGAGAGTCCAATTTTTAACTACAGTAACAGGTTAACATGAATGTGAAAATAGGAAGAAATTATGTTGAACTGGTTTTGAAGAAAATAAACTTTTCTTTCCTATGAATCTTCACCTATTTTGAAGCTTTGAAATATTTAGTTAGATTTTCTTCTCTCATCTTCATCTGCCTTTTTAGTCTGACTTTGAGCCAGGACTTGAAGCAGACATACTGGGCTCTAGCAAAAAAAAATAAAAAATAAAAAAGCTTGTTCCCACAAGATTGCCAGCCAAATTTTGCAGACTCAAGATGTTTGGAGAGTTTGGATAATCATCATATTTTTTTGGACGCCTATCTGAGGTAAACGCAAATGCCAAACCTTGAGGGTCTCATTATTAGTGTAAGTGTGATTCAGAATGAGGTATTTCTGTTCTTGGCTGCTTGATGTAATTATAAGGTTTCTTAATTGAAATTTTATTGGAAATACAAAGTAATGCATGTGAGTTTATAAAGCATCATAGATAAACAATTTACTCTAGTATTCCAGATGAACAGAAAACTAACACATTCTTAGAAGTGCTCAGTGATAAATATGCTAATAATTGCTTCAATAATTGAAAAGATTTTATTAGCTATTGATTGATTAAGACTATTGTTTCTTGTCATAGTTATCATTTAAAGGGTTATAGGAAAGGATGGCTTTTTTTATGCCTGAAATAGTCCCTCAGTTCTATGTTCCCACCTACACAACAGAAATCCCAAAGGCATATCATTTTAAGTAATGTGTCCGTAGTAAAGACAATTGGTAAATTTGCAAGTCTAGGAAAACTTTTTCAATGTTATATATTTTCAAAGGTAATGGGAGAGGGGAATAAGAGGGGTGACTCATTAATGCTTTACATGCCAAGAGAGCTTTAGCCTTGTCACAGAACTGGGAAAAAAAGTTGTTAGTTTGTCACATTCGCACATCATTTTCTTTCATGTTTTGCTGAAGGAGCAAAGGGGATCGATTTGGGCTAAAAGATTGGCTGAAGAGGAGCATCAGAATCAGGGGTCTTTTGTGAAAGACCTGAGTGGCAGGGCAGTCACAGGTCTGGGGTAATTCAATTAAAACAATACTTGAAGAAAGAGGGGCAAAAATCTAGGACAGTTTCACTTAACTCACCTTTTTATTAAGACAAGTAAAGAGTGACTGATGAATTACAACTTATTAAATGAAGTCTCTGACACCTAAGTGCTTCGAGTTCTTTAAATCTTGTACATTATGCACCATGTTGATTATGTGATTATTTATGTAATGATGAAATAATTGTATTTTTATGTAGAAGAAATATGAGATCGGATTTCTGATTTTACTCAGCTACCTCCTAAGATTAATTTTTGGGCACTTGCCATTCATATATTTTTGTTCTTTCATTTGAAGAATAATAGCTAAAAGTTTTGAATTATTATTTTGCAGATTTTGATATAGAGACCACATGGGAAGATTATTTATCAGTTACTTATAGGGGTGACTATAATACCCTTTTCTGGCCTAAACTTGCTGAGTTTCTCAATAGTGGGGTCAACTAGCATTCAGATGAGTTAATTCTCATTGTGCTATCCCCAGTATTGCAAGATGCTTAACACTAAGTGCCACAAACATTTTCTAACCATTGTGATACTCACAGTGTGATAACCCTGCACATTTCCAACCACTTCTTGGAGAATGGTATATGCATATGCACTCTTATACCACCCCACCCCCATCTCCCTGTGACCAGCACAGGAGAACCACCAGCCTAGGATATGTAGCTTTAGTTCCTTGAATCTCCACTATTACAGAAAATAAATAGCATTTCTGACAGTAAGAGGACCCAATGAAGAATCAAGAAATCTGGATTCTAGTTTTAATACTGAATCTTTTGGAAACTCATTGAAATTCCTTCAACCTCAGTTTACCAAACTATTAAATGGCAATCAACTTTCCTATTTAAGAACAACTTATCAAAATCAAGAGATCTTATGTGCATTAAAATGCTTTTAAATATGTAAAAATCTATGTTAGGAAGGAATATTATAAATAATCCTCAGCAATCATTATCTTTGGGTAATGTAACATGACAATCAGTTAACATGAAAAACGTATTAATGTTTTAGATGCTGTTCCTAGGGATGTAGAGAATTAGAATGAGGATAAGGCATGGATCACGTGAGTGTGTGTATGTATCTTACACTACAGAGGGGAAGATAAAATGTACATAGTTGGAAAGATGACAATACAAAGGTAGTAAATGACTAAAACTAGACATGACATGTGAAGTTAGCAATATGTACTAGAGAAGTTTAAAAGAGAATATGGAAAATGTAAAAAGCTAAAAATTGTTAAAGAATTACCTCCCTATTACACCATTTGAGATGCTGGTTCTCTTTCATCATCATATGTAGAAAAGTATCAATCTTCTCTATGTGGATTTTTTTATATGTCATAGATATTGGGAATATAAATGATTAAAACTTTTTTTGTGTGAGAAATACTGTCAGATGACAACCTATTTGTCAACTTTAATAAGAAAGAGAAGGAGTGGTTAAAGAAAGGAAATGAATCTCCCTCACTCCTCTATCCTTTTCCCCATATTTATCATCTCTGTTTCTTTGTGATCTACATTCTAAGAAGCTTCATAACTTTTTCTGCCTTATGATATAATTAGTGCTCTCCTTTGGTTATTCAGACTATCCAGTGAAATTTTTATTTTCATAATTCTATTTTAAGTTTCACTATGTCCTATTCTTTTTTCTCCCCAAATATTACATTTTTATTTTATCTGTGTTATACCTTCCTATTGTTAATTATGAGTAAAAAATAAAACTTTTTCTTACGATACTTTGGCTTCCTCTTGGAGTCTGTTCTATTTTGTTCATCTTTATGAAAAGAGAGAAGCAAAGTTCTTTCATGCTATTCATTTTCCTATACACCTGGTGATTGTTGGTGGTTAGATCACAATTATGAATTAAAATCTAGGATGAATGACATAAGAAATTTGCTATTTTCTCTGCTATAGTAAAGATCTTATTTCTCTGTGGATTCTGCAATAAGTGTAGGACCTATGGATGAGAAGATTTTCTCATAAGACACCGTATCTCACTCTCGACTGGCAAGGCAGGAAAAGATGTACTCAGAGGGTAGAGTGCTTTTCTGTTTAACATGCCTTCAATTAGGGCACCTGTTTCTGTTGACCTGATGGCCAACACCTTTATAAAAACAGAATTTGAATGTCTTGTATTTGCATTGTATTATTTTCAGTCTGAGGGAGAATCTTACATTAGCATTCACATTTTTTTTGTGAGTATTTCATAAACATGGTCTGGCTTTTTAGGTTCATTTATAAACTTTATAGCTGAGTTTCTTAGGCCCAGTTTATTGGAACTGAGGCAGAAGATATGTGACTGCTATCACCCAGTGTCCTACACAGTCATTTACTCCTTCTGACTTTGCAGCTTTGCTCCAGATCAAAACATTCGTACTTTATCCTTCCTCTGCTTATGAATGAATTGTACTTATAGCTGGGGCATTGTCTCCTGAGATTTGGAAGCAGCCTTTAATCCCTGCAATTTGTTCAAGAAAAATAATCATAAGGTTCTGGGCGTAACAATTGATTTCAGATTCAGCAGCAGCAACAGCTTAAAAATTATATCTAGTCTTTTTAAATAATGTTGTTTGTTACTGTAAAACAGCCTCATTACCAAATAGTATAGAAAAAATTACATATTCCACAATTACATAGTCACGCATATTTATATACACATAATATAACCAATAAATCTCACTACTACAAAAAATCACTAAAATATATATTATTTTTCTTTTATTTATGTTTTGAATGATAAGTTTTTAATAATAAAAAGAATATTCTTAAAATATGATTTGTAGTTTTTGCAAAAACTAGGTATCAGATGATGCCAAGACATCTTGGCAAGATGGAGGCAAGAACTAGTTAAATCTCTGAAATGGCATGGCATGATGGTGATTGGTGGACACGGATGTCTCCCCAGATTATATGCTCCCTTAGCTCACATATATCACGGGCCTTCCTATGATCTCTCATCTTTTTCTTTTGCATCATTTTCTGTGAAGTTTATTAGGCTCATAAATATGAATAAAAAAAAATTTAAATGTGTCACTCAAAGAGATGCTGAATTTACACATCTGAGTCTGCTCAGCACAGCACAGAACCAGCACATGCAAGAATAGGAGCTGAGTGGTAAGGAAGGAAATGGAAGAAATTCTATGGTATGTTTTGAACTTTCACAACCCATAAAATCAGCAAGAGAAGGAAGCAATTATATCTATATCTTGAGAGGCAGGAAACTCTAATGAACTATGTTGTCTGTCTTCCTCCTGCAATTCTATGTTTGTGAAGTGTTGGACCAAGTCATTGTACCCTTGGACACTGGAAAGAACTTTACCCTCTAGAAATATTCTATAAATATTCATTCTATAAAAAACATATTCCAAATTCATGCATTAGACACTCAGTAATATGAGAGGAAAAGGGAAGAAGACCCTTAGTAAGGATGAGGTTATCGGGTAAAATACTGGTCTTCCAATCTTTGAGATATTAATGAACTCTCTTCCTCTGTTGCCAGACACAGTGGATAAATTGGTGTTAGCTACAGTTATTTCATTTATGTCAACTGTATACACTCACTATTCTGAGGAGTAAATTGTCCTTAAGGATTTATTCCAACTATTTCAATATGTAATTATTCCTGTATAGAATCTGAAGACCAGAGCAGGTTGATGAAATAAAATATTTTAAAAATGTGTACCATATAGAGGGGTGGAAAACCTGGCTGAGAAACATGAAACTAGTATGAAATTTATACATACTATATGGGGGCCAGTTTTCCCTAAAATGAAAATAAATGTTTAAACCAATATTTCAGGTGAAAAAGATAAATGTTTTGCTTGGATGTCTTTAAACACTTATTTTTACTTATTTAATCTGGTTTTCGTTTTAAAAAACAAAAGTGTCAACAATTAATCATTCTGTATGTAATTATTTGATTTAAAATCATACCTGCTTTATTTAATTTGAGATTGTCTTTTACTGCTTCTTGAGACCTCCCTCTAGAGAAGCTGTGGTTAAACTGGATCTTAGGTAGTTCTGGAAAATAAAATGCCTAAAAATTTTTGTTTTTCATATTAAATAATTATTCTCCAGTTTTAATAAAACAGACGCAGTTAAACATAACATTTGCTAGTTTAATTTTTTGGAGGGGAAAACTAGCTATAGCTTTTGAATCTGCAACTTGGAAATGCAATTTGGTGGGAGTCTGAGAAGTCCATGCCCTTCTCGACTGTGTGATGTCCTGCTCTCCACCTTCTTTTGGTCCCCAAACTTGTGCTCATACTATGCTGAAGTTTACATGACTGAAGAGGGAGTCAAGCAGAGTACAATTCTTAATGATACCCCTGAAACTTACCATGGGTTCTTCCTCCTTAACTTTAATCTGGACTCCTCCGCCTACCTGCATTTTGACTCCTATTTCAAACTATAACCTCATTGCACCACCCTTCTCACCCTTACCCCATGGTATCCTGTGTCCTGAATTCTCATTAGAGTCCAGAAAAATAGACATGGAAAAAAAAGTCTGAGAGTATACCTGTGGTGGCTATTTTTCAAATAGACTAGTAAGTAGAAGAAGATATTGTTTTAAGTCGCTAAGTTTTGGACTGTTTATTTTTTCACCATTAAATATTCAAAACATCACTTGAAATACATAAAGCACTAATGATTAGGAAGTCTGACAAATAGCCAGGCAACTTTGGCATTAGTAATCCCAGATCCACCACTAACTAATCAGGGTTCTGTTTGGGGGTGATTTACTTACCTCTTTGAACCTTGGTTTCCTCTTGTATAAAATGGTGATACTGATATAGAGCCTACCCTATAGGACTCCTGCCAGGATCGAATGAGGGACTGGATAAAAGGTCCTTAGAAAAATGTCAGGCATATATAATGCTCAATTAAGTGTTAGTTTATTTTTCTCATTGACAAAGAATGTATAAACAAGGAAATTCCACTAATGACATAAAATCTGTTTTCTGCCTTCACATCAATGTGATTCTTTCATCAAACGTCAGAATTGAAGTTTACTTTAAAAGCCCCAAAGCAAACAATGAGAAGTAAGAGGGAGCATAGAGCTGGAAAAATCATTTTCAAGCTGGATAGCTAGCCTGTGAGTAATCCAGAATTTACCTTAGCAATTTCAGGGTAAAGCTTTTTAGGAATTGGTCATGCTGACCTATGTGGATTTTAAGGATTCGGGGTCAATTTCCTACACAGGTATGGGCAATCAGAGGAAGAATGTTGTGATCTCAGCTAGGAAGAGAGAATGCACTAAATCCCAGGTAACAGGAAAGGACTAGATCCAAAGGTGGCTTCAGCGCTCAAGGAGACCACAGAGATAATGTGTCACCTGAGGCTGTAAAGCAGATTGTTACAGCCCCTAACCCTGCAGGGTCAAAGGCTGATGCAGCTTCCTGAACACAGTGGAGAGACCAGTGTGGAGTGGAGACAATCATTTGAAGGAGAGAGACAGGGCAAACTCATAGTAAGAAAGCTATGGGACTAAATTCCTTGAATTTCTCTCCTTTTTTTTCCCCCTCTGGTCTCCCTGGGGATGAACCCAAACCAGAGCTTGAAGAAGTCTGTTGTAATCCACCCAGATCAGCTTCCACGGGCAGGACAAGGGTGTGGAGAAGAGCGGAGAGAGGATCCACAGGGGCCTGTGAAAGAACCAGTCTGAGGATACCCAGTGCAAAAGTGGCAAGAGCAGACGAAAGAGCAGATTCATGTTTAAATACTTATATTTCGTAACCTTAGTACAATTCTGTGGTAGCGTGGACCAAAGGAATATTTGCAAGTTTGTTTTCTGATTCATTAAGAAAGACTTTGTGAAGGCATAGGGAACCCCTCCCTAAAAGGTGCTGTCTTCATTTCTTTCAATGCCTATACTCTTAAATCATAAGGAAGCAATCCGTGAACGTCCCTCAGCAATGGCTGATGTCACTTCAGAAGGGCTGTCGTCACATAAGTGTGGTAAGCGAACAACTATTTCTTCACAAACATCCGAGACAAATGCCACAACTGGTCAGGAAAGCAAGAGACTCTTGCATATCAACTTCTTTCCTCTGGAGGTTTGATTGGGAAATATTTGGTATATGAGTGTCATGATGGTCGCTAGCACTCAACTGTCTCCAGCTCTGCCTTTTCTCATTTCTTGGTGGAACAGTTTCTGAGGTCATCTGCTTCTAATCCTTCACCTGGCCTCTTTTTGATTTTCTGTTTTGAGCCTTCATTTGCCTCTCTGTGATTTTTTAACCCTTGACTTCAAGCTTGCTTACTGCTTTGATAAGCTAAGATCTATTGACTGTATTTGGTTGATTAAACATAGCCATGCAGGTGAGGGTTTGAGAAAATGCTCTATGTGCCAAGAGCCTTGGGTAATTTCTAATACTCGTCACCCATCATCCTGTGGGCCTTGAGCAGGGTGATTAGCACAGGTAAGGGATTATGTTTGAATGCTGAAAGGCAAACTAAGTCGTGTTTCTATAAATCCACTTAAGGGGCAAGCAGGCCTTCTAGATGAAAGTGAGGCAAGAGGGCAAAGATAGCATTCAGTGTGTCCAGAGAAAGAGAACTGATCTGCAATGTGGATGTGAGTGAGGAAGATGAACCCAACTCCTCTTTCAGTTTTGATCATAATTTACTCGAAATCCATGGATGTGAGAAAATTTAACATTTCAACCAGAGCAAACTATAATGAAAGTCAAATTTTGGCTGGGTTTTATCTCTTTCTGATTTGTCAAAATCTGAAAGCCAGACAACCATCAAAAGGAGAAGTGAAGAAACACAAGTGTGACAGTTGAGAAACTGAGGAAGACCCCTTGCGGTTAAGAAACTGCTGAGGCCACAGAGTGCATTCTGAATTGCAGGTAGCTAAGAGCCAGTCTTGCGTTCTGAGAAAGACATGGCTTTGTGAGCTTGTAAGGTGAGTGTGGGAAGCTGAACTCTGTGCTGGAAGGCAAAGGGCTTTTTCTAGTTTTTATTTAAATTCAAAGAGCTAGAGCCATTTTACATAGCACACTGGATGAATAAATGTTAAGATTTTAAGACCTGCAGATGAAAAGAAGTAGGTAAATATGAAATTTAAAAATTGGCAATGTAAGTATTACAGGTCTGTATTATATTTTCTATAATGGTAGTAAAGTTACTTTGATTTGGGGTAGGATAGACATACTTTGTTAATTGGATTTGTCATTCTACCTGCATTGGCCTGTTAGAAACTGGAAAAAAAATACGATCCAAAGTGATTCTACTGGTCTTTTTTCTTGTACTAAGTGATTCTACTGGTCGTTTTTCTTTGGGATATTAGTTGTTTAAACTAAAAGTGGCGACACCTCTAATTTAAGGTAGCACATTGGCATGTTCCATTAACAAATAGTAAAACAAATGGGGTCCTTAAGTCTTATGCTCCGATTCTCTCCAATGAAATTTTTCTCAAATATTAAAACCTAGGATAGAAATGAATTGGTCAAGATATTTGTGTCCATATATCCTGCAAATGAGACTGACCCAAACCTGAGGTAAGATGGCATTTTTCTAGAGAACCCCTCGACTACACACACAACACCCACACCCTATCTTCTTCACACCTCATGGCACTGATGAATGTTATTCCAGGCTGAAAAATATCAGTCATTTTGATGTGTGCATCGATTTTAGTGCTATAATGACACTCATCTTATGCATTGTCCACAAGCCAATTTGACCTCTTAGATATTGATACTGCCCTTAAAGTTAAAATAATTTATTCTGTAAAAAAATGACCTTCTTGTATTGTATATTATAATGGCCTTTTGCAGAAAGGGGTCTATCTAATCAGTTGAACTAATTTGTTGTTGGTGTTATTGGGGCCCTTCCCCCCTTTATTTCAGGCAGTGATGATTTGTCCTTGTTCTTGGAGTAGAGAATGACTCTGTGTGTCATGTTTCTGGCCCACACATGACAATTAAAATGCTGCCACTAAACGTGAGAATTAAATAGTCTCATACTGAATTACAAATCATATCTGTTATATTCTGCTTGGGATTGCTGCTCTGTTTATGAGAGAGAGAGGAGAGAGAGAGAGAGAGAGAGAGAGAGAGAGAGAGAGAGAGAGAAAGTGTGCGAGAGAAAGAGGGGGAAGGAGAGACCTGGCTAAATGGCTTGACAGTGGCGATTACAGGCCACGCCCTCACAGGCTGCATCGGTGGAGGTTGCTCCTGCTGCTACAGATGCTGACTCTCCTGTCAACACTACAGAGTGGGGCTGGGAGAGAACACTCTATGTTTCTCTCATGAGGACCAACAAATCATTGGTCATGGCTCATTCCTATTCCAAGTTTTTTTAAACACTGTGTACAGCAATGGAAGAAAGCCACTCACAGCAATTTGTGTTTAGAGAAAAATGACTACTGTGTTTCTAAGGGTAAGCTAGGGATCACCCCAATTCTGTTGGGGCACCGTTCTGTAAGAAGCACTGTGCACCTGACTCTGTGTTGTTTGGCGGTATAGTGTGGTGAGAAATTGGGTTATTTCCCTAAACTATTCATGTGTTAACTTCCTTTTTAAAAAAGTAGTGATGATAATATTGCATTCATTGACTGTTACATGCCATTCACTATAAGACACAATTATTTTATGAACCACTAAGAAATAAAAAACAGCATGTACTATCAATGATGCAAATAACTCAAAATAACAAAATAAACAGTTCTGGACAAGTTTCTATGTGCATATTCAATGACAATCACACCATGACTGTGGTCTGATGGTGACTGTGAAATGCTCTTTACTGCAAGATGTGTTCTGACTAAGAGATGTTAAAATGTGACAAACCCTATGTCTTAGAATCCAAGAAATACGGTTGTACCTACCTTATTTTATATGGAAGATTGTAGGAATAAGTGAGTTTATGAATGGAAAGATCTTAGAAGAGTGTCTGGAACATGCTAAGTGCTCAAGAGATATTAGCTATTAATATTACTACATCTATTATTATTACTAGTAGAATGATAATTTTCTGGAAATTTTAGTGCTGTAAGAAAAAAAAGAGGAATTATTTTAACTTGTGACTTTAGAATGATCAGTAAAGGGTTGAGAAGAAAAAAAAATGACATTTTCGTATAAATTTTCTATAGTTAAGTGGTATGTATAATTTTGCACAGTGATTGAACAGATATAATGCTACAGCTAAGTTTCTGGTGTTGAGTGTCAATATCTCCTTATTAGGGGATGACAAAGCCCCCAGATAAGGGTAACTAGGCCTAGCTAAGCTCTAACCCTTAACTAAATCCTCTTATTTGTGAATAATACCTTTTCACTAGTAGCATTACTCTAGAAAGCTTGCTGGTCCACATTGGCCCCTTCATCAAAACAAAATTCACACAAGAATGTGGAAAATACTTAATCTCTGTCTGTGATGGTTCAAAATCCAAAACTGAAACAGAAATATTTCTGCCTCATCATCCTAGACCTCGTCAACTACACGTATTGCCCTCTCTATGCACAAGCACAAGTGGCACATTCTCTGCTCATTCAGTTGGTATATGATACTGTCTATGATGGTAAAAATGATTTTGAAGATCTCTGCTTTTAAAGAAAGAACCAGTTATCTTCGAAAGTGAATTTCTTTCCTTCCTTCCTTCCTTCCTTCCTTCCTTCCTTCCTTCCTTCCTTCCTTCCTTCCTTCCTTCTTTTCTTTCTCCTCTTCCTCTTCTACCTCCTCCTCCTTCTTTGAAAATTCTCTTCCATTATTTGAAAATTCCCGCCCTCAGACTTGTTTTTTATTTTTCCATTAGAAAATACTTCTACGTTCCAGCAACCAAGGCTAAAAGCTGTCACCTTAGAAAAAAAAATCTTATTCCTTAGGGTATTTTAATTTACATTTTCTGGCCCACATGTGGATTATATAACCAGTGATTGGAAAACTTGTTTCTGTGCCCTGATTCTCCATATGCTGTTTACAGAACCAGACTTCATTGTTAGAACTCATAAGCAAGAGAACAGTTTCCACTTGCAATTAGTAATCTTCTCCCAAGAAAGGCTTTTGACTAGGTTTCTCTATCAATGCTCAGGTGACTAGCAGCTTGCTCCTTTTCCAGCAAATATTAAATATGACACTATTTCTTGGCTCGAATTATAAATAAGAAAAAAATCATTTCTATTGCTACACATCATTTGAATACACCAAGTGGTAGGAGATTTTTGCATCTTGGTCAGCACAGTAAACTGTGCAGAGTTTTAGATTCATAATTGTATTTTATACTTGTAAAGTAACTCCTGCTAGGCAGAGTTCTTGACTTGCTGTCATTATGCCCAAACATATTCAGTGATCCATGATACGGTTCTGCCCCAAGGCCAATAGAGAAACATGTCAAGAAGTGCTTAAAGTAACTCTACAGAAAAGATTTGGGACATTGAGTAGTTTTGACTGAAAGTATCTGAAACTTCAGAGCCAAATTCTTTCAAAACAACTGTTTCACAGTAGTTTGCATAACAGTAAATTATACTTCCAAAAAGCAAATTCTTTTCCTTCTGAGAGATTTGCTGTATGGTATAATACTTAGCAAAAAGAAAATACAAAACCAAAGCCAGTTAATCTATCTGGGGAAAAAGCCTGCATTTGTTACTCAAATTATTCTTAGTTTTCTTCCTGCTGAAATTATTAGAATACAAAAACAGGGAGTGGCTAAAGTGTTAGGGAACCGCTTTCAATAGGCTTTAGCAAATATTTAACACGGAACCATGAAGTAAACTCAGGAAAATTGCTAAACCTTTTAAAAAGCAGCAAGCAAACAATAGTCAAAGCAATCTGATTTTTGGAAGGCCTTCCATGTTGACCATAATCTGCAATAAAGATGACCACAGCTTTGACATTTAGAAAGAGAGGGTGGGGAGATACTTAGTTGTAGGAGGAAAGGGTAGAGATTGAAAGAAATGACTTTTCCTTGGCTTTGGTCCCATCCGCTGTAGCAATGAAGGATCAGAAAGCCAAGTGAGGTAAAAGTTTCTAGAAAATGACAACAGACAGAGACCAAGGGAAAGTATCCCACTACACTCAATGGCAACTCAGACTCTGACCTGGAGATGTAAATCTATGACTCACTGTCCAAACAGGGTCAGAAAAACCCTTCAAGATATATTTTGTTTTTTATAAATTGTTTATTGAGCCTATCACTGTTTAAGTGTGCCCTCTCCACAGGCTCTACTTTATTGTGAATTATTAGCATTACAGAAGAAAATTGTAAGATGAAGATTTTAAAGAAAGGAAACAGATTCAAAGGTTTTTGAGAAGGTAAGGTATAGGACATTTATATAAAATTGATGACAGTAAACAATAAAGTGAACACTTTATAATAATAATAATAAACTTTATAATATCTTAATATTTAATGATAATATCTTAATATTTATTAAGATAATATTATATGCCTGGCAAAGTTCTAAACTCTCTGTGTTACTTGACTTAATATTCATAATAGGTAGGTACTCTAATTATTCTCATTTACCAACAAGGAAACTAAGGTACAGAAAGTTTAAATAACTTGCCAAGGAGACCCTACTGATATGAGTTAGAGCCAGGATTCACGCTCCTGCTCCAGAATCTGTATCGTAAGTTGCTTGTTCCATGAGCACATATAGCTGCACAAGCATATTTTTAATTCTAAAGGAATTCTCTGTGACTATCTCTATTTCTTAGAAAAATTTATGTTGGTGTTCGTTAATTGGTTAGCTTTCTTATTAAATCCAGAAACTTGGCTAAAAATGTAAAGTGATACAATGGAATCAATTCTTTGAACAGAGGTTTCTGTCTAATTTGCTACTGCTACTTCACAGCCAGATAAGATGACTGTTGTAATCAAATCAAATTTTTGACTACAGTATTACTCCACAGTTGCCTTGACTATCAAGCTTGCCCCTTGGTTCACTGAGGTAACAGTATGAGCAGCATTATCATGTACGGTGTGCAATAAGCTTGTCACAGCATCATGGTGTGATGGACTGACCAAGAAGAGGTGATGAGGCAGATGCTGCTACTTGGTAATGTGCAAATCATTAAACAACAACTGAGTAGCAGTATTTTCTGAGTTCAGTGATACTGTTATCTCCTTTCTCTCATTGGTCTACAGAAGCAGATTCAATATTCTCATTAATGATGGTCTTTTAACAGATAGAGTATTGCAGAGGTACAGCTAGTTTTTCAAGTGAAAATTACATGTGGGTAGATATTGGATGGACATGGGTTGAGAAAGAATGGAAAGAATGGAAAAGAGGACAAAAGAGCATGATAAGTCATATCTCTTTAATTTAATAACAGAAATTATCTGTGTGGAAGAATAAGAGATAAGGTGGTATCTTAGCTTCGATGAAAATAAAGGTGCCACTCTATTGCTTTATCATATTTGATTTCTAATTCAATGGCGATTAAACGTCATAGGGAACATTTATTGTCCTCTGTAAAATCCAAGATTTAGTTTTTCAATCCAATGCAAATGTACAGAGAAAAAAAATAGATTTTAAAATGAGTTAAAAGAATTAGATAGGAAACTATAAAATTTGGTCTTGTTTCCTTTGAATTCTGCTTCATTTTGCTTCCTCCTCCCATTCAAATATCATGATGGAGGGGAGGGCAATTGGGTTGGTGAGATGGTGACATGTGACTTTTGTTAATATTCAGACTTTTGTTAGTTCTAAAAAGGTACAATGTGTGTGTTTTTGTGCAGGTATGTGTCTAAATGTAGACACTTTTACTTAAGAATGAGAGACTCGTGCACAAATTTTTGTACCCTCTGCAGCTATTAAACTGGGTAGACCACACCATAAAAGGTCTTTGACACAAAGCTGAATATATTTAATAGGATATTAAATATATTTAATATCCTATTAAATATATTCTGTTAAATATATTGAATTCAAAACAAGAGCATTTTAAAAAACTAAAATATAACTAAATAACCCAGAAAACTGATTAACTTATAACTCAAAAGGGCAAACAGCTAAGAGCCAACCTATCCAATTTGCATTGCCTAACAACCCTGGAGTGGAATTTATTCATTTATTTATTCAATATGTATTTATTGAGCATCTATTACGTATCAGGCATCATTCTAGGCCCAGAAGACACAAGAGCAAGAATCAAAAGAAAGTTATTATAGTCAAAGTTTTTATAGTCTACTGAGGGAGACAGACAATAAAAAGAAAATTTAAGAAATAGAGTGTTATCAGATAAATTCCATGGAGCAAAACAAAATAAAAGTTGAATAGAGAATGTGGCAGACAGGATCTGTTCTTTTATATAGGGTCATTATAAAGGCCATATTCTGAAGGTGACAGTTAAGGAGAGAGATGAAGGGGATGAAGAAGCCTATTCTGCATTTATCTGGAGGAAGAGCATATTAAGTGGAGGGAACAGCAGGTGTGCAGGTCCTAAGAAGGAACATGCCTAGCATGTTGGAGTATAGCAAGGACACCATTGTGGCTGGAGTGGACTAAGCAGAGGTGAGTAGTAGGTGATGAAATCAGAGATGGGGCTTTACTGATGTGTATAAAGACTATATATTTTACTCTGAGTGGGATGAGAAGGTGCTGGATAGCTTTGTACTGTGTGGTAATCAAAATTTCATAAAAAAAATTATGCTGGGTGCTGTATAGACAGATTGTAATGAGCAAAGACTGATACAAGGAATACAGATTAGGAAGGATAGCAAATAACCGAATGAAAGATAATGGTGGCTTGGACCAAGGCTTCACAGTGGTATGAAGCGATCAGATTCTGAATATATTAAAGCCACCTGAATTTGATGGATGAATTGGATGATGTGAGGTGTGAGAAAAAGAGGACTCCCTTGATTCCTAGGTTTTTTCCCTTGAATAGCTGGAAAAAGAACTGTCATTTGTTGACATGGAAAAGATTTGGAAAGAGAAGGTTTTGGAGGAAAGAAGAATCAAAGTTCAGTTCTAGATATATTAAATGTGATATACTTATTGTCCAAGTACAGATGTCAAGTAGACAATTGGATATTATGTAAAAGTTTAGGGTGTACACACACACACACACACACACACACACACACACACACACACACCTTTATATATAAAGATATATGTATATATATCTTTAACTTTATCGTATATCACAAAATTGTTCTCCAAATTGTTTATACCTACTTACATTTCATGTTAAAGTAACAATACTTGTACTGTCATTTTTTCATACTGATCATCTGACAGTACTATCTGGTGTCTCATTGTTAATAATATTGTTTAACAACAACAATACTCTTGGCTAAGTCACCTGGCTTTTTATTTTATAAGCACTGCATATTCATAACCTAATGGCTGGTGGTACCATTACCTTATTTTCCTGAACCAAAGTGGTCCATAAATGGGATATACCACATATCCTTAGAAAAAGAAGTAAATAAGTGGCTTACTTATACATCTATTTTTTTTTTTTGAGGAGATGGAAATTTCTACAGATAGCATTGTACTTTTTTGTTAGGCTAAATCCTCTTGTTTTGGCTTTTGATGATGACCAAAGTTTTGCTAATTTAAATTGATTGGAGGCACTGGAGGTGCTGGGTTTTGATTATAAAAAAAAAGAATTTAATTATTTTAAATTACATACATTAATTGAAATTTTCTATGCTAAAATGATGACCCAATAGGCATCTTATGGTTAGATATGAGTAATTGTACTTAAATATTAAACATGCTTGTACTATTGCCTAATTCCATTTTTAAGTGAGTGTTTAAAAAAGTGGTTTTTTTCTTATGAGTATGTTCATATTTATCTTATAGTATAATTTGAGTTTTTGTTGGAACTATGCAAGAGAAGGAAAATGGCATTTCTTTTTTAGTTTTATTTGTGGTTATAACTGGTATTTGTGCCAATTATATTTGTGGGAGAGTTAAGGGATTCTATTTAAAGTAGAAATGTCTTGAAACAACTGGCCTGGCTTTGGGCCTACTGTTTCCATCAATCCTCCCTTTAGCTGGGGCTCCTTTATCTACATCTGTAAGTTTCACTATGTGCAGGTTCCCAAACCAAATGGTTTTTATTTAGGCCAAATTTAAAGAGCTCCAGGCCAGCAGCTTAGTAGCCTAGCCATGTCAGTCTAGCACTTCCTTTCTCCTTTCTGGACCCGGCACAAGTTTAATCACTAAAGTCTTGCCATGTTTAATCATGTCTGAGTCTCCGTTTCGTATTCCTTCTTTCCTGTCCTTTTGAAGCAGTAGCTTTGCCTTTTTCTTAACTAAACTCCTGAAGGGTGGAATTTTCTCCCTGTGCCCAAGGCCCCGATACTTGCTGCCATTTTTTCTTGTGGTGCATTCGTTTAAGTAAGCGTGGTCGTTTCCATTGGCAACTGGATCACACCTTAACCAATGTCACCAGCAAATTTGATAAAAAAAACTCCCTTCAAATAAAATTCCCTCTTTAGACTGAAATGTCTCACGTGGGAAAGGAGCTCAATAAATGTCCATTGGCATTTTGTGCACTTACAAGTGCATGGCAGAGGGGACCAGGATCTTTAGAATGCAAATTAAGAAATCCAATGCATATTTACTTTGCCTCTCTAAAACAAAACAAAACAAAAACTCAAAAGAACACAAAATGACCAGTTAACTTTAAAGAATGAAGTGTTCTTATCAAAGACAATTACTTTAGAATGGCACAACTTGTAATGACTAATGGATACTGGTTATGAGCTTTGGTAGACTTGGAGGTGACAAGAAAAAACTATTTAATAATTCTGTAGCTGCTAACTAAATTAATGACCCGCTCTCTCCATAAAAAAAAAAAAAAGAGGGAGAAGCATGAATTTGATGGCCCCACAAATGACCAAATGGTTACGTGAACTTTGATACAATAATTGTAACCTGCTCACCTGAATTAACCCTTTGGTGTTAAATGGACTGATTTTTGTCATTTTTGAAAGGGTATGGTATATGCACTTGCCACAATAATACATTTGGTAGGGGTCTGTTTTGGAGGTATATGTAAGGGGAGTCAAACATAGTTTGAAAACCTGTGGAATTGTTTGAGTGACATGTGAATGTATTTCTAATAAGGAATGATTTGTCCCTGAGATTAGTGGGTTTTAAAAAAATTTAAATAAAACCTAAAAGAAATGCACAATTTTACTTTGATCGTAGGCAAAACTATAAAGAAAATTCTTTATGGAGAAGATATATATGCAGAATGTAGGATGACATATCTAATTAAATGAACCCATTAAGAAGTTTTTTACTGCCCCCTACTGTCAGTTGCTAAAATAAATATAGTAAAATTACTGTAAAAACTGACTAATGGTAAATTAGTTGAACAAATTGGTTGGGAAAAAATTCACTGCCTCCAATTACACCACTTTTCAGCTGGTAGCACCAATGCTTACTTCATGTTTGTGAGCAATGATTTACCAAGCTAAGAAACCAAGTCTAGAAACCAAGTCTAGTGGATATACAGTGAGGAATAGTTTGTGATTTGTGAAATGCTATGTTAATAAAAAGTACCAGCGTTTTGTAGTCAGTGAAGTCTACTTTACCATTTCTCCAAATTTCACAATTTTAAATTTCCTTTGTTATATTTATGTAACTTAGGCAACGCAATCCTCATTAATAAAAGAAAAACTTTCAAAAATGGTTTATTTTTTATAGTATAATCCTGACTTGGAATGTTATTTCCATTTTGGCATTTGAAATTAAGAAATGAGAAATAATAAAAATAATAGGTGATGCTAGGGCAGCAGTCACTAGGTTTAAGGCACTATTTGATTTTTTCACATATTATTTTGTCATCATAAAACAGTATGAGGTAGGTATGATTATGATTTTCATTTCACAGGTGAAGAAACTGGGTCACAAAGTAAATGGCCTAGGTGACTTGGTTGGTAAAAGGTGGAGACATGATTGGAAACCCTGCAGTCTGACTCCAGGGTCATGCCTTTTAACCTTCTGCATGGAAGGTGCAGACTTGGCAATTAAGGAGGATGAATTTATAGACATAATGGACATGGTGGTGTGTTTACTGACTCCGATTAACCACACGCTTATCTAATTGTGATTTTTTTTTTCTTTTTTGCCATACGCATTCTCTAGTAGCCCGAGCCAATGTATGAACATCAGATCTGTTGCCCTCTCAGTTCCATTTATCTTTTCTTGCTGGAAAAGTTCTGCCCTCCTTGGTTACATTAAATTGAAGATGTGTCACGGTGCTTATCTTAAGCGACTATGTGCTGATTGGGCCCATGCCTTAGACCAGATTATGTAATTTATTTGGCAGCTTTTACTGTGGTTGGCCTCTACACACTTTTCATCTCTGTACTGACAGATAACTTTTGTTTTAGCCACACTTTCAGCCATCTTCAGCAACTCACATTCAAATTACACACACCTTTTTCACTGTACTTTGAATAAATCGGTTGTACGTTTTAAGTTTCCCTGGCTGTTATTAATTCCGGCGTCTGATGTAATAACCTTTTTGTGCTCCCCAATATCTGTCCAGTCCTTTGCTTCCCCCCTTAGTCAGTATTACATGGTTCATAACAACAAATATATCTCACCAGCGACAACTAGAACAACTAACATTTACAATTCTGGGATGCTTTTGCCTTGCAAGTACCTGAAAACACTGCCAGAGGCTTCTGAGGGCTGGAGAGGAAATCTCTTCCCTGCCCACATTAACACGAAAACAAACCTCGACACGCATCAGCTGATATTCATAATGAACAATTCTGACCTGATTCGAGGCGTTGGGTTTCCAGTGACTCTACACTCCAGATAAACTTGACTTCCTTCCGCCACTTCTTGGCTCCTCAGCTTCTGGATGAAGCGAGGAGCCGATGGGAGGCAGAGTGCATTCTGGGGCTGTGGGGGAGAGATGCTGCTGAGCGGCCCTGCTTCGTCCTGGCCTGCTCCGTGGCAACGCCTGGCCTTGGGTACCTTTTCCGCTTCCTCCATCTCTCGTTGGTCTTCAGTGGGGCTCTGGCTGGCTGAGGCGCTCCTCAGGGCTGAGGGCTGACTCTTTGGAGACAGGTACCCACTGTCTGGTGATGAGGACTCGCCATTGGGGCTTCTGTTTCTTGGCTTTGCTACTCTTCTAAATATGGATGTCAGCTCCTCTATGAAATTAGCTGCCTTGTCACACAGCTGGTTCTGGGGGCCACCTGTACCTTGATAAGCTGGTTTGGGCTTTACGCTTGTGTTGGGAGTTCCTGCATCACATTTTTCAGCCTTCCGGAGGCTCCGGATATAGCTGGGTCTGGCAAGCAGGGGCGAGATGGTAGGCTTCCTCTTAGAACCTTCTGGTCTGTTATCTGGAGGTGTTCCTGAGGAGGCTGGCTCACCCAATTTGTCCTCCTTTTGGGAAGAATGTTCACGGAGTCTTACAGGAGCGGTGTTGAAAATCTGTGAGATTTCCTTTTCCGAGTCAAAATCTTCTGTCTCAGAGTTGGATATAGCTCTCCGTGCCAGGTCGAGGCTCTTGTTTATCTCTTCCTGGCTGAGAAAAGCAGATAGCCCAGGGAAGGAGTCAGCATTCTTGCTTTCTTCCTGCATGTCTGAGAGGGAATCATAGAAAGAGTCATGGGAGGAAGTCTCTGACATGTCGGAATCCTCTTCATACACTCTGTCTGCTTTCAACAGGAAGGCCAGAGGAGGCACTGGAAATCAATTTACTTCTGTTCTGAAAGACAACATAGAGAGAATTGCCAGTAGTAGTAAGATTGTGTGTGTGTGTGTGTGTGTGTGTGTGTGTGTGTGTGTGTGTGTGTGTGATCATAATACTACTAATTTACAAGATGGGAGAAACATTAAGGTGAACAAATATACAGCTGACCCTTGAACACAGTTTGAATTGTGGGTTTTTTTTCAATAAATACTGCTGGCCTTACCTATTCTTGGATTTCACATTTGCAGATTGAACAAACGGGTAGAAAATGGTAATTTTGCTTTCCCAACTGCAGATTCACATAGGAAAAAAATACTGTTTTCCATCCGTGGTTGGTGGAACCCCCAAGATGCAGAGGGCCACTGTAGTTAAAATTTTGGGGAGTCAAAAGTTGTGCAAAAATTTTTGACTTCAAAGGGGGAGAAAGGTTTAACCTCTTCATGTTGTTGTTCAAGGGTCAACTGCACTTAAAAAAAAAATCTGTTCTATAAGTTGGAAGAGACATTAAGTATACTTGTATTTACCATTTATCACTTATTTTAATATTTGTTCATGGGTGAATATGATCTTCCCCCCCAGCATCGACTAATTCAAGAAGACGGCTATCTTTAGTGTGTGCTGTGAGTGCAGTAGGGTACTTCTCAGAGCCTCCTTCCCTCTGCCTGCCACTGCACACTTTAGGACAGCTCTGACTTCACTGGTGATATGAGATTAGTAGCTTGTTGATATTTTTGGTAAATATGACCCTGCTAGAAATAATCACCAAATACGTTTTGATTCCAATCTTCATTTGTTTTTCAGTGAAATGTTGAAACCTTATAGCCTCATTCTTTCTTTGCATCCAGCCATGTGCATTCATATTCGTTCACTCACCAGTTAATTCAACACACAGTCCATAATCACATAAAGTTTCAGGTGCTAAAGGCACATTCATGCTCTCGACTAGGGATTGGCAAACTTTTCTATAAAAGGCCAGATGGTAAATATTTTTGACTTTGTAGGCTGTTTGGTCTCTGTAGTTGAAAGGGGAGCTCCTATCTTGAGACTCTTGTGCATTTGGAAATTTATGAAGACAGGAGATGATTTGAAATAGCTGTTGAAGAGAGAGAGAGATTTCCTTAGGAAGGATTTATGGGCAGAGATGAGGGAATAGCTGAAGTTAGACACGATGTCTTTATAGTGTTACTAATCTTTGTGATTGCACGGGTCTCTCCACCAGAGCTCAGCAGTATAGGTGGAGGTGTGAAGATGGATGATCCGGGGTTTGACACACAGGTAAGACAGAAGTGAAATGGGCAAGGCAGTTGAGAATATTGGCAAGACAGAGGAGAATTTTAAAATCTAAACTGGATTGGAGTTCATAGGTAGGAGTTTGAACATAAAAAGATTAAGGGACTAAAGACCCAGTGAAAACAAAAGAAAGGTATAGCAAGGATGACTAAGAGATCTGGAAGGATAAGAAGGTGAAATGTCTGAATGTATCAGTTTAGAGGCAGAGCCTTTTGACTTTGACTGCATTTAGAATGTGGCCATGGGACTCTGATGGTTTTTTGTGGAACAACGCCAGGGTGAGTAGTTGCACCAGAGACTGTATGGTCAAAACAAAACCTGTAATGTTTATCCAGACTTTTATAAAACCATTTGCCAACCTCTGCTATAGAACATCAGCTTCCTAATAAATTCAAGTAACATCAGTAAGTACTAACAGTGATGCTCATGATAATGACAATGGCTAACAATGGATCACGAAAAAGGCGTTGTGCCAAGAGCCACTATGTGGATTACTTCATTAAAAATTCTCACAATGTGTCCCAGTTTAAAAAGAAGGAAATTGAGGCACAAAAGGTAAGAGAGCCAAGATTCAAACCCAGACAATGATTCCAGATATCATGATCTTAACCGTACACTTTACTGCCATTATACTATAGTTTTAACAACTGAGCATCCTGAACAATATATCTGACTGATAAAACTGAGGATCAGCAATCTGTTCTGCTATTAATTTAATTATATTTCGTACAAAGTGAACATAATATGATAAATTCTAAAACTCCACAGAAAGACATTATATAAAGAAGCTTAAAGCAAAGTTCTGAATGATGAAATAATTTTCAGTTCTTTTTTTTTTTTAAGTAGGGAGTGTAAGCAGATTAAATCACCTGCTTATTAACTTATATTTTGGTTTTAAAGAGGTGCCATCTGACGGGATCCAGTTGTCAGGATTAGGTGTAGCTTAAAAACAGCTTGCACAATGAAAAAGAAAATGATAGTTCTATGGCATATATAGTTCAGGTTTAATTTGCAACCCAGTTATTGCACTAGAACATGCATGTCACCTAATGAAAATGCTCATTCAATGTGGATGGACAAGGGGGGTTTCCAGGTAGCCCAGACTCACTGAAAAATTATGCTTCAGAGATTTTCATGTCAGTCAACACCCTAAATAAAAAGGTCATAATCAAAGAGATATACAAACATTTTCATTATTTCCTTGAGATTTCATGTTTTATTTCAAAGAATGCTTTTGGTAATTCTATGCTAGTATAATAGACACAAATGAAATATACTAAAAAAACCCAATTACACATTCTTTAACAAGTAAAGAGGAGGTGAGGTAAATCCCCAAAACATTAAAGTATTCCACTTTAGCAAGTGGAATCAAAAGATTTTGAAATTTTGAGGAACAAAATATTCTCCCACATCTTTAAATCTTCTCTGCCCTCCGACTCTCTTCGCTTAAGAACTTTAAATTGCCTGGGATCTCCTTTCTTAATCTTTTTCCCCTTTGGGTCTTTTTCATCATCATCATTCATAATTTAGCTTGTCATTTCCCCTAAAATTCTTGCAAGCTACAATTATTTTCTAATTTCTTGGAATTTGTGTAGTTCTAGCTTCTTCACCATGGGAAACATGGCTCCTATTTGGCCCTGCTCATGTCATAGTCACACTTTCTTTCTTCTACTTCCCTTTCTTGGAATGGTAAGTGGAACATGAAATCAGTTAAACAACTGTATTATCACTTACTGCATGCAAAGGAAGCTTCAAGAAGGGCAAAGATAAGCCAGGCACAGTTTGTTTCCTTTAATGGATTTACAGTCCAGTAGGAGGATTTAGAGGAATTAGACAAGAGTAAAAGTGACTTAAACACAAGGAAGAGCATAATAATTGTTATTAAAATAGTTTAAACAAATTTTATAGGAGATCCAAGATGGCAGGAATGATCATATTTATATATTTGGTCCTGTCATCCCTTTGGTATTTTTTTTCCACTGGTACCCTCTGGCTGATAAGTGATGGTCCAAAGCATGATATGCAGGTTATCTACATGCCTCTGGATGGCCTGTCCTAATGTAAACTTTCCAGCCTCATGCTCCGTTGTCATCCTGACACATGGCTGCCGTCATGCCTCACTGACCTACTCACCATTCCTTGAATATTTCATGTTTTTAGGTCTCTGTGCTTTCACATGCTGTTTCTTTTGCCCTTCTCTTCTATCTCTAGGATTCAAATTCCAGTTCATCTTTGAAAACTTTTACTTAATTTCACTTTTTTTTTGGGGGGAGGAAGGGTACTTTTATGATTCCCCAGACAGTATATTTCTCTCCTTCTTTGAACATAACACTTTGTACACTATTTTAACATTCATCTTATTAAATTATAAAGATGAGGTCAGAGAATCCTTTCTCCATTACACTGTCAGCACCTTGAAAGCAGAGCTGCTGCAGCCGACAGTCTTTGTATGGCTAGTTCTTGGCACAGTGTCTGGATTATGGCAGATGATGGAGAGAAATACACCTGAGAATTATACCTGCTTCAGGTTCTCTCAAATTGTATCTTGGAGGCAGCTGCAGGTGTCCTCATGGTGTTCAGAAGGCAAATTGTTTCAGGTAAACTTTAATACTTATACCTAATGCCAAACTCAATCTTTTTTTAAAAAAATTATATGACATATTAGTTTCAGGTGTATAAGATAATGATTTGACCTTATAATGTGGTCCTTGTGATAAATCTAGCCACCACCTGTCACCTTACAAAGGTATTAGATATTATTGATTATATTTCCTGTAAACCCTTAAGCAAACATCTGGGGAAGCAAAGGTTTGGAAGTGTCAGCAAATACTGTGAGGCATTAAAGATTCTTTTCCACCTTTGACTTTAGTAAGGAAGCTTATCAGTACCTTAGCATATCCCAAGCAAATGTAAACTTTCATGGTCACCTGTTTTTTAAATCACTGTGACTATTTTATTAATTTTTAAGGAATTTTATGCCACTTAATTTACAGATTATTTCTAATTGTAATTTTATGGTTCACCACTTCTCCCTAAACTAATATCATCTAAATTTTGTTGGACTTATATTCTACTATGAAATATAGAACATGTAAGTTTCCATTGAATATTTTATATTTGGTATGTAAAATATTCTGACATAGCATTTTTATTAAAAGTTTTCTTGACATTATTATCCTAGTATTTGGGAAAACATTTATTTTTGAGTTCCTGGATATGTACTATACATATAAAAACATAAAATTCACATGCCTAATATGCAAATAATAAAAAAGATAAATAAATGTAGGAATGATGAATATTTGTTTTTAGAGTTGCTGACTTTTGAGGATAAATATCTGAAAACCAGATCTATGATATCCAGTATAATTCTCTATTTTGTCAGTATAAAAATACTAGGGGAGGCAAGGCACTTACAGGCTGTAGAAATGTATAATATTTCCCTGGCTTGGGAAGAACTTGGGAGAAGACAAGTCATATGCATAAGAAATAGCAGAGTCTGGTAGAAAGAAGAATTCAGTTACAACAATGAAAGCTAGCCTCTCTGAGGACTTTCTTCTCGATAGCTTCAGAAGTGTGAATTGCCTCCCGTCAGATAGTGAACCATCTGATCCTCAGAAAAAGTGATGGGGTAGACATTATTGTTCTTTTTTATTATTTCTATTATCCAAACTACAACATAAAAATGTTCCCCTATTTGACCAAAATTGAATCATCAGGGAATGGTAAACTGAGAGCTGAAACCAGCATTTAACCACAAAGTTTTCTTTTTCCATGGAGAATATTAAGGGTATTTACTTTAAGAATTTAGATAAGGGAAAACTTTTGCAATTCATTTATAAAATATTTTGGTAGAAACATTAATGAACTACTACAATTTCGAAAGAAAAAGTGTTTGATGTTAGAAAAAGGCTGATAGGCACCAAGGACTCCACAATATTCCATACCACGTGGGCCAGGCCATTTAGAGCAGCGGTCCCCAATCTTTTTGGCACCAGGGACCGGTCGGTGCTCCTATGAGAATCTAATGCATGATGATCTGAGGTGGAGCTGAGGCAGTGATACTAATGCTGGGGAGTGGCTGCAAACGTAGAAGAAGCTTAGCTCACAGGCCTGCCACTCACCTTCTGCTGTGCGGCCCTGTTCCTAACAGGCCATGGACTGGTACTGGCTCGCGGCCCAGGGGTTGGGGAACCCTGATTTAGAGAGGCCAGACAGTAATGTTTCAATAGGCATTTAAGAATGTATATATGTAAAAAAAAAAAAAGAATATATGTATGGTTAGGAATAAATATGTGAAAACTGTTAGAAGACTGTGCTTATTATTTCTGTGGTGGGGCATTTGGGGAATCTTTTGTTGCTTATTTCATGTTCTTTGAAAAAAAAGAGTTAAAATTATGAGTGATTTTAAAATTTTAATTTAATGTTTTTATTTATTTTTATATTTAAACAATGACTAAACAAGTAATCAAAATTGTTGGTATAAGAATTCAATAAAACCGAAACTATGAAAACCAAAGGTGAAAAACTTTAAAACTTTTTTTCCTTTTGTTTTGGAATCACAGGGAGTCTATAGACTACATTTCTTCTGTTGGAATAAATAACTTTCTAGGCCCAAAAAGGAGCTCTTGTTCAGGGTGCCACATTAGCAAACTAAAGCATAGGTAATTCTTGTGTCCCTGTAAATGGTCTGATTGACCAGAAATAATCTATTCAGTCAGCCAATCCTGAAATGCCATACTTTTTCCTTATTCCTTCTCACCCCAAACAAAGTTGACTGTGTGGCCCAAGCCAATCAGATATTTTCTAATTTTGTCTTTATTCTTTATTCTATAAAAGTTTCCTGCCTTTGCCCTATTTGACAGTTCTCTGAAAAGAAACTGCTTCGTGAAGTGTTAAATAAATTTTATTTGTATTATCTAAATCGTCTCCCTTCTTCCTCGCTTCTTTCCTTTCACTCTACCTTCTTTTTAATTTTTTTGTAATGTTCTTTTCACCAAGGGTCCCATAGAGCAAAAGTCAAACATGAAAAATTTATAAAATCTTATTTGATGCAAAAAATACACAACAATCTTAAAATCTACTTCTTAACAATATGGATTTCTTTTTTATTAATCTTTAAATTGTCATTTCAGAAAAACATGTCACATTGATTCTATAGTTTTAAATACTCCCAAAACAGTAGTATCTTTATCTTGATTGATATCAGGGGCATAATAGCCCAGAACAGCCATAAAATATATTTTACAGAGTATTTGGAGTTATCTTTATATTACCATCTTTATTCATCATATTAAATTAGTTGCAAATATCTAGATTTTACTTCTAAATTATCCATTTCCACTGCCGTTATTCTTATTCAAGCCTTCACTTCTCTCACTTAAATCAAAACCTCTCTACCAAATTTGTTTCTATATTTTCTAATATGATTTAATAGTTACTAATTATAGTCAGAGCTGTTTTGCTCCATCTTTGTTTTCTTCGCTGGAATTTAACCAGGACCTCTAGATGGCCTAAATTCCTGACTGGTACTTAGTTATCACAGTACCCTTGGATATCCTCCACACACATATTATCAATGAAGTGGAAACTCTTATCTTGGCCTCGAAGTTTTCAGTTGGTATCTCTTTAAGAATGTGTCAGATTTATTTTGAAAACGAACTACTGTTACCCTCCTAGATTTTTAAAAAATGAGGTAAAGACATCTAAGTGATCATAATGATCCAGTGTAATCTAGATCTTTACTCTGTTGTGATATGCTGTAGGATCCCATCGATATTTTGTTTTAGCAGTAAAACAGGGAAGCTCAGGCAGAGAACTGACAGAGTCCCCAGGATACAGACTGTAATCTATATTGGACATTAGAATGTGAGAAGACTAATTTGTATTCTAGGAATATGTAATCATATGTTTACGGAGCAGTTATTGGCTTGATAAATCTCTTAGGCTTTGTGTACTGTTAGCAGTAATTTGTCAAATAGAATCTGATTTTTAAAATCTTAATAATTGAGGTGAACGTTCAAGTTCTTCCTTTGAGAAAAAAATATTGGAAACTATATTATATAATAAGGGTTTAATTTCTACACATACACGATTGAATAGTATATTGTTGGGCAATGGGATCTATTGTGATTACATTATTCATAATAGAAGGCAATTAATATTTTTAGCAAATCTTAAAAAGCAATATGTGCCTAAAATAATTTTGTATTAACTTTTGAAAATATAACTAACAACTTAAAATGTTACTAAAACCTAAGGTATATCATTTAAGACAATGGTATAGGTGAAGTTCAAATTAACTGCATTCTTATTTTCTGTAAAACAAACATGTATATGATTTTGACAAATGTTGGTTCCATTACTACATTTAATCCTTTTGGAATTGATAGCACTAATTTAGCATGCCTAAGCATATATTAGAAAATGTAGTTATTTTCTAGCAAAGGTAGAAATTAAGCCTGAAGATAAATCTTATATATTCACTGTTTTTGGGAAGACAACAAAATTCTCATTACTTTTCCTTTCCAAATAAAAGAAAAATCAAGATATGTTCTAAATAGTATTATATATTTAGGCAAATTACTAATATTTTTCAGCTTCTCTTAAAAAAAAGATCAAAAATGTTCTACTAGTTAAATATTAAAATACATCTTACAAACCTTGTTAGGCCTTGGTTACTTTGAAGACTCCAAAAAGGCGACAATGGGTTTCAGATGAGCATTTCTTCTTTCCTGGGGAAGCAGAGGTTGGCCTTGTCTATTCATTAAAGACTGCTTGGTCTGTGGTCACTTTGAGGCAACTGTGGCCTCAGAATTGCATCTGTCCTCTTACTCTACTCAACTATATTTGGTAACTGAACTCATGTTTCCTCAGACTGCTACGATTAGGAATTCCATCAGTGAGCTGGGAGGCAACCCCAGGTCTGCTGGCTGGGTTCTTAGAAATTAAAGGCACTTAGTGTAGAAAGATTTTTTTTTAATAGATTTAATAAATATAGGATTTATACATGTTCTTTTACACATGGCCTTGTGGCTGAAAATCACTACTTTTTTTTTTTTTTAACATGTTCTTAGTTAAAAGAACAGTATGTAATTCTAAGGAGAACTATTGATATTCATAAGGAATACTCTACTTACTATAGTCTTCTGCTCAGTACATTTAACTTTTAAAATATGGTAGATTATCCTAAAATAGTAAGTCCATTAACTATTTAAAAATTTAGCTACCTGTCAAATTGAATGGGGAATCCACTGTTTAAACTGTTAATTAAAAATTATCATATGACTGTGGTGCGTATTAAAGACATAGTAGGATTAAGTAGATATAAACGTATAGGGAATGAATTTTATACATATTACAACTTTGAGTTCTTAGCCCAACGCCTAGCACATCATGAGCATCCAACAAATATTTGTTGAAAAAATAAATATTTGATGAACATTATTCGGGACCATAAATATTTGATGAACATTATTCGGGATATTTATGGACCCTCTTACAGTTATAAAAAAATGTTTTGCAACTACTCTGTAACTTATTCTGTAGAATCTAATGGTAACACATTCTAACATTTTGAATGTCCAAGTAATACGTAGCGGACATGAGAACAGAAAGCTCTTCTGTTCCAAGTTTAGGTAGAAGAGACAGGGAGAGAAAATAATTACACAAAATCTCTCAGTTTATTTAGAAATGAAGTACTGAATCTTTCTTTGTCTGGATAATACTGTTAGAGTTGACCCACCTAAATTGTGTGCCAAGGACATGCACAGTCATGCTGATATTTTTCTCTTATCAAAACATTACCAAGAAAAGAAATATTCTTGTACTTTCTAGAAAGAGAAGAAATGGGTATGCAATTCAATAAATGTTCATTGTACAAATGACAAAAATAATCTTAATCATGATAAGTTATTGATAAACTAGTGACTCGTCCTTTATTGTTGCTGTGGAGTCATTCACAAACAAATGAGAATTCACTTCCCTTTCCTCTTCCAGGAAATATAGCTAAGTGTTATTTTGTTTAGTGGTCCCTTGTTGTAGGAAGAAAAATTGCACCTTTCTGTAGAATTAAAAAGTTAAAAGTAGAATGCAACATTGGTTTGTCAAAGTGGCGTTGATTTGTATGTATGATGGAGATAATACTGTTAGGTTATCTGCAGGGAGATAGGGCTGGTTCTTCCAGAAAAAAGATGCTGGATCTAGCCTGGGAGAGAGTAGAGTAAGGCTCTCAGAACTAAGAAGGACAGAGGGTTGTTGAGTCCATGACTCTGAGCAGGGTCTGGGCATACATACTTGGGCACTAAGCATCATGACCGTGGGAGCTACAGTGAAAGAAGTGGATGCCTCTGCTTTCTAGTGGGCCATGGGGCCTGCAACCATAAACCTCAGAATCTTGGCAGTGGTAATGTTGAACTGACCAGAGGGAGGTCTCTTCCATATTTCTCTGGAATGCCTGATTCCTAAATCGTGCTATAATACCAGGGAATAAGACTGTAGGAAAAAAAAAGAAGAAGAAACGATCGCCTGCAGTCCTGAGAGAGGCCTCAAAGCTAGCTATAATCTCATTGAAAAACATAAAGCATGCTTGTTTTAAAAATATTCTAAGAACCTGAAAAACTAAAGTTCTTTTCCTTAGAAAAGATTCTTGGACAGGGTTCTTAAATTACTATGGCAAGATTCAATCGTATTAAAGATGAGATTACTGCATAGACAGCAATACAGTTTGTACTTTCATATTTAACCCTAGAGCCCATTTCTGTGCATCCAAGAGGTCAGTGACCCCTTCACTGGATCTCAATTCATTTTCCAAATGATTATTTCTTCTTATAAAAAAATTTCGGCTCTTTTGAAGTGTTTGCATTTGAGCTGCACACCCTTCATCCACTTTTTTTTTTTTTTTGGTTAAGACTGATTCTTTGAATCAAGTTGAGCTCTTGATTCTCTTTACTCCAAGAGCTTCCAGTTTCCTGGGTGATGTCAGCATCTTTTTTTCTATTTACTCCACACCCTGACTTATTGGACATATTGGTTCTTTGACCTGCTTTGATCTCCTGTGATCTTCATCTCAATTCTCCTTACAGAAGACATAAATGGACCTGCTCCACCTCTCAACTCATGTATTAGTTACCTAATGTTTTATTAAAATTATTTTTTAAATTAGTTTCTTAAAACAATAAATATTTTTTATTTCACATTTTCTGTGTGTCAGGAATCCAGTAGGATCTTAGCTAGGTGATTCTGGATCACAGTATCATGAGATTGCAGTCAAGAAGTTGCCCACAGCTTCTTTCATCCGAAAGCTTGACTAGGGCTGGAGGATCTGCTCACTCATGTGCTTTAAAATTGAGTGCTGTTGTAGCAGAAGCCATCTGGACTTCTCCATATCACTGCTTTAGTCTCCTCACATCATGGCAGCTTGATTCTTCCTGAGTGAGGGATTCAAAAAAGCAAGGTGCAAGCCACATGTCTTTTATGATCCAGTCTTGGGGCTGCATCCCATTTCTCTGCAATGTTCCTTGGTAACACAGGTCAGGGCTATTCAATGAGAAAGGGGACTCCCCAGGGACACGAGTACAAGTTGATTAGATCATTGGTGGTCACCTTGGAGGCTATCTACCACACATTTATTCCATTAGCCGCTTAGACATGCTCCCATAGCCATACTTGGACATGCTCCACTTTCAAATCTTCAAACTTAAGCATCTCATTGCTTAACTATAAACTTTGTCCTCTAAATCTCTTACTCAGTGACCACATGATTTTTTTTTCACTGAAACTTCCAGGCTATAGATTGCTCAATTTTTATATTATTTATCAGACTGCCTTATGTAGTATATTTTATGAATGGCTGGTGTATATTGGTGCACTGGTTTACAAACTTCATTTTAGATGATGATGACTCTGTTCAGACAAATAACAGCTAAAGGTAATCAAACCTTCTTTGATGAAAGGGCTGTGAAAAGGAGTATGCAGACTTGCTCATTCATCCTTCTTTGACCTTTTCTCCCCTTGGTGGCCCAGAAAGCTCTGAAAAACCTGACTCTTAAGTAGCTAGCCTATAACCCCGTTTCTGAACATTTTGCTTCTCCCATCATTCCAGGCATGGTCTATCAGAAAACAGGGACAAAGGGGCAATAAATAAAATAGTAACTGAGAAATCTAGTCAAGAAGCAAACTAAAATTGGAGGCAGAGAATGCTTGCAGAATTGTCCTAATGAGCTATTTGTTGGACCATGTGGTAGTATCTTTCAAACCATGGCCAGTCTTCCTACTTCTTCTTTTTACTTTGTATTTGGCTTGGGGACATATCACAGAATAAGGTATGCCCCCAAAACTTGTTTGATTAAACTGTTTCTTTCCATCTGCCTGTTCTAGTTAACTTCAGGTTTGTCCCTCCTGAGTTATATTTAATGAACTATGGTTGAATCTGCTGCATATGTGTAGCCCACGCCTGTGGTGGTCTTTGAATCACAAGTTTCTGCTGTTTGGGGTGTTTTCCAATTTGTATACGTGCACAAAAATGAATGAAAAAAATAATTTTATTGTAAGAGTGAAAAAAAGTGGAATAGAATTAGTATGAGAATAGATTTCATAATCCATGTTTATATATGGGTTTTCAGCACAGTTAGGTATTATGATCCTTAATCAGAAACAATCTCATTTTTGATTTAGCTTTAGGGCACCAGTGTAGAGAAGTTTTATTCTTCTGAGCTTAAAAACATGTAATACTAATTTCAAAAGAAGGTTTTATTTAAGCAAAATAGTGTAACACTTCTTTATAGAGACAGAATAACATGGATATCAAATTAAACAAAAAGAAAAAAGTACAGATTTCTGCTTTGAATTGTAATGTAACATCTGGAAAAATTATTGGAAAATTGTATATTTAAAGAAGAATACACCCTGGGTAATTTGTTGGTAGTCTAGTTATAAAGTCTGGCTTAATTAACATTCAAAGATCTAATAGTTAATTCACCATATTAATACATCAAAAGAGAAAACTTATATGGCTACCTCTATAGATTTGATTATTCATGAACATTTGGACAAAATTTAACATCCACTCTCAATTTTTATCTTTGTGGGATAGGATTCTACCTTAACATTATATATTAAGATATATGAAAGTGTATGTGCCTGTGTGTGCATTTATTCATATGCACATATTATGCAATGCATAGTAATAAATGATAAGACACCATGGAATACTCACAAATAATATACAGGTCTTAACATATACTAAACAGAAGAGAATGGAATAAGTGGAATGCTATAGGAAGAACTGATTTGTAACATAAACAATTCTTGATGAAAATATTCTAAAAATGCCATATAATCTCAATTAAAACAGCATTTTTTTTGTGTGTGGAAATAGAAAAACATGTAGAGTTTATCTAGAGGAGTTAGCATGGCAAAATATCCAGGAACACTGTGAGAAAAGGAATAGTACTGGAAGAGGAGAAGTAGCCTTTTTCAGACTGTTGGAGTGCTAATGAATTTCTTTTGGAGGGAAAACAAGGAATGGAGCAATAAATTGGGTGGAATGACATCTTATTCTTGTGTGGGAAGAAGGTTAAACTGAAATGGCAGCATATATTAAATAACTACATCCATTTTGGTCTATTTCCGGGGCTTGTTCAATTCCACTGACCTGCCCTTCATTACTGTTTAAAGAACTGGATTTCTATTTCTTTTCATTCAGCAAAATAAAAGTTCTTTTGGCTCACACAAATTGGAAAAAAAAAAGATATGAAATGAGTAAATAAATATGTAATTATGAGACTTTATTGAAGATAGGATTAGTATAAAAATAGTATACATAACAGTGTGTGTAGCATTATCATACATAAGTCTGTACAATTATATCTATATATTGTAATCTATGTCTATAATTTATCTCTTTTTCCTGGCATGCGAATGAAAAAGTTTTGTTTTCCTGGAAGGCAAGAGTGGTTAATTTGGGAAAGGAAATGCTCTCTGACTGGGGTTGTGAATAAGGTTGGTGAGAGTTTACTACAATGTACATGTTGTTTTCCTACTTTTAAAATAGGCATCAGAAGCAAAAATATGGCATCAGAGATTATCTTGACTATTACTCCTTTCACTCCTTATACTTGTCTTTATTAATAATAATTTTAAAAATGTACTTTCTAACATAGTACAACAAGAAGTGATATAGAAAATGTATCCCAAGTATACTGTCAAGCGAAATAAACACACTGTTAGTTATTATATCTGGCAGGTAAGATTAAAGGAGCCTTTCAATTTTTTTTTCTTTTTTTGTGTTTGAAATTTGTTGTGCTTGCATTACATCTACCAATAAAAGAAAGAAAGAAAGAAAGAAAGAAAGAAAGAAAGAAAGAAAGAAAGAAAGAAAGAAAGAAAGAAAGAAAGAAAGAAAAAAGAAAAATTTACCACACAATGAGCCGAGTCACTTTCATCTTTTAAAATCATTTCTTGATTGATGAATCTACTAGATAGTAACATTTTTTGAAGTTCTTTGGGTATAAACTAGAGAATAATCGAAGACATTTTAAATTCAGTATGTTTCAATTTAGAGAATTGAAAATAAACGTCTTTGATTTCAAACAGAGTTTCCACTCCTGTGGGTTAGCTCTTGCCTACTAATTTGCAACTCATCAGATCCATTTACAAGTGGGCATGTTCTGCATATGAGCGTTCATCTTCATCTGGCTAACTTTAAAATGTCACATCCTTTGACCTACTCTATCCTAGGGCTGTTCTGAGGACACAATCCTTACTACAGGAAAAGTTTTATGTAAAAACATGTTTAGATTCACCTTGATTCTAATAGCAAAAAATTGAAGCAACTAGATACAAGTTATAGAATGGCTTATTAAATGCATACAATTTTGAAGTGGTCATCAAAAGTGATTTTTCTAGTGTTCATATTAGCATAGAAAAAGCTTATTAGTTTTTATAGTTTGAATATAATTTTTAAAAATTTAAAAATCTTTGCATGGCTGAAAGTTTTAATGGATTAAATGAAGTTGGTTTGATATTTAAAAAAATATGAAGAGGTCACTAAACTATATGAGTCCATTTATTTTCCTCCACTAGAAGGAAAAGGCAAATCTACCAAAAACAATTGGATATTTAAAAATGGCTTTGAGACTTTTTAATCTAACTTAAAACTCACAGCCTATTGTCTCTCTTAATTTTACATGTCTCATGGTGGTACTTAGTGAAAAAATATCAAACTTGAAAGTGAAGTGGTCACTGCCAAACATCTAGGGACAGCTGTATAACAATTTTAGAAGTTATTTACCAAAGAAAGTCTAATTTGGAAGGATGTGGCTCCCTGGGAAAACAAAAATAAAGGAAGAATATGATAAAGGAGGAAATCAGCTGTTGGACCAAAGAAGGATATAAACGTTGAAAAAAAGTGCTAATCGTTGAAGACAGTTGCTCTGCCATACAAAATCCTGAGCTCCGTCCATCACTGACTTCTGTTGGCCTAGCAATTTGCTCAGCTATTGCTATTTTGGGGAAGAACTTCTACAGAGCTGGCATATCTTCAGCCCCGGAGGTTTCCTCTGATTGACTGATCAACAGGTGTTGAAAAAGCCTGTGACAGAAATATTGCAGACCTAGTGCTCTCATCTGAGTTCTGTAACTGTGACTGTAGTTTCATTGGAGTGTATCATCTTTTAATCAAGGAGTATTTCTGCAGGAGAAAAGCTAAGGAGATTATATATGACATTTATAGATAATTGCTTTTCCACAGATACAGCATATGCATTTGTTAATACCATGTGTATTTATTTAAAAATTGAATATTGTACTAACAATTACACAACTGAAACCTAAATGAATATGATATTGAATGAACTTTTCAAAGAAATATTGTTGACATTATAATCCTAAAACATATTAAACTATCTTGACTTAATTTTCTTTCACAAGCAAATTTTCACAGAAGTTATTAGAACAAAGCATTAAGGAAAAACAAAAGAGCATTTATGAAGTGTTAGATTATCAAATATGTAAGGAATATAATTTGTTCTACTATTTTATACTAAATTTTATATCTTGATTTTTAAAAATTCAATAGCAATCAAATATCATAACACATGTATATGAATTATTTAAATTTTCATTAAAAATAAGAAAATTTCAATAAGGGCCAATATTCTCAACATATTTACCATGCCATACATTCCTATAATATTCAGCATTAAAGCCACAGTCCTTTTTTGCTCTCTGGGGTTATACATAAACCACCCTCTCACTTAATCTTTGTCACTTAACATTCTCCCTCTCAGTCTGGTCTTTCAGCGTTAGCCACACACAGATTTCTGCTGTTTCTTGAGCTTATGGGGCTCACTCTACATCAGGACTTTGTTGCCCCTCAGTCAGGAAAGGTATCTTCCAAAAAACAGGATAGCAGGATTCTTCACTTCCTTCAGATCATTAGTCAAATGTCACCTTCTTGGTGGAGCTTTCCCTGTTTGTCCTATGCAAAATTTCACCATCTTTCCAGCAACATGTTATATCGTCTCTTCCTTGTGTATTTTTTTCTCTTATGGCTTATCTTTAACACAATGCTCTTTTTACTTATTGTTTTCATCCTCACTGGAATATAGGCTGGCTCTGAAGAAAGGGGTTTTGCTTTTCATTTACTTTTCCATTATTAGTGCCTGGGACATTGTAGATCCTTTATAAGTACATGCTTAGTAAATGCCTAGAAAGAAATGACTAGAATATATAATGTTTGAGTACAAATGGTTTGATATTACTGTTGTCATTCAACACAGGCTTTTAATACTTGTATCTGCCTCATAACTCAGGGAAGAACATGCTATCTAGTATTTCTGGGTTCTCGGTATTTTCTGAAGAGATCATTAACAACAACAACCACAACAACAACCACAACAACAACCACAACAACAATACCTGCATCCTATTCGCTTTTTACTTGACCTCTTTACAAAAAGAAATAATCTAATCTTTTAACATTTCATAGATGAAAAATTGAGATGAGTAAACTAACTTCATCATTATGTTGAAACTAATAAATCCTGAGGTTAGTATTAGATAGACCATTTGAATTAAAATACTTATTTGTCGTCATGAAGCTATGGTGTTCCAGAGATCTTAAAAGAGATGAAATATAAATAGGCAGACCTAATCTGAAAGCAATGAAGATATGTTTATGGATTTTAAAGCAGGGAGTGATGTAATTAGGTTTCCATGTTAGAGAAATGACTCTGGCAGTAGAGTGGGGAATGGAATGGAGAGAAGAGGCTGGAGCCAGGGAGTAAATAGGTTGTTGCAATAAACCGATGACAACACAGGAAGCTCATTCTAGTCAGTGGAAGAAAGAATAAAAACATAATTTAGATATGTCATGAGCTGAAATTTCCTGAAGGTTGAGGGAAGTGAGGACCCAGCAACAGCTTCCAGCTTTCTCACTTGGACAGTTAGAAATGTATGACAGTGCCATTCATGCTGATTAGGAATGTAAGAAAGAAAGTAGATTCAGAAGAGAATAGTGTAGCTGAAATCAAGGGAGAAGAGGCTATTTTAGTCTCAAAGAGACTTATATAAATCTTAAATATTGCCTAGAGGTCAATAAGTCAAGGACTAAACAGCATTGTTTGGATTTTGGCACTCAATAGGTCATGATTGGTGGTTGATAGATGAGCTTCAGGGCAGGTTCTGGTTTAAAGGCAGATCAGGTCAATCATCTTTAGGAGTTTGAAGGTGAAGAAGTGGAGATAATGAATGTATATTCCTACAAAATTACATACTGAAAAAGAAGAGATGAAATAGGGCAAGGGGCTCATTCTTTTCATTGTTTTAAAGATGAAAGTGCTTGATTAAAATAATGGGTGGTAAATGCCAGTTATTAGATTTCTGTTGCTGCAGTAATGAATTACCACTAATTTGGTGGCTTGAAATATACACATTCTTTTATTTACAATTCTAGAAGTCAACACTCTAAAATCATGGTGTTATCAGGGCTGTGTTACTTCTGGGAGCATTAAGAGGAAAAGCTGTTTTCTTGCCTTTTCCAGCTTCTAGAGGTTACCTGCATTACTTAGCTTGTAGCACCCTCTGCCATATGTAGGCCATCAGCGTAGCACTTTTCTCTCCTCTGATCTCCTGTCTCTCTCTTATAAAGATTCTGGAGATAATATTGGGACCACCCTGGATAATCAAGTATAATCTCTCATCTTAAAATTCTTAAATGAATCTTACATATGCAAACTTCCTTTTGTCATGTGAGGTAATAGTCACAGGGTCTGGGTTTTAGAATACAGACATCTCTGGGGGCCATTTATCTGTCTATCATAGTCCAATCTCTGCCTCCAAAGATTCACATAAAATTCATTTGAAAAATATATTCCCTCATTCCCAAGTCCTTCAAAGTGTCAGCCTATTATATAGTATCAACTCATGTCCAAACTTCCATCTAAATCTCAATGGCTCAAAAAACCCAGATCTTATGATCTAAGTTATTTAAATCAGGTATTGAGACTTCGCATGTAAATTGTCCTGATGCAAAATTCTTCTCCATCTGCATACCTTTAAAGCTAGAAAAAAAAATTGTCTGCTCCCCCAATACAATGGTGGTACAGGGATAAGGAACCAGTCATAGACATCCCTGTTAAAAAAGAAAGAAAATGGAAGGATAAAAGGTATCACTGGTCTTAAGAAATTTAAAACTCCATTAGATTTCAAGGCATGGGAGTAAACCTTTGTGGCTCTGGGTTCTGTCCTATGAAACTAAGGTTCTGCTCTTAAAGTCATTTTTTTATTCAGGAAAAGAATGTTTGAAGCTGAGTATTTTAACAGACTGTTACCTATCTGCAGAATTGTGGGAGCCCTACAGCCTCCTTTCATTTCTCTCTGTCCCTTTCAGTGCAAGCTGGCAATGGTTCTGCTGATATAGCATTCTTGGGTACCCTATGAATCTCCTCTGTAGTTATAGGGATTCACTCCATTGGACAAGAATCTTTCATGAAAATCTCATTTATATTCCTGATTTTTGCTGAGAAGGCTGAAGAGATCCATGAGCCACAGGACCAATTTTTCAGGAGCACCTTGTGTGATTAATGGCTCTTCCCTTTTGATCTTTTTAAGGCACTAGCAAAAGGTTGTCAAAATACTCTTGCCAGAATATGCTTTTCTGACAGTGAAACTCCTCATGTTAGGATCTTTTGAAATCTGGATAGGCTGAGAATTTCCCAGTTCATCAAATCCTGGTTCCTATTTGTGTAATAGTTCTTCCCCCTTGTAAGGGCTCTTGTGATTATACAGGTCCACCCAGATAATCCAAGGTAATCTTCACATCTCAGGATTCTGAGCTTAATCACATCTGCAAAGTTCTTCTTGCTGTGTAAGGTGACATATTTACAAGACAGAGGATTAGGACATGGACATTTTTGGATGACCATTATTCAGCCTACCACACTTGTAGACAGGGAGATGTTAATGGTATAGGAACTCAAAGGATAATAAGGTGAGATTCTTCAAGAAGCTAAAAAATCAAATTGTTGTGTATGGAGTACCATACAGTGTCTGGAGGCTATAAATAAGGATACGAATGAAGGTGTCAGACATTTGGGAGGACTCTCTTCAAAATAGTGAATTTTATATATACTGATGAAACTTGAAGAGAACAGTAAAATGCTGTCAAGGTTTAAGGACCACTGTAAAAAATATAGAGGAAAGGTGGTCATAAATATTAAGTAATTTCTCTTAATGCCCCAGCACAGAAAAAGAGTGGTTTAAGTGATCCAGGTTATCAAATCTCAGGGCAAGTACAGAGGAAAGTCAGTGGATGAAGCAATTGATGGGAGAAAAGTCAAGTGACTGCTCATGGAAGTGAGTCTGAGGAGACAAAAGTGTGAGGCTGCCAAGGTGGCTGAGAGATTGAGAGAAAGGTGAAGGCTCTGAGAAGGGGAAATAGAAGTGGAAATAGAGTTTATGGTTCTCAAGTTGCTGAACAAAGTCCAGGATGGGGCATGGGAATAGAATGATAAAGCGGAAGAGAACCAGGTATCAGTTTTGAGTAGTTTGCTTATGTGTACTGTTCATGTACTTTGGGGTGGCAGGTAGAAAGAATGGGGTTAACATTTATGGATCCCCACCTGATAAATTTCTATCATTAAAAAACAAACAGCAGATTCTTTCCTTTACTCTAAGAACTTGTTGGACTCATTTCAGTAACAATAAAATGATGTAGAACACATTCCTGCCACTCATGCCTCTCTCTTCAGCAACTCAAAGCCTAGAAAGACACATCATTTTTAAAGTTCTCCAATGATTTTTGACATTTTCACCATAGAATCCCCAGTTATTTTCTAATTGCATAGTATTTTATAATTTTTAAAAATGGTTGACTGCTTTGGATGGTTCAAGACTGGTTATATCTTTAATCAGCTGTGAATACAGTGGCTAGCAGTACTTGGTGAGATTACCATTCTGGGCCTATATTCTCAGCAGCTATTAATGGAGTAACTGGAAAGCAATATAACCACTACAGCGTGCTGACCCCATATGACTTCTGCATGGCAATCTGTTGATTGAGCCTTCTTAAATTTTGTATCTTTTACATCATGCCCAGGGATAGAGATAGAGGCGTATACCTTTTTAAAAGTTTAGACAACTGTAGTTAATTTTCTGAGGCGTGCATTTACATAAGATTAAACTGAAATTGCTCAATCATGAGGCAAAACAGATTATACTGAGGCAACAAGAGAAGAACAGAAGGAAACATCTTGGTGCTCTCTGAATATTCTCTCATGACATTTGTTTCAGAAAGGAAGGGTTGGAGCAGGATAAGTGAACAGTCTTTAATCCAGCTGTGGTGAGGGATTGCCTACGATCCGCATTTGACTTGTTCCTGGCCACAGAGAAGAGCTGCATAGTCTTCACTGCAAATTATTCTGCCGTAAAAGACAGCTGCTATGCTCCCTGAGAAGCCGTCAGCACCAGGCAGTCCTGGAAAGAACTACCATCAGTCTCCTTCCACTTAGTTCAGATAAATGTTTACCAGCACCTATGGCTTTTGACTCAAAATTTGCTTATGTTGTTTCATTTCAGTACTATTTTTGAAAAATGAAATAATAGCATTGTGGAATGATATAATTGTGTTAATGAATCAAGATCTAGTAGAAACCAATGATCTTTTTTTTTAATATCACCTGAATCTGTTTAAAATATACCAGGTAATTACAGATGTAAAGGAGAACAAAAGAGTTTAATATACTCTTAGCAATTGATAGAGTTGATAAACTGAAAAAGAATATCTATAAGTTGATAACCTATCACCTTTACAGATGGGACACTACAAAAGCACCAGTCATTTTAATAGTGCATTGTGTACATTATCTTATTTAATCCTTGCAGTAAACCCATGGCATAGAAATAACTATCTCCATTTTAGAGATAAGGAAACTAAGACATTTACAGAAGAATGAGAGATACTTTGGAGATTGCATCTCTATTAGTCTTTAAACCAAAATAGAAAGAATACCATAAGTAAAAATCTGATAATTCTTAGAAAATAAATTACTTAAGTTGTTAAGTTGTTAAATGTTATTTATATTTGTGTTGCTTAGTATAGTATAAACATAAAATTTTAACATATTTAACTTTGAATCTCACCAAAATCCTGAAAGAAAACAGTGTAGACATTGTCATTCTCATATTGAGTTGAGAAAATTCCAAACCTAGGCACCTAGTAATTAGAGCTATGATTAGAATTCCAACCATGCTACACTTTCCACTACACCAAACATCAATTCTTCCAAACTGTGTTGTCTTTGGAATGTCTCCTTTAGCTCAGTATTTCCAATCTTCTATAAACTATAATAGGTATTTTTTTAAAACAAGAGTTTCTTTAAATAAATTGGGCCAAAGCATAATGCCTTGAATCTTTCTCAGAGATTCACAGTGCTCCTTAACACAACAGATGACCTGAAGATGCTTGGTTAACTGTGTTTAATTGGGTCTTTCCCATAGATTATCTACCTTAATTTTTTTCAAAGGTCATAGTTTGAGAGATGTTATTTTAGCCCTTTTGCACACAATAGATTAGAAATATAGGTATTTGAAATAAAAAAAAATATATACCATGTAAACTTTATGAGGCAGGATTTTTTTCTTGTGCCTGAAACAGTACCTGGCACATAAGTAAAACTAAAAGAATTTGTGATAGGAATAAGTAGGGCACATGTTCTAAAGGCTTACGACAGAACCTAGTTAGTAATCTGGGTGGCCATCAGGGGAGAAATTTCTTTGAGTATATGAAGGCTGTCTTGAGGCCCCTTGTCTTCATGAAATTGACCCAGCTTTCATATTGGATCTCTAGCTAACAAAGCTTTATTTCTTTTTGCATGATCATAGAATCATCTTTATCTCTAAACATATTTTAAATTTTGTTTAAAAGGATATTTAAAAAGAAATTTATATATCTTGTTTAAACTGAGGCTATACTGTGAGTGTTTATGTTTTCCAACAGCCCAGTAACCTCTATGGCATTCTAGAGATATTTCATAAAGAAGTGTCAGTTAATTGCAGATAGTCACAAAATAATAATAAAAAAAACTTATTAGTGGACTTGGAGATTTTTTTTTTGCTTCAGCAATTTAGGCATGCTTCTTGGTTGAAATTTTGTTAACAGATACTTGTAGGGTTGGAATATTTTAATTTATGCTCTTTAATGTTTCCGGATTCAAGATAGAGACTTGAGGCATAGGATAAAAGATAAGATAAAATAAAAAAGAAAATTAAACATTTCCAATGTATTAATGACTTTATCTTTCATGAATTTATTCACAGATAAAATAATATGGATTCCTTGTAATCTTACTCTTTCCCCTAAGATAACACCCAACTTTTTTGATACGATGGTTTAAGTTTGGCGATCTTGGCTCAGTGTGCAGGTAAATACATAAATATATGTTTATGGAGACTATTTCAGTTAACTCTTTTATAGACTATGAAAAAATTACTTTTCAATTAGGCATACTTATTGAAAGCAATACTTTGAAATCAGTTATTCTTTATTTTCAAACATTCCTTTGATCATTATACTTTATAACATAGAATATCTCATAATTGTTGAAAATATTTCCTGTTTTTTAGTATTTTGAATACTTTGGTTCTCTTATTGGAGTGTATTTTTTTTTTTTATTTTACTCTCTTCCCTCTTTCAGTTTTTATTCTTGCTTTGGTTTTACCTTATATTCTTTCCTTTGAAGAGTTCATCCATCATCATAGGTTTATGTATTACAAAAAGATATTCAACAGCTTCTTTCCTCAAGGATTTTGAAATTTAATTAAGGAACTATGTAAATTTAAATATATCATTATATTTTAAAATGTAGGTTGCATAAATTAACAATTTCATAGTAATTTCTTCCCAAGGAATTGTATCCAGAAGAATTCATTCCTAAGACTGTCATTAAAAATTTACATCTTAGAAAATATAAAGAAAACTCATAGATAAGACTAACAAATTGTAATAAAATGGCAAAGAAGGTAATTTTAATACTCGTGGGACCAAATTTTGTTTAATTGTTAACTGTTTGGACTTATATACCTTAGGTAATGCTATTTTCTATTCCACTTTTCATTTTAGGATTTTAATTTAAACATGTTATCCAGTGTGTCTGAGATAGAACAAAAGGGAGGAAACTCTTAGCCTAGTGTCCATAGCCTTTCAGTTCCTTTAATTTGTTATAATAACTAAAAGCAGAGAAACTGTTAATGGGAGAATCAACATTATTGATGTTGCTTTCATAGAAAAAAAACTGGGACCTGAGTAATAATATTTTAGAAGATTTGGATTTGCAAAGGACCTATACTACATATGTTTGGATAAATAAAAAAAAAATCTATAAAAATAACCAATTTCTGAAACTCATGTAAATGATGATAGGGGAGAAAATATATTTGAAAGAGGATTAAGCAAATTTTCAGTGACAGACTCTTAAGTGGCTACTCTGAGACTCAGAGATATCATTGGATATTAAGATTGGTAGACTTTTGGTTCTAGCCTGCTACCTTTATACCATTTTACTTGCCCTTTTTACTGCAGTGATAAAATAAATAAAGGTAAGGATAGTATGATGTCAGGAAATACTACTTCAGCAAATAATAAATAGCCTGTCTTTTTAACACAGCTGGAATGCTAGGTTCCATTAACTGTTAACCAAGGAAATATTGCCTACCCTCTATCCCCCAAAATGTCTTAAAGGGAAAAGTGATGTTATCAAGAAAATGTATTCATGATAATACATTATTATTTATTTCACAAGAGATTTTCCATTATATGCTACCTAAAGGAATTTAGTATTAATATTCTTCATGTAAAATAATGTTTATTTATTTTCTGATTAAAAGTAGTTGTAGATGCTCTTCATAGAAAAGTGATAATATATAAGTGGAATAAAAGTCATCACCCACAATTTCATTAGTTTGGTAAACAATTTATTACACTGTTATTCAGTCCATTTTGTAATTCATCTCTTGAATTTTCAGTCAAACATATCTCTAATTATTATAAATTAATGGTAAACATATTTTAAATATTCTTTTTTCTTCTAAGAGTCTTTGTGTTGCTTGTTCAAAATTTATAAAACAGAAAGTTACAAAGAAAAAAATCTCAGCAATGGGTGATTTATGAGTCCATTTTACTGCCCAGTTGTGAATATTTATGGGCTGTTCCTTGTTTTCTTAAAAATGTTTTGCTAATTTGATAGAGAAAAGTTTATCTCAATTTTTATTTTTATTTTAAAATACTAGAACATCTAAAACTGTTCATATACATTTTTAATTTGAACTTTTTGTGTTAACTTTCTATCATATTAGTGCTTTAAATTTTTTTCAAGTTTTTTTTTTGTTTATAAAGAAATTAACCTTGTGTCATATTGCGTAAAAATAATTTTCTTATATATACATATTTTCAAGACTGTTGATGATTTTCTACATTTCAAATTTGTTCTTTTACAACATGAAAGAGTCTTTAGTTTTTTAGAGTGCAAGACATTCAACTTTTCTCAGGTGACTTTTGTCTTACTTTAAATTTGAAAAATGTATTCCCATCCAGCTGTTATAAATATTCTCTTGTTTTCTTCTTGTAATTTATTATTGATATAATATGCTCTTTAATATATTTAGAAACTATTTTACTATCTAATCAAAGGAGAGGTCCTAAGTTACTCTCTCCAACAGTTAAAGCAGCAACATTTCCTGACCAATCTTTTTCTTCTTGACTCAAATTTAGTGACTTTAAACCTATTATACCTTTTACTGCTTTTATTTTGATAACTATTCTTTCATACTGAGTTATATGTTACTTTGTTTTTTAAGCCATAAATTGACAATATATTTTAAAAGTACTATTTTTTAATAATCCACAAAAAATTACCACTAAAAAATACTTCAAAGTTTAACCAATTAAATAATTTCCTTCTTTGTCCTATTTATGAAAATTATTTTTTAAATCATTAAAAAGAAAAACTTTAGGCTAAAAGAGTTCTGAAGAATCTAATCCCTAATTTGCTGTCGAGTTAAGAAGATATAGTAAAAATATCTCCCATTCTCATAGAAAGGTTAAAACAAATGGACAAGTGCCTGCACTATTTTTTTGGTAAGTTATTGAAGCTTAATTTTCTTTTTATGTGTTAGAATATTTTCTTTTGTTTAAAATTTTTCTCATGCATGTAAAATGGATAGAAGTAAACAAGCATTTACTATTTTGGTGCATATTTGAAAAATACTGCTAATTTTAATTGTAAAAAAACGAATACACATTTTTAGTTCAGTTCTTATAAAATTATTTGTGATTATTACCCTTTTGATACTTGACTCCTGACTTGTACCTTTTCAGTTTTGTTAATTTTTTATAAGTAACCTCATTACTTGAATATGCAATTTAGAAATGATTCCTTAGCAATCAAATTGTGTATATATGTACACATATAAAAGCACATAAAATGCTCACAATTTATTGATCTGTTGGCTTTACATTTATAAATAGAAAAACTAAAACCCAGGGAGCATTCCTGAATATTATGTGCTATAATACAAAAAGCTTGAGTAGATTTTAAGCAGATAGCTTTGATAAAGAGAACTGAAGTGGAATGCATTAAGTGGGAAATGCTTTGTACCCTGGATTAGCTCTGGTAACAACTTTGACATTAGAACAAAAAAAAAATTATTTATCCAAGATAACTTTTCATTGTTTTAACTATAGAAGCTTTGTATAGAATAAATTATCAGAACCTTGATTCAATGGCAATGTTCACTTATATACATAGATGAATACATAAACACATATGCATGTCGATATGTTAAATGATGACACTAAAGACACATAGGTATTGTTACACATCCAAATGTCCATTTTGGTGGTAGGTAACCAAAACCAGATGATGATAGACATAAAAAGGTAGTATGATTGAGGATACAAATTTTGAGAATTGCAAGAAAATTTCTTCCTCTTTTGTGATTGGGTCAAAGTAAATACATGAGGTATTCTGCCAACACATGTTTACCTAGATTACTTTCGAGTGTGGCTCTCAATTTTAGTTAGAAACAAATGTACTCTTATATCTCAGACATAGCTGAAAAAATAAAAAGAATTACTGGATTTATTATTTATATCTTATACAAATTAAAAGCTGTTAAATAAATTGTTTTGTAAAATATCTAAATATTTCAAATATCTGAGAATGGGATTTTGGCAAGACACACTGGAACTTTCAGTTTTCTTTAAATGTATAATACCGGAATTCTGAGTCTCATCTCCTGGTTTGCTGTAGTTCAGCAGCGCTGGAATGCTGAGAACTGTGTATGACAATTGGTCTAGATTCCAGTTGGACCAACCGACCTTCCCTAACCTGGACTCTGGAATAAATACATGGTGTTGGAAAGGTGCATGTTTAGTGTCTAGTGCCCAGTCAGAGGAGTGGTTAAGAGGGAACACTTTGGGCCAGACCTCATCTTAAATCCCTGCTCTGCCCTACTTCAGCTACGTGACATCTGGAAAATTATTTAATGTCTTTGAGCATCATTTGAAAAATAAAGATAGTAATGACTAATTCACTGGGTTGGCATGTGAATTAAACACTATAGTAGAAAACACGATTGGTTCATGTCTAGCTACTAAACCTTCTTTTACACTGAATTCGGGCACAGATAACAGAGTGATGGAAGAAAGGAAATTATTTCTAGGTGACTTAGGTCTTTTGGTTTGTTTGTTTTAAAGTAGGAATGAACCATTGAATACCATTGTGTAAGATATCATTTGCAACCAGTAATATATGGGTATTGTACATTAACTTGTATGCATAGGGAGGCAAATTTAGAATTTTGATAAAAAGAAAACATGGCTTCTGGTACTGACTTGCTTGAGTTCTAATCCCAAACTAACCATTTACCAGGCTGTGTGACCTTGGATAAGTTTAAAAATTTTCCTTTGGCATCTATTTTCTCAACTGCGAAGCAGAAATAATAATAGTACCCTCCTTGTAAGGTGATAGATAGGATTAAATGAGTTAATATATTTCGGCTACATAGAACAGTGGCTGGAACTTGGTAAGCATTTTGTAATTGCTATTTTTATTTTTATGTTACTTACATACAAAATTTTTACCATGTACATTAGATTGAGACTTTCCTAGTCTTTTTAAAAATTGGGATATATATATATATATATATATATATATATATATAACATATGACTTTCCTAGTCTTTATTTCTTTAATGCACTGATTTAATCTTGATGAGCTAAACAACATTCCGTCTCAAAGCCTGCTTTCTAAATGTGGTGGTAAATTTATGGCCTCAGAAATAATGTTCTAAAAATTTTGTGGGTGGACCAACCTGTAATGAGTACAGTATAACTTAAAGCAACATGATATGTTATGCTGTAATGTTTTAATTTAATTGGCAGCCCAAGAACCATACAGTAGTTCTCTTTAGTAAACTTTAATGTTTTGAAAGACAAATATATAAATTTCATGCATTAATACAACTTAAAATACCCATACTTAGAGTGTCAAATAATATCCAGTGAGTTATTTAAAAAATCCTTTAAAATTTGAAAGTATAATCCACAATTTTCACTGCTATTAAAAAGTTTTACTTAAGTATGGGGTAAGGTCTAGATAGCTACCCTCCTATTTTCTGTGAAACAAAACAAATGCACAAGTATAGCCCTTCCTGTAACAGCAAAAATGCTTCACAACAATTATCTTGCCTTTTCTGTAGCATCTCCTCATAATGTAGTCTAACATTTTAACTTTCCAAGTAGCAAATACAGGTAATAAAAACAAAAAACAGTTCTGTCCCAATATTTGGTAAAAGAACCATATTTAAAAGCAGAAATAGTTTCTTGTCTAAAGGAATTTCTTATGGAGATTGGCTGATTAAACACACGTTTTTTTCCCCCCATCTAAAACCCTAAAATATAGTTGTACAAACCTGAAAAGACAAAGTTGGGGTAGGAGATGTTAAAGATGCCAGAAATTAATAAAATTGAAGAAAAATGGTAAACAGATGAAGAGTTGTTCTAACTAAATTAGAGAGCAGAGGTTAAAACTTGATCTCCTGTAGAAAGAGATGACGTTGAGAAGCAAGAGTAGATAAATAGAGCCCCAGAGAGATGCAGGGGCTTAAAGCAATATACCCATACTTATAGTGTCAAATAATATCCTGTCAAAAAACATGCACATAAACCTAGTATTTTTTTTCCAGAGCATTAAAAATTATCCTCATTGACTTCATTTATTATTTTGTATTTATAATAATTTTAAAAAATGTATTTAATTTCAAGTATACAGTGGATTGGTTAGATATCTATGTAGTTCATAAAATGATCCCCCCAATTGCTTCCTCCCTCTCCTGGCCTTCCAAGTAGCCATCATACTAATGCTAACTGCATTCCCTCTGTGATGTTCCTCATCCCCGTGACCAACCATCAATGACTAATTTGTACTTCTTTAATCCTTCACCCCATTCTCCCAGCCCTTCAACTCTCCTCCCCTCTGTTACCAAATTTGTCCACTGTATTTGTGAGTCTGTTTTTGATTGGTTTGTTCTTTTTGTTCCTTAATTTCCACATATAAGTGAAATTATATGCTAATATCTTTCTCTGTCTGACTTATTTCACTCAGCATAAGAACCTCTAGGTTTATCCATGTTATTAAATGGTAGGATCTCATTTTTAATGGCTGAGTAATATTCCATTGCATATATGAACCATAATTTCTTTATCCAGTCATCTGATGATGGACATTTAGGTTGCTTCCATATCTTGACCATTGTAAATTGTGCTGCTGGGAATATTTGAGTGCATAGATCTTTATAAATTATTGTTTTGGCTTTCTTTTGATAAATACCCAGAAGTGCAATTGCTGGATCAAAAGATATATCCATTCTTAATTTTTTTGAGCAACCTCCATACTGTTTTTCATAGCTGCTGTGCCAATTTTCAATCCCACCTTTTCTTCACGTCCTCTCCAACACTTGTTTTTGATTTATTGATGATAGCCATTCTGACAGCTGTGAGACGATATCTCATTGTGGTTTTAATTTGCATTTCTCTGATGGATAGTGACCTTGAGCATCTTTTCATGTGTCTATTAGCCATCTGTATTTTTTTTTTTTTGGAGAAATATTTGTTCAGGTCTTCTGACCATTTTTAAATTGGATTATTTGTTTTTTGTTGTTGAGTTGTATAAGTTCTTTATATATTTTTAGATATTAACCTCTTATCAGATGTATCATTGGTGAATATCTTCTCCCAATCAGTCATTTGTTTTTTTGTTTTGTTGATGGTTTCCTTTGCTATAAAAAACTTTTTAGTTTGATGTAGTCCCACTTGTTTATTTTTTGTTTGTTTGTTTCCCTTGCCCAGGGAGACATATCTGAAAAGGATTCCTATTAGTAATATCAGAGAGTTTACTGCCTATGTTTTCTTCTAGAAATTTTATGGTTTCAGGTCTTACATTTAAGTCTTTAATCCATTTTGAGTCTGTTCTTGTATATGGTGTAAGAAGATGGTCCAATTTTTTTTACGTGTATCTGTCCAATTTTCCTAACACCATTTATTGAAGAGATTGTCTTTACCCCATTGTATATTCTTACCTCCTTTGTCATATATTAAGTGAGTGTATAGGCGTGGATTTATTTCTGGGCTCTCTATTCTGTTCCAGTGATGAATGTATCTGTTTTTATGCCAGTGCCATTCTATTTTGATTACTGTAGACTTATAGTATAGTTTGATATCTCTGACTTTAAATCCCTGAAACAAAGTGGCCTCTACTCCAGACCAGCTCTTATCTCTGAATTTCCAAATCTTTAAACCCATTTATAAGTGGATTACCTTCATACTTTAAATATTTATGCTTTGAAATGTTTATATCCTTTGACTCATCCTGTCCAACTCTTCTTTGAGGACACATGTGACATCATGTTTACCCACACATTATTTGTAGTAACAAAAAATTGGTAACTACCTAGATCTTCAATTTATGGAAATATTAAGTAAATCTATGGAATTTTAAAGTGGTCATAAAAAGTGATGTTTATTAAATGTTTATAATAGCATAGAAAAAACTCATAGAATGATAATGGAAAAAGGAAATCTTTTATGTTTCTAATTTGAGTGCATTATTGAAAATGAAAACATCTTTTTTAATGCCTAAAAATTTTAATGTTTTAAATTGAATTGATAGAAAGAGAAATAAAAGCTTGCTTGGATAAGACAGTTTATTATTATTTTTTCTTCACTAGAGGGGAAAGGCAAACCTACCAAAATAATTGGATATTTAAAAATGTCTGTGAGACTTATTTGACCTAAATCAAAACTCATAGCCTTTTGTTTTCCTTGAAATTCACATTTTACGTTTCAGAGACATATTTTGTGAGGAAGTATCAAATTTGCAAATGAAGTGGTCACTGTCAGACAACTAGGGACAGTTGTACAACAATTTCAAAAGCTACTTACCAAAGGAAAAGAAAGGTTAATGTGGAAGGATATGGTCATTACTCTCTGGGAAAACAGAAGTGAAGGAAGAAAATGGTAAAGGAGGAAATCAGCTGTTGGACCAAATTGGGATTTAAATATTTTAAAAATGCCAACCATTGAAGACAGTTGCTGTGCCACACAAAATCCTGAGGTCTGTCCATTATCTACTTCTGTTGGACCAACAGTTTGCTCAGCACTATTTTAAGAAAGAATTTTCACAGAACTGGCATATCTTCAGCCTCCAACGTTTCTTCTCATTGACTAATCAACAGGTGTTGAAAAGCCTGTGGCAGAAATATCACAGACCCAGTGTGTTCATTTTAATTTTATACCTGCATCTGTGATTTTGAGTGTTTTATTTGTTTTTGCACGATAAAGAAGTAAATGAATTATTGCTGACATAATTATTTTTGCATTGGTTTTCATATAAATTTATTAGTACCATATATTTGTTTAGGATTTGTAAATTTTATCTTGAGGTTATGATCACACAATTAAATCCTAAACAAATTTAGAAAGGCTGAGCTCTCTTTGTAATGAAAGATGTTGGTATTATGATTTTTATAAAGCATACAACGATTTTGGCTTTAAAACAAATCTATTATGTCTAGAAAAATAATTCATATTGAACTTCCTTACAACTACATGTCAAGTATGCTTAGAAACAAGCATAGGAAAAAAATGCAATATTAAACTGCTGTATTTTTGAAAAATAATTTTCAGGAATTAAACCATAAGACCTAATTACATATGACCTAATGAATGATGGGGTGATAATCCTCATTATTTCTCTATTTAACAGCCCAATTTGCCATGGTCCTAAACCTGTAAACAATGAATGTCTCTTCACAGGGGAGAAGACTGCTGTGGCCGCATTCAAGTTCTTATATCCAAACTCAGTATTTTAAAAATTACTGGCTCCATCCAATCAGCAGTCACTAAATAATGTGTGTTATTATAGAAATAGCTAATAGTCCCCCATCAGCTGCAGTTTTGCTTTCTGTGGTTTCCGTTACCTAAGGTCAACTGTGGTCAGAAAATATTAAATAGAAAATTCCAGAAATAAACAATCTATATATTTTTAATCATGTGCCATTCTGATCACAATGATGAAATCCTGAGCTGTCCTGCTCAGTTCTGGGGCTGCCACACCCTCTAGTTATTACAAAGTCTGGCTGCCACTGCCCTGCCTTTTTCACTTTATTCCCAAGTTTAAGCCCTGTGTGACCCTGAGTGGTGTGCAGGCTCCTCCTGCCCTGGACAGTGAGTATATGTAACTAAGAAATGACTGTAAATCACATCTGTCCAGTGGCAGGTGTCCTGTGTTTGGCCATCCCCATGACTCTAGGGTAGATTATGATTTCTCTTTATGTCCCTTACCAACGGGGTAAAAAAAGGCATATCAAACACTTGGAGGATTCTAAAAAGAGAAGAAATACTAATAGGTAGATTTAATACAAAAGCAATGATTAATTGTTGAAGTGTTTTTTAATAGAGGCTGGATGTGCCAGTTTATGTGCTAATAGATAACCTGGCCCCAGGGTAGACAATGAAATGGAGGGACAGACTGGAGTAGAAGGTAATAGGCCTTGTCAGTCATTCAGAGGGAAAATAGTGATGCTTGCTCTAGCCTTTGGAAAATGGGGAGAGGAGATTCTAGATTCCAAAAGTGTTAGGAATTTAAATTCACTGAGTTTTAAGAGACATGAACAATGGTTTCCAGGCTTCCAACTCAAGCAGGTTTTATGTGATGATTTCATTAGTCTTGATAGAAAATGTAGGAAGAGAAATAGATTTAAAGAACACTACTGTAGCTGAAACCAGAAGAGAAGAGGCTTTTTGGAAAAGAGAGATTGGTTAAAAAATTTTTAAAATATTTTATAGAGAGAAGTAAATGAATCATGGACTAAATAAGCATTGTTTGGATATCTCAATCACTGAGTCATTATTAGTGATCTTTGACAGAGTAGTTTCAGAGCAGATCTGGATTAAAGGAGCCTGAGGAGTCATAGAAGGGTGGAGAAACACAGACGATGGGTGTGGACCACTAATGGGTACTATGCCAAAAAAGATAGCAGAATAAATACTACATTTTAGTGGAAAGGGTGAAGCTGAAGGTACAACATACTGAAGAATAATGACTGAGATGCTTGAGGAGGAAACCAAATCCAGATCATAGGGAGTTAGTTATGTTGGGTATGGGTGGCGTGTGGTGTATTCTTATTAGACTCTAAATAAAGATGTTATGTGGAGTTATCATAAAGTTGAGAGGGAATTGAAAAAAGAGATGTTCTGCAATTAGAAAGGACTTACGGAGAATATAAAGTGCTGCAGGGTGTAACCATCACTGTAAAATATGCCAACAACTTGGGGGAAAATAAAAAAAAAAAGTTATCAGCTAAGTTTTGGGGCAAAAAAAAAGATATTGGCTATGTTTGTAAACAGTTTGATGTGACAAACTGGATCATTTCCATCAGTGTTCAGAGGTTAAAAAAATAAATTGTTCCAGATTATCAAATTGCAGGAAAAATATAAAGGAAAATCACTAGGTTCTATCAGTTGAACATGTTAATTAGGGGAAAGTTGAAGCCCTGACTCAGGTTGTCATCCTGACAAAACAAACTCTTGGGAGTCCTAAGAGGTGAAAGTGCAGGGAGTAAAAGGGAGGGGTCTGAAAAGTAAAGTGTAGTTTGCGATGATCAAGATAGGACAGAGCCCAGGATGTGCTCAAGAGAGTAGGTTGTGGAAGTGGAAAAACAAAATTAGACTAGTGGTTTTGTGTGTTGATTAAATACACTGGGGTGGGAAACTGAAAAAGATTGGTTCAAGGTTTATTGAGTTCTCACTTGTCATTAAAAATCAAAACAACCACAAATATTCTGTATAAGAAAAACTTAACGTCTCAATAATTTACCAAAAAAGAAAGCAAAATAAAATTATTTGTCCATTAAGGAAAGACTTTCAGTTATAGAATGTTTTCCTGAGATCATGTAATAGAAAAGATTGTGGATAGACCTTTAGGTTAGACTAGCTTTTGAATCTCGGCACCATTTACTAGCTGTGTTATCCCTCTAAGCTTTGTCTCATCTATAAAATGACAAAAATTATAGTCCATACATGATGAAACTGTGAGAATTAATGTAAGAATAAATGTAAAGATATTAGTATATTCTTTAGCACACAGAAGCCTACTGAATTAATGCTACTTATTATAACACAACCCATTATTTTGCTGCTAGTAAGCATGTTATCAGTTTCTTAGTATATTAGTTCACAATAGAGTATTAATTTTCTCTTGCTGTAATCACAACGATAACACAAATTTATTCTCTCACAGTTCTGCAGGTCAGAATTCCAAAATCAAATCAGTCTCCCTGGGCTAAAGTCAAGATGTCAACAGGACTGGTTCATTCTAAAGGCTCTATAAAAGAATCTGTTTCCTAGCCTTAAGACAACCTGACTCCTTAACTTGTAGCTCCTTCTTCCATCTTCAAAGCCAGCAGTGTAGTGCCATCACATTCTGTCACTGACACTGCTTCTGTTATCATGTTGTCACATTGCTTTCTTTTGACACTTTGCTCCTGCCTCCTTCTTGTAAAGACCCTTTGAGCCCACAAAAGTAATCTATCATAATCTCTTCATCTCACCTTAATTTGGTCTATTCTGCAAAGTATTTTTTGCTATGAAAGTTAAGATGTTCGCAGTTTCCAGGAATTAGGACATTGACTTCTTGGCTGGAGAAAGGGGTGCAGTATTCAGCTTACCACAGGCAAGTACAATAGATACATTTGTGAGGGACCAATATGTATATAGTATAACTTTAGGTCAGTCATGTGTCAAGTTCCTAGCTCCTTTCAATGTCATCAGCAGCAAGCCCAAAACAAATTTGCGAATAAACAAAATGAAAGCCTGACGGATGTGAAAAATGTCCATCCTCTCCAACTCTACTTTTTTCTTTAACAGCTGGACTCTCCAATTTATCACAAGAAAATATGTCATTCACTGCTTCCTCCTCTGTTTTCCCTGTGGAACAGTGCCTGTACCTTTGCTCTTATCTTCCACACGCACATAGTGGCTTGTGGTTACTAAGACTATCGGAATTTCACTGCTGTCCCCACCTCCCACCTGCTAGAATGCTGAGATATTTGCAGTTATAGCATTCACGATATGAAACTTACCAGGACATTAAAAAGAGAGGCTACTGTTGAAACACAAATTGCCACCATCAGCAGGCAGAAAATACCATCAATTAAAGCAGAAATAAAAGTGAGCCTGTTACATTTTAATTTATATTTTAATGGTGGTCCTTGGCCCATAAAAGCTCCAAATATAGTTCATGCAGAAGAGTAATCATTCGCTTTTCATAATAGAAACTCCAGTTTCATGTATTCTTACATACTGTTTTTGTTCTTTTAGCAACTGTTTTCCCCTTCACAGTGGAATTTCAGATTTCACCGTCTTGTATTTCTTCTATTTGTAAATTCTGCCTCTACTTGGTTTTCCCTGGTTGAGGTGTCCCACACTTTTCTGCTTCATTTCTCTCTATTTCATAATGTCCAAATTCCAAAGCCCATATGGTTGCCCCTGCGCTCTCTCTCTTAAAGCTCGACTGAAAAGGAGCGATGCTAAAACCCGCTTTTGCCCAAACTTGCCTCACGGGATTCCTGATGGCGAGAAATGAAACTTACGGACCTCTGGGACGAGAAAGGAAACTGAAACTCTCTGCCCGGTACAAGATAAGCGGAGGGCATCGCCCTGGGCCGGGGCTCCCCGGGAGCCGCCTTCACACTTTGCTCGCGGTCCCCTGGCCGTCACTCTCGCCCTGCAGGGCGCACGGGTCAGCCGGCTCCTCAGACGCAGTAGGTCCGGGTCTCGAGAGCGGCAGGGTGGGGGCGAGGAGTGCGGTCGTGCTCCGACGCGGGAGGCCGGGGTGCGGGGGTGTTTGTGTCGAGCGGGGGCGGGGGCGGGGGCGGAGACGTCTGGGTCTCGCATCCAAGCGGGGACGTGGTCCCGGAACCGCTCTTGGGTGCACGGGATGGAGGGTGCAGGGAGCCGCGGGGAGCCCTGGGCTCCGGCAGGCGCTGGCGCGCTGGGGTGTAGTTCCCTCGGAATGCAGGGCTTGGGGAGAAGCGGAGGCAAGGGACGCTGAAGGGAGCGCGAAGGTCTGGGGTCTGAAGGAGAGGGGGGAGGACTCAGGCTTTTACAGGGCCCTTTTCAAAGGAAGTGCGCCTGTGCCCATCATCTAAGAGTATTGAGGACAACGAAGGGACATCACAACGGAGCACAGCCAAGAAAGCCTGGTCATCGACAGCAGCAAGCAGTTTCCTCCTGTTTTTGTTCTTTTAGCAACTCAAAACCTGTAGAAGGAGAATCTGCATTTTAATCAGCTCTCCCAGGTGATGCCTGTCCACCCTTACGTTTCAGTGGCTTAACCCAATACAAATTGTTTCTTATGTAACAGTTAACAGAGTGTATCCATGGCCAAGCAGCATACATCAGTTTCCTACGGCTGAATAAGGAATTATCAGAGATTTAATGGCTTAAGGCAATAGCAATGTGTTATTATTTTATGGTTTCTGTGGATCGGAAGTCATGGCACAGGTGAACAGAGTCCTTTACTAAGCATCTCACGAGGTTGAGGTGAAGGTGTCTGCTGGGGCTGCCATCATCAAGGCGCTTGGGTGCTCATTCAGTTTGTTGGAGGAATTGGAGTCCTTGCAGCAGTGGGATTGGCTTCCCTCTTTCCTTGTTGGCTGTTGGCTGGGGGTTACTCTCAGCCTTTAGATTCCACCCTTGGGTCCTAGCTATGTGGCCCTCTCACAACATGGTGGCATATGTCTTCAAAGCCAGCAGGAGAATCTCTTCCCTGTCTGCTATGATAGAGACTTATAGAATGTAACCTAATCATGGGACAGACTATCCTATTAAATTCACAGGTCCCACACACACTCAAGTGGAGGAGACTATAACAGGGTATGTAGCCCAGGGTGACTGAAGTCACAGAGGTCACCTTAGAATTTGACCAGCTGTTGGTTAGCTCTTCTCCAGACTGTGTTTTAGGGACTTGACCCCTATAAGATGGCTCCACCATTCTTGTTCTCTGGAATGGACTATCTCCCCTCCAATACATAATCCACAATTTCTCTCCCTTTTTTTTGCCTTCCCTTTTATTTTTGAGGTTATTTAAATCCAGATCCATATAAGGTCCTGACACTACTGTAATTGGATGATAAATGTCTTTAGTTTGTTATAATCTTTTTCATCCTCTTCTAATTTGTTCATTAATAAGTGGAAATTTTTGTTTTTATTTTGTTTAGTTTTTTGGTCCTGTAGAGATTTATAGTCTTACTGATATCATTTAACACGCTCTTTTGTCTTCTAAATATGTTGTCATCACTACTAGAGTTTTGATCAAATTCAGGCTTAAAATTTTTTTTCACCTAAAAATATCAAGTTCTAAATTCATTGGGAGTTATAAAATGGTTATATTCTATCATTCCATCTTTGTTTATTAGATGGATTACTTTCAGTTAATGGAAATGAAGTGTCTTCATTTTTATTATTTGGTAACCAAATGGTATAGTGCTTATAAGAAAAAATAGTTAACTTCTTGATTCTAGAAACTCTTAATTTTGATATATTATCATTAGATGCTATTTTTTGACTTCCTGCTGTGAAAAATGAGAAGCTTACTACACACTCTTCTTTTTCTACTATTCATCCCTTTCTGAACTTCCCAATTTGGTTAACTGTATTATTTTTACATTGTAGGGGTTAATCATACTTTACAGTATTTTATGACTTTAATCTTTGTGATTTGTTTCTATGTTGAGTCAAAAATGGAAAACAATAGTTACAAAATTATCATTATGTACCCATTATTCATTGTAGAAGCAAAATGTATGTTTGGTTGAGAAATGTAGTACTATATCATTAAGACTATCATTTGAAATTGATGCTATTAACCTAAAAATAAAATGCGTTTTAAGGTGAGAGGCAATAAGCATTTATTTGAGACCAGTAAGGATCACTATTTGAAAGCACTGACTCAGGTAGAAGCCCAAATAATCTTTTGATTAGGAAACAAAGGCAAGGGTACTTATGAGAAAGGGAACAATCGCATCAATAGAAGGAAGGCATTTCTATTGGTGCAGATAACGTCACATAGTGATGTTAATTCTAAGCAATTAAAAATTTATTTAGTTTGGTAGCCATCAGTCTGGTAGTTATAATATCTGTTTTCTTGTTATCTTTGCAAAAAGTTTTTTGGGACACAGTGTTGCTTTCAGCTCAGTCTAAAGGTTATTTTGCCCTCTTTTAACATTCCAAAGATTGAGGTATAAAATGTGCAAGGCAGTTCCTCTGGCATGACAGCTATGGCTCTATTTTAAAGTGGCTCTATTCACTAGTTTTGTACATTTTCCCCTGTTTTGATCAAGATCTTTTCTAGAAAGTATCACCAATCAATCATCAGAAAGTAGCACTAATCAGTTATTAAAAGCGTCATTGGTTTTCCATTGTGAGGTGGCTCTTTTGGGTATGTCACGCCATTCTTGAGGTTTTTTCATCTGAAGTTTCATAGGCCTCAGTAATCATTTCAAAATGCCGAGCAACCATTATCAGAGTGATGTCTCTATAGCATGAAGCTATATGAAATAAAGTTTCGTAACAGCAAACATTTCTACAATAACAGAATGCTAAATCCAATTTATAGATCTGAACTAGAGCATAATACTCAAGGAAAGTTAGCTAAAGATATTAAAGAACCATAATATGTTAGTGGGCACTGTATTTAATCATTTTTCTTGTGTCTGGATTTCATCTAGTTTCATATTTAATTTACCAGAGGCATTTTATCTCAGTACAACAAGAGGTATTGATAACAGAGCAAACCCTACCTTGCTAATATAATATATGGTCAAGGGAAATTCTTTTGTCTAAAATGCAAGAAAATTTAAAGATTATTCTTTGGTTGACTCTTTCTGATGTTGTCGTGATACCTGCCCAAGGCAAAAGCAATTTTCAAAATCTGGTACCTTTATTGAGTTAATATCATCAGGCATTAAACATTCTTTAACTATGTGTATTACAAGTTTAACACTTTGACCTGTGAAATAGGTTTAAAGATGATGCCCAATGTTGAGTTATTTTTCTAGTCAGAATTAAGGGGTGAAAAGGAAACAATAATTATTATAGTGAGTGATTGATCTCTTACATTATTTGTGAGATAGGAAGGAATTAAAGGAATAAAGAAAAAAACAAAGAGAAATACGAAGGTGTAGGTTACATGGGCTTAGTCTGAAATCTTGGGTTGATTGTCCAAAATAGATGTCTGCTTCATTTTCGAGTAACTTTAAATTTTCAAATTCTTTGTTTATTGATCAGTCTAGTTAGGTATAAGAGATTTCTTTCAATTGGGAAACATGAATCTAAGAGTCAACATTTCTAAATTCAGTCACATAGGAATTAGTTAAGAGTACCTTAAATTTTAGAGAGATCAGGTAAAAAGGAAAAGATAAATGTTTTAATTCTGCTTACAAAGGTATAATTGACACAATTGCTATAGGTCATAGGTAGCTTAGGGAAAAATTATTTCTTATATCTGGAAAACAAAGATCAAAAACTGGTAATATTTCATATAAAAAAATCATAAAATTATAATTATTAGTTCATTTAGTCCTATGTTATTCATTCTTATTGTTCTTGACCTTTTTGTTAGCAGTTTTATGAATCTAATTTTTCCTTAGAGTTCTGTAGATCTTTATCTAGTCCAGTGTTATGTTTTTAAAGTTGTTAGAAACTTGCTTTTTAGAGTACATGTCAGTTTTTTTAGGTGAATCTTTAAAGATGAAACACTTTTGTTAAAATATTTTTTCCAAAGTACCAGAGTGAAACAAGAATTGTCTGTAAATAATAAAAGACTTAAAAAATGGCTATGTTTAAAGCTCTAGTGAGAGTTCACATACATACATACATACATACATACATACATACATACATAAATGATGTAATTGACTTAGTTATCCATTCCAGTCTTAGTTTGACTATACATATAACTCTTTTTTAAAAATCCCTTCTCCATGAACTTTCTGCAACTTTCGCAAATCTTCTGCTATTTATAAAATTCAGTTTTTGTCTTTTCACTTTTTTTTTTTTATTTTGAAACTATCATTTTACTTCAGGATTAAATTACTTTCTTTCTTTTTTCTTTACCAAAGAGATAAAACAAAACAAAAGTAAAAACAAAAACAAAAAAATCTCATGTACCTAATATTTTTTCTTATCCAAAAACCATATTCTCTTCTACTTTTCCTCAACAGAAGTTATCTCCATGCTTCATGCCTTTTTCTATCGAAAACACATCCTGTTTTTTATATGCAATCATTTTGTTTATTCATAATGTGTTTTAGTAGCTCTTTAAAAAACCATAGATTTTATACAAATCAATTTTGGTAAAGAAACTTATATAGCAGTTTATATTTTTAATAGGCCACTTTTTTCCCCCTCCCTCAGTCGCAATGGGCAATGATTTGGTTAGATCCATCAGCAATTAATGTTTCAGTATTTCGTCTTATCTGAAAATAATTTAGATATTAAATCACTTTTATCTTTTAATTTAATTTAGTGACACTCTAAGATTTCAGTTACCAAAAGATTTTGGGAAACAAATATTTAAGTACACTTTCCATGAAACAATTATTGCTGAAAAGTTTTACCAAAAACTGTTTTATTATACTTAACATTTATTTAATTTATTAATCCTCAATAATTAGATTATTAACTAAAATTTTACGAGATATTAGACATTCAGTTATTATCGTAAGCTATTTTCCTATTCACAAATCCTGTAACAGAGATAACATTAACTTATTTTTTATAATCTGAGATAAAATTAAAATATATTAAATGCTAATAATTTTTAAAGATATGTCTGTTTTAATTAAACCAACAAACTTAAATTGGTTTTAATATTAAATATTTTACCTATCTCATGATCCTGAGAAGCATTTGGGTAAGCTTCTGTTATATTTAATTTAATAAGCACTTAATTTCTTTAAGCCAATTAAACAGAGCTTTTATAAACCAATTTTAATTCTCTGAAGGTAGACATTCATACATAAATAAATATGTACAGACACAATCAAAGATCTGATAGTTTTAATTTTTAAAAAATTTTACCCAAAAGACAGGTACAATAAGCAAAACCCATTAACATATAATAGTTGGGTAAGTTAAGTTTATTCATTCACATAGCTAAAGCTTTAAGAGTTGTATTTGTCCTCAATAAACCATTTTTAAGGAGACTGAGGGGAGGCCTGCTTAGTCAAGGAAATCTTTCCAGCATTTTTAAAGCTTTCTTTTTCCATTTTTTTCCCCTTTGTTTAGTCAGGCAGCATGGACTGTTTTCATTTCTGGTTATCAGGAGAAAGAACTTGAAATCTATTGAGGCTTAAAAAATCCTATTAGATTTTTAATTTTGCCAAATTTCTGATTATAGAGTTGTTAATATTCTTTGAAATATCTTGTCAGGTTTCAGGTAGGACAAATAATAAGAAATTTCAAAGCACTTGCTTGAATGGCCAAAGTTCATTTTAGGATTCTCTTAGAGAAATTATTTTATCTTTTTGAAACTTCTGATTATTAACCAATGAATACATTCCATTGTCCCAGAGAGGTCTGGATTTCTCTCTTTGGAAGTCTTTTTCATATGATAAACAACATAATAAACAAAATAAGAAAAAAAAAAGAGCACAATTAAATGAATACTCACTCATGAGAACTTGCTCAGCAGAGCTGGTCACTGCCTGAGCCCCGCTCACCCCCCCCATGCCCTGGCACGATCCTACAAGCCTGGTTGTGAAAAGTCCCTCCTGAGGGGGGAAATTTTTTTTCCTGCACCATCCCAGGCTCCTGCGGCATCCCATCTTTCCTGAGGCATCCCAATCATGTTGGCACCTAGGGTAGTCGCCCCCTTATCTTGAGGGAAAAACCTCTTCCTTGAGAGAAAAACTTCTCCCTATTCCATAAAGTCATCTGACCTCAACCAAAAAAAAAGAAGGGAAGTTCAAACCGAAGAGTACTTCACAGTCAGTAAGGCAGCAGTCCAAAGAAATGGTGGGCATAAAAGAGGCTCTGTAGGAGCCACACCTAGATTCAGGGGACACTGGACCATGAAGGTGAAGCCACTATAGGTCCTGTTTGTAGTTGCCAGAATACTTTCCTAAATTCAAAGTATCATGAATCCTCTTATTTTTCTTTTTTTCTTGCTATATTTGATATTTTAATTAAATTTTTTATTTTGAGGTAATTGAAGATTCACATGTACTTGTAAGAAATTATATAAAGAGATCCTGTGCACCCTTTACCTTATTTTCCCCAGTGGTAAGATAACGTGAAGCTATCATGCAGGATCACACCAGGATCCTGACACTGATGCATCAAGATGGAGAGTAGTTCCAGCAACAACCACAACCCCTCCCATCTGACTTTCACCCCCTCCTTAACCTCTTTAGCTTCGTCACATTTCCAATTTTGTTTATTTGATTATCTAATTAACATTTGTATTGCCTGATAGATTTTAAACTTCATAAGAACTGTCAGCGTGTTGACTTGTATCTTGTAGTCTCAGTGCCTAATGTTTTGCTTAACACACCATAGTTGATTAATACTATTTGTTGATGGAATAAATAAATTTCTAATTTTTCTTCTTCTTTTTTTTTGTAGGGCTGCCATTTTCATTAATTTCCATTTTCATTAACTGCCACTTAGAAGTACCCAAGCAAAGGATATTTTGCTACATTTAACATTTTCTAGTTCAGGTTGGAGGCACAGGTAGCAGTAAAGAAATGGGTAATTTTCAATTTAAAATATTTATAAATTATAAAATAATGATTCTGTATGCTATACAGTTTTAACAAAATTAAAATAATTTTCTGGTTTTTTTTCTCAATAGCAAGTAAATGATAGCACTTTTAAAATGTTTGATTGAAAATAATGTATTCTCTTTCTCTTTTTTTTAGGTTTAGAAAAATACACAGAGTTTTTAAAGAAAATATCAGAGTTAATTTTGAATGAAATGCCAAAAGCTGAGTGAGTAATATTGTAGTAGCAAAGTGATGTAAAATTCTATATTATATTCCTCTATATCTATTTGACCTTAAAGTGCTATCTAGCTATATAATTATCTGTCTCAGTTATATACATGTTTATATAGTTTAACATAGACATTTAGAGCTCTCCTATGGTGAATGAAAGCAGTTTTTCCTTACCTTCATTGTCTACAGCTGTCAATGAACCCCATTGTTTTACAAAGGAATGAGACTGATTACACAGGACAGAAATAGAACATAGGTCTATATTCAGAATATAGGTGTTAAATTTCTGATTCCAATTCTGATTCTACGATATGGCCTTAGATAATTTTCTCTCTCTCTCTCTTTGAGTCTCAGTTTCCTTCTCTCTAGGTTGGAAATGAGCCTGCTTTTTTCTTATAAAAGACAGTCATGCATATGCATATGGATATATTCTGAAAGTTTTAGCATTGAGCCTGACATAAAATAATTACTGAGCAAGTTTAGCTATTGTTGGTTATGTTAATGAGATAATAACAAGGCTACTGCCTTTTTGGATCGTAATCAATTTACATGTAATTTTTGTTTTAACTGTTTTCCTTTTAGTTATTTCAGTATATTCAGTGATTTTGTTGAATCTGAATTTTTTCTGATTGATGGAGATTCATTACTTGTCACATGTTTCTGTGAGAAATCATTAAAGCAGGGGCAGGAGCTCCACTTCTTCTATCTGGTTGAATGCTATCTTATGGATCTTATTAGGAAAGGAGGACAATTTGCCATAGTTTTCTTCAAGGTAACGTGACAGTTGAGTTCTTTTCTATGATTTAAGAACTAAAACTAAAAATTCTTATTATTTTTTCTTATTACAAATCAAAATAGATCTGTAAAAATTCAGAAAATTTAAAGGAAGAATAGAAAAAACAACTCATAACTCCAGTATTCAGAAATTACCCCATTTAAGATTTTTATTTGCAGTAATGGAACTTTATCGTAAGGACACACAGGGTCATGAAAGAGGATGAGATGTCTCCTGCAGTGGTTTAGTTGATCTCTGAATTCCAGTCTTTCAACTCTGAGACGTCAGTCTTCAAAAGTCAGCAGTCGACTTAGTTGAGCCCAGAAGAATGTCAAACTCATTAATGCTGCTTCATTATTATTTGGTCTATAGTAAATGCCTCCAAAAGAATATATGTATATTTGATCTGCTTATTTTGATTATGAATCTAATTAATACAATTTCAAATGCAGATATGTATAAGTACTACCACTGCTTCCTCCTCCTGTCCCTTAAGATAACCAGTGTTTTACTCTTAATGATTTTGGTGTGTGTCTGTTTAGTCGTTTTGCAATCCACATTATTGTTAGATTTTTGAACACTGCTGACTGCTTGCAAGCAGTGTTTTGAATAAAGAGCCAGAATTCTAGCCTCATGCTTAGAGTCTGGTTTACTGCACTAATTTTGGTCTGTTGAGAAAAACCTGTGCTGCTTCAGGAGGGTCACAATGACCTGGGACACTCAAACAGATGATCCACCTCAGTTTCCTTTTCCTGGATGATTTACACCCACCATTTGCTTTGACATATTTTTGGATCCTTTTTTCTTTTTGAAGTGAGTTTGGAGAAGAGAAGAATTAGAATGGGAAGGGAAAATGATAAATCCTGAGAATCATGTGCCTGCTTAAAGGGGACCTGTGTATTTTAAATTCAAGTTGTGGTTTATTGTGTGTATTTGTGAAATGACAGCCAAAGTTTATGGGTCTATTCCCTGACAATAACACAGAACAAAAATGTGCTGGAACCTCTTCTTTCAATGACTTTAATGATATGTGTTAACTAACTAAAATAGTAAACTACTAAAGGATAATTTCAAAGTAATGTACTTTACCTCTCTCGCACAGGATGCCGAGTATGCATACTTCAACTATCCAGAACTTCTTCCTTTGAGAACTGCTTTAATTCTTCATCTTCAGCAAAATACCACCATTGATGTGCGAACAAAATTTTCTGGATGCTTATCACAAGAGTGGGAAATTTTCTTGGAAGAGAATTACCCATATTTCCTGATAGTTGCCGATGAAGGCCTGAACAACCTGCAAACACACCTTTTCAACTTTTTAATTATTCAGTCCTGGGCAATGAAGGTCAATGTTGTGATTTCTTCAGAGCAAGAATCTGATATTCTTCGACTTTATGCATTCTTTATGCCAAGCAAGTTTAAAAATCAAGAGTTTTTCAAGAAGGTAATTTATATCTAAAAGACAAATTACTTCTAGAATATTACAAAATTTTCTAAATTCCTTGACTCCATTCTATTTTTACCTCTTTTATGGAAATTATCATGAATTTAAGAGAGGTATAGAACATTAATAATAATAATAATACAAATGCCGTCATTTGTTGAATACTTACTATCAAAACAATCATGCTTGACACTTCCCATGGGTCATTTTATTTAACTTTCACAACAACCCTTTAAGGTAGGTGTTAGTATTGTCATTGTTTTGCAGATGAAGAAATACCTGAATAAATAATCTGCTCATCATCAATACCAAATGAATAATAGAGCATAGATTTGAAAAGAGGCAGTTTGACTCTAGTCCTTGTGTTTAACTACTGTATGGTATATTTTCTTCAAGTTAATGGTGGCCAGAAATGCATTAATTTGGAGGTAAAAATACAGCCTCTGTTGCTGAGACATACTAGTGAAATTATAGTAAATATGGTAGCTTTTAATGAGAAGACAATGGAGAAGTTTGATGAAAAAGAAAAATAAATGAGATAAATTTATTTCTTAATATTACACCATTAATAGAATTATAAAATATTTAGAAGTTTAATTCCATGATTTCATTATTTTGCTCTGTTTGTATATTGACAACTACTAACTATATTTAACCTTTGGGAGTCAAAAATGCATAATGATTTCATATATAAATTTAGTTTCTGTTTACTTTTACTACTCATAGCAAATTCTGAATATGAAGATAATTCTATATTTCATCAACACGATTTTTGAGTCAGTTAACGTTTTTGCCCTTAGACAATAGCGTCAAATAGCCCTCATGGCTAGAGATACCCAGATGGTTATCATACAATCTGATGAGTTTACTTTGCTTTGGTTAGTATTCCAGTCATTAAACTTTGCCTATTGTGAGCAGGAACACTCCTGATAATTCAATTTTATATTGGGAGGAGATACTGTAATCAATTGATCTCATTTTATCCTGTTAGAGCAATTTCTAAATCTGAGTTTGAAGAGTACCTGACATCCTTCCTAAACTCTCCTTAAGAGGATGTTTTTTTAATGGAGGACTTTATAACTGATAAAATAATTTATTTCCTAATTTATTGAACACTCACCTTGAAAAGATTATTTCATTTACCAATTTGAGGACTTCATGAAATACAAATAAATAGTACAATGGCTTTTGCTGGATGATAAGTACCTGGCGGGAGGTTATGCTATTTTCTATTTATTTGTATACTTGACATTTTTCATAATAAGATGTAATGCATTAAATGGACACAATGATTTTTTTTGAGATGTTGGAAATGTTCTAAATTTAGAATACGGTAATGGTTGCACAACTCTGTAAATTTACCAAAAGCCATTTAATTGTAACCTTAAAGTGAGTGAGTTTTATGTTGTTAATTATACCTTTGTAAAGTTGTTAAAAAATTAAATGTACTAAATTCCCAGGTAAAAATTCATTTGGCAGAAACAAAACAGTGCTGGTTGGTAGGCTTTGAATAGCATTATTGATGATTTGTAATTACATTAGTGTAAATTTTTTACTTAGAAATATAATACTTGTGTCTTCAAGTCTGGATTTTTTGTAGTCAGAAAGTAATTATTTTTTTATGACAATTTATATGACTTGCCTTCTTCTTACAGAATAAAGAGACGATTGAGAATGCTTATAAAACCCTGATTAAACATTTGGAAGAATGTAGAGTTTTGGCATTAGAAACTCTTTTTGGAAATTTAAAATGGAAAAATATGATGGAAGAGGTAATGAACCTTAAAAAAACTTTTATTTGAACTAATTGTTTATTATACAAAAAGCTGCAAAAATAGTAGACGGTTTCCATATATCTTTTACACATCTTCCCCTAATACTTACATCTTCTGTAACCATGGTACATTGATCAAAACCAGAAAATTAACATCAGAATAATATTATTAACTAAGCTTCAGACCTTATTTGAATTTCACTTACTTTTCTCCTAATAACTGTTTTTTTGTTCCAGGATTCTGTCCAGGGTCCCCCTTCCATTTATTTAGCTGTTTCTCTCTAATCTCTTCCAATCTGTACTAGTTTTTCAGTCTTTCCTTGTCTTTCATGACCTTGACACTTTAAAAAGTATTGATCAGTTATTTTGTTAACATTCCTGAATTTGGGGTTGTCTGATGTTTTCTCACGATTAAAATGAAGTTACATATTTTTGGCAAGAATGCCACTGAACTGATATTGTGTCCTCAATGCAGTATATTAAAGGGTTCATGATGATGATGTGTCTTAACACTGGTTGAGCTGATGCCTGCCAAATTTCTCCACTGTCAAGTTACTATCTTTCTTGATTGTGCAGATCCTCTTCTTCTCAAATTTTAGCCAATTAATTTTAGAACCCAATTAATTTTGAGTCTGGTCTATAATGGTTATTACTACGGTTATTTCATTCTCTCATTCTATATTTGTTCATTGGAAATCTACTGTAAGGGACAGTCACTTTAGCTGTGCTATTATGTGTTTATTTATATCAATATGGACTAGTAGATATTTATTTTATATTATAGGTTGAAGTCCAATATTATAATGATTTTGATGCTCTAATTGTTCCAGGTTTGAACATTAGAAACTTCTTCAGGTTTGAACCCATGTTCTTTTCTAAGCTCCCCATTTATTTTTCTTTTTTAAAACCACTATTGAAGTATGATGTCAGAGATTGCGGTGATGGTTACACAGATATATATTTATCTTCAGACTCATCAAGCATCATCTTTTTGTGCACTCTTACTTTTTGAAACCACAAGCTGTTCCAATCTCATCTTATATTTTCTCTGCCCCAACCCTCAAATCAACCAATTATCTAAGGAGTTCTGGTTGCTTTTATTGGAAAATGGCATTTAGAAGCCATGATCTGGTAATGATGTTTGTTCATTGCTACTGGGGTATCATTGCTACTAGGACTTTCTAGCAGACAGAACAAGAAAATATATGTATGTATACTAACCCATGTGTGTATACCTATTTTTAATTTATCTATCATCTATCTATCATCTATCTATATCTATCTATCTATCTATCTATCTGTCTGTCTGTCTGTCTGTCTGTCTATCTATCTATCATCATCATCATCATCTATCTATCATCTATCATCTATCTATCTAATCATCTATCATCTTTGTATCTCTATCATCTATCATATTATGTGTTCATATTGATAACTTTTACTCCAACTTCATACAATTCATTTACTCCTCTTTATTTATTGGTAATTTTTCTCCAATTGTGAGAAATTAAACTCTCCTTACTTATATTTATTTATTTATTTTTAAGTTCTAGTATACAAAAAAAGTAGCTTTAGTATTGCTAACAATATCTGAGTTATTGTTACTAAAATATTGTTATTCTTAGAATAAGCTATTGATACTAAGAATATTGAAACATTTTCACTAAGTGGATTACAGGATTTGTGTTCAGGGTTTTTTTTTTTTTAATCTGTAGTTATATAATATGTCAAAATATTGTTTTCCAAAGTTATTTAGGTGATTCTTTCCTTGTTCATTTCTTTTAGTATGGTTATATTATTCATTATTAACAGAGTTAGTTTCTTTGGTTAGTGTTTGTATTTCATTTTGGATCCCTCCCACCCATATCCTGATTGTTATTAATTATTTGTTTTATTTTTGGAGGGTATGTGAAAGTTATATCAAACATTATGATTTTAAGAATAAGGTATATGCAAAAATATATACTCAAAGAAATGACACTTTATTCTTATCCCTGCTGCTCTGGTTCCTCTACAATCCACCCATTTCTCAAATACTTCCCATAACTTGTCTCTTTAGCCTGCAGTTTCTTTTGTACAATAAAGGCAGATATGTGTGTATTTTCTTATATTCCCTTTTTCTTAAATAAAGGATAGTGTATTATATCCTTTAGTATTTTTCTTTTTGCATTTAGCAACATGTTTTAGAAATCATTTTAAAGCAGTTTATGGTTATCTTCCTCATTATGTTACATAGCTGCATAGTACTCCTTTGTGTGGATGTACTTCATTTTATTTAACCAGTTTCTTATTACAGAATTTATGCTGTTTCCAACTTTTTGCAGTTACAATCAATGCTGTGATGAATAACCAAACACATCTTATGTAATTTTGTATTGTTGGTGATATATCTTTAGAATAGGTTTCAGAAGTGAAATTGGTAAGTCGAAGATGAGTGTTTATGTGGCTTTATTAGGTTTTGACAATTTTCTTTCCAAATAGGCTTATATCATTTTTTTGTCTTTGTCTTTCTATTTTTAAGTGTGATGTATTTTATGAATATAAAATACACACATACACACACATACACATACACATACACATACACATACACATACACATACATATACATATACATCACACGGAGTTTCATTAATTTGTGTGTCCTTTTATGTTTAAATCCTACTTGGTCTTGCTGTATTATTTTCCTTATATGGTGTTGGATTCTGTTTGCTAATATTTTGTTTAGAATATTTGCACCAGAATTCTTGAATGACACTCTTCTGTAGTTTTCTTTCTGTGAACTATATTTATTTGGTTAGGAATCAGTGTTATATATGCTTCATTAAAAAATGAGAACATTTTCCCTTTCTTTTTAATTTTCTGAAATAGTTTATAGATTATTGGGATTATGTTGTTTTTGAAGATTTGATCAAATTTCCATGTAGAGACATGTAGGCCTGGTGCTTTTTTTCTTGATAATTTTCTTTCTTTTTTTTTCTATAAAAATTGGTTTCTTTAACCTTATTAACTCTGATGGGGTTAATTTTAGTAATTTGTTCATATGAGAAAATTATTTTTTTCATTTACATTTCAAGTTTATTTGCATAGGAGTTTGCAAAGTAAGCTTTTATGACTTTTAAAGAATTTATTTTGTTTCTGTGGTTATTTTTTCTTTCTGTTTTTATTTTGTACATTTTCAATTTGTTTTCAGTTTTCTTATTTTATGTTTTACTGTCTGGTTTATGAGGGCTATTTTTGTTTGTTTTTCAGTATCTCTTAGCACCAACCTATTGCCCATAGTGGGTTTTCTTAGATTATCATTTTACATATTAGCTGTTTTATTGTTTTTGTTACTCTTTAAGTGTCTGATAATACAAATATTGTTCAATCTTTGCTTCTTTCTATTTTTTCTCTGACCTTTTATTCTTTACTTTTTTTGTTATATCATCTGTTATTTTTTTTTTCTCAATAGCTCATTAAATTTTTATTGAGATTATTCCCTTGGGGGCATCTTATAATTTATTCTTCATTTCTAAGATAGCTTTGCCTTTTTAAAGATTACTTTTCTAAATTAAATTATTTTATTCATTTCTCCTTTTTAATTCTGTTTCTGGTTTATGAGTTGCTGAATAAATACAATTTTTCATGTAATCAGTGTTTGTCAGTTTCTTTAGTCATGTTTAAAGTATAGACTCAGATATTTCTTCTGCTTTATGGTTGTTGTTATTATTTTTGGTGGTGATAATGAGACTCTCCTTAGTTAATTTGTTGAAATTTTGTTCCTCTTGTCATTTCTACAGTGGTTGTCTATGTACTTCCCCTTCCTTTTATTCATTTTTATGATATTAAGGTGTGTTACAATATATCTAATTTAAAAGGGAGTCAAATATGTGGTGACAGAAAGAAATCTAACTATGGGAGGTGAACACACAGTTCCTTACTGTTAAAGTGTACAGCTGAAACTTATTGAATTTTGTTAACCAATGTCACCATTAAAAAATAAATTCCTAAGTTAATTTAATTTAACGGTGCTTCTTTCTGTTGGCCTAGCAGAGATCAATCATATCAGTGGGAATTTTGTTTGTTTATTTATTTTGGTGGTGGATGAAGGGTTGTGAGTGATAGAATTTAGTGGTTTTCTTTTATCTTCCAGAGTCTTAAGTATTGTCTTTTGTCCTCTTTTCCCCTTCACTACTTAATTGCTATAGAATTCTTCTTCCTTCCTTCTAGCTTGGTTTTCTTCTCCAAAGCTATGTTTTCAGAAAACTGTCTCTAAATAGTTCCTATTTTGTAAATAATTACTGTCCTTTTAAGTCATATTTATCCCTATTGATGAGTCTGTCTCTGCCTGGCCCTTTTATATGTGATCTGATGTGTTATGTTATGCTTACTTTGAAATTGATTTCCTGTAGTCTATGCTCTACCTGGTTACTTTTTTTATTTTTGTATTTTCAGACTTAGGGCAGAATTAATTCCAATTCACTTTTCACTAATGGTTCTCCTGTATGTTTCCTACAATTTTTCTCAATCTCTGATCACTACAAAGCCTTGAGTTGGAACAAGTGTTGCAGAGGAACATGAGGGCCTGCAGAACTGGAATTTGTTAATGTTTCCTTTTATCCACAGTTACAGTTATAAAAACATTTAATATTTTTAGGAATTTGATTACTACAGACTCCATTGTTTTCAACTACACGGAAATTCCACAAAACTATGTACCTATGTACATCTAACAGAATTTTAACAAAATGCCTAATAGAATTTGAAAAATATAAAAATGTCCTATGAATATTTTATAATGCCTCACATTGGATTATAGCATGGCTAGAAGTATAATATCTAGATTTCAGTATGTCATAGTCTTATTCTTCTGAATGCCTTTCATACTCATGCCATGATTACACATAATTCTACCACTTAAAGGTAAAACACATTTTTTAAATATACCTTTTTAATGCTGTTCTAGGTATTATTATACAATGGAAAGCATATCAGATATACTCTTTCATTCACTTTCTAAATCAATATTATTATTTAAATATTTTCTGATTACCAAAAATTCTTCACAAATTTTACTTTAACTGGGTGCATAATATTCCCTAATGCTAAACATTTAAGTCAGTTGAAAATTGGCTTTTACAAATAACCCCATGATAAAAACCTTAGTACATAAATTTGGTACACAGGGCTCATTTAGATTTAGAACTTGAACAACCTATCATAAGTGTTAACATATTTACTGATAAACATAAATATTGCCAAATAGCTTTGCAATAATTCTGTATCTATACTCTCATTAGCAAATTATTAGGGAGACAACATATTGCATATCAATGTTATTGTCAGTAAAATATACTTTGCTAATTTGGAAGTAAAAACATAATATCAATTTTTCTTTTTGTTACTAGAGAGATTGAACATTTTCCTCCTTTATTATTATTTGTATTTCTTTTGTGTATTATCTGCTTGCATCTTATTAAAAGCTTAGATGTTTTCCTATTGATTTATAGAAACTCTTTAAAATGTTTATCATTATTAATAGAAATATTTAGAGTTTCATGTGGTCGTATCTATCTTTTCTGTATGATTTCTTCTAGTAAGATCACTTATGAATAAAAATATTTTCCTAATTATCATATTTTTCACTTCCTTCTGTGACAGACATGTGAAACTCTTTCTCTGCTTAAGCAACTCTGGCCAGAAGGATCTGACATTCGACGTGTTCTTTGTGTTACTTCATGCTCGATGACTTTGAGAATGTACTATCACTTTTTAGAAAACGGAAGCAAGACTACCTCTGATCAGAAAACTAACACCCAAAAGGTGTGACTGTTATAAATATACCATGAACCAGTATTGTTTTCCACTTTTGAAATTGTATTGATTTTTATCTATTTCTTCCATTTAGAACTGCATTTATTTCCCTAATTTGTTTATACAAACTTCACCAAAGGAAAAAAATAACTAGAATTTATTTTTAAAAAGCAACTATTGTGCTGTTATATGATTGAGTTTTTTACTATGCAGATATTTCCCTTAGTACATATTTTATCAAATTTGTCTAATCATCCAAAGGAAGGGAAAATGAGAAAAGAAATTAGCCTACACTTTATAACATTCTGGGCTCTTTACATGCCTCATGCCTTTAAATGCTCACAAGAGCATTTTAAGGAAGGTATTATTATCTCTGTTTCACATATGAGAACACTAAGGTCCAGACAGTCCAAGTATCATTCCTCAAACCAAATGTATTAAAGAGCAGTGTAGATTGAAACTAGGTCTGTCTTGTTCAAGTTCCACAATACCAAACTGTATTTAAAAGAACATTCCAGCTATAGTTTTGTTGTACCCAAAGTTGCGAATCTCAGAAGACCACCAAGGAGCCAACACCGATGCAATCACATGAGAGTTTTTATTCAGACTCGAGTCCAGACTCTCTACTGACACTGATGCAGCAGTGTTGGAACGAGAGCCCCAAACTCTGGGGAAGCGGGTATTTATACAGAGCAAGCGTGGGAATTCCAGACTTGTCCCTACCTGATTGGCTGTATCTAGGGTGGTGTGAGGTTAGGTAGGGGTTGATTGTTGTTTTTCCTTTAACTAAAGGTCAGCAAGGGGTCACAGCAGCTGAAGGCATTTTTACCTTTCACTAAAGGAGGGTTTAGAGGAAAGCTACGTCTTGAAAAATACTAAGTCCCTTTCAGTTTCTTAGTACCATCCCAGCTGGAGAGATATAAAAGTCTTAACCTTTTCATAGTTGATAGAGTCCATTAAGAATCTGTTGATCAGTATGAGTTTGCTTTCTAACTAGTCATCCCATATGTATGTGCACACATGCACATACAAAAACACACTCTCATATATGTATACTGTTTTGTATACAGTTAGAGTGCTGGGAGATTCTTGGTTAAAGATTCTCATTAAGGAAAAATAAAGTCTCTTTCAGAAATGAACAGGGCTCATCATTTTTTACTAAGCATCTTAGTATTTGGCTTTTTAATATCTGCTTGAGTATATTCTTAGTAAAACATTTCTGTGTGATTTGGCATACCATTTTAAATTGTTATTACAAAAATGATACTAAATCAAATGTATCTCTCTGGAGCTTCTTATCATTAGACCCTATTTGGCCCTTTGAAGGTATTCTGAAACAAGCCTAAGACTTACAATCCTGCAAACATTTGAAAAATGGCTGTGAGGTCCTTGTCCTATCATGTTAAATATGCCTGCTTCTTTACCCTTTTTCTAATTGGGTACATTTTTGAAATGTTCAGGTTTCCTTAATCTGGTAATTTTCAATATGACTTTTAAAATATGGTGCTTTAGATAGAATAGAGCTTTTACTGTTTGGCTCTATCAGTACAGTCCTGTGGGATCATGACTCATTACCTGCTTGGTCAGCTCGTGTAAAGATTGCTTGACTAAAAATGTTTTATGTGAACTGCTATTGAGCTGGCAATTCTCTGTCCCTCTTACCTCACAACTGTATAAACACAATCAAGTTTATGTATGAAGAAAAGAGTTTTCTCAAAAGTGTAGAAAGTAGGCTATAATAATACGTGATTACTGCACAGCAGAATGCAGTTGCCAACTTTTGTGGTGCTGCACATGTACCATGCATTTTGATAGCCAGTTGTTCTTCTGCTTACTGGTTTTTTTTATTTTTTATTTTTGTCCAGGTGGCAAGTAATTGCTTAACCCTGCAAGAAGTGGAAGATTTGTGTAAACTCCATTGTCTCAGTGTGGTTTTTCTACTCCACTTACCTCTCTCTCAAAGAGCTTTTACTAGATTCATCATTTCCCCTTGGATTAAGGACATTCAGACTTTGTTAAAAATGGTAAATATGTTCTTAGTTTATTAATTAATTTATTTTTGTTTCAATTGTTTGATATATAAAAACCCCAGTCACTTTCAAAAATAAATTTTTATGAAAACAATGTCAGCCCTCTGGAGGCTTTAAAAGTTTAATGGCCTAAATCAATCACGCCCTAATTTGAATAACTCTGTTTGGTAGTAATAATAAACAGCATAATATATATTCAACCCAAGGAGAAAGCCCCTCTATTTTTCTTCTTCCAATCCCTTTCAAGATCAGAGTTTTGTGTCATCATCTGTAAGGGGTTGATGACCACTGTGTTCTTCTCTCAAGAGGAATTGAAGAAATAAATGTTTATTATAGTTTATTGTTTTGTTCATTATAGAGGATAGAGAAAATGTGTAGACTTGAGAAAAATAGGAAACAAAACAAATGAAAAACTTACCCAGTAGCTCACCAATTAAATCAATGTTGAAAATTATTAACATTTTTATTTATTTACTTTAAATCCATAGATTTTTTTCTGTTATTTGTTATTGTTTCTAATATTGAAAATTCAGACATAATGTCTTTTCACATTATTTTTCACAATCTTGGTTGGTATCATTTTTAAATGTCTACTAATTATTTATTAATTGATATACCATGGTTTATGTATCTATTTCTCTATTATTGATATTAAGAATTTAATTGTTGTATTATAAATACTGCTTTTTCCTATATTCTTTGAGTGAACTTTCTCCTTAAATTTGGGGGTATTGACTTAGACAGCTATGACACTAGTGGCTCAGTTGACATGGGCTTTTATTTTTCTTTTAGGATTTTGAGACATATGTTAAAATGCTAAAAGAAAGTATTTTAGAACCAATCAGTTAGGAATCCAGTCCACAAATATTTATCTAATGCACAAGCATTGTATGTCTCACTGAGGATACTATGAGAAAATATAAGAATAGATTTACTCATCCTACCCTACCACCTTCATAGAGCCACATTTCTCAGGGAACACAGATATTGATTTTTTAAAATTATTATGAAGGAAGAACTACAGAATGCTTTAGAATCTGATAATAGAAAGAGTATAACCAGTCTGAAAAGGATGTCTTGTCTTAAAAAATGAAGAGAAGTAACCAAAATCTTGAAAGATGGGTAGGAGTTAGCAAATTGAAGAAAGAATGAAAAAACTGATTCTAGGAGATAAAACAGCATATGTGATCCTCCTGAGGATGGCATGACCAAGAACTGAGATAGATCTAGTGTAGCTTGAATAAAAGAATATGGAAAAGTGATAAAGCTGAAGGAATTGGGTGAGATAAATCATGTAAGTCCTCTTAAGAGAGTGGAGAAAATATGTGATAGTATTGATTGGTTGAGTATGTTTCAAGTAGATGAGTGGCACTTACATTTAAAAAATTTCTCTGGCTTGCAATGCAGAGTGCATTATAGAAGCAGAATAGTGAATTTGGGAAGGCTAGTTAGATGACTAGTACCTTAGTAATAGATATTTGTTGATGTTAGGGACAAAGAAAGTAGTAAATAGAGATGAATAACAGTGGGTAGTCTCAAGAGTTATTTAAGGGGTAGAATTGACAAGTTTAGTGAGTGAATGTGGGATACGAGGGAACAGGGGAATCAAGTGACCATGGATCTCTAGCCTGAGCATTTTTATGGACACTTGCAGAGAAAGATCATGGGTTCAGTTTTGGAAACATTGAGTTCAAAATGCCAACGAAATATCCAAATAGAGATACCTAGTAAGCAATTTAAAATACTGTTTTGGAGCTTAACACAGTGGAATTAATTGGAGAAAAAGAAGATTTGGGAATCATTAGCCTATTGATGTTAATTGATGCCATGCTGTGGTTGGAATTATTTTGGGAGAGAAATATGATAACAGGGTCTAGGGCAGAGACCTGAGCTATTCCAATATTAAATAGTTAAGAAAAGGTTGAGACACTGGGGAAAGACACTGAGAAGAAGCTGCCTAGATGAATGTGAAGGCAAGCCAAGAGAACGGATCATTCTGAAGGTCAGAGGAACTAAGCCTTTCAAAAGGTGGGCATGGTTAATAATATCAAATGCGATAGAGAATTCTATGAGATTGAGAACTAAAAATAATACCTTGTGTTTAATGGCATAGGGCTCACTGTCAACCATAATTAAGAAGCATATTAACGAAGTGGTAGGAAGCACAATCTATGTTAAAATGAATGCAATAGTAGTGAGTGAAAGGGAGAAAATAAAGGTAAAGAGAGATTTATATGTAAGAAGTTGAGAATAAGAAAAGTGACATAATATACAGCTGGAGAGGAAAGTGGGTCATTTGAACGTACTTTTGAGATGGGAAAGATTGAGCATGTTTAAATGATGATTATGAAAATTAAGGGAGGATAGGCTGAAAATACAGGGAAGATGAGAGGGAATGGGATTTAAAGGATGTCCTTACATAGAAGTGAGTTTCCCTCTTTAATTAGGATGGCATGGATTGCTGGGCATGATAGGAATAGCTACCAGGTAATTTGTACCTGCTCTATGTATGGATTTATGTTACTTCAGACATAGTAATACTCTTTGTTCTCATTTTACAAATGAAAATTTTGGGCCCAGAGAGGCTAAGTGGCCAATTAGCACAGCTCATAAATGATCAAGTTGAGATCTAATTTCTTCTTTGTCTAGCTTCCAAATCTGTGTCCTTCTCACCATTCTCTGCTCTCTCAATGTGAGGAAACAGCTGATCACCCCATAGGCAAACACCCCACTGGTTTTTCTCATTCTCTATTCTTCATGGCAACACTTGGTAGATGGAAGTGTAATGTCAGGTAGACTCTGAAATTTTCACAATAAAGGGCATGTCCTGAGGCCTCTGGAGAAAGTAACTAAGCAAACTGAAGGGAGAGTTTCATGTCTACTCAGATTTTGACATTTGCAGACTACACAGAGGCACTTCTTGTGTGACGTGAATAAAATGAGGAACTTTTGCTGTACTGTTTTCACAGATTACTATTTACTCAGTGGTATTATGAAAAGGATTGGTGGGACAGAGTGGGGACCTAACAAGGCAGTGATTCTCAGAGTATGGTCCCCTGACCAAAAGCACAAGCATCTCCTGGGGAAATTGTTAAAAATGCAAATTCGTAATCTCCACCCCAGATCTATTGAATCAATCTCTGGGGGTGGTGCCTAGCCATCTGTGTGTGTGTGTGTGTTTTTAATGACTTTTACAAATAAAATTTATGCTGAAGTTTGAGAACGACTGCTCCACGGTTCTGTGGAGATATTTTTGGTATTGTATAGTCATTCACAGCTTAACAATGGAGATAGTTCTGAGAAATGGATCGTTCGGCAGTTTCATCATTATGTGAACATCACAGAGTGTGCTTACGTACACCTAGAGGGTATATCCCACTGCTGTAATTGTATGTGCTGTGCTTTTATATCACTGGCAGTGCAGTAGGTTTGTTAACACCAGCATCAACACAAACGGCTGAGTGGGTAATTTTAGTGTAAGCCCTGGCAATTTGCTTTCCTTTCTGTACTCCTAGTGCACGAATTAAACTTTGACTACCCAGGCATCTATGTCAAAGAAGCATCCACTTCAAGAGGGCATCTCGAACAGACACGTAGCCAGCCATAGGACTATGTAAAAAACCAGGGAGCCCCCCCCACTCCAGTCTCCTTTGTATTAGAGGTCTTGGTTGATTTCACTAATTATCATTTGTGTTACTAGCTTTTTTTTTTTCTCTCCCTGGGCTTTAAATTCTTGCTCTTTTGTTTAAATTCACCAACAAAAAGTGTGCCTTACAAACCCTAGGCCTCCACCCTTGGTCTCAATAAAAGCAGAACTCCAGGCCCATGCACACTGTCTTTACCCAGGACTTGTGTCTCTTATCCCAACACACACCTTGAATATTCCAGGGCCTTCAAGTAAAAAGCAATTTTTCTTCAGAGGTTCCTACTGTTTATTGCTGAAGGGTGTTGTGCAATCATTATAAGAAACACGAGAGTCAGTCCAGTTATAACGTTGGTTTGGAAAGGGACAATGTCTGTTGGAAGTTCCTGGGGCCCAGGTAAGTACCCCAGGCATTTCTAGCCAATAGTGGTACTATCGATTTTTCTGAGATTGGCACAAAGCTGTAATGCTTTACGCTACAACATTATGACTTTATGACAGCTGCCACATCATAGAAGATAGGAAGTTTTAAGCTTCACTATAATTGGATGCGACCCCAGTCCCATGTGCAGAGTGTCGTTCTTGGGCTTGCGGCTGTATTTGTAGATAAAACTACACTCAGGCAGGAGTTTTCTGCTTCTTCGATATTTATAACTTCATCATGAACCTTGGGCAGCCTCCCTGATGTAGCTGATTAGGGCTTGGCTGTTCAACGCAGTAGCCAATTGCTACAAGTACATATTGAGCACTTGTGGGTAGTCTGAACTGAGATGTGCTGTCAGTTTAAAAGAAACACCAAATTTCAAAATCTTAGTATGAAAAATATGTTAGCTATTCTGTCAGTATTTTTATATTGATTACATGTTGAAATAAAAATATTTTGAATATATTGAGTTACATAAAATAAATTAAAATTAGTAACAGTTTTTTTTTTTTTAATGTGGCCAGAAAATTTAAAATAATGTGTGCAGCTTGCCCATTTTACATTTCTATTGGATACCTCTGGGTTAAAGTTCCACATCAATACAGATAAATGAGGTGTTTACATTTAAAAAGCTTTTTGTGTTTTATCATTAAGGGAGTGTGGAGCAGAGAAGTCTTAGTTTTCTCCCTCTGAAATTAACTTCTCAAACACTGAAGACATTCTGTCTGTGTTAGGTGAGAACATAGGCTTGATCACAAACCTGGAAGGTGCACATGAGTGTAGGTAGATAAAGATCTTTGAGTTTGAAGAACTGAGCATCCCCCAACAATCAAATGTTCTTTTTTAAAAAAATGTTCTTTTGACCTGAAAGTAAAATTGGAAAACACTAAAACATAATTAAAGAACAGAGATACGCTTGAAAGCAGAAATATTTCTGAAGCCTTGTGCATTACAGTGTGAGAAAATAATCACAGTAGGAGTCAAATATGAATTTATCTGTTCAGAATAAAGAACTACATTTAATTTTCCAATTTGTTTGATTTTAGTTTATGCTTTTATCTTTTAAGGTATAAAGTATTCATATATGCTCAGATTAAAAATGGTTACATTATTAAGAATCAGAAAGATCCCCACCAATTTGCCTGTCAATTGGATTATAGACATGTTTGAAGTCATATTACAATTTATTGCTAATATAAAAATTGTCAATAACTTGGTTTTATTTCCAATTTTCAGAGAAAGTGGTGTGAATATTTCATCCTAAATAATATAAACATTTTTGAATTTTGGAATCTGAATTTAATTCACCTTTGCGATTTAAGTGATGAGATTTTGTTGAAGAATATTGCTTTTTACTATGAAAATGAAAATGTTCAAGGTACTGTCTTAGTATATTACAATAATGTACTTTCATCCAGATCTAAACAATATAATTTAAAATTTCAAAGTCATTTTTCTATATTTCTGGTATATAACACAGCAGTCATTTTTTTCTCTCAATTTTTGTTTACACACACACACACTTTTATTGCAGTTAGAGCGAATGTTGTATTTTAAAACATTTTTTAAACAATATTATTCCACAAATACATTTTTAAAAAATATATGTTTGGGTGCTTGGCATTTCCAGATAATTTAACAGTTGAATTTTTCATTTAAATATATGCATAACATTTTCTCATAATAATTACTCTATTTAATATACTCAACTACCACAATTATATATTTGGGGAATTTTATTTTTTTTCAAAAGATAAAGCTTATTTATGTATCTGTTGTATGTGATTTGTTTTGAATTATTTTCTTAGAATAACTTTTCTGCTGTTTCTTAGTAGTAAAAAATAAAACATTTTAGAGAACTACAACTGATTAAGCATTATTGAAGCTTCTTTGACCTCTAGGATCTCGTTTCTTCATATTGCAAGCATTGAAACAAATTGGCTATGTATAAATTTAGCAATGCACTATAAATTTTCTCATTTTTGAAAAATCACAGTTTTTATTCAGTTTATTGAATATAAAGTTATGTGTAACACATATTTATTATCTTAAATGATAATTAGATATTTACCATATGTTATTAGTAGTTAAGGTAGTTATAATTTTAATATTTAGTAATCAAATAAGAAAACAATCTAAAACTTTAAATCTATAATCCCATGGTCAACACTAGGAACCGTTGTCATTTAGGTGCAGTGTGGGACTCAATGAAAATTTTACTGTTTGACAAGTATTTCAGAACTCTTGAATTTCATCAAAATGTGTGTTTCTGCATATGTGAAAAATTTTTTTAAAATATTTTATAGGCTTACATTTGAATTTGGGAAATGTCATTACAAAGGATTATGAACATCTCTGGAATACTGTATCAAAATTGGTCAGAAATTTTGATGTTGGAAAGCCATTTCCTCTGAGAACGACAAAACTTCATTTTCTTGAAATGAACCCATCACCAATCAAAGGTAAGAAATTTCTAAATTAATTTGAAATAAAAGCATTATTTCTCTGAAAAAGTTTTAAAAGTAACACTAACTAAATGTCACAAGTATAAAGAATTTTCTGGTATTTCAAAATTTAATAATGAATTACCTTTATTATCATATCATCAAGGTGATATGCTATGTTTATAAAGAGTTATATGTTTTGCTCATAACTGTGTGATTTTTTAAAAAAGCCTAATATATGTGACTTTCATTTCCATTAATATGGCAGGATAGATCAAATAAAAATCTTTTGTGGAAAACTATTGAAATGCTGGATAAGAGACAGCAAACATCTTTTCGTATAATTATAGCTAAACTCAAAAGAATATAAGGGAAATCCTAGGGGCCAAAAATGACAGGAGAGCCTGGTCTCTAGGTAACACAAAATAAATCATTGAGAATTTCTGGTTATAGATCAGCCCTCTCAAGAATCTGGGGCTTCAATTTATGCTATTAGCAGAGTCCAGACAACTCTAAGCCAGAAAATTAACTTTAAGTGATCAAAGGAATCTGGCAAATTCTTTGTAGAGGAATATAACATAAACTCTGGTTTTACAGGATTTTCTGCCAAATATTAGTGTAAGTATAAATTTATAAAACCACAGAGAAAATAAGTCCTAGGAGAAACAATAAGCTAAAGAACTAGAACTCTTAAGTACTTCAGATTTTACAATTATCAAAAGTAGAATATACTACCTATGTTTAAAAATGCTTAAAAAAATAAAATATGAGATTTGAAACATGAGAAATAACAAAATACTATAAAGCAGCATTCACATTTTAAAATAATTAGACTTGTAGAAATGAAAACATTACCTACAAATGGGGTAAAAACTGATTGGATGTTGCTAAAGAGAATATTTGTGACCTAAAAATAGATCAAAGGAATTACCAAAATAGCAATGAACAAGACATTGTGTACCTTAAGCTTACACACATTATGTATCAATTATATCTCAATAAAGCTGGAAAAAAATAAAAATCAAAAACTAAGCAAACAAAGAAATAAAGATGAAAAATATAAAAGGAATGTTAAAATGTACAAAAGATAGAATGAAGAAGCCAAACTTTTACTAATATGGAGATTGGAAGGAGAGATTGAGCTACTGAGAGTCAGACAATATTTTAAAGAAATGGTTGGGTATTTGCTTGGATTGATGAAAGACAAGAATTTGCACAACCAGGGTGTATTATAAACCCCAAATGGAATAACTTCAACACATGCACATATTTATTCTCAGACAAATACACATGCTAGACACGATAGAGTAAAATTGTAGAATATAAAAAATAAATATCTTAAAAGAACAAGAGTTACTTACAAGAAACAAAAAGTCTACTGGTAGACTTTTTTAATAACAATGATAAAAGTCAGAATAGAGTGACATTATACATAATTTTCAAAATATGATTTAACAGTGAAGGAGTAATGTGGATATTTTCAGAAATAAAAAACTGATTTATCCATTACCATCACATCATTGAAAATATTTCTATATGATGAACTTCAGGAAGAAGAAAAATGATCTCAGAAAGAATATGGGAAGAGAAGCTAATGGGAATTTAAGGTGTATTGATGTAAGGATATTTTTTCATGATATGGAGAAAGAATATCTATCCTCTATCCTTCTTTCAGGATGAGTTCCACAGACAGACTCTTGACTAGAAGTAGTTTATTGATCCCAGAGAGATCAATTAAGGGAGTGATAAAATTAGAACAGGAAGAAAAGAAAGTGAATGCAGGCATGTTAATGAGTAGGTTTCCACTATGGGCAACTGTAGGTAAATTTTACTAGGAATCTCAGTCTTTGGCTGAGGGATATCTCTGGGGCATTAGATTCTTAGCACTGCTCTACATGGGCTGTAAGATGAAAAGTGCTCAGGCAGAGAGCTGTAGAGCTTGCAGTAGGAAGGCATGAAGCAAACACAGAAACTATGAACACTGAGGGATAACGAGTGAAGTAACGGCAGCTTAACTAGAATTGTCAACAAGATCCTAAATAAAAGCTTTTATTAGCCTACTATCATATATTTTATATATATGTGATATTTATGATATCTATCTACTTACCTATCACCAACCTATTTAAATGTTGTCTATTTCTTTATACTTTGCTCTGTTCCAAAATGTTTTAATGTGGGAAATAGTTTTGTGGGAAGGACTGGAATTAATAACTATAAATAAGTCAATGAAAATGATTTTTAATGTAAAATTTTAGAAAATATTATATAATATTTCTGTATGAAAATTTCACATTTGACCTTGTTTTAATATTTTACCTGTTTACAGACACCTCCAAGGAAATGATGCCCAATTTGGGTTTTATTCCAGTGTCATCTGAGGTGGTTGATGAATTTGCTGGAGACATTTTGAAAGACTTACCTTTCCTAAAGAGGTATCGGGCCAAAAATGCCTCAGTAAATACTTGTGTGAAATGAAAAAAATTACTCATTAAAGATTCTTTGAAATGTAACAAGATAGAGTATATTAGATGTAATACGTGTTTGTAACATATAATGAGTTTAATTTTAAATTCATCAATATCCTTTGATCAATGCTAGGTGAAAGTCAACATGGTTTTAATCTTAGAGTAAAATCACTTCAGCTGCATATTTTTAATTAATGAATTAATTAGTGAATATTTGTTGCTGTTGGTGGGACTATTAGAAACATGGAGTAGACTGGATTCTAAGCATCTTATAAACTACTCTTTAGGTTCAACCATTAACATATCATGGAAAGGGGAAAGGTGCTATGATTTTTAAAAATATTATTACAAAATGTAATCTATGCCATGTTGTATTTGAAGGCATGTAATTTAATATATACATATATATATATTTTTTATCTCTTAGCAATGATCCTATTGTAACTTCACTGGTTAAACATAAAGAATTTGATGAACTTGTACATTGGCATTCTCACAGACTCCTTAGTGATGATTATGACAGGACAAAGTGCCAATTTGATGGTAAGCTCTGTGCCTCTGGTGAAATAAATTAAAATAAATTTCACTCTCTGCTTTTTACCTCATAATGAAATATTAGCATATCATGTGCCACAAATTATACTTCTTGAGAAAGAATTGTCTAGGGTATATTTGGATGAATGTCAGTAACAATGGCGATGAAAAAATTCCATTTCGTTTAATGACAGTCATATATTACACAGCTATGCAGGTGTCTGAGGAGGAAGTGTACAAATATGGCATTTGTTACCACAAGTTAGAAGCTATCTTACGCAGTTAGATGGTTGTAGTTGAAGAAATCCATGTATTCTTTGATATCAAAAATATTGAGGGCGCAGTCTTTCAAGCAGTTGCAGATGCTTTCGCACCACCCAGTGACTGTGTGTAGTAAGTGCCAGCATTTTATCTGCCTTCCTGCTTAGCGTTGTTGAAACTGAAAAAGGAGGCCAATGAAAACATTAATTCTGTAGATCAACAGAAATTGAACTAGGGATCTTTTTTTTCTTGGTTCTTGTCCTCATCTCACCGTAGTCTACCACAGCGATCACTCCCACCCTCCTTCAAGTTGACAAAACTTACTTTCAGAAGAATCTAGGAGTATGCATAGTAAGCATGCATGTGTGAAGTACTTATCAGCCTGCTTAGATTAACTATTAACATTCTTCAAAATGGTTTGATTTGATATACGTAGATAAACATTAAAAAATTAACTAGCTTAGTTAGTTGAGTATTGTAGTTACAAACTATACTTAGTAAGTCACATCTTGATTGTTGGGATTTCCTTTGCACTGGATTTTACCATAGTGCAAGTTTTTCTCAGCTGCCAAGTTTTTGACTCTATGGCCATGCTCTGGAATAAGGACTTTTCTTTTGAGTGAGATAAGCCAGAATATCCTAAATGAATATCTTTTTTATTTTGCCTCTACCTTCCTCTTCTTAACTTTATTCACAGGGCACATGACAGAGATAATGCCCAGAATCTGTAATACTTTATAGTATTCTGGTATTTGTATTGGGAGGTAGACAATGAAAGAGTGCTTTGTTACTTCCATCTTTTGAGTAAGGGTAGGGATTTTTTTATAGACAAGATTCCCTCTCTAACAAAAGTGAACAGACTAAATTACTTTTCCAAACTAAAAAGAAAAGTATATATATGGGTGGGACACTGTTAATAATTAGTGAGAATTCTATTCCAAAAATATAGTTGTGTTTCATATTAAGTCTTTTCTTTTTCAGATAAATCTAGAAATCCTTATTATCTTAAATCTGTGCAAAAGTATTATGTTTTTCAACGATTTTATGGAAGTTCATTAGAATCAGTCTCTTCTAAACTCATTGTAACTCAAGCTAACAAGCCAAAGAATTTTAGTGAACCCAAGAGCAAAAAGGCAAAAGTAAGTTCTATAAATTCTATAAAAGTGTTTTACTTTCCTTTGTATTTTTATTAAGTTGATATTTGTTCAGTCTCTTTGGTAATTTTTTCTGTGTTCTACTTTTATAAAAATATGTTGATTACTTATTTTATTTACTTGCTAAGAAATTCTATTCTGCATTTAAAGGTTATATGGCTCTATACATGATAAAATATATTTTCATTTGAAAAAAAGACATTAAATGACTAAAGGCTTGAATTTAGAAATGTAGCATTTAGAAATAGCATTAAAAATATAACTCTTTGGGAGTTCTAGTCCAAGATGACAATATTGGAGGTTCCTGAGCTTACCTTGTCCCATAGACACTCTGAATTAATAGCTAACTTAGTTATTCCTTTTAAAATTCCCTCTGAAGGAAATCCAGAAACTTTCTGAGTGACTCCTACTCATTGGGTGAATGAGAAAAAAAACTTCAACAAAACAGAAAAAGACTAAGACATATTCTTGCAGTAAACACCTCCCCCATCATAATGACATATAATGAGGAAGAAACTCACAACTCCCACCTTCATCTTCAGGTGGTAAGGGTTTGGACCCAACTTTTAAGATTTCTACTTGAGGGATGGGCCCCTAAAACATCCAGCTCTGCGTGCCAGTGGGGATTGCTTCCACAAAATCCATAAGACTATAGCAAACAAAGAAATGGTTTCTAACAGGCTTATACTGGACTTGCCTAGCTATCCCCCAGGGCTCAGCCAGGGCATCCGACTAAAACACCTCTCTCCCATCCTGTCCCATAAAGAGACCAATTTGCATGCTTTAAAAGCTGCTGCCTAAGGATTGGTCTTCTAATTTAACACACATCTAGGCAGAGACTGCAAGCCTCCCCACTTGCCAGGGAGGCCCAGGTCACCATCTCTATTCTACATCTGGCCTGTTCCAGGTGCACAATGTAATAATGAAAATAAATGTAAGATGTTCTACAAAAGCCTCTCAGTAAATGCAAAGCTCAAACCTATAATAGGTAGACAAAAGATAAAAAGAAAGAAATCTAAACTTACCATTATAGACAATTATCAAATCACAAAAGAAGAGACAAACAGAAGAAAGGAATAAATAAATTATAAAATCAACCAAAAAAAAAAAATAGTGAGTTAATAGCTACCAATAATTATTTTAAATGTAAATGGTCTAAATTATCCAAGCAAAAGAAATAGACTGGCTGAATGAATAATAACAAAAGACCCAACTATATGCTGCCTACAAGAGACTCACTTCAGCTTTAAGGGCACACACAGACTAAAATTAAAAGAATGGAGAAAGATATTCCATGCAAATGGAAACCATAGAAAAGCAGGTATAGCTATACTTATATCAGAGAAAATAGACTTTAAGTCAAATACTGTAATAAGAGAGAAAGAAGATCATTATATAATGATAAAAATGAAAACCTGAAAGCTCGTAAGTTTTCAATTAAGACAGGCTTTAATTTTAAGAAACCGATGCAAAGTAAAATTGTGCCTATTCAAAACTGGGATGGTAGTCAAAATAATCAATATACACTTAAAAATATTATCCCATTCATGAAATATCATCTTGGAATATTTTCAGCTTGATTCATGGTACATTTCTTCCCTTTTGGGGCAGGAGACCAAAGCTGAAATAATTACTAGAGAGAATAAGAAGAGGTTATTTGCCAAGGAAGAACAAAAAGAAGAAAAAAAATGGAATGTTTTGTCATTTTCTATTGAGGAGGAATTGAAAGAGAATTTAAACTCTGGAATAAAAAACCTGGAAGATTTTTTGAAATTGTGTAAAAGTAACCAAGTGAAATTTAAAGTTGAAATGGTAGGGCTTACTGCCTGCTTGAAAGCTTGGAAAGAACATTGCAGAGACCAAGAAAAAGGTATGTGATTTTGTTATTTTGAAAAATTGGAGAATTAATTGAAAAAATGAAATGATGATAGCTGTCACTAAGTAGTGATTTGTGTTAGAAGCCTGAGATGCATTATATGATTTTATCCTTAAAAAAATTCCTTTAAGCATTCTCACCTCTATTTTATCAATGAGCAATAAAATCTCAGCTAGGGTCCCAGTTGCAAATCCATTTAATACATGGTCACCAGGTTCTTTCCCTGCCCTGCCCTCCCCCCATTTCATTCTACTAACTTCAAAATGCTGTACGTATCAAAGTCAGCCTTTCACTGTGGATTCCATTACAGTGAGAAGTGTTAAGATTTGGCTTATGTATTTCTCCCCAACCAAGTTGTTTAATCAGGATTTGAAGTTGGCTGCTACTAAGAGAGATCAGAAATAACAGTGGCTTACCCTCTTGGAAGACTCAGAATTCTGTATTAGATTGCTTTTGTAGTCACAGCATTTGGTAGGTATTAGGTAATATTTGTTAAACAGACAATGCATATGTTGATTGGAAGACAGGTGAAATCAAAAACAGCCCTAACATTGTAAGTATGATGAAAGATGAAGCTCAACAAATGTTGCTAAGTTTTTAACCAGATGTTTAAAGTCATCTGAATATTTTCCTTTGAACTTGTGGAGAAGGCATGAAAATAATAGGTAAAGAAGAGATTTGTGGTTCCCTACAATTTATACAAACTGTAGCTTTAGTGATCTTATTTCTATCATGAACTACAAGATTTTTATTTATCTCCAGCATTACACAGCTACTGCTCAGGTGTCCGTGGAGATGATGAAGTGTGTATAGTTGCAGTTTAATTTTATTTAGTACTTTATATTCCAAAATCTCCATTAATGTCAAGTAAGATAGGTCAGATTTAATAGCTTAGATGACTAACCTTGGACAATCAGATATTTATTATTTTCAGTGGTCTTCATAACAGTTTTATTATTTATTCTTTGCCAAGGTACAACTAAAAAAGATTTAAGTATAGCTGTTCAAATGATGAAAAGGATCCACTCTTTGATGGAAAAATACCCAGAACTTTTACAAGAGGCAGATCGGCAACTCATAGCCAGATGTCTTAAGTATTTAGGATTCGATGAGTTGGCAAATTCTTTATCTCCAACCGAGGTAATGTTTTCAGGATAGCTCCATTTTAACAGAGTAATTGTTAGGTATACATAAAATGTTTTGCAAGTTCAGTTACCTCTTCTAGATTTTCTTATCTGAAAATATTTACTCTGAGTTTATAATCATTATTAGTAAACAAGCTGCCCAAATTTAAAGTAATCTTGAATTAGAAGGCTTGTCCAAATCCTTGTCTGGACAAACGTTAAATGCCAGATTATCTCTGCTGACCCTTAAAACTTATTCTGTGTTTAATTCTAGCAAATGAAAAAAATCAAACTGTATATTGTGATTGTGAATTGTCTTTAAATATCAAATTACAGCTATAAGTCGCATGATAGATATTTGAAAATATTGATGTCTGCTAATTTACTCATAGTTAAGATAATAATCAGTTGATAAAGAAATTAATAAATATTACAAAAGGAAAAGACTGGTAAAATGATTTTTTTCATAAAACCTGAGTAAAAATGCTGTTGTAATTTGAAAATCGCTTTCAAAATGGACTTTTAAAATAATTTAGGTTGCAGGAGATGACATAAAGGAGAAGAAAAAGAATAAATATTCAGTTGGCATTGGGCCAGTTCGATTTCAACTACAATACATGGGGCATTATTTGTTTCGAGATGAGAGAAAAGATCCAGATCCCAGAGTTCAAGATTTTATTCCTGACACATGGCAGGTAACGACTGAAGGAAACAAACATTTTTGTATTTTATTATTAAATGTGATCTCAGAAGCTTGTCATTATTGTGGCTCTACAAATTATATTTATTATGAACTTCTTAATATTGACTTATATTACTTAAAATTATTTTGTCATTAGCAATGTAAAATGTGGAACTTTTGCCAACTCAAAGGAAGTAAAATTTTCATTTCATCCATTTTTCATAAACAGACCATTTCCTTAGAGGTACAGTGATGAATTTACATGTATATTTTTTGTGGTTCTGAGTTATCCAGTTACATCATAGGGAGCAGCCTCTAAGTTTTTCCATTGTCAATAGGATTTCATATGTAAGTATATAAGTGTACATAGAGAAATTTGGGCAGTTTAAACCGTGTAGACAATTGTTACTTATATGCCTCATCTGTGACCATAGTAGCTATTCTTCCATTATTATGTAAAATTAATATTTATGGATATAAAACTTGGAATAAAAGGATGTTTCTGCATAGATTGAACTATATAAAATTGCTAATAAATTGAACATGTTTACTCACAAAAATACAATTGCATAGTTTCAGTCTAATAGACTGTTCTTTCCAGAATCTGACTTTATCTTTCTTTTTTTGTTTTATTTTGAGGAAGATAATATCAGATGTTTTCTTTTATTTTATATATAGCATTTTCTTTTTAGGATGGTTCAGTGTTGATGTTCTTTTAAACTTAGTACCAAAATGAAAAATTTTCTCTTTAATGATCCACCCCGACAATTTCACTTTGGAGAATCAGAGGAATTCAGAATGAGATGAGAGATTCTTTATTCGGCACCAATTTTGCAGACAGCCCCAAGACCTACTCCTACCCCCAACTGTTACAGTTTGCCTTGACTATTGACTCTAGGTTCACATTTCTGGGTCATAGGCATTTTTTCCCACACATAAATTTCACAGTCAGAACCTAGAGTAATACATATTCCTCTTTACTTACCCAGGAAAATTTAGTCTCACACGGTTCATTCTAATATAGGGTAATCTAATGCTAGTCATAACTGTGGGTCTCAAAATTTATATATTTCCTTATAGTGGTTTTTATTTATTTATTTTAAATTAAATTATTTTTAGTCTTCACCCATTTGTTGCATGCCTTGCCCCCACCTCTGGCTCTCTGGCTAGTTAGCAATCTGAACTTTGGTTTGTTTTTTTCTTTAGATACTGCATATAAGAAAGGTCATGCAGTATTTATCATCTTCTTACTGGTTTATTTCACTAAGCATAATGATCTCAAGGTTTATCCATGAAGTTGCAAATAGCAAGATTTTATTTTTTTATGGTTAAATGATATTACATAATATAGAGTATAATTATATATACCATTATTTATCCATTTATTATTAATGGACATTTAGGTTGTTTTCATATCTTGGTTATTGTAAATAATACTGCAGTGAACATGGGGTGCATTTTTTTTTCAAATTGGTGTTATTGTTTTCTTCAGATAAATACCCAGAAGTGGAATTGCTGGAACATCTGTACAGTTTTTCATAGCGGCTGTGCAAATTTGCAAACCCACCAACAGTGCACAAAGATTCCCTTTTCTCTACATTCTTGCCAACAATTGTTATTTCTCCTTTTTGATTACTAGTTATTCTAACAGGTGTGAAGCAATGTCTCACTGAAGTTTTAATTTGTATTTCCCCACCAATTAATAATATTGAATTTCTTTTTATATTCTTGTTGGCCATCTGTATGTCTTCTTTGGAAAATGTTGATTCAGATCTTCTGCCCATTTTGAATTGGATTGTTTGTTTTTTTGCTGTTAAGTTGTAAGGGTTCTTTGTTATTTTAGATATTAACCTCTTTTCAGATATATAATTTGCAAATATTTTCTCCTATTAAGTAGGCTATCCTTTCATTTTATTGATGGTTTTCTTTGCTGTGCAGAAGCTTTTCAGTTTCATGTAGTCCCACTTGTTTGTTTTTGCTTTCGTTGACTTTGTTTTTGGATTCAGAGTTAGAAAATCATTGCCAAGACCTATGTCAGGAGCTTAATAACTATGTTTTCTTGTAGGAGTTTTATGATTTCAGGTCTTACATTTAAATCTTTAATCTCTTTTTAGTTTTTGTGTATGATGTAAAGTAGTGGTCCAGTTTCACACTTTTGCATGTGGCTGTCTAGTTTTCCCAACAATTACTGAAGAAACTATCTTTTACCCTGTGTGTATTCTTGTGTGTGTGTGTGTGTGTGTGTGTGTGTGTGTGTGTGTGTGTGAGAGAGAGAGAGAGAGAGAGAGAGAGAGATAAATTAATTGACCATAAATGCATGGGTTTATTCTTGGGCATTCTGTTCTGTTCCATGGATCTGTGTGTCTGTCTTTATGTCACTACCACACTGTTTTTATTACTATAGCTTTGTAATATAGGTTGAAATCAGGGGGTATAATGCCTCCAGCTTTGTTCTTTCTCAAGGTTGCTTTGGCTGTTCAGGCTCCTTTGTGGTTCCATACAAGTTTTAGAATTGCGTATTCAATTTTTGTGAAAAGTGCCATTGGAATTTTGATAGGGATTGCCTTGAATCTGTAGATTGCTTTGGGTAACATGGATATTTTTACAATTTTAATTCTTCCCATCCATGAGTGTAAAATATATTTCTATTCATTTGTATCTTCCTCAATTTCTTTTTTTTAATAGACTTTTTTATTTTTTTTATTTTTCAATTTCAGTTGACATTCAATATTATGTTAGTTTCAGGTATACAGCTTAGTGGTAAGATATTTATATAATTTTTCAATTTCTTAATGTTTTATAGTTTTGAGTATACAGGACTTTCACCTTCTTGGTTAAATTTATTTCTCAGAATTTTGTTCTTTTTGATTTAATTGTAAATGGGCCTGTTATCTTAATTTTTGTTTCTGATAGTTTACTTTTAGTATATAAAAATGCAACAGATTTTTGTATATTAATTTTGTTTATTGATTTTTAATTAGTTCTAGCAGTTTTTTTTTGTTGTTGTTGAAATCATTATTGCTATGAACTTCCCTCTTTTGAACCACTTTTGCTTCATCCCCCAAATTTGGTATGTTATATTTCCATTCTCATTTGTCTCAAAGTATTTCTTTTATTTCTCTTGTGATTTATTTCTTGACTCATTGGTTATTGAGTAGCACATTGTTTAATCTTTCTATATCTGTGAATATTCCAGTTTTCTGAGTGTAATTGATTTCTAGTTTAATATATTATGGTGGTTCCCACTTAATATTACCTTATCTTTCTTATGTTGATGATAATGTGGTACCTTAAAAAATTCCTGCCTCCTTTACAGGAGCAGGAGAACAAGTGCTTACTTAAGTGCAGGACACAAGGCAGTAAGTGCTCTTCATTAATGCCACAGATATTACAGTTCTTTTGATACACTTCACTCTGAGGTGTGGTTCAGAGTGGACTTACATTAAGAGAATATGCATATTGGGGCTCTGGGAGGTTTTATCACAAAGCGCCCATCGTACAGGCTTATGATTATTGACCGACCCTCATGATGAGCTAAAGAATAGGTTGAGGGGATGAAATTCCCACATGCCCTCCAAAATAGGTGCCTGTCCTGTGTAGAAATTAAAAGATAAATAATAAAATAATGGATTACTTTTTTCTTCTCAGCCACTTTTTTACCATCGTGAAAATACATATTGTCTACTTCTTAGAACTTAGTTTCTCAAAGTCAGCTGCACTTAATCAATGATGAATAATTAGAAAAAAGATTTTTCTAATAACAAGATATTTTATTCAGAATCTCTTCCCATTTTTCACACACAAACCCACCTCCAGTTGCTCAAAAACATAGCAATTCCCTCTTCTGAGAGAATATTATAGTACTTTAAATTTTCCTGAGTCTCTTTGTGTCTTTTTACTCCCAATTATTACATTTGAAGTTCAGAAAGTTATATTAGCAGTGTATTAATATATTTGTTTTGGTAACAAGCCGTTCTTATTATTGACACAAATGGTGCTCTAAACCCTGCAGCGTGAGCTCCTTGATGTTGTGGATAATAATGAATCAGCAGTGATCGTTGCCCCAACATCCTCAGGCAAAACCTATGCTTCCTACTATTGCATGGAGAAAGTGCTGAAGGAGAGCAACGAAGGGGTGGTTGTATATGTTGCACCAACGAAGGTAGTGCTCAAGTGATTTTAATTTTCTCTTTCATTCTTGAACCTCCTTTTTAAAAATAATGCATGCAGTCATGTGGTGATTCTATTTAACTTCTTTAAAAATTATGTACTTTCCAGTTTTATTGAGATATAATTGACACATAACATTTTATTATTTAAGGTGTCCGACATGATGACTCGATATATGTATATGCTGTGAAATGATCACCACAATAAGTTTCATTAACATCCATTACCTCAAATAGTTACATTTTTTCTTGTGATGAGAATGTTTAAGATCTACTGTCTTAGTAACTTTCAGATATTCAAGACAATGTTGTTCATTATAGTCCCCATGCTGTATATTATATTCCTAGAACTTATTTATCTTTTATCTGGAAATTTGTCCCTTTTGGCCTCCTCCCCTAGCCCCTGCCTCTGGCAACCACCAATCCAGTAGTTTCCAGTAGTTTTAATTTATTTTGTAGTCTGCATTTTCTCTTTAGTTCCAGAGGCCAAAATGATACTTTCCTTAGAACCATTGGAAGGAAAAGTCTGGTCTTGTGATCTTGTCATTCAACATTATGAATTGACAGAAGTACCCACACCTCCCTGGGCAATGTTGAGTCACTTAAGAACCAAATATTGCCTCTGCAGAGTTTATGGGATGTATCTAATCTGCTGTTGGGCCTTAGTGACTGCTCTATTTATCAAGCAAGGTTGCTCAGCCATATGTCTAGAACAGCATAATGTTGAACTTAAAAACAAGATATGATTTTTGTCCTTTAGGTGAAAGTTTGATTTTCAGGAAATATCAGTTTGTGTATCCTCATTCATAGCCCTTTGTTTTCAATGTGATTGCAATTAAGAAAGGCAAATTTAGTTGGGATAACTGTAATTCAGTAGATTAATATGAATTCAGACTCCATTTTATTTTCTAAAATGTGTAGTGTTGAGTGACTTGCAGTCAGCTTCAGAACCAGATTGATTGGTATGATTAGTTAAAATTAGCCCTTTATTTTTATTTGTTTGTTTGTTTTTCATGCTTTTAAATGCAGTAAGTGCTCATTGTTGGGAATTAATATATCAAGAAAATATATCAAGAAAAATTAATCTTACTAGAAGTGAAATTGGCAAGTCAATACATATTGCCAAATGACCTCTAAAAGTTTGAATCCATTTTTATTTACACTAGCAGTATATGACAATGTACATTCTCTCATCTTTTCCCATGTTCCTATATCATTTTAAAAATTTTTGCCATATTGATAAGTGAAAACTTTTACTCCATCTAAATATAAATTTTCATTACTTATAGAGATTTGGGCATCTTTACCTATGATTTTTGGGCATTGATATTTATTCACAAACCACCTGTGGATGCATTTGCCTGTTTTTTTTTTTCCTATGTGGAAGGGAATGTCTTTTTATTAATTTATCAGAACTTTGTACAATTAATATACTACTCTCTTTTTAAATTATAATGAATATTCTTTTATTTGTAATTTTGTCTTTTTACTATGTTGTAGTCATATTAATGATCATATTTTGTTAATATCTTTGTATAGTAAGATCTATCAATATTTTCATTTAGCATTTCCATGTGTGCTCAAACATATAAAAATATATGAAAATGTTCGTTTCCTAGTATCTTTATGCTTATGTTTTAAAATTTAAATTTTATTTTGTGTGGAGTTTTTTTCCACATGAAGTGTGAAATAGATGTTTATAAGTTTTCACACTCTTAGGCTACATACTTGTTCCAGAGCATTGCTCTACCTATTTATGTTATATTCAAACTTAAGATTTCTGGGGGAAGTCCTCAAACATAAGAACCACAAATCTCCCTCGACTACCACTTACTTGACTTTTCTTCTATAGCAGATTCACAGTAACTGGTAATTCGAATATCAGTTTTTTGTTTTTGTTTTTTTTTTTCCTGATGTGTGGGCGACATTTCCTGTATTTTTTTTTCCTTCTAATGAAGCCATTTTTTTTTCCATTTTACTTTAGGGTGAGGTCTATCAATGAGGTTCAAGCATCTCAGCATATTAGTGCATTTAGAGTAGACGAGTATTGGAAGGGATATTAAGCTTTCAGCACTCGTAGCAGGATGTATTTTCATAGTTCTGTTGTTCTGAGGCCTTGACTGTACTTTATTATGTGATAAACAAATCTCTTCTATTGTCAATCAGGCCCTCGTTAATCAAGTGGCAGCAACTGTTTACAACCGTTATTCCAAAAATATGCCACATGGTGAATCTCTGTGTGGTGTTTTTACAAGGGATTATCGTCATGAAGCCCTAAACAGTCAGGTAAAATCTATTAATTAATGCATTTGTGATCATATTGTATAATAACACTTATTTGTCTTTTTCACTAGAAATTTGACATCTTCACAGGCCTTATGGAAATAATTTTCTTGAATTTACAAAAGATGAAATGGCTTTTGAGAAAATTTGATATTGTTACATTCCAAAGAGTGAGAAGTAGAACTCACCTTTTAAAAAGGAGACTTATATTTTGATTTCCGATTTCAGTTATATAGTTCATTGTATCATCTTGGTTTACAACTTGATGTAAAATGATCTGAAGAAACCAATGTTATAAATATATTAACAAACACCAAATCCAAATCCAAATTACTTTTCCTTGATAAGTAGAATTCTCTTACTTTTCTTGATGAGTCAGATACTCAAGATAATTTAAAAAATATATTATGGGTAGAAAACTGGGTGTTAAGTAGATCACAGACAGTTCTCCTCCTATTAAACTCATAAAGAAACCAGTAAGACTAAACAAAAAGTGAAAATGTGATTGTAGAACATCGTACGGTAGACATGGAGATGTGCTTCCCAGATCATGTTTCAAGGAAGGACTTGCTGCCCAGATATGGGAGTATGGTCGAGACAAATGCCGGCTGTTAGTTCCCCTAGTTCTGGCTCCATTGTCTGTACCATGTGACTGAGCTAGGCAGGGTTCCAAACACTGGGCTATTCCAGCTTCATGTGGAATTGCTCTGATAGCCAATATTCATTCCAGAATTTTGAACCAGGTTGGCCACATCTTCATCAGGACTGTTTTGAAGTTTAGCTTCAACCTCTGCCCTATCCGGCTTCCCTTTACTTCCATAGTTGATTCTTCATAAACATTTTTCATTCTAAACTGTATCTCAGAGTCAGATTTTGAAGAAATAAACCCATGGCAACGAGTTTTTTCTATGTTTATTACCTTGAGTGCTCATAAATAAGAATTTAAATTTCCAATATGATATTTTACCATTTTGACCTATAAAATTACAATTTCATATGGTTCCAGCTAATATATCACAATTTTAATGAAATATTCTCAGAAGAAATATATCCTATTTATCAGCCGGTATATTCAGAAGTTATAAATCTATCTTTTATATTCTCATGTCTGTATGTAGTAAGTATTCAAAAATTCTGTTTATACAATATTATTATTTTTAGGTGCTTATTACAGTGCCTGCCTGCCTTGAAATTCTGCTGTTAGCTCCTCATCGCCAAGCATGGGTGAAAAGGATCAGATATGTTATATTTGATGAGGTAAGTTTGGTAGTATTTTTCTAGGTTGGTTTCCTAGCAATCACAAATGCTATCTATAATGAAGAATTGTGGTGCCTCAGGGCATTTGCTGTTTTTTATGGGGTTCACATTGGGTAGATACTTCCTTCTGAATGGTTTTCGCAGTGAATCATAATTAGCCTTTTGGATCTGTTTTCCTGTTGTGACCTAATAGGGCATATCAGTGTATGCTGCAGAGCTCTCTGTATGGGAGAGGAACCTGTCATTTGATGTTGCTGTTTTAGAGGAACAGAAAAAACCACTATGGCATAAGTTTTTCTGGACAGATGTCCAAATCCATTCTGTGACCCCTAAAGCAAAGAATTTTAGGCGCTAGTGATGATGTTACTTATGTAAGTTATTTTATCAGTCATGGTCCCAACTGCAAACAAGTGGCACACTCGAAATACAATTCAAGAAGTTTTCTTGAAGGTGTGAGTGAAACCATAAAGGTTTGTGCAGTAATTCAGAGCTATTAGCTTACCTCTAGGCTTAAAGGGACAAAGTAAAGAAGCAGTTGCTGAAACTTGAAAGGAGATTCTGATTGATTTGGCCACATTTTGGAGAAGCAGTTACTTTAGCTGATGGACATAGCTGGCTCAAAGTAACCATATCCTATTGGAAGGGAGACGATAAGATAAAGACCTCATTCTCATTATGTTCTCTTGGCCAAATACAATGAACCAGAGAGCACTGGAGCCTTTTTGAAGTAGTTTGTGTAGGTTGGTTTCCCTTGGCTGAGAGAGCAGAGTAAAAAACAATGGAGAGTTATAGGGTCAAATAGGAAAATATTTAGAAAATTTTTATAGCAGCATTATTAGGAGCATTTATTCAAAGAAACTTAAAACATTTTAAAAGGATATATATATGTATATCTATAAGTGTATATATATTCATATATATATATGTATATATATATGTATGTATGTATATAGTTTTTTGGTTTGTTTGTTTCTTTCAAAGAGTTGTCAATTTAAAAGAGAAAAGATGATGTCTATATTTCACTTAACTTTTCCTGTTGTAAACTTGGAGCTACCAAACAGGTTGTGCTTTTGATTTGTTCAATACTGATTTTGGGGTAATCTATATATATTTCATCTTGAGGGTCTTGAATATTCCTTTTCAGAAAATAAATTCAACAACTTTGTCTTTGCAATCTAGGACCTTGAATTACACTGTAACCTCAAAACTCTGAAATGATATGTCATTTTTATATAAGGGTAAAGCTGAAAGGTTTTGAAGGCTAATATTTTTCTGGTTGGGTCAGGGGAAAGTGCTACCTAGTACAAAGCATAAAGTTAATATTCAACAGTGTGGTATATTATCGACCAGGGCAAATTCAAAAGGGTAATGACAAATTTTAAATTATCTGGTTCTGATAGTAAATCCTTTCCAGTTGATCGCCAAGTGTCCTAATTTAATTTGTTTAAAGAAGACCGCATTTGAGAATCTTCCATGAATCTCTTTCAGTTTACTTTATTTGGTCAAAAGGCATTCACTTATTTATTCAGCAAGTATTTAAGGAGTTCAGTGCTGGAAATGCCCAGGTCTAAGATCACAGAGTAATAGAAAAAAGGGAGTTAATTAAGCACATTAATGACTGTGCAAGCCCACATTGGTACATGTTGTGAAGAGAAAGAGTAGGCTGTCATAACTGTGATAATGGCAGGGAGATGGTAGGAGGACAGCTGTCTGGAATGAGCCATCAGAAAAGTCATTCTAATCGAGTGACGTTAAGCCATAATTCCGTACAGGTGGAAAAGAGAGGGTAAGAGAATCTTAAGCAGAGGGAACTATATATGTGAAATCTCTAAATAGTAAAGTTTTATTCAAGGAGTAAAGAAAAGGCCAGTATGTCTGGGACAAAGTGAGAGCAAGATGGGAAAGAGTGACCTGAGATGAAGCTAGAGAGGTTAGCAGGGGCCAAATTATGACAGGCATTTCACACCCTGTTAGGAAGATTATATTTTGTTCCATGTTTAATGTCAAGATATTGAATACATTTACTTAGGGACATGGCCTAATCTAATTTGTCTTTCAGACATATCATTTTGGCTATGATATGAAGAATGTATGGAGAAGGAGGGGAAGCTAGGAGAAAAGTCAGGATATTGTGGTAGTGCAGATGAGATGTGGTGATGACTTGGTTGGCAGTAGACATGGAGGGAAATGCAAGATTACAAAGCAATTTTTGTAAGTAAGATAAAGAGAAACTATTGAGAGATTGGTTATAGGAATTAGGGGAAACTTGTGTATGAAGAATTTCTATTGTCTGAGTTTGTCATGATTTATAATATATTTAGCATGGTGGATTAAACTATGTATGATAGTTTAGGTGTCCATGTCTTATTTTCATGTGCTATTTTAAAAGTAACTTTAAGAAAGAAATTTTTGTCTTTAATAGGTCCATTGTCTTGGTGGAGAAATTGGAGCGGAAATTTGGGAGCATCTCCTTGTCATGATCCGATGTCCCTTTCTGGCTCTTTCTGCTACAATAAGCAACCCTGAACATCTTACTGAGTAGGCATTAGCTTTCAGTTTGGATAGAATGGTTATCTGTTTTGATCATTCATATGTCATACATTATATATGAATTCTGAAGAGTTTTATAAATTTCTAGTGAATTTGTTAATTTATCTGCGTATATTCAAGGAACAGAGTCTCCCTCGCACCTCCTGTCAGGTGCTGAGCAAGGTTACACTCTAAAAAGAAAAAGTAAGGACTCTCTCAGCCAGAACCTCAGCTGAGTAGGAAATTTCCCACACATCTCAAAATACTTCATCAGAGTGTTTGTTTTATGTTCCTTTTTCTCTGTCCTTTACCAAGAAATAAAAATAAAATAGAATAATGACACATTGTCCCAAGGGCCTTGAGATTTCTTATATTGTCCCACTTCGTAGATATTTAGAAAAATAACAAAGCCTTATTCATTGAAAGCCTCATATCATGTCATTGGGCCAGATTTTTGCCCACTAATAATAATAATTATATCAAAGACTCCTATGTGCCAGGTATTGTTCTATGTGCTTTGCATATTTTAATTTAAATGCCCAACAATGCTTATGATTTACTATTTTCATTACTACTATTATTATTTCCATTTTAAAATGTAGAAAATGAAGCCTAAAGAGATTAAGTGATTTAACAAGAGACACAACTAGTAGTGAGGAGATTGGGAGTCAATCTCAGGTCGTCAGTTTCCAGGGTCTGCTCCTTTAATTACAGTTTTTAGGGCACATGGCATTTTCTTTATTTAAAATATTTTATGTCACAGGAAATGTTTCCATGTTTGCCTAAATAATATGTATATTTATTTTTTAAGGTGGCTACAATCAGTAAAGCGGTACTGGAAACAAACAGACAGTATAATAGAAAAAAATATTGCAGCTAAAAGAAATGATGGCTATCATGCCAATTTTCACAAAGACTACTTGCAAATGAAGCAATCATATAAAGTTAGACTTGGTATGTTTGATATAGTCATAAGGAGTTTTATCCTATACTTTAAAATTAATCTAGTCATTGCATGTTCATTCATTTGCAAATTCTTCCTCTTCATTTTTAGTGCTCTATGGAGAGAGATACAATGATTTAGAGAAGCACATATGTTCAGTAAAACACGATGAGATTTGTTTTGATCATTTTCACCCATGTGCTGCACTGACGACAGATCACGTGAGTAATATTTCAGCCGTATCTGTTCTGAGTAATATAAATTATTTGTATATATCACAATTCAAAAGCTGCATAGTTGATACTTATCAGAATTAAAGTATAGATATTGTATAATAGATATTTAAACTTAGTTTTCAAAGTAATAAGAGTAACTATAATTTTCATTGGTTCCTCCATGGTGTTTGGATCCACGAAGCTTAAAAATGATTGAAAATTTTAACCTGAAGTTTTTTGGTTAATTTTATTTATTCTTAGACATTATCTTTGCCCATTTTCTTTCTTCTCAGAGCCCATGCCTATCTGTCTACTTTTCTGAAACTAACTTTTCGTGAAGACACAATTATATATAGACAACACTTAGTAACTGTGATAATCTGGTCACAATGAATTAGGTTAAGCAAGAAAACACTTTTCTTAACATACCAATCAAAACTTGATATTTTGATAGTGAAGCAATAAAATGGAGGTCTTCAGAGGACCTCATTTGGGATACTGAGGTTTGAGTGGAGGAAGATTTCTTAATTTTTCTTGTGTATTTTTCTTCATTTATCATCTTATTCCCAAGAATAGCCCATTCTCAGTCTGGTTGCCTCTCAATGTGATAATTAGTCAATAGTTTGTCTTCCTTACAAGATTTGACAAGTTAAATATAGTCTAAATTTTGTTGTCATATAAGTCTTCTTTTTTATTGTTTATTGGGTTGGCTTTGGTTAATAAAATTATATAGGTTTCAAGTGTACGTTTCTACAATACATCATCTTGCATTGTGTGTTCACCACCCAAAGTCAAATCTCTTTCTATCACCATATACTTGACCCCCCTTTACTCATATCTACCTCCCCTTCCCCTCTGGTAACCACTAAACTATTGTCTGTGTCTATAAGTTTTTGTCTCTTTGTCTTGTTCATTTGTTGCTTTCAGTTTTATATCCCACACATGACTGAAATCATACGGTTCTCAACTTTTTTCATCTGAATTATCTGACAGTTATTAAGGCACATAAACTTTATTTAAAATATTTGCGGTCACAGAAAGTAGTTCCACCTTCTGTCTAAATAATGTGTCTAGGCTCACAAAGCTAATTTAGATAAATAATTAATAAAGATAATTCTGATTTTGACAAGTCTTCAGTGGCTTTCCTTTGCAGATGGCTAAATGCACAATTCCAAGCTTGGCTTCCAAGGTCTTTTATAACCTGACCCCAAAGTCCTTTCTATTCATTCATTTGACATATCTTACCTGGATGCCCTCATGATTTATATTGTTCCTAGAATATTTCCCCCCAGATGCCAAATGTCAGTTGTCCTGATCCTGGTTATCTTTTATGACTCTTCCAATGTGAAACCTCTTCAGAATCCACCTGTACATTTTTAGCCAGATATAATTTCTCTGTAGTACCTTATTTGTATTTCTTAAATGACAGAAATCATGGCCAGCTTGCTACTAACTTATTCACATGTGTGTCTTCTTTATTGTACTAGATTTAACCCCTTGGAGACAAATTATGTGTCCTTACAGTTCCTAACAAACTGCCTACGTATATAAAAGGTGCCTAATAAATGTCTGTTAAATAAAGATAGCCAGACTAAGTTTGCACTTACTTTGTATCCTAAGAGTTTTACATAAACTCTTTGAATGATCACAACAATTTCAGGATTAATGCCTTATTAATATTCCCAATTTACAAAGGAAGGTGAAGCATTGAGAACTTGAGTAACTGTTGCACCATTAAATAAGTTGTAAGGCCCGGGTGCTATCTCAGATTGACTCCACTATTCTGAATGGTCTGTTGAAGAAATATCTGAATGAGAGAATCAGTGAGAATCATTTTATAGGTTTTGGGCTAGATGCAATGGCTTCTAAAAACAATTGAATGAATCCTAATGATGGTGATTTTCTAATTGGATTTTAGTAGAGAAGTTCCTCTTTTGTGAGGCAATGGCGCAATCCAAAATCTAAAGAAAACTAAAATATGGACAAAATTCTAGTGACCTAAGTCACACTCTAAAATTAGAATATAGATGACAATCCACACATAAATAGTTGAAGACCCTTTCTCTTTCTCCCCTCCGTCTTTCTCTTTTCTCCATCATTATCTGGCATTTTAAAAACAACACAGTATTTTAAAAAATTATTTATTTTGTATGGGATGGTTCAAGACTGGTTATCTTTAAGTAGCACCAAGCACAATGATTTGGAATACTTGGCGAGATTAACATTTTGGTCTCAGTGCCTTTCCTCTATTTTCAGTAGCTATTAATGGAACAACTGGAAAGCAGTGGAACTGCTACTATGTGCTCTGATCCTACATGACTTCTGCAAAGGTCATGCTGTTGTATTAATCTTCTGAAGACTTTTGGATTTTTACAATAGGAGTACAGGATGAACAAACACAAAGGATTGGACATTATCGCTTGTGTTTTGACAGCTGTGTGTGTAGCATGTGTTTATATAGGAGGCTTTCTAAAGTACAGTGATATAAAGCAAGTACATCTTTTCCAGATCAGTAAATAATCATTGTATAAAATACTTCAGATTAAGATGAAAGAACTGAGTTGCAAGAAAAAGCATAGTAAATTGTGGCAACATAAAGAGAAGGACCACCCGCCTTGGTTGTTTGTTTTTCAACTGTGTTGTGTTTGGAATGGCTTTTTTAGCCCCAAATTTCCAAACATGAGTTTTGTAACTTATTAACAGCGATTTACTAAAACGAGTATCCTATTTTCAAATCATTTTGAGCAAATCTGCATACTCTGGTCCCTGGTTTGAGATTTAACATTTCTAATGGGAAACCTTGAAAAAGCCTATTTATCAGAACACCTATGAAAACACACACACCCTTTTCTTTTGAAGAATACCTATCAACATCTCAGAGATTAGGTTTCACGGGCAATTGATTCATAGCAGTAGTGGTTGAAACCAGTAGAAAATACTGCCATGTAAACTTTTTGAAAATGCAAATGTTTTATTTATGCTTTAAAATGTTTGTGGAAATATTAATGGCACACATATCCAGAAAGCTTAAAGAGGAACCAAATCAGTCACCTGGGGGAGAAGTTTCCATGGGTGACTTGAAAGTGATCAGAGAGTCTTTGTCTTAAAGTTGACCCAACTCTGATCTTACAAGTTAAGCAAGTAAAATTTGCCCCCTTATCCTGGCTTGGTACTCAAAGGCAAAGAATCGTATTCGGAAGTAAAACAATTTCAGTTTCAGCTGCTGGTTGGATGTCTTTTTTCCTGTCCAAACTGAGTCCACAAAATTTTAGCTTCCCTGTACTCAGATTTGAATGTAGAGGCAGTTCATAAAGAATTAGCCCAATTCAAAGGTCTTAGGAAATAATACAAAACCTTCTGGGGGCTTTTTTTTTATTTTAGTAAATCAGGGACACTCTTGGTTAGTATTTTGTTTGCATTTAGCACTTATTAGCCTTTGAACATTTTAGTTAAGGTCTGTCTTCATTGTCTTTGGATTCATGATAGTGTCTATGAAGCAAAGGATAGAAAATAGAAAAAAATAAAAAAAATTAAAAATTTTAAATTTATTTTAAATGTAGATTGAAAGATATGGATTCCCTTCTGATCTTATCCTTTCACCTCGAGAAACTGTCCAGCTTTATGACACCATGTTTGAATTCTGGGAAAGTTGGCCCAGGGCCCAGGTAAATAATAATTTTGCAGTTAATTCAAATTAGTTCTATTATAGTGGTTGGTACCACTGCTGTTCAGAGAGACAAATTCTCACCCTTTCTAATCACTTTCATCTGTTTTTTTAAATTGTTGAAGGACTCTTTTCAAAATACAATTGCTCCTTTTCAGACATTATTCTTTCTAATATTTCAGCTTTAGTTTAATGGGATGGAATGTCACTGAATTCCTGAAAATATTTCTTCTTTCAATTTCTGAGATACTGTAATACTTTAGTCTCCTCTTACATCTAAATGGAGGATCTAAATTCCTCCATTTTCTTGCATTGTACTCCCTTCTTTCTCTATGTCCTAATTGCTGTCTGTTTTCATCTGTTAGGCTTTGCCTTGCATTCTTTCCTTTGAAGACACCATCTACCTTAATATGTTTATGTACTAGAAACTGTGGGAGATAAAAAAAAGTTCAACATTATTCTCAAGAAGTTTGTAACCCTGTTAATGAAATGCATAATTGAGAAATATCTTTGGATTTTCTTGCATAGTTTTATTTATTTTTGTGTTATTTCTTTTCAAGGAGTTGTGTCCAGAAAAATTCCTTCATTTTAAGAATAAAATAGTCATTAAAAAGTTGGATGCTAGAAAGTATGAAGAGAGCTTGAAGGCAGAATTAACAAATTGGATTAAAAATGGCAATGCAGAAGAGGTAATTTTTACATGTCTTTGGTGAAGCCTGCTGTTTTCATTGTTTTCTTGAGATACATTATTCAGTCATAACTATGGTTTTTTTTGAAATCTTTCATTTTCATTTTAGAATTTCAGGCTGAACATGAACTCTAGTGATTCTGAGATAGAATAAAATGAGAGAAAGGAGATTACTCTTTGTCACATTCTCAGTGCTTCCTAAAACATGTGCCAGAAGCTACTGGTTCCTGTTAGATATAACATAAGAATAGTGGTGTCACTACCCGGAGTTGGTGTCCTTGATGCTGTGACAGTATAGACATTGGAATCACAATAATAGTAATTTATTATTTTTTCTTGGATTTTTTTCCTTTTGTGATTTTTATTTCAATTTGTAGAAACTGTATATTAAATCCTTAACCTGGGGTCATATAAGTTATGCATATTGACTTTAAGTAAGTTGATGGTTTTTATATTTTCAAATTTGCTTTATTGCCACATGTTGAAGTTTCTGTTTTGGGAGTGGGGGCGTGACGTATATTAGACTTTTCTCATGGGATTTTTTTTCTATTATATTTTAACTGAAATAACCTCCACTCTATTCAGACATATAAAACAATTAACTTATATTTCCTTCTGCTTATTTTATCATTAAAAATCTTTAACATGTATTTGGCAATGATTTTTCTAAATGACATGGAGAAAAACTGATTTACCCCACCTCCTGCCATAGTGGAACTAGCATCATTTACTAAATAATCCTCTTCCTGACTGATTTGTGTTCCCTTAAAAATTGCATGTTAAACTACATATATGTATGTGTGTCTGTAATACTGTATCTTTTCTTTCTCTAGTGTATTAGTGTATTGATTTGTATATTTCTCTGATGGTTCTTTGTTGTTTTATAATATAAGTCATTATTATTCTTATCATATTATTTTAAAGAACCACAGAAACATAGAGCAAGCAACAATGAAAATATTTTAGCCAAAAGTAGTAATTCCTTTATTATACAGAACTTAAAACAAATCATTTTTTATTTATTGTTACAGGCCAATATGGTTCTGCGGAATCTTAGTCCAAATTCAGTTTTTGGTTCAGAAAACATGGACAAAATGTTTCCACTTCTCGTTGAAAAGCTAAGAAAAATGAAAAAGTTGCCAGCGCTATTTTTTTTGTAAGTCACTTAAATTAATTTGTTTTATTTGTAATTTGTATTTAAACTCATTCTTTTAAGTTGAAGAAATTTTTACTAACTTTACTGTTGTTAAGGTAGTATTCATTACTATTTTTGGTGCCCATTTGTTGTCAGAATGCATATTAAATATACCCCTTTCTAGTTTAATTCTTTTTTTCCTAGTTTAATTCTTAATAAAATATTTTTACTTATGCTGTTACAAATTACCTTCTTTATTTAGTTCTCTTCTCCATTTCTTGTTTTCTTTTTACTGTTGTGTTTTTTATCAAGGTCTTGTTAAATACCTAGGTTTGGTCAGTACCTAGGTTTAGTAAATACACAAGTTCTTTCCAAAACAAAGTAAATGTTTATGTACACAAGTATCCCATATAAAATGAAAGTATCCTTACAATATGCTAGAGTATTTATTGGTGGAGTATTTTGTTGTTTCTAATTTATAATTATGAGAACTATAGCTTACAGGCACTAATACTTTGCAAAATTTTATAATGCCATAGCATGAAATAGCTTAAAATTGAATGTAAGCCCAGTTTTTGATAAAGTATAAATTATACCAAAGTATAATTTATTAAATGAATAACACTATATATTCTAAATTAACCTTAATCACATATTTTGGAACCAGAATAGAATGTTTTATTTACTTTAGACAATTTCAAACTACTTTAAGCCACGAAAGCTTTATATAAGGCCACAAAATCTTGCTCAGGTGGCAAAGTTTAATGAAGTTTGTCTATGGCCATGCTACCCTGAACAAACCTGATCCTATCTGATGTCAGAAGCTAAGCAGGGTTGGGCCCGGTTAGTACTTGGATGGGAGGCCACCTAGAAAGACCAGGTGCTATAAGCTTTAAATATAAGAAGAAGAAAGTGTTCACACATAAGCAGGCATATAGTAATGAATCATCATTGGTGATGCATATTTAAAATGATGATAATTGAATGTATGTTGCATTTTGGGGATTGCAATAAAATTGCTTCTTTTATCTTTGTTGTTGAGGCAAGCAAAATACATTTCTGAGCTACAAGAAGTTATTACAACTTACCTGCTTTACTTTCAAGCATGGCTTCAGGTTTTAGTTAGAAACAAATATAATTCAGTACCTCTGGGATATTTCTGAAAGCCTAACTACAAAATAGAAACACTGAAATAACTGTATTCTTTATTCATATATATGTATACAAACTTAAGGTATTTAAAAGTAAAATATTGCCAAAAACATCACAGGTTTGGCTCCGCTTGAAGAGTTGAACATTTCCATGTCTTTATGGAATTTTGGGTTCTCTACAAACACACTGTTAAATCCTTGGTCTTATACAGTTCGATTTAGTCCTAAGTAGCCTTGGAATACCAACAAATCTGAGGCTTTGTCAGAGCTCCATCTGTATATAAAATTTTTTTTTATATTTTTGTGAAAATATAAAAAATAATAGCATACATGTCAACCTTCTCCAACCTGGTCTCTGGAAAAAAATGAGTGGAGCATGGCTAGTGTTTAGTGACAGTATCAGCGTGTGCTTAAGAGCACACACATAATGGTCAGGCCCAAGTTTGAGAGCCCCATGAGGATCAAATTTGTAAAAATGGACATTAAAAACTCAACAGATATGTCAGGGTGATAGCTGTAGATATAAATATAATTGCATTCTACTTACAATATTGTTTTCAAGGCAATTTTTTTTCATGTTTATAGATTCAAGTTAAGAGATGTAGAAAAGAATGCTCTAAATGTGAGTGCTTTCCTGAAGGAGAAGCAAGAGAGGGAAAGGCCTCCAAAAGCTGACAAAGAAGCTCATATCATGGCTAACAAACTTCAAAAAGTTAAAAAATCCATTGAGAGCCAAAAGGCTATGTAAGTATTTAACTAAACAAATTGGTGGTTAAAAGGTTAAAACACAATTTCCTGTAGGAAATACACATTGAGTGTGCTACAAAGAAGTTCTAGTTATGCCTGTGCTTGTTTACTGATAGATGCAAATTGAGTAAATTTGAGTGAGAGAATAGGATCATAGAAAGTGACCATAATAACATTTATGTGTTCCTTAGATGCATAGATTGGTCTCATTTAGGACTTGGGAGAGGCAGGACCACAGCCTGTGAGCATTGGTAGACCTGATGTAATTATTTCTCAAAATAAGTACATCTTGGATGCCTCGTAACTCTTACTCTCAGTCAGCCCTCAGAAGGCTTAAAGAAAGTCAACCCATATTGTCTTGGGTCACAACATAGCGGTGTCACTGACATGCCATCATAATCACATAAATGACATAGAATGAGCTTGAGAGTGGATTGAAATGCCATTATGTTTGGTAGAATTTTGCTCTTTTGTGTCCTCTTCCTCATTCTGTGACTAATTCTGCCAACTTTAGGTCAGAATGTTTATTTTCTTTGTTTTCTTCTCCATCTTTAGTTGCTGCCTGATTTAGACACTCATTATGTCTTCCTTGAGGAGGTCTTTTTTTTTTCCTGGACCCCAGAACCTTAGGTTCACTATTCTTCAGTCTAACTAACATGATTTTGTTAATGTTCAAACTGATTGAATTATCTAACACTCAGTAGTCTTCCTTGGTTAGGTGATTAAATCTAAACGTCTCGACTTTTGTTGGTATAATAACATGTTTTGGACTTGCCCTACTTTTTTTTGGTTTTGCTTGTTACCACTAACCTCTAACAATACTCAGCATTTATGATTCTCCTTACATGGCTTGTTCATCTGCCTCTATGCTTTTTTCATGTTATGACCCATCTGCCTTGAGGGCCTACTTTCTGCTTGTCCTCAAAGCTTACTATACTTATAATTTTCTATCTCTTCTCTGGGTCTTGCCCTAATTCCCACAGGTAAACTTAGTACCCTTTCTCTTGTGCTCTAGCTATACTCTCAATATTTAATAGATCAATTATTATGATGTATTGCTGTTGTTTTTACATATTTTTCTTTTTCTTAAATTATTGGCTTTTTTACAACAACGACCATGTATTTTCTTCTTTTTATCCCAAGTGCTTAGCACATTGGTAGGCAGGTAACAGTTATTTCATAAGTATTTCTGAATGAATGGTAGATACTTCCCTCAAAGCTGCTTCTAGAGCTTCTCTGATTCAGATTTCTCAAATAATTCTAGAGCACGCATGAATTTGCTGCTGACTCTTCTTATCCTTTTTCTGCCTATTGTGCTGTTTCCCTGGGAACAATGGAAAGTGAAAGCCAGACCACATTGGAGGTGGAAGACTTCTCAGTAACTGATCTGATTAGATTACTTTTCTTCAGGACACTAGGAGCCACCATTTCAACTTGAATTAATGACCAACAATTCAAGCTATAAAAATATAAAGAATGTTTTAATACCTTGTTCAGCCCCATCACTACACTGAGGATGCAAGGGGGCCTTGTGCTTTGGAGAACAGCACTCTGGCTCTCCTCCATCTGTATCTATTCTCACACACTTGTGAGTTAGTAGAGCTTAGCAAGTATGCTCACTCTCATCCTTTTAAATACCAAGTTATTATGGAGCTATATTTGTCAAGGTAGAAGGATGGGATGTAATAGTTTATGGCTTGTAACCTTGATTTAAAAGACATAAATAGTTAGCCAACAGATGTGCTCCTCCTCTATTAGTACTTTGTTCCATGCTCCACAAATGTTAGGACTAGGCTTTTCTGTAGCTGGAATCTCTCCTGAAGTAAGGGTAATGTTATTTGGAGGTGAGAATACTTGATGATGAGATACAAGTAAGCTCGTCTTCTCATATTTGGACTTGTCTTATGTGCACACTTAAGAGACAAACTGAAAAATCTAAACTAAGAAAGAATAAGTCCTCTGGGTATCTGTAAAAGGCTATTACACTGAGGAGTGATAAATAATACAGTTTGCTAACACAGAGTCTAAACCAGGTTTTATGGAAAGGTGTGTTAGGTAAGATTCCTTATTTGCACCTGCTGAGAGGGAGATACCTGTGTAAGTGATTTATTGAAGGGATGTGCTCATGTGGGACTCTAAAAAAGGAAGGGAAGCAAAAGAGGGAAGGTGAAGATTAGCAAGGATGTGGGTGTTGCTATAATAATGCCTGTGCCTGGTCTAATAGAGAGCTGGAGACACCACAGAATTATCCCAATTTGGTCAAGATGGCTGATTTTTGTACCTTCTATCATTCAGTTACTGGCTATGGGCCACCTCCCCATTCCCAAAAGAGGTTGTAATCTCCCAGGCATTTCCAGGGGGCTCTTGTCGATTGAAGGCAATTCTCTTGGGAATGCTGTGGCCAAGAATGCTTAGCAACCAAACTCAGAGCAGCTGTAGGACCAGCTTCAAGGAGAAAAGGAGAATGGCCTGCAAAGAGGACGGCTACCTTACCTACTAGCCTAGTTTTACAAAGAATGAGAAAGAGAAAATGATCATCACTTTAGCAAATGACACCACTTCAGCAAAGAGAAACAAGGACATCTGGGAGAACTGGATTTGGCAAGAAGGTTTCTTATAGCAAGAACGGAAGGAAACATTTAGAGAAAATATGAATGCATAAGAGATTTTTTGGTAGGAACAACATATTTCAGTGGCCAATGAGGCAGTGCATCAGAGGAAGAAGACTGAATCAGGATAGTACAGATATGCCTGGTAATGAAGAGAATTTGGGAAGCTTGAGTTTCCTTTAGTCGTCAAATTTGACTATTCATTACTTAAAATTTATTTTTATGCACAGAAATGAAAAAAGCCAGAAGAAGCCCAGAAAAATGGATCAAAGCCTAATTCGTGAAGCTGAATATAATAATTTACTCAAGATTCTAGAGAAAAACCTGGCAATCTCTCAGGAGTACACGTATGCTGATCAAAAAGCAGTGGACACTGAGGTCAGCACTTCCAATGAAACAGTCCTCCAGGAAATTATTTCACTCATCATACATCACTTTTCAGTGATAGTGTTGAATGTAATAACTAAATAACTAAATAACCCGTATCATAGACATCTCTATGTATGATCTCCCGGCTACACATGACTTGAGGGTGCTACAGAGCGTGTCTGAAAAGGACAGGATTAGCATTTATGATTATTTCCTGCTTATTTACAATTAACTCCTGAGAGTCCCTGCCCTTTCTTTATTTGTTTCTGTGATACTGTTTTTCACAGCCTGAATTTTGGACTTTAATCTCCTTTGAATATTTGGGTACCCATGGTCAATATACTTTAAGGTATGCAGAATTTCTCAAAATCAGAGGCTTTCTTTATTATAGTCAAAATATACCACCATAAAGGTGTTGAAATATCTACAAATAGTATGCCATTTCTTATTTAAACCTTTTTTTTTAATAAAATGATTCACATTTATGGTAGATAGCAGTAAAAATCAATTAGGTCATTGCCCTTCCGGATGAACTTTTTATCTTTTATTTGCAGCTACACATACATAAACACACACACACAGAATGGACATATACACACATATACACACACATATACATATACTCTGTTGTGTACATGCATATGTTCTTTTGTAAACTTCATGATCTTTTTAATAACCATGTACTTAGGTCATTCTTTTAATAGATCCTTGATATTCTGTTGTATAGATGACTATACAAATAAATATATATTTTTTTGCTTTTAGATACTTAGGGATTATTTTTCTTTTTCTCTTTATTATAAGCAGTGTTTATTTTTGAATATATAACTCTGTACACAAGTTGATTTCCTTCTCAGGCTATAAATATTTTTAAGGCCATTTGTGACCAATTTACAGTGAAAAGTAAGCATTCCCAGACTACATAGGGTAAGGAATCTGCTCTTTCTTTCTGAAGAACTCATTTTCTCCCCCTCTTCTTCTTCTTCTCTCTCTCTTTCTCTTCTTCCCTTCTCTCCCTCTGCTCCCGCAAGGCTCCGGAAGAGAACTGACCTTCCTCAGCAATAGCAGTTCTGGCAGTCACACCTCCTCTGAATGTTTTATCTGCCGTTTTGTTAGTACTTCTTACCCCTGAAGCTGGGGTGGGGGTGATAGTGGTGGAGGCAGTGCTGAAACAGTACAAGACTTTCTGCTCAGAAATTTGGGAATTTTTTCTATAGTTAGTGTTGCTGCCCTAAAATGTTCTTTGTACTCATGTCGAGTTAATTTCAAACAGTTGTTGCCTCACAGAGCCAAATTATTACATAGTTTGCTTGTTGTTTTCATTTATACATTTTTTATTCTGATTTAGCTTAAAATTAGATTAAAAATTATCAAAATTATAAAACTCTTGCTTCTTTTAGACTTTGAAGATGGTGTTTGATCGAGTAAAATTCACAAGAAAAGGTGAAGAACTGAAGGCTTTGGCTGAGAGGGGTATTGGATATCATCATCGATCTTTGAGCTTCAAAGAAAAACAATTAGTTGAGATCCTTTTTAGAAAAGGATTTATTAGGGTAGGTAAATTTTTTTTATTCTAAAAGGTGAAGCCATGTCTACATAAAGCCGAATTCTGAAGAAAAATTAAAAAAAAAAACACTTTTTTCCTCAACTTATTATATCTTCTTTATGGCCCTTGATATGACTTCATGTTTCCCCATCTCATTTAATTAAGGGAGGGAGTTTCAAGTATATCATTCAGTTTTATCTCTTTTTCAAAAAATTATAATAGTCGCTCAACAGATATTTTCCGAAAAATTTTGATAATGAAATTACCTATGCTGATCTTAGAACAGCTCGTTCCTTTTTATTTATAGTATCTGGGGAATTATGTCAGCAGTTCATATAATTTTGGTTACAAACATTTTTTCATGGGCTTGGATAACATTTATGATAGTGTTTTGATGGGATCTCTTTTCAATGTAGCTGAAATGAGAGCAAGAATGTATCACTTCCTCAGTGTGCACTGCATATCTTGGCAATGTTTTTAGATGTGTCATTCCTAAAAGCTCTTTCTCCTATCACTGATAATGGTCAAGAAGAAGATTGCCTGAAATAGCTTGCAAACCAAACTCTTGTTATGTTTTATTTAGCATGTCCCATGAGAATGCATGAAGATAGTCTGGATAAATTCACAAAGAGGGTTTATTTAATTTCCTAATTAATTTAGATCTTGAATAATATTTTAAAATAGACCCTTTTTTGAATTATCCATATTAAATTTTTTGCATGATATACATTATATTGTGTGTGTGTTTGTGTGTCTTTGTGTGTGTGTGTGTGAGAAAGAGAGGAAAAGAGAGAAAGAGAAAGGGAGAGGGAGAGGAAGAAGAGGAAGAGGGAGATTGATTCTGCTACTCGGGGTAGTATCTTTTAATTTTAATAAGTAAATGTTGAGGAAAATCTGACACTACGATTAAAGGGTAAATCTGTAATCTGGAAAACCCAAAATATGTCATTAGTAACTTTGCTTAGCTTTTCTCTTAACTAATAACAAGTTATTGTTTATTTTAAAAGTCAATAACAAAAGATAAAATCTTCTACATGATTATGAATTGAGGGAAATAGACACATATTTTGATATCATATCTTGTGTCTAAAATGAAGGCTGTTAAATAGTAGTTGCTAGATCACACTAGAAAAAGTACTATGGAAATAGTAATAGCTTTATTACAAAGAATACACTTTCAAAAGGTATTTATTCTAGTTATATTCTAAATTTAATGTTTTTACTTTCCTCATTTTTGTTCTTATTAAAGACCTTTAGATAAACAGTTAAATAGTGTGTTGGATTTTGACAAATGTATGGATCTCTGTAACAGAATAAATAGAGAAAATTACCTCATATATTTAACTAACATTAACCATAGCATGTAAAATTATTAATGCAAAAAAGAAAAAGAAAACAATTAGAATTATCCACCATTGTATGAAAAAATAAGCAAAAGTGGATTCTTTAGGAAAATTTACATTTTGCCTTACTCCTTTTCTGGTCAGTTATCATTGCAATTTAGGGGGAAAATGAAACTTTATTTTACTCTTATTACTTAGATACATTATTGCCAAAGAAATGGCTTTCACAAATAAATTATAATGATGAAGTGGGCAATTGTCCAGAAGAGGGTTTGTAAAAGTATTGTTACCCTGCCATAGGAAAATTCCCTTTCTAATCATTTATTAAAAAATATTTACTGAACATCTGTCATGTGCCAGGTTCTCCTCTCAGAATGGAGATACAATGCTGAATGGGGCTTGGAGTCTGATGCAGGACAAGGAAACAAACAAATAATATTACCTCAGGTAGTCACTAATGCTATGAAGAGAAAAACTAGGGTAGGGAGAGAAATGATGATAAGGGTAGTTATTTTGAATATGGCAGTCCAAAATTTCTCTTTGACATGTGAGCAGAGAACTGAACGAACCAAATAAACAAATATTTGGAAAAGAATATTAAATGCAAGGCAGAGTGACTGGAATGGCCCTGAGTGGGGAATGTGCTTGATGTGTTTGCGAAATGGTGAGAATATCAATGTGGTTAACTCCCACTTTTCCACTGTGGTTTAATTGAAATTCAAAGTTCAGTAACTATTTGGCATTCTCTAGAAATTCGATTTTATAAGGTAATTGTTTTATTCTCTTTCTAGGTGGTGACAGCTACTGGAACACTTGCTTTAGGAATCAATATGCCTTGTAAATCTGTGGTTTTTGCTCAAAACTCAATCTATCTTGATGCTTTAAGTTACAGACAGGTATTGTGGTGTGCATAAATTCTCTATTGCATTACTAAAATATGGCCATAAAATAGTAAAAAACAAAAACAAAACAAACAACAACAAAAAAACGAACCTTTAGTTTGCAAACATGCTGCAATTTATGGGCTAGTACAGCTTGACATTCATTTTTAGCTGTGGTATCATCAAAAGCACGTGGATTTGGGATTATGTGACCACAATTAACCAGATATGTGACCTTGGTGAGATATCTAAGCTACCTGATATTTCTTATCTCCAGAATAGGAATGACCATTACTATTCTACAGCATTTGCAAGAATTAAATGAAGTGATTTGTAGAGAAAATGCATGTTGGAGGTGCTCCATAAGCACTTACTCATTCGTTACTTGTTCATGTGATTTTATGCTGTTGGGTTTTATTTAATGCTTTTCTTTTCTTTGCTCCTGATACACAATCTGTTACCAAACCCAGTTCATTAGTCTCCTGCAGTGGTATTTAACTTTTCCTTTCAATTTATTTCTTTTCCACTGTCTTTCACCATACATTCTTGGCCTGCATGCAGTTTGGCTCGTCTTTATACGGTTTTTCTGCTCAGAAATATTTTATAAATATTTTTGGTAGTGGCATCAAACTTAGATATATCAGCATATATTCAAGTTTTTTCAAAGTTCTCTTCTCTCTTCCGTTCTAAAAACTTCTTACTCCCTTATAGCCCTTGTTCCTACCCAATACAGCATCCTTATTTCTCATCACTTTACCAACTCCTGTCTTTTTTATTTCTCCTTCTACTTCTATGCTGTCCATGAACTCCCCTCCCACATCAACTTTGGGATCTTCATATTTAGGGCTCTGGAGCTAGGGTGTTATGTTATTTCAGACAATGAATCTGGGAGTTAAAATGTCAGGGTTTAAATCCTGGATCTCCCATACAACTTCCTGGTTGCTTGACTATGAGCAAGTATCTTATAATCCCCATATGCCAGTTTATACACTGTAAAATGGGATTAATGATTAGATTCACCTCACATAGATGTTGTAAGGTCTGCATAAAAAAGTTTAAAGAACTTAGCACATTCTAAGCACTTAAGAACTAATATACCTTCTATAGAGTTTGTTGTCAACTTGCTTTTTACAAGTTGCATTTCTGAATTTTATCTTACTCATTTATTTCCTCAGTTTGTGTACAGTTTTTATGATGATTTGTAACTTAATGGACTTGTATGTGAGAGAGAGTGAGAAAGAGATGATGGAGAGCCAGATGGAAAGTGAGATAATTGGTATAGTAAGTTCATCTGTAAGTGAACTTGAAATCGTGGTATAGTCTTCTTGTTCTTTTTGTTTGTTTGTTTCTTCTATATTTATACAAATTGCTAACACAATTTTTTCATGAAAAAAGTACATAATAATGATAAATGTCTTATTTCCATCTCTGTCATAGCCATGGTAAATTTCCTGAGTGCTACATATTTGGATTTTAGTTTCATTTACTTAATGGTTGGACAGATGCCCAATTTATTTATTCCAACTAATATGAAGACTTAATTCTACATGTGATGGAGAAGGTATTTAGATAGGTTTATACCATAATTCTATTCTGTTTCCAGATGTCTGGGCGTGCTGGAAGACGAGGTCAAGACCTGATGGGAGATGTATACTTCTTTAACATTCCACTGCCAAAAATAGAAAAACTCATAAAATCTAATGTTCCTGAGCTGAGAGGACAGTTCCCCATCAGCATAAGCCTAATCCTGCGACTCATGCTCCTTGCATCGAAGGGAGATGACCCAGAGGATGCCAAGGCAAAGGTACTGTGCTTGACATTGTCTAAGGTGAGGTGTTCATTACTGGCTCGGCTGTGGTCTGGTCTGCTGTTCTTTCAGAAGTCTGCAGCAATAACTTTCAGGTTAATCAGTCTTTAATGCTTTGTTAATATTTTGAATGGTAGAGGACTGGGGGTGGAAGAAGAGAATAATAATTAGTGTTGTTCTTCTCCTCTATTGGTCATAGAACTTGTGGCTGGATGAGAACTTGAAATTACCCAAGATTATGGTTTTCATGAGTGATAGGCATTGTCCTATAGTAGTTAAGGGTTGCTGCCTATGGATTTAAAAAGATCTGGATTAGATTCCTTTTTGTACCATGAGGAACAAAAATACTGTTTTTATGATTTTGTAATAAAAGTTTAATTTTCATAAAAAGTAACCCAAGTTCATCAAATAATATTTAAATAATGTAGAGTTGAAAGGAGAAAAAAGCACTCATACCTAGTTCCACTATCCAAAGATAATCACATTATCATTTAGGTATTTTTTAAAGTCATTTTTTTCTAGGCATAAGTGTGCATTTTCTTAAAACACTGATATATGTTTATATTTAACTGAACTTTAGAATATGGTTATATATTTTCCTGCAGGTTATCTTTTAGATAAATATTTTGTGTCCAAACACACAATGAGAAATTTAAAATTCATAATCAAATAATTTTATTTCATTCTTATGAAGATGCATTGTGAAAAGGATTCATCATCTGTTTTTGTATATTTCTTAGTGTGCCCATTCAATCAGATAGTGTTTGCTGAGGTGAAGATTCTTCTAGGAATTTTGTGATGAGTTGGCTCTTATATTGACTGATGGTTGTCCAGAGCAAGCACACATATTAGACCAAAACTTCCTCATTACTGAGTTCTTTTTCTTTACCTATTTATAGAACATATCTTCAAACACAATTTTAAATTTTTTCTCAAAAGACTATCAGAGTAGTTTATTTTCTTTTCCTTGGCATATGTGAGATCTATCTATAACCTTCACACATGAAAGGCCTGTAAGTGTGGGCATACAATTCTTAGAATGTTGTCATTGCTCGTCACATCAAACTCAAATCACTTCCTTGCCTTCTGCTATTTACTGTTATGGAGGAGTAGGCTCTTTTAGAGTCTCCTATAGAGGAGCCATGCTCAGCCTTGTTCTCTTGAAGTTAACTCCTTTTTTTTTTTTTTTTTTGCCTATATAATTATCTAAATCTTTCTTTTTAATCCTTATATTTCAAATTATTTTCTCTAGAATTTTCTATTTTTTCACTTTTCTTAGTGATGTTTTAGTCATTATATGATGAGAACTTTCGACCTTTATGTTTAGATTTTTTTTATTGTGGTAAAATACACTTAATATGAAATTTACAATTTAAGCATTTTAAGCATGGTTCAATAATGTTAAGTATATTTGAACTGTGTAAGACTTAGGTAGTTTGGGAATTAAGAAAATATTTTTTAAATTAGATCTTTGATATTTGCTTCTGTATCAATTGTTGGTTTTTTCAAGAAAAAGTTATCATTTTTAAATTGAAAATAATTTTTCAGTTCTCTATTGCTGTTTTTCTTCATTGTGAGAGAGCATATGGAATTTATCTTCGACATTGCTGATGCAGCTCTCTGAAGTTTCAGTTCTGTTTTTTAGTAATACGAATGTGGGTTGTAATTCTGCTATTGGCTAGTTTACCCCCAATTTTTGACTACCACTTCATATATTACTCTTTTATATCATAATAATTACTTTTTAATGTCAATTTATATTGTTTATTTACCTTATGCTGTTTTGTCTTTCTCACGGAGGTCATATTTTTTGACATTCTTTGAGGATGCCAATTTTTTTGTCACATAAATAAAATTTTCATAGGTCAGTTAGTTTTTCAAAAGTTAAAGCCAATGTTCTACAGCAATATTATAGTCTGAGAACCATGGCATTGTTTCTTCTGCCTTTAAAATCTTCCCTCAGATATGTGCATATCCTCACTCCTTTACCTCATTCAATTTTTTGTTCTAATATTACTCTCAGTGAAGCCTACTCTCACCACCCATTCTAAATTTCAAATGCATCCTCTGTCTCAACCCTGTGACCCTTACTTATTTATGGCCACATTGCTCCTTACATAGCATCAAATTATCTATTATCTATCTATCTATCATCTATCTATCTATCATCTATCTATCATCTATCTATCTATCTATCTATCTATCTATCTATCTATCATCTATCTATCATCTATCTATCATCTATCTATCTATCTATCTATCTATCTATCTATCATCTATCTATCTATCTATCTATCTATCTATATCTATCTATCATCTATCTATCATCTATCTATCTATCATCTATCTATCTATCTATCTATCTATCAATCATCTATCATCTATCTATCATCTATCTATCTATCTATCTATCTATCTATCTATCTATCTATCTATCATCTATCTATCTATCATCTATCTATCTATCATCTATCTATCTATTATTTATCTATCTATGTGTCTCTCATCTATCTGTCATCTCTTAGCATGTTTTTCTTTATTTTCTCTATATTTCCCACTGGAATGTAATTACTGTAAGGGCAAAGATGTTTGTTTGTCTTAATTCCTGGTACAGACAGTCAATACTTATTTGTAGCATGGTTTGCATAGGATAGGCATGCTCTTGGGCAAGTTGTTGTTACCGTCAGGTGTTAGCTAGTCCTGGGAGGGGTAGTTTGTCCCCAACCAGAATGGTTTTTTAAGATGTCAGAATATCATGTTTTACAGAAAAGATTTAAAATTATAAAACATCTAAATTATCATTTATTGATACATTTCATATCACTGAGATGGTGTGAATTATTCTTCTTTAAAGGTGCTGTCTGTCCTAAAGCATTCATTGCTGTCCTTCAAACAGCCCAGAACCATGAAGATGTTAAAACTTTACTTCTTGTTTTCTTTGCAATTCCTGGTAAAAGAGGTATGATTGTACTCTGTTATTTTGTGAAATAGGATAGGTACTATCATTATTTCTTACTGTGCTGAATTGATTGTAATCTTTAGAAGGTAATGTCTAATTACCAACATTACTTTGGTATAATTATCAAAATTGGGTCAGGTAATGATTGTCTATCCCTCTTATACTGACATTAAGTACTATTTAAAACTGGCACTTAATAAGTTATTTATTAATATATGTGATGAGTTGAGTCAAACTAATAAATTATTTCTGTTTTGTAGGGCTATTTAGATCAAGAAGGTAATCTGATGGGGTTTGCTGGACTTGTATCACATTTGCATTATCATGAGCCTTCTAATCTTGTTTTTGTCAGTTTTCTTGTAAAAGGCCTTTTCCATAATCTCTGTCAGCCAACCCAGAAAGGTAAGTTTGATCTTTCCTATGTGTGGTCTAAAATTAGCAACAGAGGCTATTAATGAAGCTAGCACTTCAAGAATATTTTTTTCTATAGAGAAAATACAAAGTAATATTCAGATAATTTAGAGATGTCAACTTAGGTAAAATAAACTTTCATATATTTACTAATATAGATTATATGAGAAACAGCCATATTTTGTGATACTTATTTTAAAACATCAACTTCTTATTAACTTCAGTTATTCCTTGACTCCAGGATTCAGAACATATTAAATAAAATATAATTTTAAATAAATACTTTCAATTAAATTTAGTATCTGCTCACATAAAAAAGAAAGCATTATGTTAAAAAAATGTTTGCTATTAATATTTATGAATATTTTCTCCTGGTGATTTTTCTTTGAATATAAATGTATACTGTATTTCTTGTTTACCCCTTAAACATATTTTTGCTAATATCATGTACAATTTTGTGAATTCTATTTGCAATGTCCATGTAGTATTCCATTTAACACAGGTTTAAGATTTTTATAATTATATTGCTTAAAAAGTGTTCCCAAAAGAAACTTTTCCCTCTTTGTGCTTAAATATTTTTAGCATTGTTAATACCTGATGAAATTTGCCTTACTTTATCTTTTAACATTAGCTGGTAAATACTCTTTTGTACAATAGTATGCTCTGAACATACATTGTTCTGTGAAACAAGAATATTTGGGCAATTCTATCCCCCCAAAAGCTCTGTGAGAGAAGAAATAATTTTAGGCAACATGATATGCATTTTGTGTTTATTGCTGTGTGTCTAGTATGTGTGGATACAAACATAGAGATAGAAAATTGATATGAAGCAAGTAATATGGCTATCACTATTTCATATGAGGAAACTGAGGTACAGAGAAGCTGAGTCAATTGCCATGGTCACAAAATTTTAGTAGTGTCAAGAGCAAAGGTTCAAATATAAGTAGATATATAAGTAGTCTGACTCCAGAGTCCAAGTTATTAAATGTAGCACCTTTTAAAGCTCTTCAGTATAATTCTTGTGTGTTGTAATATAAAGAGCATAAGTCAAATTAATCACATTTTAATATGAGTGACAGGAAGGTAAGGAAAGGAGATAAGGCTGGGAGGTTATTTGTGTGCTGAATTTTGGAAAGCCTTAAATGCTAGGCTAAGGAAATTGGATTTTGTTTATGAAACATTGAGATGCAACCAGAAGTTTTGAGTAGGTGAGAGATGAGATCATAAAATACTTCAGTAAAACTGATTACAGACTAAAGAAGAGAGGTTATGGGTTAGGAGGAGATAAGGCAATTTGTGGTTGGAATAACAAGGGCCTGAAGTAGAGTGGGAATAGCAAAGTGTAAAAGAAGGAGCAGATATGAAACTGGCCCAGATATAGTCTTTCTTTAGTTGCTGTGTTTGTCAAAGGTTTTCATTTTCATGAAATGAAGTGCAATGTAATATTCAATTTAAACATTAAAAGTTGGATTAACATATGTTTTTACATTAATAATGAGATACTTTGTTTTGTGTAGGCTCAAAACATTTTTCTCAAGATGTTATGGAGAAACTGGTGCTAGTATTGGCACATCTGTTTGGAAGAAAATATCTTCCAGCAAAGTTCCAAGATGCTACTGTCAAGTTTTATCAATCAAAGGTAAAATTTATGATTCTGTTAACTTTAAGTAATCAAGATAAATCAATCCTACCATAGGTGATTCAGCAACAGTAGAGTTTTATTTATGTACGGTTCATTTGTTTTATATAATAATTAGTTATTTTTGTAATTAATGTTATATTTAATCTGTAATTCCTAAGTCTCTCCCCTATAAATCTATCAAAAGATTAAATGCCCTGAAAAAATAATTAGATAAAAAATTTGCTCTGCTTAGACCGAGGTGATCACACCTTCATTCACTTGGTCAAACACAAAAATGGGGGTACTCATTCTGGTGGAAGATAACATCATTAAGCCTATCAAGTACTTTTATAAACATTTTTTTGCAGGCAAAAAACAAGTAAACAAACAAAAATTGAAACCCTAAAACTAAAAAAAAGTGAGTAAGCAAGAATATGAATATATGATCAATTTAGCAGGAAGAAATAGGCAATAATAGTAGCCACACAGACGTTCCAGATATTGGAGTAAAGATACAAGGATTTTAAATATGACTGTTATATCCAAGAAAATAGGGGAAAAGAGAGACAAAAGTGATGAAAGGATAGAGAATTTCACCAGATAACAAATGGACATTTCAGAATTGAAAAATATAATATCTGATCAGAAAATATATTATCAGAAGTCAGAATCAGTGAATTGACAGACAGCTCAATAAAAAGTATTAAATCTGTAGCACAGGGAGAAGAAATAAAAATAAAAGCAGATAACATAAGAAACATATGGATCACATTCAAAAAAGTTTTAATGTTATAGAGGGGAGCCTCAGAAGAAGAGGAAGAAAAGTGGCAGAAGTGTGTTCAAAAATAATAGCTGGAAATTTTCTCAAGCTGATGAAAGATAACACCCCATAATTTCAAAAGTGTATTATCCTTCAAGAAGGATAAGTATAAATAAACATTAAACCAGAATTACTGGAAATCAAAAACAAAGAGAATAACATAAATCAGCCAGAACCAAAATAGACTTTTTTTTTTGAAAAAAGCAACAATATTGATAGCTAATTTTTTAACAAAAATAATGGAAGCTAGAAAAAAATGGGAATTTTTAAATTCTCTGTTTACTTTTATACATAAATGTGTACACATTCTTAGCATATGTCTTAAACATAATTTAAGACAGGATAAATACACTGTGATTGGTTTATTTTGTATTGAAGTATAATTGATATACAAAAATTGCACACATTCAATGTATACATCTTAATGAGTTTGACTGTTTCAGATAAGTGGAATCATGCAGTATTTGTCCTGTGAGTGGTTTATTTTACTTAGTACTGTTCTCTAGATCATCTATGTTGTTGCAAATGGCAAGATTTATCTTTTTAAAAGACAGTAATATTCCATCATATCTATACATACCACATAATCTTATCCATTCATCTGTTGATGGACATTTGGGTTGTTTCCATATCTTGCCTATTGTGAACCATGTTTCAGTGAGCATAAGGGAGCAGATATCTATTCAATATCTTGATTTAGTTCTAGGAATGGGATTTTTGGATCATCTGGTAGTTCTATTTTTAATTTCTGAAGAAGAAACCTTCATATGTTTCCCATCATGGCTACACAAATTTACGTTCCCACCAACAGTGTTTAAGGGTTCTAATTTTTCTACATCAATCTCATTATTTACCTTTTTTTTTTTTATAATAGCCATCCTAATAGGTATGAGGTGATATCTCATTGTAGTTTTGATCTGCATTTCTCTAGTGATTAGTAATGTTGAGAACTTTAATATACATTGTGGCCATTAGTATGCCTCCTTTGGAGCAATGTTTCTTTGAGTCCTTTGCCTATTTTTTTTTAATTATTTATTTTTGCTAATGAGTTGTAGGAAATTCTTATATACTTTGACTATTATCTCCTTAACAGATAGATAGTTTAGAAATAGTTTCTCCCATTCTGTAAATGCCTTTACACTTTATTGACTATTTCCTTTGCTGTGCAGAGCTTCTAAGTTTGACCTAATTTTACTCATTTATTTTCATTTTTGTTGCCTACACTTTGGTATAATATCAAAAAAATCATTGCCAAGATCAATGTCTATATTTTCTTCCATGAGTTTTATAATTTCAGGTCTTACATTTAAGTCTTTAATTCATTTGAGTTCAATTTTATGTGCAGTATATGGTAAGGTCCAATTTCATTCTTTATATGCATATAACCAGTTTGCCAACATCATTTGTTGAAGAAACTGTTCTTTTTTCTTTGTATGTTTTTGGCATCCTTGTCAAAGTTCTCTTGACCATATATATGTGCATTTATTTCTAGACTTTTAATATTCTGTTCCGGTGATCTATATGTCAGTCATTATGTGGGTGCCATACTGTTTTAATTAGCATAGCTTAGTAATATATTCCAAAACCAGAAAGTACAATGCCTCCAGCTTCTTCTTTCTCAAGATTAGTTTGTCTACTTGGGATCTCTTGCAGTTTTATATACATTTTAGAATTTTTTTTTTTACTTCCATTTTTAAAAATGCCATTGAGATTTTGATAGGAATTGCATTTAATCTGTAGATCACTTTGGGAAGTATTGACATCTTAAAAGTATTAATTCTTCTAATCTATGAACATAGCATGCCTTTTCATTATTGTGTCTGTTAGAATTTTTTTTAGTGTACAGATCTTTCACCTTCTTGGTTAAGCTTATCTCTAAGTACTTTATTCTTTTGGATGCTATTATAAATAAGATAGCCTTAATTTCTTTTTCAATACTTATAGTATATTAAAAATCAACTGATTTTTTTGATATTGATATTATATCCTGCAACTTTCTGATTTTGTTTATTAGTTCTAACAGGTTTTGTGTGTATGTGTGCGCGTGTGTGTGCATGTGCTAAAAGGTCTACGCTAAAAGAAATATCATATACCTTAGCAGACAGAAAAAATTTATACTTGAGAAGCATGAAAATACAGGAGGCATGAAGTACACTGGAAAGGGTAATGAGTGGATAGATATAAATAAATATCTATTATACCTCAAAATAATTATAATGTGATAGAATAATTAAGAAAGTATTAGCAAAATGAATCCACTTAAGTTTTAAATATCCTCACAATCAAATGAGGTTTATTCTAGGCATGCAAGTATATTTTATATTGTTGCTTGCTGTCTAAGCGTGTCACTAGATTTTTTTTAACTATTCATAAGCCAAATGTCATTGGAGAACATGCTTTTATTTAAAACATAGTTTTGATTAAGTAGTGTGAAAACACATTTTTAAGAGTAAAAGTATTAGTTTTGATAAATGTAAATAGAAACAAAAATAAATTTTATTCTAATTTCATAGATGAATACAGGAAACAGTTACCTTATTGAATAATAGATAACTACAGAATTATATTGCAATGTTCTTTGCCCTTCTTCCAAAGTTCCAGTTTTCAAGGAAGGTATAGAGATCTCCCTGAAAAATATTTGACTACTAGGTTTTCTCGATGTCTCCTTGATAATTTAGGTGTTCCTTGAGGCTCTACCTGAGGATTTTGGGGCTGCTTTAAATGAGTATAACATGAATGTTACAAAGGATTTTGCCTCTTTCCTACTAATTGTTTCCAACTTGGCTGATATGAAACAGGAATATCAACTCCCAGTGTCAAAAATAAGTAAGTATATCTTACCTTCATGTAGAACAAATTAAAGAATAAATAATCTGCTAAGAGTGTTTTCCCCCAGAACAAGAATAATCCTGAAAATATCGGTAAAGAGTATGAAGACTCGCAACTGGTGTCTCACTTGATGAGCTGCAAGGAAGGAAAAGTAGCTTAGAATAAAAGGATTCCTTCTGTCTTCCAAGGAAAGACACTGACTATTTAGAAGTTAAAGGGCCATGGAAAATAAAACTAAATATATATAAACCGTCTTGACTAAAGTTTTCTTTTGGATCAAGCCTGGAAAATGGAGTAAGGACATCTATGAGATGAAAAGAAACGAGAGACTATTCTGTCACTTTTTACCTTGAGAGGAAATATGTATAATGTAATGAAAATCAATTCCATGCAGGAACCTGGGTCCAAACTCTTTATCTGTTACTTATTAGCAGTGAGACCTTGGACAGGTAACTTTACATTCATACCTCAATTTCCACAATAGATATATATATAAAAGAATAACACTATGTAAGTAGTTTGTGTGAGCTTTAAAATAATTAAGTTAATATATGTAAATATCATGAAATGGTGCACACTCTTAAATCTTTGCGGTTGCTTTTCATAAGCTATTGAATGAAACTCTTCCAGGGGAAAGTAAACAGGAAAAGGCAACTGGGATAAAGGGAACAGGTTGAGCTGTGGACAGTAGTTTCCTGTTTCTTTATATTCTAACATTCTTAGTTGAAAAATGTCAAGGAGATGGAGCTTGTAGATTCCTGGGCCCTGTTACAGTGAGAAGCAATATGAACAAATACAGATAATAATAATAAAATACTTTGAGCATCCCAGAGGAGGCAAAATAGGAATGTGTGAACATCCTGTCTCCATTACAAAGTAGAGCCAATTTTGACTGCCTGATCTGGTGCTTTATGAGTAGAAGTGGAAAAAAAATATTTCTTTTCATATGCCATTTCTAAATCTACTGATAATAGCTACCTGTAGTACCTGTCTAGAAAGATTCTGAGGTCAAGTCTGAATTTTGTGGGAAAAAAAGTACCAAGATAATAACAATAATTCTGTTTTAAGAGCGTATATAATTTAAATTCATTCTTTTATTACTTCTCGATCAAAGCAACCAAAATATAAAATAAAATTTCATAATATTGGTAATAATATTACCAGCTAACATTTATTGAATATATTCTGTGCCAAGCTGTGCTATTCACTTTGTGATATATCTTACTCTTAATTAAAATGTAGGCCCTAGAAAGTTGAATGGCTCCCATTGTAATATGGTCTAGAGCAGGTACATAAAGTTTTGTAATTTGGCTAATTTAAAAAAATTATTTATTTAAATTAGCTTCAAGTATACAATTCACTTTTAAAAGCGAATCTACCCCAACTTCTTATGGCCAGATTTCACAGGTAAAGAATATGAAGACTCCGAACTGGTGTCTCACTTGATGAGCTGCAAGGAAGGAAAAGTAGCTATTTCTCCTTTTGTTTGTCTCTCTGGGAACTCTGATAGTGATTTACTTCAACCCAAAACTCCAAACCATGTAAGTGGAATTTATAAATAAAATCTCTTTTAAGAAAAAATTATATTTATGCTTCTAGGCATCTTAGAGAAGAACTTCAAATTTCCCAAATTGAAAAAAAAAATTTTCAGGTTAATCAACAGATAAATTCAGGGACGGTGCTCTTGAGTCTAGTATGATTTCAATTTCTCAGTATTGGCCTGTGGGACCCAGCTCTGTTATAGTAAACTACCAGAGCCACCATTTTCTTCCACCTTTGAAGACTCTAGGAGAGATTGACATGGATTTGTTGTGAAAAGAGTAAATAAAACCATCTTCAGGCTTTCTCCATATTGATATAGGTGCTATAAATTTCTCCTCATCAAAATAGAGTACAAAGAACTTGACATATTTGGAACATGCTGAATAATCCATTTGAATATTGGAATAAGCTTGTAGAAATTTAATTTATATCTTAATGCAAAATTCAAGAAAAAAAATAAGTTTTATTACATTTGATATTATGGAATGACACTGATGTCTCAACTCCATTTGACTCCATATTCGTCCTCTACATTGTAAAATAGTCACATGCCACTTAAAAGAATATTGAAAATGATATAGACCCTTGCACATTTTAAATGACACATACATTTTTATCATAAATTTAAATAATTTCTAATAATATAGTTTCCAACTTCTGATAAACTTGATGTTAAAATAAAATAATTACAGCATTCTTTTAAATGTATAAAATGGCATATAAATGCACAGTGTTTTAATATCCATAATTGTCAAGTTAAAAGCAAATCAAGAATACATTTTTTAATGATTTAAAATTTGGTATAGTTCTTTTTCTCTTACATTGAAATTCTGCATTTCTATACGTAATTTTTCCTTCCTGTATTATATTTTTAAACATGAAGTCACCTGATCATATTTTTTAGCTTAAGTCATGCAGCATTTCCAATTGAATATTTATTTCCTCTTTATCATAGAAACTTAAATATAATATAAATTTGAGAAGCGATTACTAAAAGTAAATTAATATTGTATTGGAAATGTATAGATTAAAGAGATGGATGAGGCTTTTTTAAAAATTAGTCCACATAACTATAAATTAATATTTACTTACTTTCAGAATTAGACAATTTTCCAGCATCAAATCTTAGTTTGAATTCTGAGAAACCTTATTTAAGTAGATAAGTGACTGAAAAGGAACAACTTGTGTTATAACAATAATACACAATTTTCTAACTCCTTCTGAGACATATGCCCCCAATTACCTAGAAAATCTGTCATCAAATATATTTTTAATGTTGTCTTAACTAACTTGATTAGATTCACCTTCAGTTTTTTTTAGTTGAAATAATTGGAAACTAATTTTTTAAACATTTTTTTACTTATCTTTAGTCATTCACTTTCTCAATAGGAAAGCAATTTTGCTGTTTGTTACTGTTCTGTACATTTTAAAACCCCAAGGAAATGTACCATAGTGAGTTGGAGGAAGCTATTTGTTTTATATAGTGAGAATAAAGCATCTCCAAAAGAGCAGGATGTAAGAAAGCATTTAAATAAAGCATTTAAGAAATAGATTTTTTAGCTGATACGACATGCAGTTTAAAAACAAATTGAAGACTACTAGACCACAACTCCATATCCTGTCTGAATCTCTGTGAGGATAGCTCTGTAGGGCTTTCCTCCCGCTGAGTGATGTCTTATAATAAACTGCCTTTGAAGACTTGGAAATTCTAGCATAGAAATAATAAAGGAGTGCACTTTAGCTTGTAAGAGCAATACATTTATGATGGTTTTCCCCCTGTATTTATGGGATCACAGTTAATTGCTTACATGAGATGTGTAGTTAACCACATATTAATTGTTAAGTATTATAATTTCCCCTTCTTTCTATTATATAGTTAATTCAACTTATGGACAGTGTGCTTGTGCCACTCACTTTTGTTTCCTTTCCATATGTAAATTTTTTCTTGGGGTTTAGGAAGGCCACTCATGCAGTTATAATAGGATGTTATGGCTATGTCTTATTGCCATACAATCACCAGCAATTATCAGTGACTTTTAAGCGATAGGGCATAAACTGACTCAGACTCATAGTTGTTCCTGATGGTGTGCCAGAGAGAAGGAGTCCAGTTTATATCATCTATTTTGAAGCATCATGCACAGGTGAATATTTACAGAGTATTGCTTGTTGATGACATGCTCTTTGCATTACCCAACTCACTTCATACAAATTTACTTTACTAGTGTAAGTTATAATCTCTTAAAACTTCTTTTTTTTTATTGTTTCATTTTGGTTTAATGTTAAAAATGCATAATACAAATCATTAAATGGCATGTAATTTATAAAATTTATAAAACATAGAACTAAAATGAACAACCATGTACTCTTTCTGATTTATTCACTTGTCTTTCTTCTTTTTTCAAGATACCAATTGTCCTAAAACTTGTGTTTTTAATTTTCTTTTAAAATGTCATATTCCAAAATCACATTTTATTTTTGCTGCTTTTGAATTTTATAAAAAGGGAATGAATATTTACTGTTGTCTCCTAGAGGTTCCTTTTTTTGCACCCAACACTAAGCCCATAAGATTCATTTATGTTGTGAAATGAAGCTCTATTTTATTATTTTTATTTTATTTTATAAAGCTTTACTTTATAATATATTATAGTAAGATGGTAAAACAACCTGTGGACTTTGACTTATTTTTCTGTTAATAAGTGTTTGTTTCTAGTCTTTACTATTACAAACAGGGCAGCTATGAATGTCTGGTACATCTGTGCAACAATTTCCTTTGAGTATACTTTCTGGATTATGGGGTAAAAACAATTTTTCTGGATCCTAATGGAATGAAAATATTTCAAGAAGTTTTAATAATAATAACTTTACCAATTCATTTTAGAATGTAGTGGTACCAATTCACACTCTCGTTAGCTTTGTTTCCCTGTTTATTTTTCTTCTTTGCTTCCTTCCTTCCTCGCTTTCCTCCTTTTTTGCTTCTCTTATTTTTCTTCTTTCATTTTTTTATTCCTTTTTCCTCCCCTTTGTTTTTATTCTGGTAACTGGATTATAAAGATTGTTAGAGTTGTTTAGTTGAACTTTCCTCTTGAGACATACAAGGCACCAGCTCCCTGAAACTGTTTAATAAAGATATTTTCTGCACCAGTTAGGATGATGATAAAATCTTAAATTGGCTCTTCTTTCCTAGTGATTTTTCCTATGGTCTAGGCTGGATGGTTGAAATTGCCATCAGTTTTCTGTGAGGCAATAATGTTCATAGGTGTAGCCAAGCCATTCTCTAGGCTTGCTTAGGATGGCACCACCTGAGTGTATGGAAGGCACCCTCTTTCTTCACCACGAAGAGTGTGCTTTAAATATGTTGGTTGAAGGAGATAACTACAAAGTACAATGTAAAAATTATAAACTTTTTAATGCATAAATAACAAATTAATAAGCATTGTATTTCTTCAGGTCATTCTGCGCACAATCGGTATCAGTCATGCTCAGGCTCCTGTCCTGTGGTCACAGAAAATTGATGGCCAAGGAAGAATTATGCCACTTAATGCTTATATACTTGATTTCTATAAACACGGTTCCTTGATAGGACTAGTCCAGGACAACAGGTATGTTTGGTCTGCCGCCATCTGTCTGCATCTATTTTCATTTCCATGTCCACATCCCTGTCCATGTCTACCTTTTTCATCTCTGTCTTTATCTTTATTTCTGTATCTATATCTCCATCTTCATTTCTGTGTTGATCTCCATCTCCATGTTTATATATTTAATGGATGAACTTAATGAATTTTAGACAAAATACTTTTTATAATTACAACTAAAGGTTAATTATGCTAAACATACTGGAATTTTTTTCTTCTAGACTAATGGCAAGAGAAAATAACAATTTGTTTGTTATTTTTATTTGTGGTTCACTAGCAAAATCTTGGAACTTAGACTGACTCATTTGACACAAAGATTTACTCTACAGATATAAATATTTTCATACACTCAGATACATTTTTATTTATTAATGTCCTATTTATTCATTATTAGATATTTTAAAGCCAAATAACAATAGCAAATATTGTCATGCTCTTCATTATCTGAGAGAACAGTTTAAAAATACATAATTCATACATCTGAGGACTGAAAACATGACAATTGTTTTAGCTCTTTGGGAGGGTAACCATTTTCAAAAATAGTAAGCAGAAATAAACCCTCTTGGATTTACTTAGGAATGGAGAAATTGGCCCAGATACTGAGCATAGACTTGGGGAGGAACGTTCTGTCATAATAATCAGAGATTCAAGTGTGCATTTTACATAAAATTTTGAAGTCTTTATTGAATTAAAGCATTTAAAACTTCTGACCTTCTTGAGAAATAGTGACCATTTTTAAAAATATGACAATATTGTGACAAAAGCAGTTGTGATAATAATAAACAATTCATTTGATTTTTCCCCTTTGATTCTCTAGCTTCCTTCCATTCACTCCCCTGAGCTTCACTTTTTTCCTTGGGTTTTCTCCTGATATAGTCTGTTTCCTATGTTTATTGATTATCTGTGATTGTGATGCTTTTGACCTTGAATTCATAATTGCCATTCCTACAGATTAAATCATCATCTGGGAGTCTGTGGCAGAAATAACTCTGGTAACTATATCTTGACAGACAAAAGTAATCTATTATTGACAGATCCAGCATTGCAACATGAAATAAGTTCTTTAATGTTTTTATATCATTAATTTTCAAAATGTTGTTTAGGATGAATGAAGGAGAGGCTTACCAGCTGTTGAAAGAGTTTTCACTCACTGTTCTATCTATCAGGTATGTCACATATTTCAAATACCAATTTTAAATTTTTCAATAATTTAGTGGTAATCTGAAAAATGTTCAGCTCATATTTAAAGGTGCCATTGAGCATCTTAGACGCTGTCTCAGAGCTTCTCCTCAACACCCTATACATTATTTCTATATTAGAGTTAATTCCAAAGTCCATTTGACATAAAGCATCATGCAGACCAGAACCACGGTTCCAGGCACTGTGCTCCAGCAGGCAGCAATGTTCCAAAACCTCAAGAATCCCCAGTATCTCAATTTCCATAACCAACGTATATCAGATATGTGATACTTCAGAGTATTCCTGAGGGCTCCATCAGGTCTTTGGTTTGTATCTACTTACATATTCTTGATTCTGTTGCTTTATCCAGTGTTTTCTCCAGGCTTCATCTGACTTTTATCTCTCATACTGGCTTCCTGTTTTCATCTTTAACAGAGTCCAGTGGAGACCCCAGCAATTCTAAACTTTGCCTAGACACCCTTATTCTCAGGCTCCATTAGAAGGTCCATCCTTTGGACCATCAAATGTTGCCTGGTTAAATATTCATCTTCCTAAATCCTCAAATTTGCATGCACTTCAATACTTTATGAGTGTTTTCTATCATTTAATTTAAAAAATTTACACACATATACATATATATACATATACATATACATACACACACAAGGTTTTTGCTAATTAAGTCATTTTATTTTTTTGATCTGAGGTTAATTAGACATGTTTGGACTTTTTATATGGAGAACGAAACTTTTAGTGTGCTAGAGCAGAGAGCACTCCTCTAAATAATGCATTTCTTGAATGCTCGTAGTTACTCAAGCTACAGTCTCCAGATCATCCCAAGAAACTTTGGAGCTTTTGAAGCTGTCTCAAAAGCTGAGCCTAGGAAAATCATTTATTTATTTATTCATTCATTGATTCTTACAAAAAGTATTGAAGTGTTATCAGTTTGAGGTATAACCTAAGTATTTGAGATATAATTATTAAATCTATCCCTGCTTTAAAAATATCTCATAGTGTAGTAAGAGGAAACTGACTTGTAGACATTACAAAGATAATAAGTGCTAGGATTACAGGAAAGGGAGTAACCCACTCTACCTTGAATTCAAAGGATTCTCAAATAAGTAATATTTTTTTACCAAGTCTTAGATGAGGCAGAGAGAATCATGTTTTCAAAGGGTAGAAATGAAAAAGGACCAGATGTGTCAAGCATGGGCTTCATGGTCACTATGGTGGCATGTAGACTATGGGAGTTGTAAGGATGGGGGAGATGCTGAATTGCTTACGGCAGCTTTAAAGGCAATTTAAATATATATTGGAAAGGGTCTTAATTATCATACTTTGGAGTTTGAGCTTAATATTTTGAGCAATATTAAGTATTTTTATTTACTTAAGTATAGTTGTAAAATTTCTGTAAAGTAAAATTATGTATAGACAGCACATAAGCATGAATGAGATAACAGGTCTAGAGTTTATGTATGTGACAGAGATGTGTATGATTTATGTATGTGGCAGTGATGCAAAGGTAATAACAGTCATGCTGGTGAGCAATAGTGAGGGTCTAAATTAAGGAAATAAAATTAATTTTGGAGATGAGTGCTTAGAGGAATATTTATGAAATAGTAGAATCTAAAAACAACAAAACAAACAAACAAAACAAAATAAAACAAACTCATAGAAACAGAGGTCAAATTGATAGTTGCCAGAGGGAAGAGTAATGGGGAAATGGGTGAAAAAGATGAAAGGGAATTTAGTCAATAATATTGTGATAAGTTTGCACAGTGACGGATGATTGATTACTAGACTTAGTGTGGTGATCTAGATATAAGTATACAAATGTTGAGTCCCTATATTTTACATCTCAAACTAATATAATATTGTATGCCAACTCTACTTAAGTAAACAAAAATTAAAAGAAAAAATCAAAGAAACTGTCAGATTTCTGTAGTTGGTGAAGATAACCAAAGTTTCTATTTTAGTTAATGATACATAGGAAACATCAGTGTGGATGAGATTTGGTGACTGACAACGAAAATTTATAAATGTGATATACTATTTGTGGGATAGCATTTTGTAGGCTCATCTTTTGAGACAGCTTTATGCATCAGTCATAATTACAAGTCTGTGACTAGGAGGAAATTCAAAGCTTTAACTACGGATCTGGCCATTCCACGTGGAAAGTCAATGAAGACACTAGGGAAAAAACTGGAACCTAGTGAAACTAAGGTAGATATGATTCTAAAAGACTGATAAAAATCAGATCTTGACTGTGTACAGTCCTAAATCAGCTCTGCCACAGTGTTCATTCTTGATTTTTATCTCCCCTTTCTTGTCAACTGTATATTAATTTCTTATTGCTGCTGTATGTAACAAATTACCACGAACTTAGTGGTTTAAACCAACACAATTTTTTTTTATCTTATTATTCTGGAGGTCAGAAGTTCAAAATGGATCTTACTGAGCTAAAATAAAAGTGTTGTCAGGGCTGCATTCCTTTCCGGGGGTTTTAGAACAACAGTCTCTTTTATTATGTCTTCCAGCTTCTAGAGGCCACTGGCATTGCTTTCATCGTGGCCCCCTTCTATGTTCAAAGTCAGCACTGATGAGTAGAATCTCACATTGCATCACTCTAACATTAATTCTCTCCCCACCCCAAACCCCCTCCCACCCTGCCTTCCTCTTCTACTTGTGAAAACCTTTGAGATTACATTGGGCCTACCCAGCTAGTCCAGGATAATTTACCCATCTCAAGGTCAGCTGATTAGCAACTTCAATTCCATCTACAACCTTAATTCTCCTTTGCCATGTAACCTGACATATTAGGATATGGATATCTTTGAAGGTCCATTTTTCTGTTTACCACACCACATTTTCTTCATTTTCTTCACACATCAAGTTAAAGGAAGAAATATTTTGTTCTTCACAGGGATAGTGACTGTGGATTTCAGTACATACTGAGCACAGCAGGAAAAACAGAAAAGGGCAGCCTAAGGGGCGTGTGGAGAAAAGGAAGGGAATTTGTGTTGCTGCTTTCTAAGGGAAGAGGGATCAGGTTACATGAGATTTGGTGGCTTTAAAATTCTCCTAGTAATAGAACTGGACTGTAATAACAGGCTGGGAGTTTTCTTGTTATCTATCTAGCTATCTTTGTTTGTTTGTTTGTTTACTTATTTATTTTTGTGTAAGATTTTTCAAGATAACTGTTTTTTATTATTCCTCATATTTGCTAAGATTTCATCATCTTGTGAGGGTTCTGCCTACTCAGGGAAATCCCTTCTTATAACACTGACTCTTTTAAAGTGGATGTTTTATACATGTTTATTTTCATTTACAGTGTTTCCTTGCGTGAACTATGTGAAAATGAAGAAGACAATGTGGTCTTAGCATTTGAACAACTGAGTGAAACCTTCTTGGAAAAACTTAAGAAAGTCTAAAAACGAAGTCTATCCAAACTTCTTAAAATATTTCCAGTCCCATTCTTCAAGTCATACTTAATGATTCTCAGACTTTTGTCAGATATATGTATATGGTGAAGTAAAAAGGGCAAGTACTTTGAAGTCTGAGTTCTAATCAAACCTTCCATGTTATCTCAGAGTACGCTTAGATGAATTATTTAATATTTACTACTCTTGGTTTCTTTATATAGTTGGAGAATAATGCCTATGTCTCAGCTAGTTTGTAGATTGACTAAGAAAAATGCAAGAATTTTGTATGTCACTGAAAAACAATTTTTATTTTGTAAAGTCTAAAAAAATATTAAATTTTTAATATTTTTCTCCTCAATGTCATAGTTTGTGAAATATCTATTAAGTCTAAAATAAATAATGACCGTATCCTGAACTTGATATATATTTTCTGCAATTTATATAAATGTGACTAAGATATATGATTATTAAAATAGTATCTTCCAGTAATCTTAAATTACTATTTTAAAATAATAAATGAAAGTGTCAGTGTAAATTCTGTAATGCTTTAAAATTAAATGTAGCTGAAGATTTGGCTTGATTTTAATTGTATATTAGTGACTGGAAAACCACAAAGAAATAAAATGAGTTTAATCTACATACCATTGGTCTCTTTATGTTAAATCTATGCATCTGTCAATTCATTTGCACACATACACACACATGCATTTTATATAATAGTTTCTTTATGCATTTGACTCTTGAGCTACACAGGTTTGAACTATGGGGGTCCACTTATTCATGGATTTTTCACACTAAATATATTGGAAAAGTTTTTTGGAGATTTACAATAATGTGAAAAAGATCACAAATGAACCATGTAACCTAGAATATTTAAAAAATTAAGAAAAAAGATAGGTATGTCATTAATGCATAAAATATGTGTAGATACTAGGCTATTTTATTGCTACCATAAAATATGACAGAGCTAATTAAGGAAATCACGAAAGGAGTTGGGGTATGGCATAAAAAGTGGTGGTGGTGGAAGTGGTGAAGGATTCCAAGATATGGATCTTAGAGAAATTCAAGAGCTAATAGATACTACCCCAGAGGAATTACAGAAGATCACTTGATGGAGAGGAATACTTCAGAACCAGTGCCAGACAATGAGGAGGAAAATGTAGAAGAAGCAGTGCCAAAACACAAACCAACATTACATTAGTCAATATGGCAGAAGTGTTCCAATTATTTAACACATGCATGTGGTAGATTTTGGCTCTGTGCCATGTAACAACCTTTTTTTCACTGGAAAATATGAGTCTGATAAGTAAACTGCCACTCGTGTTTCCAGAGTATAGTATTGAATGGCCTGGGTGCTCCATTTTTTTGATAATTCATGTATGATATAACAGTAGGAAGAAATGAAAGTATGAGATTTTCTGCAAATCTTTTATATCTTTCATTTTGTCATAATGAAATTGTCATCTTTAAGTAAATTTTCCACCTCCCAATATATAATCAGTACTAAAGTTCTATTGACATAGCCTCTACAACGTGTCTCAAATATATATTCTTTTTCTATCCATCATGCCTGCCCAGGTCCATGTTACTGAATTATTAGAATGTTTAATAATTTACATTCCACATTCTTGTCTTCCAAACAAACCTGTATATAATTGTCTAGTTAAGCTTCTGAAACCCACCTTTTCTTCCTTCCTGCCTTCCTTACTTTTTCTTTTCTTCCTATACCCATACTTAAATTCAATACACATTGATTAAATGTTCATTATATGCATAGCAGGAGGCACCGAAACTTAGGGTCAAGTGGAAAGAGTGAGGTAAGTAGATATGTATATTAAAGGATGACCATATTAAAGACTAGTTACAATTTTATCCTTGGTATGTGCTGAGTACTTTATAGAAGTTATTTTCTTTAATTCTTAAGATAACCTCTGAGATTGTTGTAATTATTTTTACATAATCACATGGGTGTAGAAGTTTAAACTCAGAGCAATTAGATAACTTGCTTAAGATTATGCAGCCAGTGACTATGACTCACTTGAAGGCTCTGAAAATAGTCCACCCAAGTCAGAGGTGATAAAACAAGATCATTAAAGGCAGTGGAGCTAAGCAGAGAAAGAAGGGATAATAAATATGAAATATATTTTAGGACATAATCCACAGGATATGATGATGAATTCAACATAGGTCTGGTAGGAGAAGAGGTAGGTTTCTCATTTGAATGGAAGAATGGCTTTAGATGCCATTAAACCATGTAGGATGTATCAAGGCAATATTTGAGGAGGAGAAGATAATGATTTCATTTTGGGTCTTATTTAGGTTGAACTGCCTCATTAACATTTTCTTTTAGGTAGCATGCGGGAAAGGATCTGAGGTTCAGAAGAGATATTCAAGCTAAAGATAAAAATTAGGAACACAGCAGTTATCAGTGAATATTTAATATTAGGAGGTACAGAGGCATATTAAATGCTCAAAACCTGATTTAATTTGTGATAAAATCCAAACTTTCTGAGATGCTATTTAAGACTTTTATCATCTTGTATCAACTTGTCTTTCAAGCCATATTGCCTACTTTTTTTCAACATGTTATATCTTTAATAATCCGGCCGAACTAAACCAGAGCGCCCTCCAAAGTAGTTTGCATTTTTCTCTTTTTAAGACTAATTATTTGGTTCTGAATTTTCCCCTAGTTTCTCTATCTAAATCTTAGCCATGCTTTAAAACTCCCTCAAATATCACTATCTCTGTGCAGCTTCTCTCCCAGATGATCTTTTTTCCTTTTTTAGACCAGTACTTGGGAGAGGAAGCATCTGAAAAATGCAAAGGAAAGGGCTTGCAGAAATGACCAGCTCACCAGTTATAGATTAACCACAGCCTATAGATTTTTAAAGGGCCTTCTGGAAACTCTTGCCACACCTAAGGATTTGTAAATAGATAGGACTGTTGGTGTGGGAATTCTTTCTTCCTCCTGAAACTCCCCCTCCCATCAGTAGACCCTCAGACAAAGGCATTTGTGCCCCTTGCATGGTCGCTGCAGGGATATATGATTTGTAAGAAATCTAACTGAGGTGAGCTCGTGCTTTTGTGCTGTCTAGAGCCTCACGCGATTTGCCGGCCTAATAAACTCTCCTTCCTCTAACAAAATTGTCTGAGCATCCAAATTTCCTCCGTTGGATGTGGCTTCCTGCAACAGGACCTCCTACAATATTCTCCAACTCGGAATCTTCCCCAGTGAACTCAAAACCTAATCAACAACGTAATGAGAGACATTGACATTTATATTGAGTCAAAATATTTTCTGTGAAGTGAGCGAGCAAAGACCTTAAACTGTGATATTATCTAAAGGCCAGAAACCTAACTAAAAATAGGGTCAGCACGTGAGGGTGACTTGCAGACCACCTACAAAAGAGGGTCTCAGAAAGGGTGGTGGTTGGATTCGAAGACTTCGCTTCTATGAAGAAAGAAGTGTTTCTTAGTGGGCTTCTCCTACCGTCATGAAATCAAATCCCCTTATTCTGATTGTGTTCTCATGAAGGAAACTAATATTCCGTCAGCTCTGACTTCAAGTATTTTTACATTATAATAAAAACTTCTATTTATTGAGGTACCTATTAAGTGTTAGATGCTTTATAAGGCAACTTTATAATAAAATAATGACAGTGATGATAATAAATCTCATTTATGGAATTTCAGGCATCGTGTTAAGGAATTATTTTTTAATTCTAAATAAGTAAAGAAGTTACTATCATCATCCTTGTTTTAAAGATGAGAAACAGGTTAAAAAGGGCCTATAGGACATGATATGAACCCGTCTTTCTGTCTCCAAATTTCTATGTTTTTTTTTTTTTAATTACAAAACACTGTCTCATATCCAGGGTATTATTTAACATAATTCTTAAAAAAGAATGGCATTATATCGATTTTCATGCTGAAGAAGCAGGTTAAGGACACTTGAGGTCTTCACAGAGTTAGGAAATGGTTGAGAAAAGATGTAAACTTATATGAGAGGGCTTCAAAAACTTTTATTTCTTTATATTTTGCTGAATAAGGTTTGTTATCATTTTATTTAGGATTTCCCCCCTAGATGTTTTGTTTAGAATTTTTACATCTCTGTAAATTAATGATTCAGATCTGAAAATTTCCATTCCCCGAGCTGATTTTTTTATGGCAAGGTTATTTTAGAGTCACAAGTAAATGAGGAAGCATTTTTTCTTTTTCATTTATCTTCTATTTATAAATTTTTGATGAGATTGTAATAAAATGTCCCTTGAATGTTGACATTTTTAATTGGAGGAGAGGAGTGAGATAAATTTTAAATGTTCAGTTATAGGCCTATTAAAGTTTTCTATTCTCTCTCTCTTTTTTTTTTTTTTGAATAATGTGTTTGGCACATTATAAAAATATTTACATCTTATCTAAATAATTAAAATTTTCATTTTTATTGTTGATAGTGTTTTGCCCAATTTTTAAAATTGCTGCCTTTTTCATAATACAATCTTTTTGTTTAATCCTAAATTTATTTTTTTGTTATCTCTCTTTTTTCTTGGCAAATGACAAATTTTGTTTATTTTATTCTTTTCAAGTAATTAGTTTGTATTTATTAATCATTTCTTCTTTTTAAGTATCAATACATTTTTATTTTTAATTATTTCCTTCTTTTCTTTAAAAAATTTTATAATTTTTTTTGTTCTATTTATTTAAGTTGCATGCTTAGTTCATCAACTTTCATTATAATTTCTTTTCTATATAAGCAACAATATAAATTTCTTTCATCACAATTTGAGATGCATTGTACACATCATTACAAATATTTTTACTACTGTTTAAATGTAAGCATTTAAAAATTTTTGTTATTTTTTTTACCTTTCAATTAATTAATTAATTAATTAAATGTTCTTATTAACTTGCAGATGTAAGAAATTTTGATTTTTATCTTCTTATTTATTTTCCATTACTGATTATGTGGTCATAGAACATGGCCTCTAAGACACTAAATCTTTGAATTTTGTAGGCTTATTTTGATACATACTACATGGTTAGTTTACATAACTGTTCCTCAGATGATTGACTATACTGTGATTATTAGGCGTAATAGCAAACAGAAAAAAAATCCTAATTAAGACCCTAGTTCAATTTTTCTTCAAACTTTATAATTTTGTTATGTCTGTAACATGGAAACTCTGAAGAAAATAGGCATATGAGAGTTGAGTACTATTTTTCTGTCTCCTTAAAATCTTGAGGGAGGTTTTTTGTGCCAGTTCTCCACATGGCACTGCCGCTGAACAAAAGCCCTCCACTGTGGGGCATAATTGTCCATTGGACATGAAATTCCATTCGACAGATTATTTTTGAGCACATACAAAGCATCAGATTTTAGTTCACTGATCATGACTTTTGAGTTGATGACACATAATTTTTAGTGAGTCTCAAGGCCCCAATTAATTGTCCTAAGAGTTCCTGTATTCTTGCTCTAATTTTGGTAGAATTTAAAATGAAAATAAAAGGAGGAGGAGAAGGAAAGTGTAAGTTTAAAAAAATGGTTGAACTAGGTCCTTGGAGTATTTGGTAGCTAGGTCCTGTGCCAGACAGCAGTAAGATAGTGAGGCAGGTGTGTGTGTACTTTGGACTTTTACCTTTAGTTTCATTTTTCTATACACATATTTCTATAGGGTGTGGCCTAAGGAAGTGATATAATGCTGAGCATCTGCCTAAGATATTTAAGTTTCCTCATAGCCTCTTTAGGAAATGAAACCTAAAGTAGGGTGACCCTGCTGACGCATAAAAGTTGTTGCCAGTGGTTCAGTTAGAGGAGTAGCGTGGTTCTGTCTGTTGTTTCTTTATCTTCTCAGAAAATCTCTAAGGACTCACTTCCCCTCTTTTGACTGCTCGTGGCTGTTGAACTGTGAAAAAGCAACACGGACCACAGGTAAAAGGGGTTTTGCTGCCTTGTGTATAGATGAAATGGTGAGAAAAAATACAGTGCATATGATGAGGGCCCATTTAAGAAAGAAATGGCTGCTAATAGCTAAGCTAAACTTGGAGGTTAGACTTGGTACAGAGTAGTGGTGGTGGTTTCAGTCTCAAGACAAAATAATTTATTTGGAAATAAATTAACTCCAAGATTTATTTGAGATTGATGTCAGAATGGCTGATTGAATTTATAATCTTAAAGCATGCTAAGACTTCCCAGTAACAGCTTGATAGTTTAAAATAAATGTGATAAACAATTTACATTAAGCTTATAACTTAAGGTAACAGACAAGACAAACATACAAAGGACACACACATATATTAATTTAAGTAAATATTTTTAACTGTTCTGGGAAGTCCTGGAAGGCACGATGATGAGCTTGGAGGACTGATTAACAATGGCCTTAGTAAGTGAGAAATCTACCTTAACTGGTGGTTTATAAACTTAAATTTAAAAATATTATTAGCATAGTTATCTTGCATATATTTCTAAGTTTAATAGTTGGGAATTGTGTTTCACTTTAGGATAAGCATTGACATGTAACTCAAATTAATTGGGATTCTCTTAACAATTAAGACTGTTTTTCTGGAATATTTCAATAAAACTGGAAATCAAAGGGAAAGTTACTTCTTGCGTCTGTATTTATTTTTAAAATCTATTGTGAGGCTCACTGGAACAGTCCTTTTAATAACCACAGTAGTATTGTCTGTGGAGAAAGACTAAGGCCTTATTTTCAGACAAACTCAATTCTTCATTTTATTAGTTGCATAACCTTGTGCAAACTCTCAAACCTCTCTGATATTCTAATTACTCATCTGTAATATTAGAGATAATAATTCCAACAATATGAAATTATTCAGAGGGCTACTTGAGAATGAGTAGAAAATAGTTTTCAAAAAAAATCACATACTTTTTTATTTTTAAAATACTGAAATATTGTGTGGTAGAATGCAAAATTTATATGTATTTACTAAAACATGTTAAGAATGAGATGTCAATGAGATGATATGCTTACCAGGTTTGCAGTTAGATCATTTCCTAGATCTTTTGTAGTTGGGGTATTTCTAGGGAAACATTTGAGTAAAAAATGGTGTTTGTGCTAATCATTAAGACAAGCATGATTGCCTAGGATATGCTTCCAGTTATTTCTTGATGCAATTGACCAATGAGATTAATCAAATAAAGTTTATACATATTCTATCTGAAAACTAGGGTAAATATTGATGATAATCTTTAAATGGCATACCCTGAGCAAGTTTGGTGAGGTGCTCCTTTCAAACTCTGCTTTCTCAGATCTGTTGCCGGCCTTTGAACATGCTGTTTTTCTAGAATGCTCTCTTATCCTATCATTATCTGAAAAACTCCTAATAATCTTCAAGTTCAAATTCAAATATCATATCCTCTGGGAAGCCTTATGCAATTCTCCCAGGCACTCCCCACTTTGTGTTTCCTTCCTACCTAGTGCATTTACTAGCTATAATACAACCCTCATCATATCACCTCTTAATTAATCTAATTTTTCTTTCTACTTCTCTAGATTGTGTGCATCTTTCTTATTTATTTATTTATAATTTTTAAAATGTACTTTTAATTATAGTTGACATATAATATTCGATTCAGGTGTATAGCATAGTGACTTAACATTTATATACCTTAGAAAGGAATCACCACAATAAGTCTAGTAACCACATGTCGCTGTACATTATGATTACAATGTTATTGACTCTGTGCCCTATGCTGTACATTACATCCCCATGACTTATAACTGGAAGATTTTATTTTTTAATCCCTTTTCTTTTTCCACTCAAACCCTGACCCCCTCCCCTCTGATAGCCATATGTTTGTTCTCTGTATCTATTAGCTTGTTTCTGTTTCATTTTGTTTGTTTGTTTCAGATTCCACATATAAGCAAAATCATACAGTCTTTGTCTTTCTCTGTCTGACTTATTTCACTTAACAGAATGCTTTCTAGGTCCATCCATGTTGTTAGAAATGCAAGATTTTATTCTTTTTTATGGCTGAGTAATAGTCCATTGTATATATGTACCACATTTTCTTCATCCAATTATCTACAAGTGGACACCTAGGTTGCTTCCAAATCTTAGCTATTGTAAACAATGCTGCCATAAACATAAGACTGCATATATCTTTTTAAATTACATTTTCATTTTCTTCAGATAAAGACCCAGAAACGAAATTGCTGGGTTGTGTGGTAGTTCTATTTTTTACTTTTTGAGGAATTTCCATACCGTTTTCCATAGGGCTGCATTATTTTATAACCACACCAACACTGTACAAAGTTTCTCTTTTCTCCACCTCCTCGCCAGCACTTGTTATTTGTTTTCTTTTTTATAATAGCCATTTTGACAGATGTGAGGTGATATGTCATGGCTGTTTTAATTTGCATTTCTCTGATGACTATTGATGTTGAATATCTTTTCAAGTGTCTGTTTGCCAACTGTACATTTTCTTTGGAGAAATGTATGTTTAAGTCCTGTGTCCCTTTTTAATTAGATTATTTGTTTTTTTGATGTTGAGTTATATGAATTATTCATATATTTTTGATACTAAGATCTCATCAGATGTATCATTTCAAATATCTTTTAGTTTAATATATTTCCATTTAATTTTGCTTTTATTGCTTTTGCCTAAGGCGACATATCCAGTGTCAGCAAGTTCGCTGCCTGTGTTTTCTGGTATAAAAGGTGGTCTAATTTTATTATTTTTTTGTATGTATCTGTCCAGTTTTCTAACACTGTATATTGAAGAGACTGTCTTTTGTCCATTGTATATTCTTCCCTCCTTTGTCATAGATTAATTGACCATATATGCATGAGTTTTTTCTGGGATTCCTCTTCTGTCTCTTTGATTTGTGTGTGTGTGTGTGTGTGTGTGTGTGTGTGTGTGTGTGTGTGTGTACTATTTTCCTTACTATAACTTTGTAGTATAGTTTGAAATCATTGAGCACGATACCTCCAACTTTATTATTCTTTCTCAAGATTTCTTTGGCTATTCAGGGTCTTTTGTGGTTCTATATACATATTAAGATTATTTGTTCTAGTTCTATAAAAAACAACATTGGCATTTTGATAGGGATTGCATAAAATTTGTACTTTGTTTTGGATAGTATGGCCATTTTGACTCTTAATTCTTCCAACCTATAAGCATGGTATATATTCTTCCATTTGCATCTTCTTCAATTTCTTTTATCAATGTCTTATAGTTTACAGAGTACTGGTCCTATATGTCCTCGTTTAAATTTATTTTTAGGTATTTTATTCTTTTTGATGCAATTGTAAGAAGATTTTAAAATTTATTTTTCTGATAATTCATTAGTTGTGTATAGAAATTATTTTGATTATGAAAATAGTTATTGAGATTTAGAGAGAAGAAATCAAAGAGATTTTACCTTTGAAAGGAGTAAACTATATTGTGATATATCATTTTAAATTAAGTAATTAATAGCTTTGTTTTTAGAGATCATGGCTTCTGTGACTACTATGTTGAATGAAAAATCAAGCCCTAATAACAGTGAAACTGAAAGTGAGAGTGATTCTGAAATTGATAGTGATGATGACATTGAAGCCACGGAAAGCTTGTTCTCATTTGATCAGTCTGAAGAAGAAGATCATCTAAGTTCAGAAGACATAATAGAAGAGCCAGCTTCTGGGCACTTATCATGTGAGCTTGAAATCAATCATGAGAAGCCTTCAGAAGTTGAAGCTATAGATGTCAGCAGCTCTGATTTTGAAAGATCAGGTGAGGCCTTACCCATGAGGGAATTTCCCTTCCTCCTTTCTGTTTCTCTTCCTCTTCCTCTCTCTTTTTCCCTTTCTATCCCAACAATATTGATATCTTTGAGCATTTTTTTTCCATATTAAAAAAAAATTTAGCTGACCATCTGAATGAATAGTTTGCTTGGCTTGGAATCTACATTGTAAAATAATTAGATTTAGAAAATTTGTTATAAATATGTATAGGTGATTTTATTTAAGTTAAATATGGATGAATTATACTCTATTCTAGCGTAGATTCTTAGACTTTTCATCAAACTAGTTGAATCAACAAATCCTTGGGAATAGGAACTGAGTATTTACAATTTTAAGGTTCTCACATGATTCTGATTATAGTACTGTGAATTTAAAAGCAGGTCCAAATAACTCTGCTTGACTCAAAAGGTTGAAGAGTGTTCAAATGTTAAACATGAATTTCCATATTTAATATTAGCACATAAAATACAATTATACAGAATTAAAACAATCATGTTGAGTTTTAATATATATATCTCAATATAAAAATTTTGTACTAATATCTCTATATTATCAGATTAAGTAAAAATATTGCAGCAGATGCAGAAAAAATTTAATAAAGTTCAATAGTCACTCCTGATTAATTTTTCAACTAGGAAAAGAAAACATCTAAACTTTATAAAAGTAGCTTACTAAAAACCTATATTAAACATCAAATAATGATAAAACTGTATCTGCTTTGCCATTAAAGTGAGAAACAAGAAAGAGTATTTGTTCTCAACACTACTGTTTAGTATTATATTGGAAGTTCTAGTAAGCATGAAAAAAACTAGAAAAATAATAAGATGTCAAAGATATGAGGATAGGGAAGAAAGAGAAAATAATTAATATTATAATCTAACTCAGGTAGTGAAGAAAATCTACTTTAATTTCCAAGAGAATCCACACACAACTGAGAAATATGAGAAATCTCCTTTGGGATATAAGATGGGCATTTAAAAAAATATGGATCCTTATCAATATCCATATGGAAATGTCCATTAGTATGTAATCTAATACTGACTTGAAGCAGCAGAAATGACTAATTGGAAAATATATTAAAAGAAATAAAACTATCAAAATAGCTACACAAACTAACATATACTCAGGAATAAATCTAACAGAACATATTAAGAAGGAAATAATTATGAAATAATTATGAAACATTGTAGAACTTAATTGAATAAATGTAGAAATATGCTAGATTCTTTCTTATTATTCAGTATTACAAATATATCAAGTATTCCCAGATTAATTTTTAAATTTAATACATTTCAATTTGTATCTACTCTTTCATCTTGCCTCTATAAAAAATGCATTAGAATATCATAAATCTATGTATAAAGATAAAAATCATTTATTTCAGAAAACTAAAGATTGTATACAAATCAGTTGGAGAAACACAACCCAATAGAAAATGGGCAAAGGTTACAAAATAAGCAAATTATAAAAGGAAAATCTGAACGTTAAAAAATATATATATATATTCTACAAGATACTCATCATTGGCAGTAATATAAATTAGAACTATGAGACACTATTTCACATTTCTTAGATTATGAATATTTTAAAATTTGATAATATCAATATACTGAAGATAAATTAAATACCTCTGTAATTCTTACTTCTTAGAGAATCTCTCTTGCATATGCTCTTGAGACATATTAAAATTAATGTACAATATGCCATCATTTTTAAGACAAAGGCAAGAAAACAAAATAATCTAAATATCTATCAGTATGGAACTTGGTTTTTAAAGGTAAAATACTCATAGTAGAAGTATTAGCAGCTGCTAAAATTAATGCACTATATACGTTTTTCAATATGAATAGATCTCAAAATGATAAAGTTAAATGAAAAAAATAAGATGTAGAATGATATAATTTAATTTAAGGAGACGTATAGCAAAGAAATATCACATTGTTGGTTGCCTCTGTGGCAGACAGAATGGGAATTCAACTGTATCTATAATTTTTATTTCCCTTAAGTAAATTTGAAGCAAATGAGCACAATTTTAACATTTATAAGTTTCAATGATGGGGTACATAGGTATTCGTTAATTTTTTTTATTCTCTCTCTCTCTCTCTCTCTCTCTCTCTCTCTCTATATATATATATATATATATATATATATATATATATATATATATATATATATAAAAGAAACCTGGTAACAGGAAACTTCCCTGCCACCTTACACAAAATATTTTGAATCTTGAATCTGTAACTACTCATGATATTAGCTTATTGGGTTGTTTCTCTCAGCATAGATATGAAAATTGGAATGACAAAATGGGATTGTAAAATATTTGGGTCACAAAATGATGAAGACATTTGGAGACTTCTATGTTAAGCACAAGAAATAAGTACAATTTAAATGAAAATAAATATATACATCCAAGTAGCTTTAGGAGTGAGGAACCACATATTCTTAATAAATCTTGTCCTGTTTATAGAAGTGTCTAGGGACCCCAAATATTTAACTACTCTTTTAAAATACCCAATAGCCCCCAGTTATGGACAAATTTATTCTCTTTGAAAAAGAAGCAGTTACTGGAGGACTCAATATCAGTGATAACAATATGAGAGACTACTGACATTGTAACTAAAATGCAAAAAAATATGATGTACTTTTATATTTCTGCTTACTTTTTTTTGTAAGACCCACATGCTGACTAGATGAACTCTTGTTTTTCTTTACATACCTAAATTACTTGATGAGATACATTTAACAAGTGCATGAAATATTAAAAAGGAAATATGCAGGAGAAATTTATTTTAAAGAATTAAATCAATTTTCTTTTTTTTCCTCTATGGAAGAATGGAAAAATATGGGATTTATCATTTTATGGTTTATCTTTAATGAGAATTTTGAATGTAGATACTACATCTATAAATGAATATGGAGTTATCTAAATAAATATATATATATATATATATCCATGTAAATTAATTTTGACAGTGGTAAATTTTCAATTTTCTGTACATTTTTGCCTTTGTGGATTTGTTATAATTTATGTATATTATTAAAATTTATTATTTTAGATTGTATGAAAATTCTAATTTTAAAACTGTAGGATTTGGCTTACATTGCCAGTAATTTAGGTATATTCTCATTTTTAATATATCTATCTTCTACATGTTTATTGACTATTTCAGACATCTACATAGACTTGTATAAAATATAAATATACTCAGTTAACAACAGACGTCATTAAAAATCAATTTAAACTTGAGTATTAAACCTCTGTTATTTATTTTTAAAGATTTAACTGAATACAAGAAAATTCTGAAAGAGCTCTCATTGTTAATTTGGAAAACTCTGTCAAAATCTAAGTAAGTATAACACAAATACTTCAAAACTATATATCATTAGAAGTAGTTAATTTCAACTGTATAGCATAATTTTTTATATATTTCTGCTAAGAATAATTTTGGAGAAACTGCCAATGGGGCAAGAGGTTAATCTTTTTGAAAACAAGTAAATATTTTCTTTTCTTGGGAAGGGTTATAGTATATGGCTTTTATTCAAGAGCAAGGAATAAGATACTGAAAACTTTGGAGAGGTACAAGTGATGGAAAAAATCAATTTTTTTTTGATGTTGCACAAGACTAAAGTAACAATTTAATTGACGTTATAGTACATGTAAAAATATTATGCAAGTGTCATAAAATTGTCTTTGATATGTTTTAACTAATATCAAAGCATTATGTAATATCAAAGACAAATACACCAAATCAATGCATTATTTAATTCCCTCAACAGTTATTTTTGCGTGCCCATTAATATGATAGGCACCAGGGTACAGTAGTAAAGTTATTCAAGTGTAACTTTCTGTAACTAATTACTAATAGTAATTAGTAATTAAATTTAAAAAGTAAATTTCAGAAGACATATATAAGACATTGTTCATTTAATAAATATTCAAAACTAGACATACATATATTGCTATAAAAAATTAAGCTTGAGAATGATGAAAACTAAATTTAAGGCAGTAGTTGCCTCTGAGGGGGAGAGGTAGGAAGGAGAGTTCTAAAAACTGCTCATAAGGTAAATATAAGTTATAGAAAATCTTTTATTTCTCAAGTTGGTTAAAGAGTTCCTAGATGTTTATTATATATTAATTTAAAAAGCAAAATAAGATAGCTCCACACATATAATTGATCAAGAATAATGATTGATCTAATTTTTCATACTAGAAGTACAAAAACAATATTAAAATTTAAAATAAAGGTATAATTTTTGTATAAATTTACACTTATACTGGTGAATTTCAATTTCACTAGAATGACTGTCCAATTTTTAACTAAGGGCTTATTCTATTACAGAAAAATGAGAATGCCCTAGAAAATTGTTACTTAAATATAATAGAAATTTGTGGTTAGTTTTTTTGTTTCTTAAACCAGAAGAAAATTTGTGTAACCAATTGAAGCTATTATTTTTATTATCATTGTATGATGTGTTTTATATTTTTATTTAGAATGGTGAACTTACTTCAAGACTTTGTTGAGTCTGAATTTTTTTTGATTGATGGAGATTCAATATTCATCACTTGTGTTTTTAATGTGAACTTCAAGAAAGGACAAACTCTTCACTTCTTCTATATTGTAGAACAATTTCTGCATGATTTCATTCAAAAGGAAGCCAGATTTGTAATAGTTTTCTTTAAGGTAATAGATTTAATTCTTTACTCTTTTTTTGTAGTCTAAGAAAAAATATTTATTTTTAAATGTGATTAGTCATTACTCTTTAGTTATTTTGCTTCTTCAGATTATAATTAAAGTCTCTATAATAGGAAAGATATCAAGTGTTATTGATAGGAAAATAGCTAATGAGTCATTATTTACCTAACATTTCTACAGGATTCAGGAAAAAAACATTTAATAACCTGACTTATTTATATCATGTTAATATAATAATTAATACATAATGTGAATATTTAGAAAAATAACTAGTTACTCTTTTTATCTCTAAAATTAACATTGGTTTCTTTTTCTGACAGGATGCAGAAAATATGTATTTTAATTACCCTGAACTTCTGGCCCTTCGTACCATATTGATTCAACATTTAGAATATAATACTGATATCACTATTCATACAGAATTTTCCAACTGTTTGTCACCAGAATGGGAGATATTTCTTAAAGAATGTTATCCTTATTTCCTCATTGTTTCAGAAGAGGGAATAACTCCTCATCAAACTGACTTCTTAAACATTTTTATCATTCATGCTCTTTACCAGAAAATCAATATTGTACAGTCTTCAGAAATAGAACCAGATGTCCTTAGAATTTATGGACACTATGCCTCAAGTTGCTATTTACATAAACAATTTTTTGAAAAGGTAAGTTAGTTTAAATTTCTCAGAGGAAAAAAGAAATGTAAATGTGAAAAAATTAACCAGAGAACCAATAGCATAAGTCTTTATTAGAAAATTCTGGGTGTAAAAAAACTCTGAAGGAATATTCTAATGTGGAGGAGTAGGGTAAAATTTTTTTTATATGGCTTTAACAGAAGAGGTTAGTTTAAGTCCTTGTGGATTAAGCCTTTGTATGGGCAATTTTGAGAGGTGGGGAGAAAAAGTACAGGCTAAATTCATGTATAAGGGGCAATTTAAATTGGAGAGCCAAGGACATGTAATGATCACAATGGGAAGTTCTCAGCAAGTGTCATGTACATAAATTACATTTATGTGTGTATACATACATACACACATTTACATGCACATTCTTTATATAATCTTATTTATTACATATGTATACTTTTTGTGTGTATGTATTTACACAAAATATACATATATGTGTATGTGTATATATGCTATATACATACATATATATCTCTATATATAAAATATATATAATGTAGGATGATTTTGTTTATATTTTCACTTTTAAAATTAAGATGACTTAGAGAGAAAATATTTTATCATCTTATTTGCCAGTACTTTTTTTGCAACTATTTTGAATAATTGTATCCATTAAAAATAGGTAGCTTTGAATACTGAGGCTTAAGAGTAGTATCACTTATCATTTTCTTTTTTTATTTTTGTAAATAGGTAACAGATCATTGTGGATCAATATAAAGCAATTGTACTACTACTAAGACAAGTACTTTTTTAATGATTGGTTTTATTAGAAATAAGTGCATTTTAATTTCTCATCATATATTCTAATAGCATCAGCAAACGAGTTCAAGCAAAAGGATTTGAAGACTTTTAACTTGAATTAAATATTTTTTTTGTTTTGTTTTTAGTCAATGATCATGAACATTATTTTTCTTGTATTTAGTTTAACTAGATGTTTGGAATATGTATTTTCATTTGAGCCAGAAGACTTACTTATGTGTTTTGTTCTTTAGCATGAGATTCAACTGCGACATGTCTTACATGTCTACATAAGAGATTATTATCAAAAATCACAGGAAACAGAAATAGTTCTGTATGGTCATTTGAAACTAAACTTTGGATATCTACAGAAAGAGGTAACAACACATTTATCTGGTAACTAAAGTTCAGTATCTGGGAAATATATTTTTAATGATTTGCTGCTTCTGGAAGGAAATATTTCCTTTACCAACATTCGTGTCCTTACTGATTATATGAACTTGCATCCTTAAGATGTGTTCTTCAAGCTCCAGCAGGAGGAACCTTGCTATATTTATCGATTATAAAATTCTAGACATTTTCTACAAAAAAACCTCCAAACAAACAACACTTTGCATGTGTGTGTGTGTGTGTGTGTGTATGTATGTATGTATATACACACACATATACATATATATATATATATATGTATATGTGTGTGTATATATCTATAGTAAAATTGATGGAAGACAACTATAGTGATTAAGATCTTAAACTTTTATTCTTAATATATAGGCGACTACTGTGGAATTGTATTCTTAAAAGATAGAAAATTTTTGTATTCTGAAAAAGAAAGCTGTCTATGTAGCTAGTAAATGAAAATTAAGCAACTGATCCTTTGATAATCTCTCATGAGGAAGGTGACCTAAGTCAAAGGTTATTTTACCCTTCTGATTACTCTAAACACTATCTGATATTGTTTTCCCTTCTATAAATAATTTTTTATGGAAGAGTATGTAAGATGTGATGATGTGATGAAGGTCACATGACTCTGGAGTCAATATGCATATAAACAAGATACTTAGTTTCTCTTATGAACAGCAGCCTATTGAAATTTTAATAGGCATCACAAACTTAACATGACTAATTTTTAAGACCTTGACTCAGAACCCATTCCATTGGAGTCTTCCACATATCAGTAATGGTATATCTATTCTTATAGTTGTTCAGCACAAAAAGCTGGTAGGTATTTTTAACTTCACTCTTTCTCTCATACCCACATCACCGTCACTGTGTATCCTGAACATGCTGACCTCTTACCATTTCCATCCCTATGACATTAATTTGAGACCCTGTCATCTTTTGCATGGACAAATGCAATAGACTAGCATTCAGTAACCTCCTTGTATTTCAGCTCCTGCTCTTGATCTCCAATCATTTACTTTCTAAACAGAAATTAGAGATTTTTTAAAAATGTAAAACTGATATCATGATACTACTTTGCTCAAAATTCTATAAAGTTGTGTTATCAATCTTACAAGAAAATCCCTGAAAACCATACATAGACTGTAGACACATAACAAACTTTTTAAATTGATGGATAAGGTTAAATGACTTGTCTAACTTCTTAAGTTTTAGGGGAAGCAAGATTGTTGTCTCAGACTTTGATAACCTGACACAGAGAAAACTGTCGTAAGTCTGTATAGCAACCTCTTGCTCTATTCTAGTTACTTCGTTGCACTTTTCGAATTCTTGCTCCTTTCCAACTTTCACCGAAGTGTGGAGATTGTAGTGATAATACTGCTACAGTATTATTAGCAGTGATCTCTAATTATCAATTTATAAGAAGATAGCTTTGAACATCAGGTAGATATATCATTTTTGTTTCAGATGCCTCAGGGGCTACTGAAAATGGTCTGAACTGATAACACTAAAGAATTTACAAGTTAATCATTCAGGGACTTGCAAATTAGGTATGGCTTATCCAGATTTGTTACAGAGTATATAGATCGGGAGGAGAAATAGTTATTAATATTAAATTGGTACTTAGAGCCTAGTTAGATATAGCCTCATTCTCACTTTTTCATTAACCATTTTCCAACTGTTCCGTTCTTCCCTAGGAATTTTATTTTTCTTTTATTCTTTGAAAGATTAAATTTCGGTATTTATTAGTGGAAAAATTTTAACTTTTTTTTTTCTAGGCTTAAATATAACCTGAGCTTTGAATTTTGACCCTTGTAATTGGTAGGTCCCTAAAAAAGTGTTTGTATTGCAGATACATCAAACCTTGTCCTTGCTTCAGAATTTGTGGCCAGAAGGAGCTGATATCAGAAGTGTTGTCTGCTCCATTTCATGCTCTGTGACTCTAAAACTCTATAAAAAAATGTTACGTAATGCACAAGACTGTGAAAACCTAAACACAGGCACAGAAAATCATCACACACAGGTGGGGTTCTTCAAAACAAATTACTTATTAAATGTTACTTTTATTTTTTTCCATAAAAATGCCATTTTATTTTATTATTAAATTTATTGGAGTGATATTGGTTAGTTATATAAGTTATATAGGTTTCAAGTGTACAATTCAATAATATGTCATATGTGTATTGCATTGTGTGTTCACCACAAATAGTTTCCTTCTATCACCTTATATTTGACCCCAATGTCACTTTTAAAGATGTGGCAATACTTATGAGTAGTAGCTATAGGTTAAACTCATTATCAAACAGAAAATATGTGCTTGTCACTTGTTTGTTTAATAAACATTGATATAAATGTATTGATCATATTCTTATGAAGTCATAAAGGGCTCTTTATAAAACAAGTTAGGATAATTATTTTGTTTTCTGCAATGAGCTTGTCACTTCTTTCTTCCCTGACCAAAGGATAAATACTTATTTCATACTTGTTTTTGTCTGATCATGGTGGCTGTTGAGAATGTCATAGACCAATTTTAGGGAATAGGTGGTGAGATTTAGTCTTTGCAAAAGCTGATGGAGAGTGACATTGCTGGCTGTGATGAGGGTGAACCTAGATAACTGGCTGTCCACTCTGTTGGCCCAGAACTCGTTTTCTGATAATACCAATAATAATGGTGACACTACTCTTAATAATAGCAGCTAATTTTTACTAAGCCTTTATTATGTGCTAATGCTAGGTAACTTATACACATGTCATTAATCTTTATAGCCATTCAGTACTGTAGGTATTCTTGTTATCCTACTTTATAAATGAATAAGACTCAAACAGTTACCCAGTGGCAGAGCTAGGATGTAAACCTGTGTTTTTTGGTTTTTGTTTTGTCTTGTTTTGCTATACTGCAGTGACTTAGCATATAGGCATATCTTGTACTAAGGAACAGGAATGACAATAAGAAGCTTTATCACCCTCCTTGTATTTCTGCTTTGGGATTATAAATAAGCAGGTACTAGACATGCCTCCAAACAGGTGACCATCCTCCATCATTTAAAAAAATGAAAGCCTTAGATACAATAGATGTTGGAGCTCTATTTTGAAGACTCTTCACTCCTGAGCAAAATTACTAGTTGTACTGTTTTAAAAAAATAAATCATATGCTTATTAAGTTTTTTCTTAAAATAACTGAATAGAAATACATCTATTATATGGGATAATTATGGGTAATATGCTTTAAGATGGTGTCATTTCATATCCGAATGTTTACATTGCCTATGTGTAGATCATACTTTTAAAATTCATGTTCTTCTAGGACTTGAAACCACCTACACTAAATGAAGCAGCAGATCTTTGCAGAATGCACTGCCTTAGTGTGATTTTCCTTCAACATTTACCACTGTTTCAAAGAGCTAAGAGTAGAATCATTACTTATATTTGGGACAGAACACTTCCACCATTTCTAAGAATGGTAGGTGAACCTCATGAAAGTTCATTAATACTGTAAATTTAATAAGCCAAAAGTTAGAACGCAGAAGAATTTGCTTTTTCTGATTTGCTTTTTTCTGTATGCATCTTAAAAATTGCTATCAGCAAACTACACATATTTCTAGGAAAGATAGTCCTGTTATATGTAAAAGTACTCAGTAAGAAAAGTAATTCAACTACGTGTAAAATGACCCATACTCTGAAGAATTCTAACTAATCAATTTCTTTAAAGAAACAACAATTTTTACTATTGATATATATGTGTAATAAATGATTCATATCCTCTACGTATGTATGCTTTATTAATTAAAATAGAAAAGTTAATCTAAAAGAAATTTGTCAGCTATTGTGAAACTTTAAAAATCTTAGTTTTCATATTTATCATAGTGCTTCTCAGTTTTATATTTTTGTATAGTATATTGCAGTCTTATTTTGGATTAACACCTTAGTTGAAGAACAAAAAATACATTTTGCAAAAAACTTAAACCAAAGAGAATATTATATAATCTCTTTTATTATAACTTAAGCCTGCTAAGAGTAAAATCATTCCCATTAGCTTTAGCACAGTATGAGATAAAGAGATGCTAAGTTACATAAAGCTAAAGTAAAACCTTTATGAGATTTTGAGAATCCATATAATACAGTAAATTAAGATATAGTTATCATTGTAAAACTGCATTGTTGATTTTATTACCTGATCATTATCAGCACAATCATATTATGCATGCAGGTGATATTTTGTTTTATATTTAAGAAACCCCATCTGATGTGTGATTGTGTTTTATTTAGGCACTAACTTATTAAATGATGCCATATGCAACTTTTAATTGAAACTCTCTATAACACTAACTTCCCTATAATGACTTCATTATTTTGGGTCAGTAAAGGAATATTTTTTGTGTTCATGATTGTGTTGAGTTCAAAAGAATCATTTCATTTTAGAACTACAAGTTATCTTGGCAGATATAGATTAATCATGCTATCTTGTAGTTGTGGAAATGTAGCGTAAAGATAAGTCATTTGTATACAGTTATATATTTTGTCCATGTCAGGACATTGTGTTTTGATATTTACTCTAGTTTTTTTTTTATTGTATAAGACATAGATCCTGTTGAGGGAAGTTTAAGGAGGATATGTCCATCCTGGAAAAATTGTATCATTAAAACATGTCTCTCTTCTTTTTTATTCCAGCTAAAGAAATGTACATTTTTCATTCTAAAACAATTAAAGACTAGAAATAATTGGAATGTGAATTTCACTGGCCTGCCTGACTTAACTGATAATAGTTTGTGGAAAAATATTGCTTATTATTATGAAATTGAATATAGTAGAGGTATGTTTTAAATAACTGTATAGTTAATTACTCATTTTTTAGTGGATGGGTGAGAATTGTATCTGACAAATAATGGCAATGGACTATTCATTAGTTAATTACAATTGATAGGAAGTTTCTTCATGGTTATTTTCTATGGAAAGTCTGAATGTTCTTGAGAGGTAAATGGTTCCATGGACGATTGTATAAGGACTTTTTTTTCCCCAAAAAAACTATGAGACAATACCAGCTGTTTGGGAAAAAAAGTTTAAATGAAAAGATTATAGGAGCTACCCCTAGAACAATGTGCTGTGTTACCATTTATTGCATATCTTTTATATATCAGATCATTTGCATATACTGTTTTGGACAAAGTATTGTTCCTGTAAAATCTGGAAAGGGTGTCAGGTTGGAGTATTATATGAAGGAGGAAGGTGCACGGTAGGGGAACCCTGCCCCACTCCCGCTGCAGGACCTTCAGAACCGATCTTGGCTTCTGGCTCCTTTATTTATCATATCAATGCCACGGACTGACATCTCATTGGCCTACCTGGTTTTGTTTTCTTAATGACAAAAAATTTTAGCAATATCAGTAACAGTTCAAAGATATTTTTAATTTCTTATAACATTAGTTACAACATGAAAAATCTGTGCAAACCTATTGTTTTATTTTAAGCATCCAAGATGAGATTCTTACAGATGTAAACTTATGAAATAATTCACACACTTGTAAAACAGAAAATATGGTGACTATCACTCAGACTTTAATTATTAATTTAAATATAATTTTTCTTCTGCCTAGGGCTAAATTTGGGATTAAGTGACACTTTGATGCAGGAGTATCAGAAGTTGTGGAACACGGTCTTAACATTATCGGGGGATGAGGATTTTGGAGGACCCATACCCATTAGGACAACAGCCAGACTGTTCCTTACACAGAAAGAAACAACACCTAGAGGTACTGCCAATTTTTTAACATTAATCTCATTCAGTATAGAAAGAAATTAGCAATGTAATCAATGTTTAGAAAATAAACCTGACCTTTTAAAGTTCTTTCTTTTTTTTTGAATTTATTTTTTTTATGGTGACATTGGTTTAAAGTTCTGTCTCTTTTTCAGGATTAGTTCTGCCGATTAACTTTCATACCTACACATTTTCTTTGACTTTCCAACACATTATTTATTTGCTTGCTTGCTTATCTATCTATCATCTATCTATCATCTATCTATCATCTATCTATCTATCAATCTATCTATCTATCTATCTATCTATCTATCTATCTATCTATCTATCATCTGTCTGTCTGTCTATCTATTGTGAGGATATGAGAAAAGGAGCTAACAGTTATTAAACACTGATCCTATCAAATATTGTGCTTTACCCTTCACATCAATTTTCTTATTTGGCTTTCAAAATGGCCCTACTCACGGTGTTGTGAGTCTCATTTTACAGATCAGGTCTTGAGAAGGTGTCATAAATCACATAGCTAATTCATGGTAGAAGATTTGAATCCATGTCTGTCTGTCTGCATAGTCGAGAACAGAGGCATCTTATAATAATATCTTTACCGTATTTTCTACAAAAAATGTTCAGGTTTTGCTAAAGCTCATATGGAGAAACTGGCTTGTATTTATATAGACCTCTAAAAGTTGTGACTGACAGATTAGACCAGCCTGATTATGTGGAAAATTAGTCCCTGTTTATTTGGGACTAAATAAGATATATGAATGTTCTTTTAAGTTTCAACTAATCAAAGAAACAGATATTATTTGTATTATTATTTCATTTTAGTAATATTGATTAAATTTAGAAATTTTATAAGCTTTATATCCTTTGGTCTGTGGAAAAATAGACATATTTCTTACTGTGGCTCAGAATAAGTACTTGTTTTTTCCTGATAGTATAGTAATATAGTGACTACTTCTCAAATGCCTTCAACTTCAATTGAAATAAAATTCTACATCAGTTCACTTAATATATACTTACATTTGTGACTTAATAGGTGTAATATAAATTTGATTTTAACATCTTGATTCGCAACTATTCTCTTGAAGTATTATTCATTTTTCAATGAACATCAAAAATGTTTAGCTTTGCTATTCCATAAATATTTGCATCTCAATAGTAAATTATTATTAGAGTTTTATATTCAGATGTTAATTGTATTCCTGAATACTATCAGGAACAAATCAAGAAATTCAAAGATTGGGACTCATTCCTCTGAAAGCTGAGATTATAGAAGATTATGCCGGAGATATTTTGTCAGAACTACCTTTTCTAAGCAGGTATTTACAGAAAAGCTTTGTCTGTTTGTGATATCCATATTTCTATATCTATATTTCTATATGGTAAATTGGATTTATTATTCACATATTTTACATATCTGATTAAAATTCCATGTTGGAAGATAAATTTTAATGAAAATTTTAGTGAATTTTGCTTTATTTATGTGATTGATTATCATTATTTAAAAAATACTTCTGTATCTTTCTTAAAAAAGCTTTCATTCCTCAGTATAAAAATACCTCCTTTACCTTTTCCTCTGTGATAGGTAAAACAAGTTAAGGGTATAACTAAAGGAGTGGGTGGTAAAAGTATGGTGGTAGCTAATAAATAAAGATTAAAGCCCAGATGTGAAAGGAATCATTGATGTGGATCTCAAATCACTGAGAATGATGAGAAAAGAAAATAATAGGGAGAAAGACAGTAAGCTAGGTTTATATCTTCAGTGAAAGAAACAGAGCAACAGGAGAATAACTCTCACAACAGGAAAAGGTTGTTGGAGTCAACAGTGGATTAAGCCTGAATAAATACCTATACTAAATTTATTCACTGTTTAACTGAAATTCAAATTTGTCTGTATATCCTATATTTTTATTTGCATAATCTATTGATCCAATATTGAGGCATAAATTTTAATGGGACAGAAAGGGAAACAGATGTCCTGAAGCAGCAGAGATGAACAAGGAGGGTATACAATTTGCCTCTAGGCCCAAGAGTAAGAGAGTTATTGAAATAAAAAAAAAATTAGTTAAACTTGAAGAGGAAATAATGAAAGCAGAAAAGTTCCTCAGGGAAGAGTCAGGTTTTAGTCAGAGACACTTGGGTGAAAGGAGTATTCAAAGAAGAGTTTATGGATAAAGAAAATTGCTGTTGACAGTCTCTAAGTTCTAAAAGATGTAGTAAAAGGGTTTAGTGGGATTACTAAAATCAATTCATATGAAGATTGTAGTCTGGTAATGATGCATGGTGACCTTATATGTGTAGACTGGGGGTGAAGAAAGATGAACGGACATATCTGGTCTGATGGTTCTAGTTCTGAAGGTGGTTTAAGAACTCCAAATCTTGTCCATCATCCTAGAGATGTGCTTTGAGGCAATTAATGGTGATGAGATAAGGAATGCTGGAATGTGTATGGTGGGAAAATTGTAATTATTGGTGGTCTCACAAAAAGACTGGAGCATTTGGAAGTAAAGTATTCTAGTTGCATATATGACAGACATGCCAAAACAAATCACTGTGAAAATAAAAAATTATTCTCGCAAATGTTATGTATTTTAAAAATATGTATTTTTTAAAATGGAAGTCCATTTTTACATGACATCATTCAACAAAATAAATTCCAAGTGGATAGAAATCTAAACAAAAAGACAACAATCACACTTGTAGAAGAAAATATAGAAAAATATCTTTGTGACTCCAGGAAAGAGCTATCAGAACATTCAAATGCTGTATAAAACCCAAGTCATTTAAAAAAGTGATGCACTTGACAATATTAAAATTAAATACTATAATACAAAAAATTTGGAAATGTTTAAAATAACCAGCATAGTATTAATATAAAGGATTTAGTACAGAGAATTTTTATAATTCATAAGAAAATTATGAATGAGGCAGAAGAAAAGAAGAAAAAGAATAGGAGCAGGTAAATAATTGATGAGCAAGTGTGGTAATAGTCAATAAAACTTAGAAAAGATGTTTAACCTCACTGTTAATTAAAAAAATTAAAACTATAGTTAGTCATTATTCAACACCCTTCGTTTGGGTAAAATTTACAAGACTAAGTGATGCCAAAGTGATGCCAAGATGTATGGCAATGGGAAAAGCCAGAAAGGGGATGGAAATGTCCAAACATTGTCAATGGGATAGAAAACTGGTGAGACCTAGTGAAGTTCAAGATGTACATTTTCTACAATCTGCAATTTAACTAGAGAAAACTCTCCTGTATTTAAGTAAGGAAAACTGCATTAATGACTTTTATGGTATGTTTGAATAGAAGTAAAATAAATATACATAAGTAGGAAAATAAAAAATCCATTGTATGTATGTATCACAGCTTCTTTATCTAGTCATCTATCAAAGGACACGTTTTGGTAGCAAGTTTTGAGTTCGTATCACCAATTTTTTTTTCCTATGAAATCCCCAAATTATATCTTGACTCAGTCCTCTGAACTCCTGATTCTAATGGGATGTCTCATCCCAAACTCAATGGGTAAATACCATACTCTTGCTCTGGCAGGAATCTCATCTTTCCTTAGTGTTCCTATCTCTACATTATCTTTTCTTCGTTTCTCAAGCCAGAAAGCTTGGAATCATGCTTGACTTCTCTGTGTTTTTTATACCACATCCGGTCTATCAGCCAAACTCATTTCTCTTCTTTCAAAATACATGTAGAGTATTTCCTTTTCTTGCTTCTGTCTGCTCTCCATACCATGTATAATCTGACATTGCCTCTCATTTATTGAAGTAGCCTGCCAACTGGTCTCTTACTTCTGCTTTTGCCTCCTTCACTTTATGGTCAGCACAGAAGCCAGAAGGAGGCTGTAGAGGAGGAAAAAAATCAGATTATTTCTTTCCTCTGCACAAAACGTTCCAAGAAATTTCAACTCACTCAGGTAAAAAAAAAAAAAAACTACAGAGTTCTATTGCTCTCTGTCCTCAAACCTACTTTCCCTTACTGTTTTTACCTAATTTCCTACTAATCTCTCCCCATTTCTCTTGCTCTGTCCTTGCTGGTCTCCCTGCTATCCTTTTTTCCCCTCAGACCTATTGAGATATAATTGATATATAACATTGTGAAACTTTTAGATGTACAATGTGATGATTTGATACACAAATGTACTTCAAAATGATTGCCATAATAAGTTTGTTAACATATTCATCATCTCACTTAATTGCCCAGTTTTTTGTGTGGTGAGAACATTTAAGACCTACTCTCTTAATAAGTTGCGAGTATACAATACAGGATTGTTAACTAAAGTCATCATGGTGTACATTACAGACCCAGAACTTATTCCTTTACAACTAGAAGATTGTATTCTTTGACCTACATCTCCCCATTGTTTCCATCCCTAGCCTCTAGCAGTTACCATTTGACTCTCTATTTCTATGAGCTTTTCTTTTCTTTTTTCTTTTTTCTTTTCTTTTCTTTTTTCTTTTCTTTTCTTCTCTTCTCTTCTCTTCCCTTTTCTTTTATTTTTTTTTTCTTTCCTTTCTGTTCCTTTCCGTTCCGTTCCTTTCCTTTCCTTTCTTTTCCTTTCCTTTCCTTTCCTTTTTTTTTTTTTTTAGATTCCACATATGAATGTTATATATGATGATATATATCTTTCTCTGTCTGGATTTCCTTCTTTTTAATGGCTAGGTGATATTCCATTGTGTATGTTTATGTGCCTGTCTGTCTGTCTGCCTATCACATTTTCTTTACCCATTCATCTATTAATGGATACGTAAATTGTTTCCATGTCTGGCTGTCACGTTTTTTGAACACAGTAGTTGCTCTCCTACCTTATGGCCTGTCTACTTGCTCAAAATGTTCTGACTTGGACAACTCTTGATCCATTGCTTAACTATCTGTTCAGCAAGGCTTTTCCTGACCATTCCTCTTAAAACCACGGCATCTCCTCTCAGAACTCGCTAGCCTGGCTCCTTGCTTCATCTTTCTCCTTCATGCTTTTCACCATCTGGCATAGTTTATATAGCCATGCACTGTGCAATGACATTGCAGTCAGTGATGACCACATATGTGATAGTGGTCCCATGAGATTATAATGATTGATAAGGAAAAAGTTTGTGATATTTAAAAAAAAGGCTGGACCCAACTACGGTGTTGAATTTACTGTTAGTTCTGGGTAGTGTAAATAATCAAGGAGGCTCAGTGTGTTGTTTGCCCGCCCTGCATCCCTGTGCCTGCCCAAGGCTCTGGCTCTGAGTTGGCAAGGGAGTGAGAAGAGTGAGCAGGGGAGGAGGGGAGTCAGGAGCCTGTCTTCCCGCTGTGCCTGTCCCTCCAAATACACAGAAATGCACACGTGCACACACACACACACACACACACACTCACACACAAGTCATTTCCCTTTCTTTTCTCTTTATTTCTTTCCTTCCAGTCACTTTCTGCTCTCTCTCCTTTTCCTTCCCTTCCCCTCTCCTCTTTGTTATTTCTCTTTTCAAACTTTATTTCCCTGGGTCTCTTTTGATCTCCGCTCTCTTTCTCTTCCCTACTCATCTTTGCATCTCTCCCCCTTCACTTTCTCCTGACATCTACTCTCCCTGTGAAGGCACCTTCCCTCCATAGCCCTCTTACTGTCCCTGCAACATGTGGGTGTGTGTGCACACACTATCTCATACCATATTTTTTGTTGTTCCTTTCCTATGTTTAGATACAAAAATACAATTGTGTTGCAATGCCTATAGTATTCAGTACAGTAAAACACTGAACAGATTTGTAGCCAAGGAGCAAGAGGTTACACCATGTAGCCTAGGTGTGTGGTAGGCTAGGCCATCTAGTTTTGTGTCAGTGAGCTTGATGATGTTTGCATGAGGAAATTGCCTAAAATGCATTCGTCATAACATATTTGATCATTAAGCAACACATGACTGTATTTTACCTTCATATTTCTTTGTTGTCTGTAACCCTCTGTCATTACATAAACTCCACAAAGACAGTTTTTTTTATGTCTGTTTTGTTCCTTGACATATTCTTGCATCTATAAGAGTGCATGCTATGGGCAGGTACTCAATGAATATCTTGGACTGAATGGATTGTAGGTTCACAGGTGTCATTCTTTAATTTTTTCTCTATGCTTAAAATGTTATACAAGTATGCACACATACACACATGCTAAAATAATCTACAAGGGCCTCTCAATTTAGAAATATCATTTGTTATAATTAAGGCTATGTATACTTCATTATTATTTGGTACCTAATTCAATTCCACATACAAATAAATTCTTTTTTCTTTATTCTTTTCTTGCTATAGAGATGACAGTTCTATGAATAGACTTGCCCATTTCTTGGCTATTTCTTCATGAGATAAATTGTTTATAAAAACATGGTTTGCCCATTTAGAACTGTAAAATTAAGGGTAAAAATTTATTAAAATTTCATGGCTTACGGTAGAAACAATGTGTGTATTTTAATTTATACTTTTTGATTTTTTTCCCAAGTGATGACCCAGCTGTTATATCTCTTTCTAAGAAGAAAGAATTTGATGAACTCATACATTGGCATTCTTTTAGACCTCTCAGTGATGATTTTGAAAGGACTAGGTGCAACAATGATGGTAGGTATAACTAATATCTAGTAAACCTTCTCAACATTTTTACCTATTAAAGAATGGTTTTGTATGTATAAGAAAAAGATGACTTATCTGAAATTAATGAAATCTAATTTATAATCTCTTCCTTCACTCTCTCAGGCTACCATACAGATTTTTACATCTTTCACATTAGAACCAGATATAAGTTTCTATAGTATGAAAAATGTGATTCCAATCAATCTTTTGGGGGAAAAAAATCAGTTTCGTTGAGATAGGGTCTTTTTAGAAATTTTTTTTAGGTTGCTACAACAAATTACATGTTTTTATTAACTCTTCTTTAGTTCTTTGTTCTTCTCCATTAAAAATTCATGTTGTATTATCTCAGGAGACCCAATGCCTTCATTATTCACATTATATTTTCAGCATTTGCCCAGATTACTAGTTAAATTAATTACTTGCTCTAAAACACTGTTCAGTAATTATATTAATAAGTAAAGCATGTCTTAAATATTTAAATAATCTAATCATTATTTAGGCATTGAGATATTATAGGTTAATATAATTTTCTAATCTTATTTTCTCCTTGGATTTAAAATTAGTACCAGAAAATCTGTATAGAAAAAATTAAAAATTAGTTACATACACTTAGGTAGGATTTCTTATAGATTGGGAAGTGGAAGCCAGATTGGTATTGCAGGTCTCTGACACATGCATTCAGCATCTGTCCTGTGAATTGAGACCTACGTTGTGCCCAGCTTTATGCTGAACTCTGAGAGTATGGCAGGAAACATGAAAGATATGTTCTTGCTCTTGTAGTGCTCACAAACTAGTAGGGAAAGCGGATGTTAAACACACTGTTACGAAGATAATATTTAAAATTATAATGAGTACTACAATCAAGCGCAAAGGGTATGAATATAGTTGGATTGAGGAATCTGGGAATTTTTAAGCCAAATCTGAAAGATGAAGATAGTTAACTATGTGTGTGGTAGTGGTGGGACCAGTAGGGCAACACTGTGACAGGAAGCCACCAGAGAAGCTGGAGTACAGAGACTGATGTGAGGTGAGTCTGAATCACGCAGGCTTTAGTGAAGATTTTGAATAATAGAAGAGCAACAGGAAGCCACTGAAATGTTGAAATCACATGAGTAATATGGTCAGGTTTATATCTTAGAAGAATTACTTTGGTAGTGCCAGGTAAGTACTACACTAATTGAGGGGATCGCTTTGTAAATTATAGAAATGTCTAATCACAATACTGTATACCTGAAAGTAATGTGAAATAATATTCTATATCAACTGTAATTTAAAAAATAAAAATTAAAAAGAATTGCTTTGCCAACAGAATACAAAAAGAATACATACGTTTTAGTTGTATCCAGTACTGCAGACTAAGAACGGTCTGCAAATTTTACTATCTTGTTTCTAGAGTCTATTCTATGATATTATCTGGAATTTAATAAAGTCGTTTTAGCCAGATGTTTCTAGCCTTATTTTAGAGTAGCTTTCAGATACTCTGTTTCTAAATCAGATGCTTTTGTTAGTGTTCATGTACTTTGTTCTTGACCCGGTTCTCAGTGCCATCACGGTGCCAAAGAGCTGAGGTTTCTGTTATGATTTTGAGGTCCTGGAAGAAAAGGAAGGCATAAGTTCAACATTGACTTATTCTATAGGATATATCCATAATATCTAGTAGATCATAATGAAATAAAAATGCCAATGACGGACACTGACTTAGATTCATTCATGTTATTTAAATATGACTCAAATAATTTGAGTTTCTATATCTCAATCTCTGATATGTCTATAATTTGATTAGTGCAAATATTTAAGGGTATTTGTCAAAGCCTTTTTTATGAATGTTCTCTGAATCAAGCTCCTATTTATAAATAGCATTGTCAGCAATTTTAATAATTCTTTTTGTTCCCTACAGCTAAATCCAAAGATGCCAAAAAAAGAAGGGAAATACAGAAATTACATCTTTTTTATCACATCTTGGGAAAATCTTTGATAGGAAGTAACAGATCAGTAAAGTTTATAACAGGAGGAACTCTACCACCTCCAGAAAATTCTTCTATGAAAAACAAAACAAAACACCAGGTATAATCTTGATCTATCAGGGCTCAGTCATGAGGGGGTTCTGAGGTCTACACTTTTCATGAGGGATCTTCATTAACAGCATCCACCATTATGCACATGGGTAATCTCATGGGTTATTAGAGAAGAAAAAACTCATTTTTCTAAAAAAATAACTGTCAAATCAAGTATACTCAGAATACTAACCATGAATTATAAAAGATACCTTTATAATATGTGTAAAATGAAGAAAAGTATAATAGAGAAAACAATTCCAATAGGACCCTCACACAGAGTTAAACATTTTTAGCATTTTAGTGCATTTCCTTTCAGTCATTTTTTTTGTCTGTTATTAAAAATCTTTTGAAATACATTTTTTGTGGCTATATAATCTATAGTATGGTATTCTATTTTTTTTAAATTTTTTTCTTTTGAAATATAGAAAAACAGGTAGAAAAAAAGTCTATACTCACATCTCACAATAACCACTATTAACATATTAATATACAAATTTTCAGTCATTTTTACGCATGATTTTTTTTCAAAAAATCTCTGTACGTACTTTTAATCTGTCTCCACCTATCATATATAATAGACATTTTCTGTGTACTAAATATGCTTCCATAATCAGACATTGTTTCCCAAATTTTAAACAGCTTTTAAAAAAAGATTATAAAAGTCAAACATAAATTTGGGTTATCTAGAAAACTACTTTAAACATCACTAAAATTTCACCCCACCCACAGAGTTACTTTTACTAACTTTCTGGTGACTATCCTTCCAAATATTTCAATCTATACATATTTAAAAACATACACTTGAACAATTTTAAAATTTACATATAGTTTTATTTTTCTCTATTAAACAATGTGTTTTGAAGAACTTTTTATTTCAATGAGCTCAGAATAAATATTTTCTGTTAATATTTTTATGATAGTTTATAATATGTTTTTTTCCATTTTTATTGTTAACTATGTTTCCATTATTTTACTATTATAACTTGTGCTACCATATTTGGATCTTTTACCTTTTTCTAATTTACTTAGAGAAGTAATTACTGGATCAAAGACTATGAAAAATTTTAGGGCTTTTGATATACATTTTTGATATTCATTTTGATATATATTCTCATTTAAGAGGGCTCTCCTAAATTTTATTTTTATTTTAACATCATTATAAGTAATAATAATATGTTATTGATTTATTGGATTCTCATGTGAAAACCACTGTACTAAGTTACATAGTGAGTGATCGATCCAGGGTGGACTCTCGAACCTGCCCTTTTGCCATTTTGTTATAATAATGATCTTTATCAGTGTACGAGAGTGCTTGGCTTTTTATTTTAATTCCTCTCAGTGAGAGGTTTTAATCTCAATTATTTGAACACCAGCGATATATTTTTAATATTTAGAATCTATTTGTGTTTATTCCCCTATGAATTTCTCTCATGTCCTTTTATCTACTATTGCTAGAGTATTTTCCTTTTGCTTATTTATTGCTGAGGGCTATGCATATTTGTCATACATGTTGAAAATATTTTCGGAGTCTTCATTCTCTATTTTGTGCTTAAGAAAGTTCATTTGTCTGGATGTCATCCCTATAGACCACTTTCTCCTGGAATATCAATTTACCTCTGGTTAGGATGTGCTACTTGCACGAGAAGACAACGTTGTTTATTCCATTTTTTCTGTCCTGAGGAGGGAGAGGAATGAAGAGAGTTAAATAGAGATGTGCCCTGAGTTCTGGACAAAAATTCATTATAGAGATTGACAATGGCAACATTCTCTTTTTTATACAGTAGTCCAGATATTACAATATTAGACCTGATGACTTTGTACCCCATTCAGACTTACTAGTTTTCTCCTGGGAATCACTGGGCAAAAGTATTATTTGTTTTGCTATAAAGCATAACATGCTACACTCCTGGGAATTTTTTATAATTACACCACAGTTTGTCTAATTTTATAAATGGTATATACCCCTTAGACCCAACCCCACAGACTTGAAATGTCAGAACACAGGTTTTCAGCATAATGGACTGAGAAAATAATAGCTGAGGAAACAAAATGGGGACTGTTGAATTATCATGCTTGTATACATATAGATGTTTGCATATAATTATTTGGGTTCCTTAAGGTGCTACTTCAATGTCCTAAATGGTAAACTAATGGCTTGAAATATTGTATATTTCTTTCAAAAATATCAATATTCTTCCAGTTACACTCGTTTTATTGGTGATTTCTTCCTATTTCTTTGTTTTTTTCTTAGAAGACAAATGCAGAAAAATTTATTGAAGAAAATCAAAAGAGACGACTAGCTAAACTAGAGAAAAGAGAGGAAGAAAGATGGAATAACTTGTCCTTACATATTGAAAAGGAAATTAAAGAAAACTTTAATTCTGGAATAAAAAGACTAGAAAATTTTCTCCAGACATGCCCTGTTAAGTCTGTAAAATTTACTGCAGAAATGGTAGGATTGGATACCTGTTTCAAATTATGGATGGAATGCTGTTTAAAACCCGGTACGTAAAATATTAAGTTTAGAAATTCTTGAAATAATAAGTCAGTAAGAACAGAGCAAAAGAATTGATATTGCCCCATATGCTGGTTCTTCTGGTCTGTATGACATTGGGAATTCTTTTTCGTGTCTAAAGAATAAGCTTTTCTTTTGTTTCATCTACTAATAACATGATGACTATTTGTGTATGTGATGGGTATTGGTGGATAGATTTAATATGAAATTCAGTTCAGTAAACAGTTCTTCAAGGTCAGTCATGAGCTGAGTACCTCATTAGGTGCCCATGGGGCTTCTGAAGAAAAGGCCATAGATTCTTCTCTGAAGCTACTTAATGAGCAGTTTCCCAAGGGACTCAGGCGCATGCTGAATTAACTGCAGCATAGTACGCTAACCACAACCAAAACTGTATGTTAGCTTTGTCCTCATGTAAATTCCTCATGTAAATTCGATAGGTCCTATGACTTTAGTGTATGGTGAAACTAATTTTACCTTAAGGTTTTTGGAATAAACAGGAGCTAAGTTCCTATAGCATCTCATCAACATTATAATGAAACATTAAACAAAATAGTGTTATTTGAGGACCTCCTGTATGTGTGTGTGTGTGTATTACATGTAAGAAATTGAGGTTCGAGAAGAACAAATTGTGTGCCCAAATGTCAGTGACAAAGAAAGAACTTTAATATAACACTCATATTCCAAATGCGCACAAGTTAAATAATTAGTAAATTGGGGCACAACAATATTTTAGATGAGGGTCAGAGAATGAATATTTTTGATTGAAGAGAAGATGAAAGATATTTACCTCTTAACTGTGTTCACAGGAAAGTAAATATTAAAATAGTAAAATACAGAATGGCCTTCTTTAAAAAATGTCAACTCAGCCCATATTCTGTATTAATTCTTATGATTAATAATAACTGCTGCCATTATTGTATCACTTTACATGAATTAATTTGTTTAATCCTAATAGTAACTCTATGAAGTGAGAGCTATTATTAGTATCTTCATGATCTGTATAAAGAAAATAGAGCTTAGATGTGTAACTTTTCAAGTTCCTAAGTCAAACACAGACAAGTTAAATTTGAATTTCGTATAAATAACAAATTTTTTAGTATAAGCATATGTTATGAAATACACATCTTAAACTGGATTTCCTGAAGTTGGCAACTCTATTCTATCTAATCTGAGGTCACACTCAACTGCTAGTTACTATGAATTTCTCAATTATCATGAGTGATCCTTATGGATATGCTTTTTTAAATCCTATATTCTTGCATAACTTATGTATGTTAATATTTTTTCAACAGAAGCAGAACCCAGAGATATAAGCATAATAATTAATTTGATGAAAAAGGTTCACATACTTCATGAAAAATATTCAGAACTACTACAAAATACACATCGACAAAAATTAGCCAAATATCTAAAATATATTGGATTTGACAACCTAGCATACTCATTATGTCCTCAGGTAGATACTATAGAAAAAATTATATGACAGTTGTGTTTGTGTGTGAAATATTTTGTGCAATGTTTACTAGAATTAATGTATATCAGATTAAGTTAATGGTTAGCCATGTATTATCTTAAATAAACACAGATCTGATATTTTTTACGTTTTTTTTTTTAACTAGAATAAATGTTTTATTTGTACTAGGGGCGCTATGATCTAAATGTTTGTGTCCTCTTTCCCATATTCATATGTTGAAATTTTAACCTCAGAGTGATGATATTTGGAATGGGAGTCTTTGGAAGGAGATTAGAGCTTGATGGCAAAGCTTTCTTGAATGGAATTACTGCCCTTGGAAAGGAGACTCCAGAGAGCTAGTTTTTCCCTTCACCATGTGAGGTTATGGCAAAAAAGATGGTCTTATAAAGCTCAGGCTCTTACCAGACACCAAATCTGCTAGCGCCATGATTTTGAACTTTCTAACCTTCAAAACTATGAGAAGTAAATGCTTGTTGTTTGCAAGACACCCAGTTTATGGTATTTTTCTTGTAATAGCCTCAGTGGATTAAATGCAGGAGCTCCGCATTTCACTAGAACTTTTTTTTTTTTTTAACCAAAGTCCACACACAAGGCTCTGTTCCTGTTTCCAACCTGTATGTTGAGTGAACAGAATTCTTCTTTTTTTTTTTTTTGCCAGAGAGTATTGTATCAGCTGTTTCTTCCTTATGAATGTCTGTTCCCTCAGATCTTAGCATGGCTTACTCCTTTAGTTGTTAATGCTTTAGGTGAACTATCATGTTATTAAAGAAACATTTTATGGCTGACCTGAGACCATCCAATCTTAAATAGCATTTCCTCTATCCTGAAGTCACTAAAAAGTTTCTTTTTCTGAACAGCATATATAACTATCTGAATATTTTCATGTATATTTACCCATTTAGTTATTGTTTCTCAAAATTATAATGCAAGTTCAATAGAACCATGGCATTTTAAAGTCTTGTTTATTGCGATGCCTCTTAAGTAAATTTTACAAATCTGTCCAATAAATGAAAGGAAGAAATAAAGAAAAGATGTAAGGGTAAAGGGGAGGAAAGAATTATCCTATAGATGCAATTATTTTCTGTAAATTTTGTCGTTCATTCATTGGGGAAATTTCTGCAGTCTTCTGGAAAGAATTAACATTCACCCTTCAGAGAGATGGATCAATTTAAATTTCCCCGAGGAAAATTTTACTTACTATTGGATGTTTTTGCATATGCTGGCTCCTTTAAACTTCTTATTTATCTTTAGCTGGTACTTCAAAAGAATTCTGTTTGAGAGAAAATATTTGTAAGTCAAAATATTTCTCTAAATAATGACTTGCAAACCATTAAATGTACATTTAGAAACAGGGCAGCTGAACTTGTCTATTTTTTGGTCTTGGCAGAGTGGAGCTACTTTCTGTTACTAGAGGAATGAAAGGGGTGGGGGACACCAGTTCAGGATGAATAGCCAGAGGAAAGAGACATAGCCTTTTGTTTTCTCTTGAACTAGTCCTTTCTCTAATGGCTCTACGACTTACCTGAGTCTTCATACTGGCCCACCACAGAGATCCAGCTTTTTGTTAGTCTGGCCTTTCATGAAGAACACTAAGAAGGCCCATATTCCTTTCTAGCTATATTTTATTTCCATGAGCTCAAGGTGACTTTGAGCCACAACTTGGTAATTCTATAAGTGCTTCTTGAGAGCATGAGACCAGCTTTCCCAGGTGGCTTTCGTTCTCTCTTATTAAACTCAACATCCAGCACAGAAATAGCCCTGCATTTTGATTACCCAAATGCCATAGCTAAAATTCAACTGCCATGTTTAACAAGGCTTGTGAAGCTTTGTGGATATAGAAATGAATTACACTGCAGAAAAATATCTCAATGCAGAATATGAGATGAGCTCATAGTCCAGATCCAGCCAAAGTGTGGACAAGACAGATATCTCTTTCCTTCTTTGTTCTATCCTTACCTCATACTTCCCACATAGGGAGGGCCTTGTTTCCTTAATGCTTTGAGGTACTTGAGACATTGGGAGAAATGATTTTTCCTAAAATAAATTTATAAGCTCAAGGAAAGCAATTCTGTGACTTTTTTTTTTTTAAACTAGGCAATGTTAGACAGAATTCTAACTCTCGACTGTTTCTCAGGTTTGGAGTTTCTGCTCCAGCTGTGAAATAGGATATTTCCTTTATTATTGCATGACTAAAGTGTTACAGTTTCTTTTTTTTGTTTTGTTTAAACAAGAAAATAATTAGAAAAAAATGCTTGTAATTAAAATCTTTAAGTTATAGTTTTGGTAATTTTTAAATAAAAATTTTTTCTCCTTCAGACCATCAATGTTTCAAAATATTTTTTATGGTTAATTCTTAACCAGGATGCCACAACATATTAATCTATATTTCTCATACTTTTCTTATATTATCATAATTGAGTGCTATCAGAACTTCAAAAATGGAGGCTATGTCAAATATTTGAATTTCTTGTAATGGTGGATTCCTCATTGATAAGTTATTTACTCATTGGGTAGAATTCTTTGAGTAAAATAATTTGTAAGATGATATATGTGAATTATATAGATTCTTATAATAATATATATATTTTATTAAAGAGGCCCTTTTAAGGTTGGCAAGAGCTCCTTAATTAAAACACATTTTTTATTGTGTGTAGAGGGGTTGTTTGTATTTATCAGTTATCAAATATTATGCTGATTTATAATTAAAATATTAATTTCATATTGCCTTTTGCTTATATTCTATGGAATATGGTATGACACATAAAAGTATTTTAAAAATTATAATGAAGATATATATTCTATATCTTACCCTCCTTTGTTAACCTGAATAATAGTGAATGCAATCTTGTTGACACAAAGCAAATTGCAACATGACTGATAATAATTTCCTTGCTCAGATTAAAAATTGTAAATATGAAAATCTAATATGTAATCCTTATTTTAGGTGCAGGAATCAGGCACTAAGGAGGATATTTCTAAATATTCAATTCACATGGGAGCAGCTCGGTTTCAGTTAACATACATGAGCCCTTACTTATTTCAAGAAGAAAGAAGTGATCCGGATCCCAGGGTTCATCATTTTATACCCGACACATGGCAGGTATTTACTGAGATGATCTGCACCCTCGAAAATTGAAGAAACTTGAAGGAAACAGTTGGTTCAGATCTAATTGTGTGCAACAAATTTTGGATGTGTAAATCATTATAGAATGTAACATGATGAGCATGAAAATAAATTCATGTTTTTACTTAAGAGATAAAAGAACACAGAAAAGAGTCAGTTGAAATGAAAAAAAATATTGGTTCTATTAAATGATAGAGGCTGGATTAAAAATGTGTCTAACTCCAGTTAGACTTCTCTTAACTATTACATTATATAATATCTACATCTGTTTAATTTCAAGTCTAAAATATAGGGCCTGATGCTTAATGATATATGTTTGGCGAGAGTTCACTATTGTTTGAAACAATGGTGCTATCAGATTGTCCAAATGTTAAACAACAGAGTCATTCATAATATATCATGATAAATAATGATAAATATGTAGCCTGTTATATATGTGTATATTTTTTGAAAAAACTGCTATTTTCTAAACCTTACTCATTTTCTGACCTTTAATTTATAAACAGAAAAATGGAATTCAAACAACAGCAGATTTGGGTAATTTTGATTTCAGTCTGAGGTTCCCCAACTCAAGCTAAAATGAATGCAAAGAGCTGGGCTGCATAAAAATGTGGGCAGGCCCCTAGCAATGATTTCTGTTTATTAGGATATTTTTCTCTAAGTTTAAGTGAAGAATTTTTTTAGTAGAAAGTGAGATGTGAATTGAATTATTTCCAAATAACAGTAAATGGTGGTTTTCTTAACTATCTGCCATCTTGAACACTACTGTCTCAGAAAGAACTACATATACTAATTCACCTTAGAGATAATTGCCATTAAATTAAAAATTAACACTAAAGATATATTTTCAAAATGAAATATGATTCTTTTCTTATCTAGAGAGAACTTCTTGATGTTGTAGATAATAATGAATCTGCTGTAATTGTTGCCCCGACGTCATCAGGGAAAACCTATGCTTCTTACTACTGCATGGAGAAAATCCTAAGAGAGAGCGATGAAGGGGTGGTTGTGTATGTTGCTCCAACAAAGGTATTGCGTCCATATGACACTATATATCTTACAGTAATTTTCCCCAACTGTAATTTGTGCCTTTTTTCATAGAGAGGTATCAGACAGTATGGGCTTCAGTTTTGTAGTCATGGATGTGAAGGCCTCGAACCAGTTTTTTACCTTAGTTTCTCTACCGGTAAAAAGAGAATAATGAAGCTTACATTACAGAGTAGTCTCCCTTATCCATGGTTTCGCTTTCCATAGTTTTCATTACTCATGGTCACCTGCGGTCCAAAAATATTAAATGGAAAATTCCAGACATGAACAATTCATAAGGTTTCAATTGTGTACCATTCTGAGTAGCATAATAAAATCTTGCACTGTCCCATTCTGTCCCTCCTGGTATGTGAATGATCCCTGTGGCCAGTGTATCCATGCTATATGCACACTTCACCCATTAATCACTTAGCAACCCTCTTGGTTATCACATCAACTGTCATAGTATTGCAGTGCTTGTGTTCAGGTAACCTTATTTTACTTAATAATGGCTCCAAAATGCAAGAGTAGTGATGTTGGCCAAAGAGATATGGATATGCCAAAGAGAAACCATAAAGTTATTTAAGTAAAATGGTGTATGTGTGTGTGTGTGTGTGTGTGTGTGTGCACGCGCGCGCACGTGTGTGCGCATAGGGAAAGACATAGTACTATGTATATAAAGATTCCTACTAACCAAGGTTTCAGGCATCCACTGGGAATCATAGAACATATGCTCTACGGATAAGAGGAAACTGCTGTACTTTTATTCTAAGCATTAAGTAAAATGATATATGTAAAGCATTTAATAATATTGTCTGTGTGTAAACAGTGATCAAAAAGTAGTACTATTCACCCTTATTTTTTATTCATTTTATTGCTTAAACCTTTTTAGGCCCAGAACTTATTAAAAATAAGGATTTAACACTTATGGGAATTTTGCTAAAAGAAACCATTTGATATTTGTGCCACGGTTAAGAGATTATAGACAAGTTCATGAGAGAGAGAAAGGGAGAGGAAAAAGCACCTATTCTCAGTTTTGCCTTCTCCTTGGTTGGATAAATGCTTTGTGGAATAACCCCTGATTATTGCAAGTGCTATAAACTTCTTCCTCTACAGCAACATATGTAAAACAGATTTAAGCAGGTCTTAGCTAAATTAGAATTTTTCTCTTCACTTAGAAGGAATTTAGGGTATTTCTCTCTCTCCTTTCTTAAGAGAATACTTAATTGCAGGCCTTAAAGATGCACCGAGAGAGGAAACTCAGAATGCTAGTTTTAGGAGGGATCATCTCTATAATACAACCTAGTCCTCTCATTTTATAGATGAGAAAACTGAGGCTTAGTGAAGCATTGTGCCAATCATTGGAGAACCAATTAGATTTTTAAATTAAAAAATCATCATCTGATTTAACCTGTACTTATTTATATCATACTTATGTGTCATAGATTGTTTATGTTTCTAGCTATCACCTTAATAAGCAGTGTGATATATTATACATTAAAGAAACTTTAAAATGGAATCATTGGGAAGCATTTGGTACTAGTAATTCTTTTATTAAGAAAGAGATACAAAATTGGTACTGAAATTTTCTGCATGTAAATTTAATCCAGACATAGGTTTACTTTAAACAATTTTTTCAGTGTTGTCAATATTTACTAAATAGCAGATTATGTCTTTTATGATTTAAGGCTCTTGTTAATCAAGTGGTTGGAACTATCTACAGTTTATATACCAAAGCATTGTCAAAAGGATTAGTGGTGTGTGGAGTTTTTACAAGAGATTACCGTCATGACACCTTGAATTGTCAGGTATGTCACAGACATGAACACATAATAAATAACAACGCATGTTAGGGCACTTTGGTAGGCACTTCAAGGTTTTAATGTAAAGGTAAATTAACTTCACAATCATATTGGTGAATATTTATATTTGAGCATATTATTTTTCTTATTTGTAATTACATTGATGAATATATTTATATTTGAGCATATTATTTTTCTAATTTGTAATTTGGTTAGCTTTCAAATAGTTTTCTATACAAATTAGAATATGCATTTCTTTTCTGAAATTTCAGCAGGAGTAAGCAGTTTCTTCAATTGTGACAGTTTCAAATTGTGATGAATTTATATTTGTAATGAAATAAGCTTAACACTATTGAATGTGTCAACAGCAACATATATCTGTTACACAAATTCATTTTACTTTTCCCAAAATGAAATGGTTTTTAAAGCCAATATAAATATACTGTTATCTAAAATATTTTATTGAGGTTTAAAAGTTAAAGCTTGATCTTAAAAAAAAGAAAGTCAATGGTTACCTAATTTTTTTTAAAAAACAGATATTGGTGACAGTACCTCAGTGTTTGGAAATACTCTTGCTATCACCTCATAGACAACAGTGGGTAAAAAGGATGAGATATGTCATATTTGATGAGGTATGCAACCTTTCATTACCATTATCCCAACTAAATAGTTTTCTGTATATAAAATATATAATTTATGTATTTTAGTAGAAGTGGTGATCATATGTATAGTTTTTAAAATATTCAGTTTATTAAAGAGTTATGTTCTTGTGGTAAAAAACAGATCTGGAAACAGTTGGAATGGGAAAACGGAAAAAAATTCTAGATTAAAAGTGATAGTAGCAGAGAAAAAGTATTTCAGGAATCATTGAAGACATCAATGACTAATTAGCAATAAATTTGTTTTTTTAACCAAAAGTCTTTTATCTCATTGAACTATTTTTTGAGAGGTATTTCCAACTTTACCTATTTACTTATTACTGGGTGCATTCATGACTAAAATTCGTCATGTTTTCTATATTGCTGGTTAAAAAAATGTCTCATACTTCCAGCTAGCATTAGTTTGACATATAATACTAGGGAAAAAAAAAAGGAGAATATAAATAGGCAAACAAAACAAGTAAACTAAATTAAACAAAGAAAATAGGCAGGCTGCAAATTTAGAAAGATGACGTGTAATTTGAACATTAATTTTAAGTTCTTTTCTGATACATGTACATATTGTTTTCTAATTATGCATTGAAGGTTATGCATTAATCTTAAAATACTTCTTTAGCAGCACTTAAACACTTCATTTTTTATCATTCAATGTAAAATGTCTTCTAATGCAATCATTATTTAGGTTTTGGTTTGGAGTTAATTAGAAATATATATCTTAATTTCAAAATATACTTTTTAAAAAACTTTCTTTTTGGTTTGTAAAAATTAGAATCTGACAATTTCTAGTGTTGTTGAGGAAGTGGAGGAGTGGGAAGGCTCATACACTGTTGGTTGGTGCAACTACAAAAATTGTTTTCACAAAATTAATTTAAATGACCATACTTTATGAAGAAGGAATTGTAGTTATATACCCTAGTACTAAAAAAACAAGATTTGAGATCTGCAAATATGAGACAATTTAAGAACTCTCACATATGTGGATCAGGAAACCTGTACAAAATGTTCAGAGCAGCATTCTAATGTTCATTAGAGTGGAAATAATAAATAAAAGAATGGAATAGTCAATACAATAGCATACATATAATAATGAAAATGAATATAACAGAATAATTATAAAATCTAATATTAATCAAGGGAAGCTAGACACAGAAAGACACGTTATGTAATGTAAATTATAAAACATTACCAAACCAGCAAAATCAATTTATATTGCTTGTGACACACACACATGTATGTATGTATGCATGTATAGTTTTCAATATATATAACTATATATATATTGATGTACATGATAATTATATAACTATATATAACTACATCTATACATACATAGAGAGAAGTATAATGAAAACTGGGTCATAATTTTTTTAAAAAGTAGCACAGTAACTGTCAAAGGAAGTGGTTATAATATGAACTTGAGGTAATAGAACTGTTTGTCTTGATTTGTGAGGATGTTTGCTTTACTTGGTTAATTTGAGTAACAGATTCTTAATATTAAAATCTATTTGTATACAATTTATTGACTGTTATATTTCACAATAAAACAAAGGTTTTATTGTGAAATAATTACATGTGTGGTGTTAAAAATAAAATTCTGATAGCTAATATTATTTTAATGTTTACTGTGGATATTTATTCTAAATGATTCCCACTTCTAAAGCCACTTACTCTTTAGAAAAACTAAATAAAAGTAGTTACTATTATTATGACTACTGAGTTAAAGCAAAGAGAAATTACCTTTCCCCAATTCACTCCATGTTAAGCTGTAGAGCCAAGATTAGAATGCAGATAAGCCCCCTTTTCTGTGCTTTTAATGTTTTTTGTACTATTATTTTTCTATGCTTTTAATGCAGCCCAGACATACAGAACCATCAGTATGTAAAAAGATGAGATTAAATATCCTCAAACATAACAATGAAGTAATAAACTGCAAAATGTGGATTTTAAATGTTTTAATCTATGGTTAAAATACTACAAAGTCTCACTTTATCATTATAAACTCCATATTCATCTTTTATTTATGGCACTTCAAACACACACGTACTTTATTAAAATGACTTTGTTATCAATATATTACTGAAGTGCTCTACATGCTTTTCTTTCTCTTTTTACTCACCATTTCGACTAAACCCTTTTTGAAAGCTACTCTCCTCTCCACAATGCCTGCTTCACAGTGACCTATAAAGGATAAATGCTTCAGTAAAAATCAGAAATAAAGTATAAACATGAGATTTTGAAATTGAGTTTTTTTTCTCATTTTATAAAATATATAGGGTATAATATACAAAAGGACCTAAATTTACTAGGAAAAAGTTTATTATTAGCTGAGAATTCTACAGAAATTATTTAAAATCAAGTCTTTTACAGTTGTTCTGGCTTTTGTATATTATTATTAATTGTCTATATTATTGTGGTAAATTAATAACGAATGAGCTAATAATCACTGCACTCATCTTGACCCCAATTACATTCAGGGGACTAGGTTTTCTCTAGATTTCTAACTAGTGTAGAATAAATGCTCTATGTATATTTACAGATTGAAGCCTGAAGAAGTTTACTTATTTCAAATTAACTTATTTCGCAAATGTTTTTATCTATATTTCAGTGGGAAGATTAGAGATAACATCAGAGATAAGAGATAAGATACGATTTTCTTCTTATCTTTTTTTGTGACAATTATTATAATTTAGCCAATATTTCATTTGCAAACAAGACTTTCAAAATGTGTCTTTTGTTCAATTTGTTGTTGTTATAAGTATTATTATCATAGAATGTAATAATCTTTGTCACAATTCAGCTATTGTCATGCTTTATAGGGCAAGTCATATTTCGATATGTTATTCTCAAACCCACTTTAATTCTTCTCAAAATCATGTTGAGATTCTTTGACCACCTTTTTTAAAATTTATTTTTTATTAAATTAATTGAGGTAACATTGATTAATAAAATTATATAGGTTTCAAGGGTTCAATTCAATAATACATGATATGTATATTGCTTTGTGTGTTCAGCACTCAAAGTTAAATTTCTTCTCAGCACCATGTATGTAGTCCCCTTTCTTCCTTCTGGTAACCACTAGACTGTTGTCTGTCTCTGAGTTTTTGTTTGTTTGTTTTGTTTATTGCTTTCAGTTTTATATCTCACATATGAGTGAAATCATGTAGTTCTCAACATTGTACGTGGGGGAATGAATATTACTGAATGTGGAGAAAGAAGGGAATAGCAAATTCTGGTAGCATTATCTATTAACATGTTGAGAAAAAATTGTAACTGACTTTATATTTGTGGGTCTATTTAACCACATTGCCAGGTTCACTGTCTTGGGGGAGAAATTGGAGCAGAAGTTTGGGAACATCTTCTCGTTATGATTCGGTGTCCCTTTCTGGCACTTTCTGCCACTATCAGTAACCCTGAACATCTCACTGAGTAAGCCTGAATTTTGCATTTGTTATCATTGTTATTAGTGATGATGATGATGGTGACGACGACGATGATGATGATGATGATGATGATAACAAAAATAAATAATTCAGCCACAGATTATTTAAAATGATCTCGAAAATGAAACAAAAAGTCTCTTCAAGTAAAATTTTATTACATATAACTAGAAAATATTTACTCTAATCCTTTGATTAGATGTAACTTTTCTGGTTCTTCAAGAACCAGTCTTGTGTGAGAGATTTTTCTGTTTATAGTTTGACATTTAGATCTTAGAGGACAGCATAAGCAGTTTAGAACTATCCTTCCAATATAATATGCACACTATTTTCCTATGCAAAACACCAAAATGTTTTCAAAATGAGTCAACACATATAACAGAAATGGATATAACTGTTTGACTGGGTCAATAAATGTCACAAGAAACCTCAAATTATCAGTTCTTGGTGACTGTAAAACTAACAACAACTGATTAAACTATTTAACTATAAGTATAGTTTTAATATGTCCAAAGTTTAGAGAGGATTTTTATTCTCTTTGAATCAATTTTCAGTGATTTTTCTTAGAAAACTAATGATATTATAGATTTATTTTTCTATAGCAATAATTCCTTTCTTTTTTTTTAAATAACTAGGTGGTTGGTGTTAATTAAAAGATACTGGCAAGACGTTGAGAGCACAATGGAAAATTCTGGTCCATCACAAAATGCCTTGAAAGTTTCAAAGAAACAACAAAGAAAAAGGATAGAAAAGCCATCATACAGAGTTAGACTGGGTATGACTATCTTAACCTAGGAGAAGGGGTGCTAAAAATTGTTTAGATTATGCTTCTTGTTTGTAACATAAAAAGAAATCTTATAAATGTAAAACAGTTGGTTCTTACCAAAGCTCTGAAGAGAAATCAGTTTTGTTTTAATATGCAGAGGAAACTAAATAAGTAAGAAACAGCTTCAGGAGATTAAGTGATATGCTGAAGCCCACAGAACTAACAAATGGTGGATCTATTAAACTTGAAGATAAAGCTCTTTACAAAGATAATCTATTTTGAAATAATGTGAATCTCTACATAATTTAGTGTGATTAAGCATGGAATTGTAGCAAGAATAAATGTTTCACTCCATATTTTGTAAGAAAAAATTGAAGGCAAAAACATTTCTAGAGAGGAGTTCAGTCTTGGTTTGCTGAAAAACCGTTGCTTCAAAGTATCCTTTTTCACTTGTGGTCTATCTAGTTCTTTGTTATCTCTCTTGTTTCATACTACAGTAATCTTTCTTTTCATGAATTTTTTTGATATTCAGATTATTTATTGTTTCTCAAAACTTGACATTGCTTTTTATTTCCTTTTTCTGGAATGACTTTTAATCTACATTTGACTGAATTCTTTCTATTCATTCTTTAAGATGTATCGCCTAGAGTTACTGCTCAAATGCTACCTTGATTCTTTTATTTCAAGTCTCACAGTATGTCCTATGTTATGACATTTTCTACTGTACTATAGCTGTTTTTCACATCCCTTATTTCCCTTGGAAAACACTAGATATTTTAAACATATATGTACATCTAAGTAAACAAATATCATGTATTACATACATAAAACATATATATGTGTACATATATATAATTTGTTTTTAATCCATATTATGGTGTCTTATATTTAATATATACTCTGAATATTTAGCTACTGAATTAATGAATGTTCCTATACCTTTTATACTTGTAACTGTTTTCATGAGAATTCCACAAAGTAGTATAAACTCATATTTTTCTGGCTACTTTCCAGCTGAAAGCTGCAGATTCCCATACGTGATACTCATGCTTTCACTTAAGAAATATTAAGGTTCCTAATATGTACCAGTCTCTACTATCTTCCCCAGAATTTCAATAGGAAACAAACTCTTTGCTTTTCTGGAGCTTAAATTTTAACGTAGACATAAATATTAAACAAGATGAATAGTAAATGAAATAAATAGCATGTTAGGTAGTGGTAAGTGCTAAGAAAAAATAAAGCCAAGTATAATATTAATAGAGATATTTGGAATATCAGCTTCTTCAATGAAAGAAAATGAACAAAACCCAAAAGACACATATTCTTTCTTTGACCTGGTAATACTATTCTTAAAGATAAAGACATACAATAATAATAATAGTAATAGTAATCCTTAATGTTTCTGATTAAATAATTGTCTGTCTATATATCTATTTGTCCCATGCTCCATTAACAAAAACATGCTTTATAAGAATAAATAGAGAAATAAATTAGAAAATTGTAATTAAACACTGGGAACTGAAAAATGGTGATAGAACATAATTGCAGATTAAGACCAGGAGAAAAATTAAATCACAGATGTATGATATAGGTACATGGAGTCCTCTTTCAAGGTTCTTCCCAATGCACAGCACTGTTTCTAGGATTTTATTTGCAATGGGCTCATCCATAGCTCTTTTCCTAGGCCTGCATATATTTGTAAAATTATAATTAGGTCATTGTTTTGAAAGCAAATAGTTTTGAATGATTATTTCAATCCTATATTTACAGTATGGTACAAAGAGCGATACAATGATCTAGAGAAGTATGTGTGCTCCCTAAAGGATAACGACTTTATCATTGAACACTATCACCCATGTGCTGCACTTACAGTCAACCATGTAAGAATCAACCATTTTGGAAAATGAATATGTGTCCAGATTGTTAAATATCTGTATATGGGATGTAAAATTAATATTTTTTATTTTATGGTTTTTAGATAAAGAAATATGGAATTCCTTTAGACCTTGGATTTTCTCCACGGGAAAGCATACTGCTTTTCGATGCTATGGTGCACATTTGGCCTGAATGGACACGAATGCAGGTGTGTATGTATATATACATCCTATAGCTGATATCCCTAGTTCTTTGGCTATGGCAGTCCATCAGTAATAAGTACATTCATGAATGGCATTTATTCTGGTACAGGTAAAGGCAGCATATTTTATTGTCTAGAATTTAAAACCCAGAGCTGCAGTACTTCAGAATTGGGCAAATTAGTGAATTTTTCTATAAATATTCATATTTTTTCCTGTCAAAAATAATATCTACTTTGTGGGGTTATTATGAAGATAAACTGAATTGTTATTTGTAAATTGCTTAGAATACTGCCTTGCCATAATAAAAACGTGTATTTAAAAAAAACATTTGAAATTTTTTCTTTTACCTCTAAAGCTAATTGCAATATTCAAAAATAGTTATGTGTTGGTAGGTTCTAATGAAAGCAATAATATGCAACCATTACATAGAGAACAAAACCTATGAGCCTACATTCAGTTAACTCTGTAACTGAATATGGAGGAGTATTGACTGCTTGGGAGATTGACTTCATAGTCTTGCGTATGGAAAACTTTAGAAAAGATGATGACTTAATTTTCCTCGGTATTTGTGGTTCTTCATTTTCTAGGAGTTAGAACCTGAAGAATTCAGCTGCTTCAAAAATAAAATAGTAATCACGAGGGCAGATGCCAAGAAATATGAGGAGGAACTTAAAAAAGAGATAATTCGTTGGATTCAGCTGGACCCAAGCAAGGTAGTTAAAACCATTTAAGATTTATTTAAACTGAAGATTAATATGAAATGGATCTGACTTCTGTATTTAGGTTCAGAGAATCACCTATAAAGCTCTCGATTTGAAGATGAATACCCTATTGCATGTTTTGCTATTGTACCTTAAATTTAGTTAGCTAGATATGGAAAAATGCAAAGAATTATTATTTGAGTTCCAGCGTGGACAACACACATCTACCACGTCTATTTTGAATCTGATGTCAGACAATAAAACTCAAGTTGGGCTCTTATTTTTCACTGAAGATAGAACTTCTCTGATTTCTGATACCACTGGGTCATTACCTTGATTTTCTTCTCCAATATTTCTCTAAGAAAGACCTTTTGTCTCTTATCTGGATAGTTGAATGCACAATTTGTCTCTGTTACCAACAAATGCATAGATAAGATAAATTATAGTATTACTTAATTCATCTCACTTTAAGTTCTATTCTTTGACTTTTCTTTTTTGTGATGATCAAAAAAATCCCTCTGATACTTTACTTTCTGAAAATCAGTACTGTTTCCATGCAATGGCACATGTCCATGGTTACCCAAAGCTGGTTCACCAGAAGGAGAGGAATTTGGACCAACTCATTTACTTATAATGACATGTAATATAAAATAATCTTGACCACCTGAGGCCCTAAGTCATAGCTAAAATGTGATCACTTCTTGATTAGCATGATCTCAGGTAATGGAAGCAGGATTTTTAAATCATCTCTACTTTCTTCCTTCTCATTTCATGTGGAAAGGAGCCCATGTTTTTCTTTTTAAATTTTAATTGTACACTGACTTGGGCAGACTACCTGATCTGCATATCCAAAAACCACCTAATGCCAAGAATTGCTATTATATTAAACATAGGTCTTCAATTCTAGCTGCTTATTAAAAATTCTGATTTGATTGGCTTTGCATGGGGCTTGGCCTCTAAAACTTTAAAAAAAATTTCTGTGAAATTTTCATGTGCAGACAGGGTTGAGATTCTTTGGCCTATTTTTGCTATTTGGCTTTAATTACCTGGACTATAGATGCCAGCCTAGGTCAAACTTAATTTAACTTAGTCTTCTTGACTTGCCATATTCTAGGATGTGGCAAACCTCTAGGTACTAATCAGTTCCATCCAGTATCCTCTCTGGAAGGCACTAGCCATATATTTCCTTACCCTGGAGTTTATGACATGCCTCATAGTAACGAGCTGTACCATTCATACATGAAACCATATTCTCATCTATTATGTCTTGTCTAATAGTTTTCGTTGGGCAATTTATGTTCTTTTCATATAAAATCTTAATTTTAAGCATTTATTTATCTTATTTGTTTATGTTAAAAATTTTATTTAAAATATTATTTGTAGACCAGTAGGGTATATATAGGATATTAACTGAATGAATAAGTAAATAAAAATATTCCTTAATTTTTAATTTTTCCAGGCATCCTCTGGTATAATAAACTAAATTCCACTTTTAGTCAATATTTATATGGCCAACTTTTTCTCTTGCTATATCAATTTTATTCTGTATTTATTATTTTTAATTAGAAGGCTGGTTATAAATATTACCTTATCCCAATTATTTTACTAGACAAGCTGTAGTTATTTTGCTTTTAGTTATATCATTCCTTTATGGTTTGATATGGTTTTGATTAGTGTTACAATTTTACAATGATGAGGATGTCAACACACTTTCCAACTCTGAATTTGGATACCTCTCAGCAGATATCAACAAATCCACATTGAACATACTTTACTCTCAGAGTCAGTAACAATCTTTTTTCCTGTGTTGATATCTATAATAGATTCTTTTTTTTTCCTGAAGTTCATGGAAGGCTGTATCTCTAGAAGGTCTAGTTTTATTATATTCAGGCAGAACTTTTATTGTATGTCTCATGGTTTAATTTTTTTTTTCATTTTCCTTTATATTTTTTCCTACTAGTTTATTTTCTTAACCATGGCCTTTTCTTCTTTGGCTCTCTTGGCCCTGGATTTATTTATTTATATTTTTTAGAACTTCTTGTTCTGGAGCTATTGTTCTGCTTCCAAATTCTTATCTAATCTCAACATTTCTGTAATCTTTTGTGTTTATCTGCGATAATTTTCTTTCCTCTTGAGAAGGAGTCATATTTCAATGTTCCTTATCTGTTGCTATTTGAGAGAGTTGTCTTCTGTTATTTTTGGACAGTGAATGTTATGTTGTGGGGATTCTGTATTATGTTATAGTTCTCGGAAGAGTGTTTTCATTTTAAGAGCAATTGACTTAAATTCAAATTATAAATCCTGTCTTCTGAGTGACAGCTAAATCTTTATTTTGTCATTTTTTGTTGGGCTGTATGAAGTTTGCCTTGCACGCATGTGGGTAAATAGTTAGACAAATTTGGGCTTAGTTTATTCACAGATTTTAGGAATTGTTTAGTTTTCTTCTTTCTGGGATTCTTTCCTCACTTCTTAGTGACTATCATTCTGAGCTCAATTTTCTGACTCTTCAGACAAAAAGACTGCAGGATGGAATACAGGGAGAGTTTACCAACATTTTGACTTCTCTACATTTTTCCAGGCTAAAAGCCACAAAACTAGCTTCCACTCCTGATATTCTTCCTCCCTATATACTCTTCAAAACCTGTCTACTTTTGTTCACTTTTCAGTGACTTCAGGTCACTGTTTTCTTGTGTTTTTTTCTGAGAGGGCATAGCTGTTACCTGCAGGAGAATGGGGTTCAGTAGGAACTCCTTCAGCCATTATAGCAGCAAAACTCCTGCTTTCACCTTTTTGTTTTTAGAGAATTTCTCTCACATTCCTGAAGGGTAATATCCATTCTGAAGTATTGCCCAAATTTTCAGAAAGTTCTGTTGGCTTTTTTCACATATACTTACTTATCTGTCTGCTTCGTTTTACCTGTAGGATAGACTGTCAACTGATGAAAGCACATCTATTTTTTTCTCTCAAAATGTTGGGCAACAGTATTGTAAAAGAAGCAACCCTTTTCATTTAAAGACAGAGTGAACTTGACCACAGCAATTTCCTTTAATATTTTGCTTTCTTTACTGAAGCTAGAGATATGGAGGCCTGGGATTGGGGGTGGTGGGGTTATCTCACAGGTCATAGACTCAGACCAGGGAAAGTCTAATGTATTAACCTCTACCTTGGAGTGATTGCAGTTGTCTGTGATAGGTACTACTTCAGGGTGAGTCAACTGATGGAATGAAAGAAATGAGAGGGCGGAGCAGAGCTTGTTAAATTTTTTCTGATACATTCATCTATAATGTATAAATTGAGTAATTAAACATAAACAAAAAAGATATGAAAATATGATACATGGCACATCATTTGGAATACTGAGACAGTTCTAGTGTCTTATTTCTCTTTGACCTTATATTGAGCTACACACTGCTCTAATACGAACATTTTCTGGTTTAATAGTTAACTTGTTGTGTCTCTCATTGCTGGGTTCTTAAACTCTTGAGAAATTAGCTAAATTCTGCTTTTAAATAATTTTATTTGCTTACATTTCTTGGTTTTCCTAGGACAACCCAGAACCTGTTGTTTTAAGCTTCTTTAACTCTTCACTCTTAATATTGATTTGGATGCTGAATTTGGAAGAATATATTATCTCCAATTTGTATTAGTAGAATTTTGAGCAATTTTGACTCTGTTTATATTAAAGTCCTACTTACTGTATACCCTGTGTTCACCCTAATAACCAACATTAATTTATGACAATCTCTGTTCCTTCCATAAACACCATGTCATGATATTATATAGACATGATTATAATAATATAGAAATATATCATTCAAGTTTTCTCAGATTTTGTTTTATTTAAAAGTATTTAATATATGATTTAGATATAATTTCCAATTGACTCCATGAAAATGCACTCAGTCTTACCAATTTGATTTTCAGTCTCAAATGTCAGCTGATTTTATTATCTTTTCTTCATAATCACAAATATTTAATGATCTATCTTTTACTTATGATAATTTTATTCAGGTGAATCAGTTACTAAAGTACCTTAAGCCTCAATATTTTGACAGTCCAGAAACCAAAAGGCAAAAAATGTTTCCTTGTTTTGTGGAAAAACTTAAAGAAATGGATAAGCTGCCTGCAATCTTTTTTTCGTAAGTAACATTAAGTTATAATTAATAATGTATAAATTTGAAGACTTTTGAAAGAATAATTGAGGAAGAATATATATTACCTCTGATTCATATTAGAGTTTTAAGGAAGTTTAACTCTATTTATGTTGAAGTCATACTTACAATACCAAGGAGAATATAAGGTGAGAGGAAAGAACACTTGTCTTAATAAACTATACTTTAAAATATAATTGTATGGTTTAGTATAGCAGAATTCTCTGGCCTATCACTTATTAGAAAAGTCTGATATATCACCAAAGTAAGGTAGAGGGAAAAGGATAAATATAGTGTGTATTTGCCAAAAGAGAGTCTATACACTAATACACACAGGCTTAGGACATACACATATGATCTCACTAAATATTTGCTCTGTACATTGTTTGCAAAAGTGATTATATTTAATCTCTTTATTAAAAAGAAAAGATCTTCAGTCAGCTAGTTTCCTGTTTCTATTTTTCCTTTCAGAAAAGTTTAGGTGGGGCTTAGTAGTAGCATAAAATAATGACAATAATGTTTTCATTATACTTAAAATAATCATTTCTTTTGAAAAATATTTAATAGATTTATATGGATGAAATAAGCTTACATTGAGTCATTTCACTTTGCTCCTTGGTGCTGGCCCAAGGATGCAGAAAAAATTTGTGACATGACTGCCCTTGAGGAATTGACATTGTTGAAAGAGTGATTATATATGCCTTTGAAACAGTTAGATTCAATAGTTTAGCCAGTCAGTATAGAAAGTTACTTAACATTTTAGTATTCAAGGCATTCTGTAGACGTTAATAGTGAGTGTGAGGAGATATTTGTCACCTCTGGAAACAGAGTAAAACATTAAATTATTAACTGTAAAACATAGTCTGTCCCTCAAGGGTATAACATAATATACATTAAGTGCTTTAGAATTTAATGGGAAGAGAAAACAATGGCCTTGGGTGGTAAAGACACTTTTACCAAGGGGCTGAGTCTCAGTGTATGACACTCAGTGTATGAATGATACATAAGAGATGTATATAAGATATATATGAGATATACATGATTGCTATGAACATAAAATTATTGAAGATTTTCATATTTTTTATTTAGATACAACATTCATGAAGTGGAAATGTCAGCTTTACGACTTCTTACGAATCTGATAAGTAAACAAAATACTCACAATGATCCAAATTCTGAAAGAAAGAAGAAAAATTTGACCAAGAAACTGAGGAAAGCAACAAGTTCTCAAAAGAGAAACATTTCTACGTGAGTATTTTTACTTGAGTTGTGGAATTTTAAATGTTTAATGAAATATATGAGTGTTCAGCTGTTTTTATAATTCAAAATGTTTTTATAATGTGATGATGTGATTTGATTTTTTTTCTCTTTTATGACACATCAAGTTAATTATACTTCACTTTTGGTGGTGGTGGGGGCTTCCAGGGAAGAATTTTTGAGCATTTTAATAATTATACAATAGTTTACAATAACTTTTTCATTGTATTAGCTTCTTTCTCTTTTTTAGAAGTACAAATTATAGACTTGCTTTTAAGAAATTACAAATTTGCAAATTTGCTTAAAATAGATTGTATAATGTTTTTACTCACTTGTATTAGCCATTAAAATATCAAACAGCTAGTCAGAGCAAGTTCGCTGATACATATGTCTTTTAATATAACACTAGAAACATGATTTTAATATTTTAATGACTTTATTATCTTAATGCATACAAAATGTTAAAAAAATTCTCCTATTTTTGTTTCATTGTAATGTATAAATTAACCTGGAAAACATGATACATGAATTTTGCTATATAATTTTGTTGGATAATAGTTATACAAGTCTCACCCTTACTCAGGAGTCTTTAATGGCATTTTACCTAATCTACTCTTGAGAGAAATAATAACCATAATTTTTTCTCTTCTGTTTTAGTTATATTTCTGGGGTGGGGGTGGCCATATAGAATAGTTTTGGGTCTTAAAAGAGTGAAACTACATGTAGGACAGCTGATACAGGCCCGTTCTAATGGCCCAGCAGGTTGGTCATCCTTTCTCTATGTCATTCCACTCAAGTAATGGCTTATTGAGAAATATCTCAACATACATCAAGGCTAATTTTGTCACTTATGAAAAAATCAATTACAAAGTATATTAAAAAGATAAGAGTCTGGTTGATAAAATTTTTCTATACTTTTTTAACTGTAAAGAATTTGAGTTTGTAATTATTAGGAAAATTTAATTTTTCCATTACATTTAATGTCAAAAATATAATTCCACTGGATATAGAAATAAAGATTTTATTGACATGAAAGGAGAGATGCAGAAAATTTTGATATTTTTGTTGAATACATGTTAATGCGTATATTTAAATATACTTAAATAATAAGCTGATAAACAATTGAAGCAATTAAGATCTGGAATATTCTTTAATAGGGGCATTGTGTTTTGAGTTTGAAGTTTCTGGCATTCTTTTTACCTGGAATTTATACGCATTATCGCCAACTTAAAAAAATAGAGGAACATGATACAATCAACATATTTACTGATTTTTCTAATATTTCATACTCAGTTTTTTAAATTCAGATTCAAGTGCTAGAATTCAGAGAATCATTTTATTGGCAGCTGAAATAAAAGAAATAAGAAAAAACCTTAAGAAGTATAACGAATTTTCTCCAGACTGTACTTATACTGATGCTACAGTTGTGGATAATCAGGTAAGAGAAAAGAAACAGAGATGCAGTCAGGTGTGTATATTGGCTTGTTAGGGCTGCTGTAACAAAGTACCACAGAATAAGTAGCTTAAGCAACGGAAATTCATTTTCTACCAGTTCTGGAGAGTAGAAGTCTGAGATAAAGGTGTTGTCAAGGTTGGTTTCTTCTGAAGGCTGTGAGAGAAGAATCTGTTCCAGGTCTTTTTTCTTGGCCTGTGGAGGGCCATCTTCCTTTTTTATCGTCATATCATCTTTCCTTTGTACGTCCATGTCCAATTTTTCTCTTCTTATAAGGATACTAGTCATATTGGATTAGGGTCTACCCTAATGACCTCATTTTAACTGAATTACTTTGTGAAGACCATATCTCTAAATATAATCACACCTTGAGGTACTGGGGGTTAGGATTTAGACATAAGAATTTTTGGAGGTATACAATTTGGCACATAAAAGTGTGTGTAATGTCAGTGCTGTAATACAGAATTTATAAAATATACAATGCACTTCATCTAAATTAATCTTGAAACAATAGATGAAAGACTAAAGTTTGAGGCTGGGGAAATTAAGATTTGTGCGATTTTTTATAGCTATTGAAAATAGCTTCAAGACTTAATGTCAAGGTATATAATACATACCTCTATGAAATTGCTTATTAATTGAATTTAATTATAACTATTTCTTTACATAGACAGAAATATATAAATTAAATATAAAATCTTTTTCTGAGCTATAGGCTTAAGCAATGACTTGCTAAAAGAAGCTCAAATTCATATTTGCCTTCTGAAAATTCCTCCTCCTCTGTTTTTTACCTACTTTGTACCTAGTTCTTCAAACTAGAAACTGTGGCATTATGATTGTCTTATACTTCTCCCTTATGCCACTGCTCATTCAAAAAAATAATTCTAGAACATGAACAGATGCCTTAAACAAAGGGTGCTTATTAAATGTTGCTGGTTGACCTAACCATTCATTAGTAGTCAGAGAACTGTGGTTATTACTTGTTTATGCTTTTTTCTTTCTTTAAGTTATGGGAGAGGGAGAGGGAGAGAAAGGGGCAGAATGAGAGAGAGAAGAGAGAAAGAGAAGAGAGAAAGGAACAATAATAATAACTGACAGAGGCAGACAAATGTACAGAAACAGACACAGGAAGTTTCAAAGAGAGAAACTGGCTGAGCTGGAACCTTAGTTCAGTCCATTAGAGCTACAACCAGTGATTATGTTGGGAGTAAGGCTAGGCCTCAACCACTCAGTGTGTATAGGGAAGAAAATGAGACACATATTCCTGATGAAGAAATAAATGAAGAAAGGATCATCACATGTAAGACTGGGTTGCATTTGCTAGAATCAGATGCCAAGCTTCAGATGTCAGATATGATGAAAATATTCTACTTAAATACCACGTATTAGGCATTTTATAGTTTAAATAGGCTATGGGTTCTGACCTAAAACAGAACTATTCTTTGTAGAATTGTGTCCAACTTCTGGTTGATCTCTAAATAATCTTTTAACACATAACATCACTGTTAAATTGAAGGATAAATGCTTTAATTTGATATTGCAAACTGTTTGGGTATTTCAGACTTTAGCAAAGATCTTATGCAGATTGAGAGGAACAAGACAAGGCTCCAAACTGTACAGTCTGTTAAAACGGGGCATTGGATATCATCACAGCTCAATGGAATATAAACAAAGACAAGTTGTAGAGATGCTTTTCAGACAGAAGCATGTCAAGGTTGGTGAACTTTGAAGAAAGTTTTTCTAAAAGTAGCAACTTCATTCCTTTGGACTAAGTAGGAGGAAGAAATGTACCCTAACAGCTTGTAGGGAAGTCATTCTATCTTCTCCCTCATAATCTCACCACTTGGAGGGATAGTCTGCTAACCTTCTAGCATTTTATATTCTGTTCTTTTAAATACAATTTTACATAGTTAATATATAATGCACTTGCAATTTAGGATCATAACTACTCTGCCTCATAGCATATAATGAAGTCTATATTAATTAGCATTACATAATAAACGTTTTATGAGTTCATCATAATATATGCATATATAGCTTATTTAAACATTATGTTAATGTTGAAATTTTTTGTTTGTGAACATATACCATCATTTCTGATTATTGATAAGATCAATTGATTCTACAAAGTGTTTCAAAGAACAGAAGTAATTTTTAGAAATATATTGCTAAATTTTTTTCCAGAAGAGATCTGTTTGTCTACTTCACCTTGATAAATTTTGACTATTGTTGTTAGAAACTGGAGTTTTGAATATACTGCAGAGAGTATCCTATATACATGCACCCAATTTTCCATATAATTTAATATGTTAGTATATTAGTTATAATTAGCAAACATAATATCAATAAATTTTTATTAACTAAAGTCCATTTTTTTCAGATTTTCTGTTATTCCTCTAATGTCCCTTTTCCGTTCCAAGGATACAACATTACATTTTTGTTGTTGTCAGATCTCTTTAGGCTCTCTTGGCTGTGACAGTTTTTCAGATTTGCCATGTTTTTCAAAATCTGAATAGGATATTAATAGGATATTGTAGAATATTAATTGGAATTTCTCTAATGTTGTTGTCATGATTAGGTGGGCACTGTGTGTTTCTTGAAGGAGAACCACAGAGATAACATGTTATTTTCATCATATGTCAGAATAATAGACTATGGATATGACTTATCACTACTGATGTTAACTTGAGCACCTGGCTGAGATCATATTTGTTAGACTACTCCACTATAAATTTACCTATTATTCCCATTTTCCCTACTGTCCTCCTTAGAAGGAAGTCACTATGTACAGCCCACACAGTGGTAGTTGAGTCATACTTTACCTCCTTATAGTTGAAATAGCTACATAAATTATTTAGAATTCTGTACAGGAACTGTGCCTCTACTGCCTCATTTATTTATGTGTCTAACACTTATTTCATATCAGTATGAGCACGTGGATATTATTTTATGCTTTGGATTATAATTCAATGCTACTTATTTTCTTGGTCACATTGTTCCAGTTTTGGCCATTGGAAGCTCTTTCACTTGCTTTCATTTGGCATGCTTCCATCATTGTGAGTGTTGTTGTTATTCTGCATTTCCTTACTTTCTGGTAAAGTAAGATGCTCTCTTATCTTGTATAATTCTTGCCCCAGTCTTAGAATGAGTCATATTTTCAAAGAGCCCCTATTTCTTTCAGACAAGCCTGAGAAACTATTACAACCAAGAAAAGCCAAAGGCGACATGTCTACCAAACGTAGTGTGATATTCCAGAAAAAGAACATCGAGTAAAAACTAAGGAAATATGGAAAAAGTTTGAATGTTAATTAATAATGATGTATCAATGTTTTTTGATTAATTATAAGAAATGTATGGTACAAATTTAAGATGTTAATAATAGGGGAAACTGGGTGCAGAATATAAGAACTCTACTATCTTTGCAAATTACTATAAATCTTAAAAGGTTATAAAAATAGAGTTTGTTTAGAAATATTTCCTATGCATGCATTAAATTATATTTTCTGTAGATACTGGCTTCGATGTTCTGTGAGGCTTCTTAACTTAAATCTATGATATTGGTAATTTTTTTTAAATCTTCTATTTGCTATTGAGAGTAGAATATTGAGGATAGAAAGTGTTAAAATCTCTCATTCTTAATTTAAAATTTTCTGTTTCTCTGTAGTAATGCCAATTTTTACTTTATATGTTTTAGTATGTACTAAATGTTTAGTAAGTAAACTATGTTAACAATAAAGCACGTTAAAAACATTCAGAGAAAATAGATTACTAAAACAGATCTGTTACATAACTACTATGTCAAAACATATAAAAAAGACATCATAATGGAACTAAAAATATATGGAGTTGTTAGGTAAGTAAAATACTATGTAGCCAAACTTATATGATGGAGCTAAACTTAGAGAAAAATGTAAAAGCATTATTGTGTCTATTTTAAGAGATGAAAGCTTAAAGAAGCAGGAAAGTGTAAGAGCAACCTCAAGTGATTTTGGGAAAAGATAGAGAGATAAGACAAATATGGCTGATAGCCTCTGTTTTTTTCTAAGAAATATGAGTCAAAATAGTATTTTAAAATAGAGGTAGGAAAGCAAAATCCCAGGAAATATGCTTTATTCGTATATCTTATCTCAATTGCATATACTATTTCCTACTCAATAACACCATCTTCTCCAGAATAACCTAAAAACCCTTGTCAGATCATTCAGCTTCTATTCATCACTTCCTAAAATTTGTTGGAAGACCAACTAAAGAAATTTTATAGATATTAATTATATCATGTTACTCCCCTTTCTCTTAAATCTGAACTTCTTAGAGTGGTTTTTTAATGCTTAATGTGGCCTGGTTTCTGCTTTCCCTCTGAGTTTATTCCCTACTGTCTTCTTTCCTTAGAAATGTTTTCATGTAAAAGTAATACCCCTTTTACAATCTATTGTTTTCATTTATGCAAAAAAAATCAAAAGCTTATTGAATGGCTGTGATTTCATGTCATTTCACAATCTGAAAATGCTATCTAATTGTAATATTAAGGAAAACATTAAAGTGAATGGAAATCTCTATGAAAGTAATTTCAAATAATTTAGTAGAGTTTGTATTTTTGCTGACATTGGCTTCCAATTGGAGTTTTAATCAAGAAAAATGATTTCAGAGGGTCTAATCTAGTCAATATTTAGAGACTATGCACACACTTATATATCTATATTAAAGTTTTTTATTTTTATTTTATTTTTTACCCTTCACCCATAGGTGGTAATAGCTACCTCCTCCCTTGCTTTGGGAATTAATATGCCATGTAAATCTGTTGTTTTTATGGAAGATTCTGTTTTTCTGGATGCCTTGAACTTTCGACAGGTATTTATACTACTGCCTTGTATTACATTTATATTCATAGGGACTAGAAACATCTATTTTAAAATGGGTTCTAGATGCAAGAGACTGTGTGAATATGATTATGTTTTAAGATGTTTTGAGCACTTATTGACTGGCTAAATAGATTAGATTTCTTAAGACTATTCCTGCTTTGGTAAATGCTGAACCTAAAAATAATGTGAAGAAACGGTAACCATATCTCGTGAGCACGTAAAGGTGCCAAGCATCTACAATTATAATTTGAGTGTCTACAATGTTTTCAGTTCAGACTAGTTTCTGAAAAGACATTGTAAGATAAGACAAAAATTGTCCTTACTTTAAAAATCATGATCTTAAAACAAGCATTACTGAAAAGCAAACACACTTTAATAATAGATTTGTAAAATAAAATAATATTTTAAATGTTGCTAAAATTAATATGCCAAGCAACAAATAACTCAGGATTTTGGAAAGTTTAATGTTACACACAGTGTAGGTAAGTTAGACATTAACCATTTATAGAGACAATATTTGAAATGATTTTAAACTGTTCTATGATCCTCTCTTTAGATGTCTGGTCGTGCAGGAAGACGTGGAGAAGATCTTATAGGAAATGTGTTTTTCTATGGTATTCCATTACCTAAGATAGAAAGACTCTTGAAGTCAAACGTGCCCAAACTAAAGGGTCAGTTTCCTCTAAGCATATCTTTGGTTCTCAGACTCATGCTGTTAATTGCCAAAGCAGATGACAAAAAGGATGCTAAAGCAAAGGTACATTGTTTCATATTATTTAAATAACTTTAATAAATATAGTCATTTAAGCTCAGTTTTATAAAGTTGCATAAATTCAATAAGCTGAAGGGAATAAAATAATAATGTACTGTATAAATCAACCCACTGTAACATTTGATTCTCCTTTACAGCCTCCTATTCAACACAAAAACGCGCTTTTCACTTTCATGCTTTCAAATACATGAAAAATTAAGCCCATGATTTTCCTGTTTTAATTACCTCTGGTCTCTGTGTGTATTAGAAAATAAACATTTTTTTTTCTGTAATTCTGTCTGGCCTAAAACATTTTAAAAATCAAATTTCAAAAACATAACTAATGGTTGAAAATATAAAAGATACCAAAACATAATTATTGGTTTTACATTTTTATACCTTATTTTGACTTCTTATCTGTCATGCATAAAATTGTAATTATTTATCTCTCTAAGTTTTTCTTATAATTTTTTATTATACACACATATGTCACATAAAATATTATGGAATACCTAAATATAATAAATAAATATGATAATTATAATAATATAATAAAGCAGTCAGTATTCAATGCCTAATTTAAAAATGTAAAAATATATTGTACATTATATGTTGCACATAGGTATATATGTTCTACAACAGAAATTTTACTTGTCCTTTGGGTATTATATTTGGAAGACACATTACAAAATTTGATTAATATCTAACTTGATATTTTTTATATATGTATGTATAGGCATTATCTGTTCTCCAACATTCGTTGATGTCCTTCAAGCAACCAAAGATCAAGTGCATGTTAAAGTTTTACTTTATATATTCTTTGCAATTTTTGGCCACAGAGGTAAGATTTAAATGTATTTCCACTAAATTAAAGTGTTAGTACATCTATTTAAATCCACTGTACTAAAAACATCTTTATTAACAACTTACTTGTTTGATATTTCTGAGATCTAGAGACTGAAGCTAACATGTTAAAATTGATTTATAGGGGTACCTGAATTCAGAGTGTATTCCCACTGGATATTCTGGACTTGTGTCCCATTTGCACTACCATGAACCTGCAAACTTTGTTTTAGTAAGCTTTCTGGAGAAATGTTTATTTCACAAGTTGTGTATTCCAATCAACATAGATGGTAAGCAAATATTCCTTTCTGAAACAAACGCACACAATTTACCCTGCACATTCCCCAGAACTACATTCGCTTTGGGTAGGATGACATTTTCTGCTTTTTATCTTAAATGATTTTGAACATTTTTCTTATTTTATATCATTAAATATGTTTATAAAAATATTATTAATATAGACATGGTATATTTGTGATGTAAATGTTTCAAATGACCATTTAATGTACTTTAAATTTTAAAAACTAAACCCTTAGAATAGTAAATACAATACTTCTGAAATCACGAGGCATTTTTAATATATATCAATTGAAATAAATTGCAATAATATATATATAGAATTGCTAATTTGTCTTTTTTACATCTGGTCATTGGTATGAAAAATAGGCTTCTGATATCCTCACATCTAGGTTCTAATTATTAGCTATATCACAGTAAAATATGAAGATAAAGTTCAAAGTCAAATACAAACTGTAAGAATATGATAGCATCGCAGTGTTATCTATAATAATTTTATATTTTAAATAATAAATTTAATTTTCTTTACCATTACATTATCACATTGAAATTTAATTTGCTAGAGAAAGAAATAAAAAGATATGATCCAAATTCAAATAAAGACAGCTAGAAACTGAAATATATAATTAATGCCCCATTGTTCATTTTATTTTCAGTAAATTATCAACTTTTGTTAAAATGACATAAAATAATGAAAATAATATTACCTATCTTAGAACTACTAATACATCAAATCATAAAGCCTTTAATCCACATTAATCCATATTTTTTTACAAAAGGATTATAGAAAGCAATCATCACTGAATTTTAGTTATTTTGTAAATATTGATGAGTAATGTATCACAATATTAAAAGAATAAAAAAAAAACAAATAAAATTGCCATAATGCTGTCAGTAAAAAGACATCAAATTGAGGTTTTCAGTTTGTTTATTTGAAGTCGGGAGCCTCACTCTCAGCGCTCTGCATTTCTCTGATAGTGCAAGGCCATGTAGCGTCACACTATTAAAGTTTCCAAGTTCTCACGTGAATGTGTGCCGTTTACTCATTCTTTTACTGATCAGTTATTAAGAGGCTATCAGTGTGGACATGGCACTCTGTTAAATACTGTGGCTGACTAAAAATCAGGGATCAGACACAGGTTTTCCCTTGAGATTTAGTCCCTAAAATACTACAAGAATTTGGGCACATGGAAATGTAGGAAATACATATTCCAGGGAGAGGACTATCAGGAGCTAACGCGTGGGTAGTAGCTGGACTGTAATGTTTGCTTAAGAGTGAGTGGGTGAGGGTCAGTCTTTGGCTTCAGGAATTTGGAAAGCAGCATAAGGCCTTCATTCCTTAGTAGGTTTTGAGGAGAGGTGGGAAATGCTGAGTGGAACCAGGCAGCTAATGGAAAGTTGGAGGACCATGATAGATTCCAGGGCAATTCCAGAATTAAAGGGCAAACAGTTGTTCTTGATTTTTTTTCTTTTTTTGGTTCCTGCAGCTAAGCATGGACCCAGGGGTACCAACAATCAGTGTCAGTATGGGGGTCCATTAGTTTGCATTATTATAAATTTATATTGAATTTATTAAAAATTCACCAAACGTCTGGAAAGTGAATTTTTCTATGTGTCTTAACTTGAAATTTTAAGTTTTAGGAAGTGGCTCACTATATTTCTAAAATGATGAATTTTGTTCTCTAAAGTTTTGAAAAAATAAACTCTTTATTTTAAACAGGCCAAAAAACATTTTCTAAAGATGTGATGGAAACTTTAGTGGTGGTATTAGCAAATCTTTTTGGAAGACGGTATCTCCCTCCCTGTGTAAAAAACCTGAAAAAGAAATTTTCTCATTCAGTGGTAAGAGAAAAATATATACTACAATCTTGTAATCCTGTGTAAACTCTTTTCATTATAATATGCAATGCAATTGATTTTTCCAATAACAAAATCGTGCTGTCATTAACTAGTTTTTTCTTTATCATGCCTCAGTCAGTTCTTGGTTTATATAGTAACTTCTCCAGGAAAAGATTGAAGTCCTACTTAAAAATGGAGAACTTTATTCCTAGTAGAAGTTTTTAGTAAAAGAATAATAGGATTTTTTATTACATTGAAAATGACCTCAAACATTACATTTAATGGTGAAATAATAGCCATAGTAACATCTATATTTGAAACAGGAAGACATAAGTATGCAGTTTAACAGCCATTTGAAAATATTGTTCTAAAAATTCTACTCATTGCCAAATGTCAAGAAATAAAAATATAGCTATGGGGAAGGTAAGCACAGTGAGAGTAACTATAGTAGAATAATTTGAAGCCTGATTCTTGGACTCTTTTCCAGCTCTGCCACTTAGCACATAGGTGACCTTAAGCAAATTTCTTTATCCAGGCTTGTTTACTTACTTATCTGTAGATTGGGAATCATAATAGCACCTACTTCAAAGGATCGCTATGAGGATTAAATTAATTAATACAGGCAAAATGCTGAGAACAGTGCTCAGCACATAAGAAACACTCGATAAGTGATAACTCTTATTTTAGCAGTTATTGTTATTTACAGATGAAATAACTAGCTATTAAAAAAGAATGAACAGAAAAATGATTATAATTAATGACAATTTAGTAAGTGTTCAAATGCAAAGTAGATCTAATGCTTTCCTTATATACTATAAGTACAGCTTTCCCATATACTAAAGTTATAAAGAAAAGGAAATGTAATGTAATCCCAATAGTAAAAAAGGAAATGAACCAGATACTATAGTTTACTTGTTAATATGGCAAAGATTGCAATTAACAGTTATGTTGACAGGATCGTAAACAGATATATCATTTAAAAATATTCCTTAATGTGGTATTTTTATTTTTTGGAATTTATACTAATGATATAATCAAAAATATAAACAAAAATTATGTAAATATATTATTTTATTAGTTTAAGCTGCTGTAATGAAGTAACATGAACTGGGTGGCTTAAACAACACAAATATGCTATTTCTCATTTTCAGCGGCCAAAAGCCCAGACAGGGTTAGTTCTCTCTAAAGACTCAGGGAAAATCTGTTCCCTGTCCTTCTCTTAGCTTCTGGTAGTTTCTGGCAATTTTTGGCATTCTTTGGCTTGTGGATACATCACCTTGATTTTTAGCCGTATGTTCATAAAGTATTTTCCCTGTGTGCACATCTCTGTGACCAAATTTTCCTTCTTTATAAGGATACCAGTCATATTGAATTAGGGGCCTGTCCTACCCTAGTATGACCTCATCATAACTAACTACATCTGCAGTGACCTATTTCCTAATAAGGCTACATTCTGAAACACTGAAGCTTAAGATTTCAACATATGGTTTTCTGAGGGACACAATTCAAACCATAACATATTACAATTATTTGTAACTGAAAACTGGATGCCACCTATATACCCAACAAAAAGGGAATGAATGATTAGATGAATTTTAGCATAGCTATATGTGGCAATATTATAAAGCCACTAAAATTCATCTTTTCAGATAATATTCTATGACACGGTAAAATACTCCAGATATAATGTTGAGAATAAACATTAGACAAAAGCTGATACTACAACAAAATTTTTTTTATAATAGACTGGAAGAAAATTCTATATACCAAAATCTTTATAATCTATATTCCTGGGTAGTAGAATAACAATTTTAGTGTTTGTATTTGCTTTTACAAATCATAGAATTTATATTTAGAAATATACTTTTATCCATACTTTTAAAAGTATTGTGACCTCGTGTCTCAGAGACTTTGGTAAACTTCTGCTTTTTTTTTTTTTTTTTGAGTAGTTACATTAATCTATTTCTTTATTCCTAGCAAATTTTAGATTCTCTTCCCAAGGAATTTGCTACAGTTGTAGAAGAACACAATAACAGAATTAGAGAGAGTTTTGGTTCCTTTCTCCTATCAATTTCTAATTTGGCTGACATGAGAAAAGAATGCCAACTACCTCTCTCAGAAATTGGTAAGACTGTGAATGTCTACAAACAAAATGTAAAGCCAGTAAAAGAAAATAAGTATAAATATTTTGAGATAGAACTAAACTTTGCAAAATAAGAACAAAACTACTGCAAAAAGAGCACACAAGAAACCAATGTAATCCTTTAGATCTATGCTGTGGACATGTTCTTTGGAATTGTCTAAGTGCCAATTGGATTGGATTTGGCACTAAATGCTTAAAATATTTCTGTATGTTCTATATGGTGTTCTAAATTTATTCTAAAATATTCCCTTGCCTACTGATACAATTTGCCTTTTAGTAGAAATTGATGCTCTTAAATGCTTAAATTTTCAAATCCGAATAAATTTAGAAATACAAGAAAAGGAATATTGACCTATTTAGTAGTGGTTGTCAGTGTGCTATACTTCCTTAAGTACTTTGGAGGATATTAAAGAAGTTAAGGCTTTGCCCAGGCCTTTGAGGAAAGGACAGAATAACTGAAAAAGAAAATGAGAATATAAGGAAAATTCAGTAATGTATGCCAGATAAAGTATAGAGATTGGAAGTAAAGAGTACACTCAGTGCCCTAAGATAAAAAGATAGGAGAGAGAGCTAAAAGGCAGTGGAATTCCATTTTCCTCACTTCCAAAAGAAGCAAGTAGAAAAATGGAGCAATAGGGCTGATTTGGTTTGTTCATATTTCTGAATAGATTATTATGATATGATATGATATGATATGATATATTATATTATATTATATTATATATTATATTATATTATATTATATTATATTATATTATATTATATTATATTATATTATATTATATTATATTATTATATATAATATATTATATATATTATATATTATTTTTATTTATTATATTTATTATATTTATTTATTATATTTATTATAGAAGACTTATGAAGGACAAAGAGAAAATGGTCACTTTATTCAACCATAGAAAGAGAAATTAGCTCATAAGTCAACTTTGTGGAAAAGAACCTAAGTGTCTCTGGGCAATTTTCTACATTTGGACTTGGAGGAGTGAAAATAATTATCTTTCTTATGTATTTTTCCCTGAGGTGGTTTCTGTGTCATTAATTTGTCTATTATGAATGATATAAACAAATATCTTTTGTTTTAAATAATTTGTTTAATAAGAAACCAGTTTTCAATTTTTCTTTATTTATCATAGTATGAATCATTTTCCCCTTAATCATTTGAGACAGAGTAATCAATTATTTTTCTATTTAATTTTTCAATTGATTTGGTAGATTTTTCCAGTAAAGTATGTGAAGACTCTGAACTGGTCTCTCATTTGATGCCTGGGACTGAAAGTCGAACTGCTGTCTCCCCGTTTGCGTGCCTGTCAGATATAACTGATCAAGATTTATTTGATATGGCTGTGGTAAATGATGTACGTAAATTTTGGTGTGAAATTTTCTTTAATCCTGTTTTCCATTTAAGATAAATAATTTTTATGTAATTATAATACTAGCAAATTATTCAGTGAAACAAAGCCATTTTTCTCTTACTCTAGAATGGCAGTACTTTTCTCTGAAATTTATTTATTTTTTTTTACTACTTCAGTAGTTTTAAAATAGAAAAAATTTAAATAGATAAGAAAAAGAATGTTACTTTCTCAATGATCTATCTGTATCAATATGTCTTGCTGTATGAATCGCTATGGCCTAAGCCCTTGCCATGCCAAGTGTGAACCATAGACCAGCAGCATCAATATTACTTTCTAGATGTGATGAATCTTGGGTGGCAGCTCAGAACTATTGTGATCAAAATGCACGTTAACATTGGAGAAGCCCTGAGGGCAGTTCGTGTTTGTCTTCATTTTTGTGATCTGACACCTAAAAATGGTGATTGGGACAGAGTAGAAACTCAATAAGTATATAACAAATTTTTAAAACTAATACAAGGGCCACTTTGTTTACTGCCCCACATAATTACTGCCAGTCCTATCTGGATCCTGATACCTTATCCATAGCATGTTGATTGAAAAATAAATTCCAAAATCAGATATGTATATTTTGAAAGAAAAAAATAGATGCACATAGAAAAAAGAACAAGACTCCATGTGTAGCTGGCACCCATATAAGTTTGTAAGCTCACAAATATTTTTTCAGGAAAAGAATTAAAAAGAAAATTTTGTAATATATTTCTGAGGTTGTAAAAGTGACTACATTACTTTAAATTTTGAGTTAATTACAGATATAATTTTTATGATTTCAAAAAGTTTTGATATTTTGAGTACTAATGTTTTTACAGATTTTATTTGGTTATTTATATCAGTTTGAAGAACCTTAATATACTGAACATTAGATATATTTTATTAAAATTTGTTGGGTTATTGTTGTAGTTAGCTAGATGTAATAAACCATATTTGTAATCAATATTTATAATAGATTAAGGTATATCTCAAAAGAAAAATGCAAATAATCTAAAATCTCTGCATTTCTCAGGCTATGCTACAAACAATTTGTGTCAGTGTTAGAAATGTTCCTTTCCTTTCCTTGGTAAAACGTAATAAAAATGGAAAGAAGTGTCCACTGAATGGTTATGCATTGAATTTCTACAAAACCGGTTCTCTGACAGCACTCACTGTGGATAATGGGTAGGACCTTTTTTCTATTTTAACACTCTTTGCAGACATAAGTGTTTTTGGAATTAATGTTCATCAAGCTGTAGCATTATGGTTTATGAAGATAATTTTAAGATGCAATAATTTGAGTGATGAAGATGTGATTTACTTGGAACTACTTTTAAAATACTTTTTATTATTATTACTGAGATGAAGTTCACATAACATAGGTTAACCATATTAAAATGAACCATTCAGCAACATTGGGTACATTCATAAGATTGCACATAAACCACCTCTCTCTAGTTGCTAAACATTTTTATTAACCCAAGGACACAGTCTGTACCCATTAAGCAGCAAGTCCCATTTCTCCCTTCCCACAACTTCTGGCAACTGCCAATCTGCTCTCCATCTTGATGGACTTAACTATTATGTGAACATTCATGTCTGACTTCTTTCACTATAACATTTCAAGATTTTAGCATTGTCAGTACTTTACTTTTTTATAGCTAATATTCATTCCATTGTATGTGTATATACAATTCATTTATCTAAGTGACGAACATTTGGGTTGTTTCAGCTTTTGGTTATTGTGAATAGTGCTGCTATGAACATGCATGTACATGTATTTGAGTACCTGTTTTCAGTTCTTTTGGGTAAATACTTAGGAGTAGAATTGCTGAGTCAGACAATAACCCTATATTTAACTTTTTGAGAAATTGCTGAAATATTTTCCACGACAATTGAACCATGTTTCATTGCCTTCAGCCATGTACAAGGTTTCTAATTTCTTCAAAATCTCACATATTTATTTTCATTTAAAAATTATAACCATTCTAGTGGGTATACGAAGTGATATATATCTCATTGTGATTTTGATTTGCATTTTTCTAAATACTAATGATGTTGAATATCTTTTCATATCATAAAAGGATGTAAATATTCTTTGCATATATTATTTGGATAAATGTCTATTCAAGTTTTTTAACCATTTTTAATTTTTTTCTCCAGATAACCTACTACAATATTTTTAAAATTTATTTTATTAGTTTCAAGTATACAGTACGTTGTTTAGACATTTAATTTTTTAATTTTTCTTTTTGTTCTTCAGTTGTAAAAGTGTTTTATATATTTCGAATACTAGACTCTTATCAGACACATGATTTGCAAATATTTTCTCCTTTTCTGTAAGTTGTCTTTTCATTTTCTTGTTAATGTCCTTCAATACACAAAAATTTTTAATTTTGATCAGGTCCAACCTGCCTATGTTGCTCATATTTTTGGTATTATACCTAAGAATCTATTCACAAATTCAAGATCATAAAGATTTATCTTTATGTTTTTTCTAAGAATGCTAGAGTTTGGGCTGTTATATTCAGATTGTTAGTCTATTTTTAATAAATGTTGGTATTTGGTATGAGATAAGATCCAGTTTCATTCATCTTCATGTGGATATACAGTTGTCCCAGCACCAATTTTTGAATTCTTACCCCATTAAATCGTCTTGGCACCTGGTAAAAAATCAGTTGGCCATAGATGTATAGATTTGTTTCTAAACTCTCAGTTATACTTCATTAGTCTTTATGTCTATCCTTATGCCAGTACCACATTGTTTTGATTACTATAACTTTTGAAATAGAGAATTGTGAGTCTTCCAATTTTGTTCTTTGTAGTCAGTATTGCTTTGGCTATTCATGGTCCTTTGCAATTTCATATGAATTTGAGAATGATTTTTTCCACTTCTGCAAAAAAAAATGTGAAAATTTTGATAGGAATTGCAATGAATCTATAGATCACTTTGGGCAAATTATCTTCTTAACAATATTGCCATTTAGTCCATGAACATAAGATGTCTTTTCATTTCTTAGGTCTTCTTTGATTACTTTCAGCAATGTTGTAATTTTTCTGTGTAACTCTTTAACCTATTTCTAAATGAATTTATTCCTAGGTATTATATTTTTTGGGTGCTATTGTAATTGGATTTTTTTCCCATAATATCCTTTTTAGAAAGTAACTTACTTGTGTATAGAAATACAACTGATTTTTGATCTTGTACTCTATAACTTTCCTCAATTTTTTTATTAGGCCTAATAGTTATTTTGTGGATTTTTCAGAATTTTCTATATATGAGATTATATCTGCAAATAGAGAGATTTTTACTTCTTTTCCAATTTGGATGTTATTTTTTTCTTCTTGCCTAATTGCCTTGGCTAGTACTTTCAGTAAAATTTTGGATATAGAAATAGTGAAAGCAGGCATTTTTTTGTTTTGTTTCTGATCTTACAGGAGAAAATTTTCAGTCTTTTATCATTTTGATGTTAGCTGAGAGGCTGTGAGGTTTTCTGTAAATGTCTGATATCGTGTTAAGGTAGTTCTCTTAGATTCCTAGTTTGCTGTTTTTTTTTTTTAAATCATGAAATGACTTTTTTTCAAATGCTTATTGTATATTAACTGAGCTCATCATATGGCTTTTCTCCCTTCATTCTATTAATATGGCTCATGATGTTGATTGACTTTCTTGTATTGAATTTTTTTTCATTCCTGGCATAAATCTTACTAAGTCATAGTACATAATCTTTTAAATATGCTGTTGAATTCAGTTTGCTGGCATTTGGTTGAGGATTTTTGAATCTATATTCATAAAGGATATTGGTCTGTATTTGTGTTTTGTATTTTTGAAATGTGTTAGTCTGGTTTGGTATCAGGGTAACATAGACCTCATAGAATGAGTTAGGAAGATTAGTGTTAATTCATCTTTAAAGGTTTGGTAGAATTCATCAGTGAAGCCAGTTCATCTGGATTTTTCTTTATTAGGACATTTTTGATAACTAATTTAATTTCTTTACTTGTTATAAATTTTATTAAATGTTCAATTTCTTTTGAGTTAGATTTGGTAATTTGTATATTTCTAGGAATTTGTCCATTAAACATAGATTTTCTAATTTTTTGGTGTGGAGTTGCCTGTTCATAGTACTCTTACATAAATCATTTTGTTTCTATAGCATATGTAGTAATGTTCTTGTGTTCATTTCTGGTTTTATTTCATCTTTTCTTTTTCTGTCAGTCTAGCTAAAAGTTTGTCAATTTTGTCGAATTTTTCTAAGATCCAATCTGTTTTATCAATTCTCTTTATTGTTTCTCTATTTTCTATTTCATTTCTCACCATACAGATCATTTTTTATTTCCTTTCTTCTGCTAGCTTAAGTTTTAGATCATTCTTTTTCTGGTTCCTTAAGGTATAAAATTAGGTTGTTGATTTAAGACCTTTTATCTTTTTCAACATGGATATTAACTGGTATAAATTTCCTACTGAGTATTGCTTTCTCTGCATCCCATAACTTTTGGTATGTTATACATTTACTATCATTTGTTTCTAAGTATTTTCTAATTTTCCTGTGATTTCTTCTTTGATCTATTGTTTGTTTGCTATTTAATTTCTTTATATTTGTCAATTTTTAAATTTTTCATCTGTTGATAGGTTCACTTATAGACAGTATAGAGGTGGTTCATGTTTATTTTTTATCTATTCAGCCAATCTTTATTGTTTTATTGAATAATTCTATCTATTTACATTTAAAATAATTATTACTGATAAGGAATGATTTACTTTCATCATTTGATGTTCATTTTTGTAAGTCTTATACCTCTTATTCCCCTTAGTGATAGTTTCTGATAATTTTATCTGTCAATGGGCACATATTTATGTTTCTTTTTTGGAGGACTGTACATTTTGAAAAATATAATGTGGTAATTCTAAAATTTTCTCCCTTCTCAAATTTTGTTGTTTTTGTATCTAGCTGTTGTTTTGTTTAGTAACTTTTCTAAACTATATTTATAAAGTCTGTAATCCTCATCAAATGTGATCTCTCTGAAGTCTTTATTTCTTTAGTTTGTATTCAACCAGTGTTTTGATGGAGATTTCTTTGAATGCAAGGGGAGAGAGACAGAGAAAGGGAAAGAGAGAGAGAGAGAGAGGAGGATGAAAGAAGAGGAGGAGAAAAATGAAGAAAATGATTTCTTTCATTCTTTGTAGACTGGCTCTATGCTGGAATAACCCTTTCAGCACTTAGTCCATTTGACCTCTACCTTACCTTTCACCTCCTGCTTGCACTGTATCTAGGGACCAGTGAGAGGTGAAATTTTATGGTTTTTATCAGGTCTTTTCTGAGTATGTATCCTAACCTAAGCATGAGCATAGCTTTCTAAATGTTCTAATATGTGTATTTTAGATTCCAATACATATATGTAGTCTTTCCCAGATTTTTCTCACAGGTTTTTGTTATTCGATTGTATTGACTCAGTTGTAATTTTTGCCCTAGGCAGCTGCAAATATTTCCTTTGACTTACCATTTTTCTGCCCTGAGTAAGTTATGAGCTAGACAAAACAAAAGCAAGCACCTCACTCAGTCCTTTAGCCAGCTCCCAGACAGGTTAGAACCGATACCACATTCCTTGTTAATAAGGCTAGTTCTGCTTCCTCTGGGATCAGAACTACATTGGGACACAGGATGCTGTCTCTGAGACTGCCCCTAAACTAGGAGAAGGTTGGAAAAAGGGCAGATAAAGATGTCACAAAGCTTTTTTACTTTGTCTAACTTTTTTCATAATTTAAGGTCAACTTTTGGCTATTTTCCAAAGATCTGACAAAACTGATTCTGATGGTTTTGTTTTTGTTTATGTTCTTGTGGAGGGATGAGCCCTTGGTGCTGCCTACTCTGTCATTCTCAATGACATCACTTACATTTGGCACTGTTTTTTAACATGTAGGAAATACTTAACTTTAGTAATTATAATGTATTACTACATAAGAGCATTAAAAGTCAAATATTTTAGACAAATGATTAGGGTCTTTACTAGTTTAGTCAAAATAGTGTTAAAATTAACATAGTATGCAAAATACTGGATGCAAAGGACACAAACACTTCTGTGCAGTCTTTCCATATCTGTTTTTATTTTGTCTCTAGAAAAGCCAGCAATTCATTGATAATTTATTATTTCTTTTACTGTAGATTGATAATCCATCAAAAACAAATTTATTTTTTAAATGTTGCTTTGTCTCTTTTCTCCTGTAGGTTAAATATGGGAGATGCATTTAATTTAATCAGAGATTTTGTACTTGTTATTCAGTCCATCAGGTACAGTAAACATTTCTGCATTTGAAGATCATATAACTGGCATGTAACATTAGTACAAATAACAATGATAATAATTTAAACAATCTTTTACAGGATTTCACTAAGTGAATTATGTGATGATGAAGACGACAATGTTGTGCTAGCATTTAAACAACTAAGTGAAGCATTCAAGACCAAACTTAGGAAAAAGTAGAAGACTGACAATGTTAAACTTCACCCATGTACTGTGCCCTAGAAAACAGAGATGGTAAAAAAATTTCCTGTCTTTTTGTGTTTCAGGAAATGGCTTACTACAAAGAACCACCCTTTCTTATATGACTTAGATTTGACTTGCAGGTTACCCCCTGGTTTACCTATGACAATCCTCAACACACCCTCCAAATTCCCATCCTTTGTTTCATAAATGATTAGCTGAACCATTTTCCCCTGCTGACCAATCTGGACAAAATGCCCACTCACCTGACTTGACCAACTTTAGTCAGGCTATCTCCTCCCCATGATCCTGAACTTTAATCTACCTTTAGGTTCTTCCTGAAAACTGCCTTGAGGTGTTCTCAGAATACCTGTCCCTGACCAATATCAAATCCACTGTTCCTTATCAACTGTCCAATCTTACCACATATTCACCACATCCCCCCACAACTAATTATTTCTAATCTTGTTTTCTCATCTCCATACATTTAAAATCTTTTCTGGCTGATCTTTGAGATCCCTGAAAATCCCACAACTGAGTGCTTTCCCTTTTGAATTAGCCTCCCCTTCCCTATTGCAACAGGTCTCCACTTATTGCAGTAGTCTTCTAGAATAAACTAAGTTGGAATCTTGAAATCGATTTCAGAAATCTAAAATGTCTAATGTTGTACCCAGTCATTGTGTGCTAAATGTTCTATATCATTCCTCCTGTCAGATACCAGTTTCTGAGAACATTTTCATTTCTCCTGAGACCAATAGAAATGTATCTCTAGGAAAGTGGCTATAGGCTATTAAAAAATGTTCCATATGAAATAAAGCACAGCTGTCAGCTTCATCAGTTCATCTAGATTTATTGCATATATGTCCTCACTTCCCTTGCCTGACTTCATCAATCACTTTTTCCCATGATCTCGGTTTTTGTGTTGCTCCTTGCTTATGTTGGGAGCCCTCTGTAGTGGATTCATCCATCCCTATCTCTGATTTTATTCTTGGCTGGATTGTGGCATTAATCTAGGTTTTTCCACAAATCTGACCTCAGTGAGTGTTTTTCTTTTGCTGTTCATAATTTACTAAATGTTGAGACACATAAAGGACCAGGCTCTGCTGATGGGACAAAGGATGTAATAATTTCCAAAATGCTTTGATGCTAATATTAAGAAGTGTAGACAAAAGCTTTAGGCAAATAGTTGGTTAGGCACCAACACACACACACACAAAATCCTAGAGAAAATTGCCTTTACCATAAATGTTGTTAAAAATACACACACACACACATGCACACATGCATGTACACACACATGCATGCTCACACACATGCATATATTTTTACTTTCAAGTTTCTTGCACATCTAAGTCTGATAAGCATATGTCTGACTGCATTTTGCTGTTTTATACTTTTATTTTCTTTTAAAGTTGCCTTTAGATGTTCACTTTAGCTTTATTGCATTTGTTCAAGAGTCTTGAAAATTCTTCTATGGGGGCACACTGTTTTTGTTGGTCTCCCAAAGCATGCTAAGGACAGCTATAAGCAGAGTCTTTTATTGTAGGGTGTCAATAATTCACATTTAAATAAATTTTAATTCAATGCAATAATTTTTTATTAGTCCATTATACACCATTTAGTGAATTGTCGATTTAGATAGTAAGTGAAAATTCAGTTTCATTTAAATTTGTCAATAGAGATTTCTTTGGTTTAGAATAATTTTCAAGATAGAAGAGGAAATATTCTATAGTTTTGTTATAATGCCACTAACAATGCAAACTCACAGCAAAATCTCTATTTTGACATGTATAAAGAGGAGTGCCCAGTCCTCCAAAGTCTGCCCTTGATTTAGTAGTCTTCAGCATCCCCAGCACAGATGGCAAGCAGAGCTTTCTCGTAATGCCCTGAAGCAAAATTCTGAAAAAAGAAAGTATTTGAAATAAAATGTCATAGTATTTCTAAAAAGAACTATAATTCCTCTGAACTACAGTATGAAAGATTATGGGCCATTAGCTTTTCCAAAATTATTTACTTTTTCATGTAAAGATTTAATATGTCCTGAGAACTATTCATAGTGGAAGTTATTGAAAAATAATACCATGGTTATAGTCAATAGAATGAGGTTTATATAAAGTTTATATATGTTATAAAGTTTATATATGTTATTTTATTAACATATAATAATGCAGGGTAGGTTATGTACTTTCTAACTTATATAATAAAAATATTCCTTTAAGTGGTAAAGCATATTAGTTTACATATATTTTTTAAAAAGACAGTAAGCACCTACAATAAATTTTATTAGTTTGTCTGTGATAGAGTATTAAACTAATTTTTATCTTCTTTTTGTGATCTTTCATAGTTTCTAAGTTTTTTAAAAATAATGATAGTAATAAATAAATAAATTTTGAAAACTTTCTTTGTTAAAACTCGACTATCATATGAATGTGCTCTTATACAAAGCCACGAATTTATAATTTATTGCTTTAAATTCACATAGTAAATTACATAAATGTGTTAATGTTAATAGACTTTGAGGTGGCTGTGATTATTTGCAGTAAATGTATTAGAATTAATTTATTCATTTAGAAAATGAGTAATGACACACATTGCTCAATGAGAAATGTTTATCATCACCAAATTTTACGGTTCTGAAGGTGGATGTAAGGAGAGTTTTATCAAAGACACAGGAATAAATTTATCTTAACTGGTCCATCAACTCTTCCTCTAGAAGCTACTTCAGCTATGCATGGGCTTATGAGGTATTATGGTTTTTGTGGTCTCTTGGTCTTTGGGTTGTTGAGTTGCTTCTGGATCACCCTTTCAATGAACTAAAAAGCTATTTATACAATTGAAAATTTCATTGGAAAACAATGTGAGCAAGGTAATAGCATAGGTGTGGGAGACAAAGAAGATCTATTTTCAGGGCCCCATGCTTGGTTAAATGCTCTGCTGGTGCCATCTTGAAATTCTTTATAATTTTTTTTGTAAAAGGGATCAAACATTTTATAAGTGGTTCTATATATTCTGATGTCTTTGTTAGGTTTTATCAAACTCCAGGGTAAAGTTTAGACATGTTGGAATAATGAAATGGGTTTGTTTACTTCTGAATTACTGTTCTTTGCCCTTCAAGGGCTAAAGGGACACATAAAATTTTACATAACTATCAAAGTTTCTGCAAATTGCCGTTTATGGGATTTGAATGTCTGCCCTGCCATCCATGACAATATGAGAGACAGCCACATTGATCTAAGATACCTCTTCACAATTAATGTGGTCTTCTTACAAGATGTATTTTTTTCAATGCTTATTCTACTTTAGAATCTAGCTCATAAAGCACAATTACAGAAGTAGGGGATGAATGTTTGACGTGACTATATCATGATTTTTGTTTAAAACACATGCAAGAGGAGTAAGTTCTGTCACTGATGTGACAGTGTTTCCTCTACAGGTTGTCTGAAGTAGATCATCCCCGTCAGAACATTTAATATCTAGATTCTAACATGAAGTTATTTAAATTAAGCCTCTTATTTCAGTTTCAAAAAGGAAAAACCATGGGTCAAAATAAATCATGTGTGGGAGACTTACTCTGATATCATGAAATAGGGATTTTCCGTATCTCTCTTTGTATCGTTTCCTTATGGTCATCAGGTCTATTTCACTTCTGGCAATTAGGATCCTGATTAAGGTTTTGTTATGGAAACCAAAGTCCTAAAAGGTACAGAAAGAGGGGAAAGGGGATGAGAAAACAGTACCTTATAGTGGATCTGTTTAAAAAAGACCTTTTCTACATAGCAATTTGCTCTAGTCCTGTATCCCTCAAACGCTGGCCTCACCATTTGGGGAGAGATTATCAGATTCCCAGAGTCACCTCTGTCTTTCTTTCTCTCACTGTGTAGTACAATGAAGTGTTCTACCTATTTTACTTCTTAAATACTCTGTAACCTCTATTTCTGGTATCACTGTCTTGATGGTGGCCCTTATCATTTCACCTTGATTCTACAATTAGTTGCTCCCTTTCCATAAAAATTCTTAGTGGCGGGGGCAGGAAAGGGGAATAAGAAAGGATTTCTGAACTCTTACATGAATGTTGATATGTCTTAGATGACAATTACATTATTGACTTATTGCCTGTTTATTATTAAAAATTGTAAAAATAAAAATTTCAGATACTTGAAATATTTGCTGATTTAAACTCAAATATTGAAAAATACAAAAACAATTTCTGTGTACTAGCTGCAGAAAGAATACTGCTTTATGAATAAATTTCAAATTGTTTTTTCAAATGGAGTAATAATGACATCCAGTGGCCAGTAAGCATAAACCATTTGATGTCTGAACGTTTTAGATGCAGACCCGCTACCAAACTTTTCATTATGTGAATCCATATTTAAGTTGCATATCATTCGCTGAGAGCCCACTGGACAAAACACAGAGGTTTTCTTTGATTAGGAGTGGTGACCGAGATTTTACATTTAATGGCCTCATATACCAAAAGTTTGATTACTTGAATATACAATCCTCTTTACCTGCAAACTAGTTGTGAGTACACACACTTTCCTTTTTGCGGTGCAACACACACAGCAGGGATACAGCTTTTACTTATTAATAGAATAACTAGACCTTTCGTGGCATGATGAATCAGAGTAACTGTTGTGACCTTTTTCCTGCAGCCACTCACGGTGGTGGGAGAGGGGGTAGCTTTATTCCGCGTGGGAGAAGGAAACGGCTAAAGTCAGCCCAATCCACTGTTTTAGAAAATTTTCTAATCAACTTTTCCTGCTTGGAAAAAGAATAAAAGAGTAATGGAGGACAGTGACCATTGATCTTCCTCCTGTGTACTGAGATGCATAGGTTCGTGCACATAAATAAAAAATATTCTTTACACAGATATATAACAGAAATACTCTTGATGGTTGCACACTATTCCAGAATGCTGGCAACTTTTACAATGTTTGTAAAAAATTCCTTAAGAATAAAACACTCTGTCAATTAAAATTTCTGTACTAGTGAATTTTTAAATAGTTTTCAGTGCATTTTCAAGGCTATGACACATGTGTAATGATTTGTATCATACCTTTTTTTTCTAAATATATATTTATGTACATTATAGATAAGGTGGGAATTGTCTTAGGCATTTAAGTGTTTGTTTCTCTAAAAATTAATGTAATGAAGGATGTAAAATAAACAATCACATTAAACTATGAAAAACATTCTGATTTGATTAAAAATTTAGCTTTAGAGTTTATTGTTTGCCTAGCTATCTTCTTAAAAATATTATTTTAAAAATAACACTTTATATTTATAAAAAATCACTGACATTTTTTTGTTTTAAAACTTCAGGAACATTGAAATTTCTTGAGAGTCTGTACTGTTTTGACATTTTCTGCTTGATGCCATATGTTCTGTACTTTCATAGGTATGAGGTGAGAGTATTCGGCGGATATAAAGGAATTTGGATTTACTAATTTCTTCAGTTGCTAGAAACACTAAAGCACATGGGGGATATAGGCCCCAAGGAATCATATTTCTTAGGTACCTCATTTTGGTACAGAAAACAGAGCATTATTTTTCTGTGATGAGTCTCATTTTGGTGTATACTATTTGAGCATACTTTCTGTTAAATTAATGTATTTGCATATGAGTACAAAAATAAAAATTAATATTAAATAGTGGAAGCAAAGCTAGCTCTGAGAGAGTAGATATGATTTCTGGAGAAATTTTTAGTATTTATGAGCCATACTTACATGGATTGCACTATATAGTCTATAAGCAAAATAGGCTGGCTTGTCTCGAACACAGAGAACTAGAAAAGATCATGGAGAAAAGAAGAATCTTTGAGAGTGACAATATATATTTTCTTTAAAATTTGAGAAGGAAAACACTTTTTTTTCTGTTAAAATCTTAGAAGAGTGATACTTTGTACAATGAGATCCCTCATTGTACATTGTTTTAAAATTGCAACATTTAGAATAGAGGTAAGACCATAAAAATATAAAGCAACAATATTATAATGATTCATTCAGATTTTTATTAATCTCTATCTTTTGTTACTCTCTTAGTTCCTTCATATAGTCTAATGAAGAAAAATGTATCCTTCTTACCTTAAAGTTAAATAAGAGTTTTGAAAGACCCCATTTATTACCACTATTATAGATTTTTATTATTGTAGGATTCAATGTGATATGGTCCCGTGAAAGTGTTCATCCTCCCAAACACTATTTTTAGTCTTTTGTAGACTCATGAGTAAAATCTGAGGTCTCTTAAGGAGAAATTGTATGAACCATAACAGGTCTGTCCCAGTGTTATAAGTCATCTATTAAAATTACTATGGCATTAGAATAGCCTAGGGCCTAGTCAATAGTTGTCCTTGATGAAAGTCAGTTGATTATAGACATTCAAAAGTGTTTATTTAAATAAGTAAATAAATTAATGAATGAATGAGTAATGTATGCAAAGCTATAATTTTAGGCCAAATTAAAATCATCGTAACACTGTTTTCTCTATAGTTCAAGTGATTATTTTAGATTGTGAGACCATGCCTTCATCTTTTACTTTATAACTGTGAACCCTGTAAGCACTCCCGAGTTGCTGCTAAAATATAAATGTCTCATATAAAAGGACAGGGACTTTTGTTGTTGCTTTTGTTTATGTTGTTGTTTTACTGTCCCATCTACAGTACCTAAATCAATAACCAGAATATTAAATGCTCAATGTTTATTAAATGAATGAACAAATCAGTTTAATTTTTTTTCTGGGACTTCTGATGCCCACTATCTCCTCTCTCATGCCCACTGCTTTGGTTGTGGCAGTGGTCTGTAGAGGGAAGAGAGCAGTTTTGAGATTCAGATGACATGGGTGCTAGTCATAATTTTGTTACTAATTTGCGAATAGACTTTGGAGGAGTCACTGAACCTCTATGGTCTTGTTTGATGTGATGTATAAGTATTAAAATATTTTTAAAATTTGCCAAAATATTTGTGCCTTATTTCAGAATAAATACACACATATTCATATTTTGTATGCTTTTTTAGGAATTTCATAGAACCCCCCAAATCCTTTTTTATGAAATTCTAGCATAGAACTCTTTTACAAAATAAGCTATAAAAATTCTGTTATCTCTCAGCTCCCACTCCTATATAGGTTTGTGCTGTTCTAGGAATGGAAAAGTCAGAAAATTCGCTCATTCAACCAATAAGTGATTATTTGATGTGTGCCTATTATGGGGACATTTCACAATGACCCCCTATTTGCACTCCCTGCGATGTGTGCTGTCAAGCCAGAGCACAGCACAACATAAAGCTTGGATAGTTCAATAGTAGTTTTTATGAATAGCTCCTACTGTTTTCCTTTTTATAGAGAAATGTAAAAGTATACGTCTCTCACAAAAGCCTTCAAAAATCACTACAAAGTAACAACTCAGTAAATCTTATTTTATAGTAGCACTTACACTTAAAGGCAAATTTATTAAAGAAAGTGACAAAAACTCTTTTCCTCATAAAGAAAAGGAATCTATATCACTAGCATTTATCTGCTCTTTAACAAGGGAATGGAAGTCAGTATATATAAAATAAATTTTAAGGCATGAGATCCCAATTACCCAAGAGAGAGCATTGAGAACTTGATGTTTTCTAATAAGCAAGTTGAACCAGCTATCAGGGAAGCATGTTAGTTCACTGAAGTTATCAGGTGCCAGGTTAGTGCGTTGGATCAGTAGCTGATGTACTTTTCTTCGGCTGAGTTAACATCCCTTCCAAGTAATTAAATGCAGGGGAAAGCAACTCAATCAAGAGCTTAGCCATGAATCTTTAGAACCAGTCAGCATTCACTGTGCACTAAAGGGTCAGGTTTACACCAAATAAACCATTACTTACCTATTGCAACTAGCAGCTCTTGAAAGTATCCATCATAACATTCATTAATGGCATCTACTATGTCTTGCCCAGAAACGTTTTGGAATTCCTGGAAAACTTTAATAAATTGATACAATTCAATGGAAATTTTGTAAATATTATAAATTTAGAATACAAATATATAATGTGGTAATTCTAAAATTTTCTCCCTTCTCAAATTTTGTTGCTTTTGTATCTACCTTGCACATGGTGAAGGTAAATAAAGTATAAGGGTGGGATTGGGTTGAAGTAGATATCTTTAAATTTTTTATAGATTTTTGTGTGTTTTACATATGTAGAAAAAAACAAAAAAAAAATTTAAATAAGAGGAACAGAAAGGTGCAGCAGTTGGAAACAGTTGAAGTACAGATTAATAGGAGTGCACCTCTAAGACCAACAAGGCAGTATCCCATCAATCATGATGTCAGTAATAATGATTTCACCCCATTATGGACTGATCAAGTTATGTTCACTGTATTATTTTCAAGGCAACATATAATGTGCCTAATAGAAAATAGCTAATATAGTTGAGTAAATTCTTCATCAAAAACAATTATAAAAGTTTCAATATTTAAAGGTTATATAATTCAGTTATTAGAAAAAATAAAATTATAGGGAAACTTTATTTCTTAGTCATGTCATTAGATAAGGCATGTCTGTACAAACATAATTCAAAATTAGTACCTTTGGGATAATGAGCTTTCCTCTATGTAACATTCCCCCAGTCCTATAAATGTTTGCTTTTTATTATGTAATTAGTTAATTATCCAAAAAGAAACCTGATTAATAATTACCCATCCACAGCTGTTGATAACTCTTGTTGCATAGGATCATTTGTAGCATGGTTTTGTGTTCCCCTGTCTTTCGCTGACAGGCTTCCCATAGGACCTAAAACATCATACACACAGGCATTAGTGCCACAACTGTTCCAGACCAGTTTAACTAAGGTTCTTTAGAGTCATTTTGAGAACTGATTCTAGTTACCATCGCATCCTGAGCAGCCATAGCAGGGTCTGTATATCCCTCCTCTCTGGTTCCCTATGAAATAAGCACAGGTTTCCTTTTATAACTGTTTTTAATTGACAACCCATTTAGAATTATTGGGACAAAAATCTGTGAACCACCAAACACACTGGTAATTCCTAAGATAGTTTGAACATTATTTAGACTTAGCTATTTCATTTATTGAATACTTTATAAAATAAATTTTTTTAATGTGAGTTTTTGGTATTTATTTATTTATTTAGTAGCAGTGGTAATATTTCAAAGATGTTGAAATGTTTTTTGCTTTTCTAAATCCTTGTAAAGTATCTTTTCCCTTATCAAAAAAAAAAAAAAATCTACCACCTGGCTGTGGGTGGTAGAGATGGACTATAACATTTTTAGAGTAAAAATCTAGAGAGAAAAAAATGAGTTAATATTCAGTCTCCGACCTATAAAACAGGGTATTGGCAACAATAAAATAATTATGAAATCCAAATTTTGTGGAATGATCATATTTTGTAAATTTGTTTTACTCGCATCTCTTTAGCATATAAAGAATAGACATGGCCAAATTGACCTAAGAAAAGTCCATTTCAAACAGGACAGAAGGAGGGAAGGAGGGCTAGCCAAGGCAAGACCCTCTGGTTCCCAAGGATGAGGAAAAGAAGGGAGAAATAAGTAGGAGAGATATGTGATCACACAGTTAATATCTAGAGGGTCGGATATATAGCCACTATGGAGATATGCACATACATGTACACACACACACACACACACACTCCTTCTTTCTCTCTGGCATGGTAGCTGAGAACCTAGTTGGGGAGCTTGACCAATGGAGTTGTTTATGACCATGTCAGGGACAGACTGTCTTGGTAGCTAAGAACTACAAGGTGGACCACTTTGCCTGCAACTGTGAGAGAGACACAGCTAGACCTGAGGGAGATCCTTCAGCTCTAGTGAGAGCAAAGGGGAGGCTAAACCATTGTGATAGTTTACTTGGCTCTGACCAAATAGATACAGAAAAAAGAATTATAAATTCACCAGCCATATGGCTGACAACTAATACCGAGAAATGCTCACATTCTAGACATCTATGCCTTATATGCCACAGGTCTGGCGTTGCCTAGAACTGCCATTTCATAGCCAAGGTAAGCAAGGATGCAGAAAATGTCTTTATGGTCTGAGGACACTATCCTCTCTTGTTGCCAAGATATCTCAAACTACACGTACACACACCTCTCCACCAAGTGCCCGTTTAGAGAGTAAAAGGGGGAAGGCCAGAAATCTGACAGTTGAGTTAATGCAATAAACATATAAATGAGATTGACCCTATACTCTCATATTGACTGTTCCACATATTGGATAGATTAAATTTGCCATATTAGATTACATATAATTGTTTCCCATTTCCTTGCTAAACAAAAGATGGAGACATGCAAGAAATATCAATTTAATCATAGAGAAATAAACTATATTTTCTTGTGAGTAAATTCGTAGCCCTGAAAAATTGAATGTTTATCATAATGCAGAAGTTGTGTATCATCTAAAGGTGGAGAGAGAAGGAGAAATTGATGTAAGCCTATCAGACACATTTATTTTGCTTCATTTCATTTCCTTAAAATATTAGGTGACTAAGAATGCTCACATGCAATTCTTGTTTTTAAAATTTGTGTGTTTATGTACATATATATATGTGTGTGTACGTGTATGCGTGTGTGTGCATGTGTGTGTGTGTGTGTGTGTGCCTTATAAATTTTTGAGCAAGGAATAAAAGACCATGTTTAGACTGAACATAATTTTATTGAGTGGTAGGATTATGGGTGGTATTTGATTTTCAAATTATGAAAGTATTGAGGTGCAGGGACCTTAGTGGTTGTATAGTTTTGCTCCTTGAAAATTAAAAATAATTAGGCTTACAGATATTAAGTGATTACCCAATCACTGATTGTTAGAAAAAGATGATTATTTGATAATGCTATTTCTGTCTCTGAGATTTGGTTACTGTATGCTTAGCCAAAATAACTCATTATTTTCAGACAATCTCCTGTAGTCACTCTTTTACGGTTTTAATTTATACAAAGCATTCTATTACTAAAAGTGATTAATATGCTATACCTTCTATGGACATGTGCCATTTATTTAATAATATGAACTCATCATAGTAATTCTTAGTCTTCACCTTATTTGACTTACCGGTAGGATTCAAAGCAATTGATCACTCTCTCCCCCTCGCTATACCTTCATCACTGGGCTTCCATCCTGCATTCTCTTTTTCTTTCTTTCTATTTCATTGGTTAGTCCTTCTCAATTTTTCGCATTGGTTCCCCTTTTTACTTTTGTATCTCTTAATATTGGAAAGTTGTAGTACTCAATTTTTTATTCTGTTCCTGTCTGTATCTAAATCCTATCCTTGTTAATCGTAACTATGCATGTGGCTTTAAATCGTTTATGTTTTCTTAGTGATTTCCGAACAAACTAGATAGCTAAGTATATATGTACTCTTGCAAAGTTTGTAAGAAGTATTAAAGAATTTTCTGTAGTTCTGTGTATCTGAAAATTTTTTTGGAAGATGAGATTTTGTACTTAAAATGGTGCCCGTCTGTTTACTTCTTTGCGCAGTTAATTGCCAAGTGTACTTAAAGAAGACTGGTAAATTAAAAGAATGTGAATAAGTAAGTTTGTGATTTAGCTTTTTCAACCAAGGCAGAGTCATCCTGATTTTGTTATAAAATAGCTTAAGATATCTTCAAAGTACGTGTAATTGATGTACATGTCAGATAAATGGCATAAATGAGTATAGAATTTGTAAAATAAAAATAAGAAAAGAAGAAATTAAGGCAATTAAAATCTAGCTGAAAACACTTGGAGCAGGTAATTTGACTATAGGTGACCCCTGAAAGACATTGGCAATAACGTCCTCAGAGGCCTCACTGTCCTAGGAGAATCCTGATAGCCAAGATGAGGAGTAAGCATCCAGCTGGGTAGTTTCCATTCTCTCTCTCTGTGAAAACATTTATCAACTCCAGTGTGATTTGCACATATTGATTAATTAATCTCTAAGTGACTAATTTTTCACTATTTGACAGATAATTAGATCTCTTGTAAATCTAGTTTAATAAAAGCACACAGGAAATGTTGTGAGCCAGTTTAATGACTAGCATTAGTTTTCAAGAAGAATGAATTCTCACTGAGTTGTTTCCTTATTAGAAATAGCCCTGTAGGAAAATACTTTATAGATTAAGTGAAAGATCTTCTCTCCCAGAAAATATGACAGTATTTTTCAACACTTTCCATTTCATGAATACCTGTAGGCTCCAGTGCTCTACTTCCCTCAATCTCTATTAATTCACAAAAAGATGTGCGCCTTATTATCTGTGATGTGAAAAAGATGAAAGCTGTGGACAGTCTTTCCTTTGATTCTGAAAGTGACCATGCAGAGGGATAGGTAGAGAATGTAATTAAGACAACTGGAGAACTTTAGAATATTTGTATTGGGAGGGCATTGAGAAAAAAATGGGTTCACATACCTTAATTATAGAGTAAATCTCTAATCTGAACCACAAGAAGTTTAAATGATAAATTCAAGGATATAAAACTGACATAACATAGTCAAGAAAAATGGATATATAGATATATACCTTGCTGTATTACAGAGAATCTATCTATCATCTATCTATCTATCTATCTATCTATCTATCTATCTATCTATCATCTATCATCTGTCTAATCTATCATCTATCATCTATCTATAAATCTAGATAATAGGTGATAGATAAATAACAGACAGACAGGGACAGAGAGCATAAAAATCCCAATGAGAGGATGGAAGAGATTTGGTTACACTGCAGCACTCCTCAGTTGTCTAGTTGGAACTCCTCAGCTCTAAATTTTACAACCATTTAGGAAAGAATTCTATTTCTTTTTAGTAAAATATTTATACAGATTCTATCTAAAGTGGTGTATACCACAGTGGAGAGAAGTGATGAACTTTGTCAATTTCCTGATTTGCTTTATATCCTTTTCTAATCTTCTAAATTTACTGATCTAAATCTTAAATCAGGAGTTTTAAACTGAAGAGTCATTTGTGTAGAAGTCAGGAGTCAATGGGGAATCTTCAAAATATTTAAAAGTTTAAGAAAATAATTTATACAGTTTACTAAGAAGTATGAATTACATAGGATTTTTGATTTTCAAAAAGACTATTAAGAGAGATTAGACTAAGATGCAGCCTTTCAAAAGTTTTTTACTTCCATTTTTTATTATGAGTGAAGTAATTTATATGAAATCTGCATTATTTTAAATACATAAATTGTGTTTTAAATTTTAAGAGAAATGTAGTGTGAAATTTTGTATAATCTTTAAGTAACCCTTATTAACTTTTCTTGGCTTCTGAAAAAATCTAGGTCTCTATTCATTCTCATTTTTGATATTCTATGTTAAAAGGAAAATTTTACTACACTGGAAAGCTATTTTAAAGTTAAACACATATGAACACTCACTTAAAGTTTGACTTCTAGAAATTTAATTTAAGAAGTTATACTTTACCCTGTTAAGTCGTAAGACAAATTAGGTAAACTCTAGTGATAAAATCAATTGTTGTGTGTTATTTTAAAATATGTGTATCTATACAGATAATACTATTAATATGAACACTCACACTTACATACTTTGTCAGTAATGAAGCATTATTGTTTAATTTCAGAAAAAAAGGAACTGCAATTATGAACATGGTTGATTGTCCTATTACACCAGGAGAAAACATTGTTCATTGATTTTTTTCACTCTTATGATTTATTTTCTCTTACGTTTAATTTTCAGAAGTGCTCTTTTTTTTTTTTACCTGAAATACAAGAATGTTTGCTTTATGAGAATACACTGTGATCCTGATTCTTAGTTGTCAGTTACTTTTAGGTGGTTTATAGCGCAACCTTTAAAGAGATGTCCAGATTCTAAGAGGTTGTTTGTGTATCAGTCATTGAGGTTTTATCAAATAGAAGTAGAACTGGAATGGAATCAAATGAGGTTGGAAGTAGGAGTAATTAAACTGAACAGTGGAAGGACAGCGTCGTTAAGTGTTTTCATATTAGCCCTCTCAATAAGTAGATGTGCAATGTTGGGCAAGACTTTGAACCTCTCTGGGCTTCAGTTTCCCCGTCCCTCCAAAGAAGGCACAGAGAGAGCTGGGTTCCCTGGGAAGCTGACTGCGATGCAGATCAGCAGGCATCTTGTTTACTATGGAAAGTGCTTGAGATCAACACCTGTCTGAGGGAGAGGAGATTTGGCAGAAGGAGAAGCTGAATTAATGGAATGCAAAGTAGTCCTAATGAAACACTTTTTTTCCTCCTACTAGACAACATTTTTATGTAATAATTAAAATCGATTTCTACTTGGGTATTAAGAAAATAAAAACTTGTTTGATAATAGAATGAAGCTCATAGATTTACAATGGAACTGTTAGCTTTCCTTCTCTATTCGGAGCAACATGTACATTAACATAAATTTCTGACTGTTGTTTTAATTTATATTATGTAGCATCATTACTTCATAATTAAAAAATAATGACCCTTCTACGTTGAGAGAATGTTTTAATTAAAATTAATCTTATGACATTTATGTTAGAGAATATTCAATTAATAGGCTGAGATTATTTTTAAATATTAATAATTTTTATTAAAAAATTTTTGATAATGACTTCAACATCTTACAAATTAGAATAAGCATATTTCTACAATTTTCATGGAATCTCAAGTTGGAGTGTAAGAAACCAAACTTTCTACACTTAGGTTATTATTTTTTGATAGTCACATAAACGACACTAATGTAATAGTCAGAATGATAAACTGATATTATAACCCTAGAGATTAGAATCCTCAGAATAGGACTTCATTAATTGAGACTGGTGATAGGAGCACTTTATGAACTCTGCAGCCAAATCACACAAATCCAAATCAAACCAAATCAAAACCAAACACAATAAAGCAAATTCTTGATTTTATTTTTTTAAATTGAAATATTTAATTGAAAAGTCAGTGGATTTGGTTGGTACTCTGAATGGTATATTATTCATATTTGTTTGTCTCTATACCTAACTCATGTTTCTATTATAGTGCCTTGGATTTAGCTGATATCCCGCAAATGTTATTTTACAGAATTTACTGTTAAGGTGGAGTAAATGGGTTTTCTGTACTGTTTTTTGAAAATGGAACATCTATTTTAGGTGGGAATTTGGTGTCTCATACCTGGACCAAGTTAATGAGAGTATCTCTGAAGTGTCCTGAGGTCTCTGAGTAAATGTCCTCCTGAAGGTTACTGCTGTATTCTAAATAAGAAAACATCCATGTTAAAGGTATGATGTATTACAGAACCACATATCAGTGTGCTTTGAATAAGTACAAGTGGAAAATACAGGAAATATAATCAATCTGTTGACATTTCTTTGTGTTTTACTGCCTTCTACCCAGATAAAACCAATAACAGTTCACCAAAGAAACCTGACGCCTAAGAGAAACACAAGCATGAGTTTGTTTTCTTTAAAAAAAAAAAATGATCATTTCAAAATTGAAAAACCACATTAGACATCATTCCACATTTTATAATTCTCCAAATTCGGAATTATGCATTCTATTTCCATAGACTGCTGCTCATCTCAGAGCTTTTCTCAAGTGCTTTGTCCTATTTTAATATTTTAAGTGAAGGCTCTTACTTCATTCCCTTTGGGAAAGTCTTATTTTTGTTCAAATGCAATATAGCTATCTGGAACATTTTCTTGATATTCAATATCACATTGTACATGATAGTATGGAACGTAAGGCATTATACCTTTTGAAAATGAAAATAGCCTTTACTACTTTTAAAACATGTAACAATCTGATTTTGAGGCAGATTACGAAATTTATGTGACCTGAAGTTGTTGCCTATATTTGTAAAACCCACTGACTGATTATTGCACTTTGCTTTACTTTGTCTATGTTCCTAATCTCTTCTGGGTAAGAGGTATAGTGTTCCCCAAACCCTTGTGCTGAGCACTTGCCTATCTTAATGGAAAAGTTCACCTCATAGTAACTTGTAATTATTTTCTCAGAAAATTTGCTTAATTAATTGCCTAGCAAACTGTTTCATATTTACACTCTAAATCATCAGTTTTCTTAATGAGTTAATTGGTATTGAGTAAGCAATATTTCAAATATAAGAGTATCTTAGAAAATTATTTAAAATACATAAACGGGAATTTTTTCTGTGTTATTTGAAAAATATGAAGCGTATGTGTGTGTAAAATATATGTACATATGTATATTTCCTTACGCAAATAGTAGGCTTCTCGCATCTGGAAAATTTCTCCTTTTGTTCTTGAAGCTAATATGTCAATGAGACAGTTCTCTTCGGTGCCTGCCCCCTGGAGAGACAGAAATAGAGAAATATAAGGGTATTTGTATGGGGAATAATAGTGCACCTTATGTAGTATAAATGGATACAGCTTTCCTGAAATTCTGACAGGTGACAGAGGCAAAACGAATTGTATTTGGAATCAAGATAGTCCCAATTCAGTACTCGTGTTTCTATTTACCAGCTGTTTGATCCTGAGAAAGATGTTATCTGAAACTCTGTTCTTTCATTTAGATTAAAACAGCACAGGCATTTCTAAATAATGTGGAAAAAAGATGTTTAAACAATGCTCATGAAAACGATTTTGTTTTTTTTTTTCTGTATATCAGTTTGTGGAAAGCTGAAACCTGGGTCTCCTAATTTCCCATCAATGTTCCAGGACCTCATCCTGCATCTCCTTAGATGTGAAATTTGTACCATTTGTCTAAACATTTGTACTGGGTACTTTCTAGTGTCTGTTACAGCCATATGCATACTTTCTTTCCTAATAGTGATTTTAAAGACAACACATCTTGTCTATATTCATGCCACCCTGAACAAGCCTGATCCTGTTTGATCTTGAAAGCTAAGCAGGGTCAGGCCTGGTTAGTAGTAGTTGGATGGGAGACCACATAGGAAGGCCAGGTGCTGTAGGCATAAAATATAAAATATAAGGGATTGTAAACTGACAAGGTCCTTGCAATCTGTGAGGTCAACCAAGGGTTGCTTTGCCTAAAAAATAAAGACAATACATTTTTTGGGGGAAAACGTCAATAATCCTTACCATTCTATGAGATATTTTATAAAATATTACAGTTTCACCTAAACAGTAACCTATAACTTCCTTCTTACAGTTTTTACTCGCATAATTTTGTAAGAGGTAGGAATTGACATATGCACTTAAAAAAAAGAGCGATTAGTTGAAACACATGTGAATCCTATACAATGCCTATTCTGATCTGCAAATATATGATGATCAAAATCCAGTTTTCCTAATTTTTTTTCCTCTTTCCTCCTTCCTGTCACACATAGTTCATAGATTGCGGTAATCTGGTCATTGGCAGGCATCGTATTGGAAAGATTTCAACAGTTCTGCAGGAGTTTAATATCAACATTTGAAAAGATGTAAAAGGCTCTTGTCCCCCATTCCTAGCCAACAAAATTTCTAACAAATTTTTAATCAAATTATTTCATAGAAATGACTTTCCTGTGAGGAAGAATAGTTCTAATCCTTCAGAAGTAAATTTTGATACATTTGAGCAATACTTTCTGTAAAGGACAAATTTAAGATCACAAAAATATCCAAATAAAAATGTCATCTGTATTTTGTCTGACTCATTATCCTATTTTTACATAATGAGCTCAATTTTTATAAATAAAGAGGTTCACAACATGACATTTTCCCTTAATATGTAAATAAATACTGAGGAGAGACAAATCTGAATAGACTCTGAGGGTTATTTACTTTTTCCTTTCAGTAGTTTAGCTGGGCCAGTGAGACTGAGTTTGTACAAGGACAGTGGGCTACTCCTAGCCCCTAGGCTCCAGAGCACCCCTCTTCATAACAGGGCCACTTGTCCTAGCCACAGTGTCTCTATTGTTTCATCTTTGCTCAGTTATTGCCTCCTTCTTCCTGATTACAGGTAGCAATATCACAGGACAGTCACTTCTCTACCAAAATATTGGCCTGTACGTGTTACAGGTATATTTTTGCATCAGACCACTACCTTCATGGCATGCCAGAGTTCATGAGCATCATAAGATGGCGGTGGGTACATGAGGCCAACCATAACATCTTTGAAGTGATCTGAAAGCTTCTCCTTCAGGTCACCGATCAGGTCCTATAAAGAAAAAAGTAAATTCTTTTATTATCAATTTTACAATAGAAATGGAATAATTGCAGATAGCCTTCTAGTAAAATGGCTTTTTCTGTGTCACTTCACATAATAACTAGTTTGGTTTTGATTCACACATATATCCATGGATTACATGAGATGATGGACTTGAGGGTTTGAAAATGACTGGGGTAATCACATCTTTCCATGAGATATTATATCATCTATATGGACACTATCATATAAATTTGGAATAATAGTCTTTCCCTAATCTCAATCTTAATCCTTTTAGACTTCATTATAAAAATAAATAAAAGTTATAACCTAAAAACATTTAGTTAGAAGTTCTTAGTTTTCTTTTATAGAATTAATGAAACAGTTCTTAAGCAATTTATTTATTTTCTTTTTTTATTTTCTTTATTTTATTTTATTTTGTTATTTTATTTTATGGCAGTCTTTCTTAGCAGGAGTTTCTTGGTTATATTATTGCCAAAAATCTTGTGTAGATGATCTAAGCAATCACAGTACTTTCTTCAAATAGTCACTTTAATACATTTATTTAAATATTGAAAGTTAAATACTTATAGAGAAAAGCAAGCTGAACTTTTGTTTTTGAAAGACATATAAAAGTATGAAATTGATAATAATATTATTCTAACTTATTTTATGAGTGTAGAATGGATATTTAAAAATGTTTGTGTTAAATTTATCTTTTGTAGTTACAAAGGTATCTGAAAGATGTTTAAAATTTATCATTTCTTGCTAAAATGTATAGAGTATATTTAGTTTTACTTTACAATATTTTAGATCTGAGGTGGTTCAATAATAGAATTCAATTGAAGGATTCTAGTAAGGTATAATAAACTTTAATAGAATAAAAACAAAATAGTTAGAATTTTCATTTTGATTAGTAGAATCTGACAGCACCTTTCCTATACTGGAATTTTCTCCTTCAGCAAGTAATAACATTTATCCACATGGTGGTAATTGGTAATACAGAGAATCTATTGAATTTTAAGTAATCTATTTCTAGGGTCAATGCAATTCACTTAATGAGCAATTATGTCCAGAGTTATGTCAGGTACTTGGAATATAAAAAGGAAGCATAAAATCTCCTCTTTTATAGAGTTTATGTTCTGTCTAATTCCCTCATTATTTGCCATTGACTTTTTCTAATTCCTTTGCCAAATAGTTGTTAAAGTGCTTTTATGAGCTAGGTACTATTCTAGGTACTGAGACTATCGAAATAAATAAAACAGATATGAAGATGGGAGCTTGTAGAGCTTATATTCTCATGTACACAGAAGCTCAATGAATGGTTTTTGAGTGACAGGTTGCAGTTACTCAACAGGTTATTTGTTTAATAATGTTTCCCAGACATGGTAGTAAGTGTGCGAGAAATACAACACAGCTTCTCTATTTTCAAGATTCACATTCCACAAACTCAGAGATTACATAAGTAAAAACGTGAGCCAATGTAGCTTCTAAGGCTTTCAACATCATTTTTTCACAATATAAGATCCTAAAGAAATAGTTCAAGAGGGTTAAAATAATTCAGATAAGAGATTAAAATGGTTTTATAGGATTAGGGAAGTGTAACATGTTTAAGCAAGAAAGAACAAGCAGCTTTACCATAGAAGATGGAGAAGCCATTCATGTGTCCACGTGACTAGGTTATGGTACTCAGCTATTGGTCAAACATTATTCTAGATGTTTCTGTAGGGGTTTTTAGATGAGGTTAACATTTAAATCAATAGAGTTTGTGAGTAAAGCAGATTATCCTCCGGAATGTGGGTGGGTCTCCTTCAGTTAGTTGAAGCTTTTAATAGAAACAGACTGACCTCTCCCCAAGAAGGGAGAATTCTGCCTGCAGGCCACCTCTGGAGCTGCAACTGGGTCTGAGTCTCCAGCTTGCCCAAACCACACAGATTTTTGAGATTACCAGTCAGTACAAAATCTGGGTGTCCTCTCTCTCTCTCTCTCTCTCTCTCTCTCTCTCTCTCTCTGTAGGTATATATAATCACACATACATAGATATAAAATAGATACAGAGAGATATGAAGAAAAGAGAGGGGGGAATACTGAGTTTGTTTGTTTGTTTGTTTTTGGGGTGTGGTGGGGCGGGGAGAGGACGACGCGCTGGGACGGTGGGTGCCAGGGCCGGCTCAGGGCACGGCAGGGTCAGGCCTGGCCTCAGCGCAGGTGAGACCAGTGGCTCTCCCCGCTGGACGCTGACTCTTCTGACTCCCGGAGGACTGCAGGCCCGCAGGTGCCGCCTGTGATGAGAAACGCCTGGTGCCCAGTGCGGCGGCCCATTGTCTCAGCCGGTTCCCGCCATCTCTCTAGCAAGTACGTGCCCTACCTGTACGGATTCCGTTGTTCATGCTTCTGCGGAAAGCCCTGACTCGTAGGCCTTCAAGATGGAAGGTCAGTGGGTGAAAGGGAGGTGTGGGGGCAGGGCTAACCCTGTGTCTGTGTGTCTGCACTTGTGGTGTGAGCAAATCACTCTGAAGAGACTGAAAGGCCCACTGGGGGAGGAGAGGGACGTACAGCGCAGAGCTGTGTGCCGATTGTGGTCTTTGGGGGAACTCGGGAGCCAGGATGGTGTTGGCAGACAAAGGAACCCTAAGCCTACGTTCAGTTAATTCACCAAATAATTATGGCTTCTTGAAATGATTCGCTCAATATGCATCACCAAGAGATAGGGACCTTAATTAACTTTAATGTCTACCCCTTTTAAAATGTCAAAATATGACATCTCCTAGACAAGAAAAGACTGTGCCCTTAACGTTACTTTCTTAAATAATTTTCAGTTATTTTGTTGTTTTAAAATCTAGGATACAAACATTTCTTAATGGATTCGCCCAAGTAAAATTTTTTGAAAAAGCTATTTAAAGGGAATTTAGTAGCTTTTAGCATTTTTTTTCATACTAGTATACCTTAGAAAAATTATACAACCCACATTAACATTTGTGCCCTACAGTAATGATTCTTTAATAGTACTAGGGATGGGGGCCATGTAGAAATTCTAGGAGAGAGGAAGAGTTTGTAAAGTTATTTATATGACTTTAATATAATATCCTTTTTGAAGGTGGGATGCTTGTTTTTTTACTCCAAGTGAACATCACTGAAATGGAAAAAACAGTACATATACACTTAAAGCAAATAGTATTGTTATTAAAGGCCCCAAATAAAGGCTCTTATGGGCAGTGTACTGAGACTCATAGAATTATAGAAATTCATAAAAAAATAATATCAATAAAATGAGAGTTCATGGAAAGTGTAAACATGAGTTAAGCCTTCAAAGAAGAGGTAGAATTTAATTAGGTAAAGGCATAGGCAATATCAATAAGAACATTTGAGGATGGAGAAGGCGCTGGTCTGGATAGAGTAGAATGTGCATATGAAAGGGATAAGCTAGCTCTAACTAAACATTGAATTGATTTGAGACCTAAATGTTTTAAAAGAGACTTTGGATGTCAAGTATTCCCTTCTAGTTCAGAGTGGAAAGGCCCTAATAATGGAAATTCAAACAGGTCAGGCAGAAGAGTGTGATGAATATAATAACCACTAATATTTAATGTTTATCTGTTGGACAGAATTCAGAGTATTAGAATAACTGTAATAATTCAGTACATCGACCTTATGAATTAGGAACTAGAATTATCACACTATATGGATGAGAAAACTGTGGGACATAGAGTTTAAGTGGCAAGTTCCATGTAATTCAATAAGTAAGTGATGGAGCTCGGATTTTAAATTAACCGTTTTGACCCTATAGTCTTTTTTATATTATCATGTAGGGCATAGAAAGCCACTAGTCATATATCAGCAAAGTGATGAACATAACATATAGGTGGTGAACGTAGCATTTATGGACATTCAAATTTAATGGCATTACTTTGAAGGTTTAAATGCAAATAGATCAATAATGGTTCTTGGCAGTTGATGGAAAGGTAAAAATGTTAGAATTATCATCTTTTGAGGCTTCTTCTAATTCTAAGTGAAGTTGATTATTTCTTTGCCAGCACTGCTCTACCTTCACATTTGTTACACTAGATTTTTTAATGACTGTATTATTCACATTTATTTCCCCCCAAAGTCTATCAGGACATAAACTTTCTCATAAATTTTTTTAAATTCATAATTTAGCTCTAGTACAGGGCTGAATATACAGAATTTTCAGAATATAAAGTATATATAATATATAATTAAATGTAGAAACAAGTGAAAGAATAAATGAATGAGCAAATGTAGAAAGAGAAAACCCCTTATTCGCTGACATTTAAAGGATAAAAGAAATGTTCAATCTGAAGATTAATTGGGCATTGCAAACGTCTTTTATTTAATCTTTAGTCAAATTTCTTTAATCATTGTCTCTCTCAAATATTTATAGCACCTTTATTTACTTTGTATACAAATACTGAACATTTCTGTATGTATTCCACTGTCGACTGAGATTAGCAATGCAACTAGATGGCGCTGGTATATCTTCGTAATGTGTGTGTGCGCGCGTGTGTGCACGTGTGCAAGGCTATAGCAAACTGATTTTATAAAAGATTTCAATGAAATTATATAATTTAAGTGAAGGAAGCAGTATCAGACATCACCTAAAGCCATTAGAGTATACAGGTTCTGGAGGTGAGCCTTTAATTTTGAATCCTGGTTGTGCTATGAGATTGCAAGGAGGTTACTTAACCTCTTTGTGTCTGCTTCCCTATCTGTAAAGTGAAAATAATAACAACACCTACCTCAGAGGCTTGATCTAAATATAAAATATTTAAGGTGGTGTGTAGAGGCACTCAAAAATGTCTCTTTTCTTTCCAAAAACTATTAAGTAATTTGCTACAGATCAAAAATGGATAATACTGGATCATCTCCCTTTCATTCCTTTCTCTTTCTCACCCTTTCTCCATTTCAGAAGTTAATCTATTACATTGTATTTCTCACAATTTTTACAATATCCAATTGTTAGTAAATTCTCTTGTTTAACTTACAAATACATCCAGAAACTAATAATTTCTTACCTCTTTGATTGCTACATCCCTAGGGGGTCCATGCCACCACCATCACTCTCCTACATTAATGTAATAGCCTTCACCTGAGTCTCCCTTTTGACCCTACAGTCTCCCCTCAACACATCCGACAGTCTGATTCTGTCAAATACAAATCATGTTAGCCATTCCTCTGGTTGGGATGCCATTTCTTACTCTAAACTCCAGGATAAATGACAGTGTCTTTTGTGTAGCTGATCTTAGGATAAAGCAAACATGCCAGGTGTTTTATTCCATGCACATGTCCAAGACCTTACAGTGGTTCAAAAGGTACGTGACATATTCTGGGTCACTCCTCTGCCCCTCATCTCCTGCCGCTCCTCTTCTGGCTCCTGATTTCTCTGATCCACCTACACTGGGCTTCTTACTGATTCTGGTCTAGCAGACCTGCCCCCACCTCAGGGTCTTTCCTCTGCCCTTCCCTTTTCCTTGAATGTTCTTCCTCCAGATATTCCAATGGCTCACCCCTCCCTGCCTTCTTCACGAAGTGTGTCTTTGTCACACTATTTAAAATTACACCTGGTCCCCCAACTCTTCCTACATTTCTCACCACACGTCTTTTATTCCACGGCACTTATTACCTTCTAACATGACACATTTTACTAATTTTTATCTGTCACACTGCAGTAGAATGTAAGCTCCATTATGGCAGGGTTTTGGGCCTGTTCTGTTCATGGCTCTTTCACTGACCGATAGAACTGTGACTGCTGCATAGTAAGCACAAAATCGGCATAAAATAACTGAAAGAATGAGGATTACTTGTAATTCAATAATTGGGATTATTTATTTTGAGTCACTCTTGGTTATTCAAAGATAAACAAGTCAAGGTTCCTATCCTTAAGCAGTGTTATTTAACAGAAGAGGTAGAAACGCAGGAATTACAATTTCCCTGAAATGCACAAAGTGCTAAGTGCCATAGTGGTGGAAATAATATATTATCAGGATGTCTAAAGGGAGATGTTACTTTCAGTTGGGAAGATAAATATGTTTAAATAGCTAAATTTTGCTAGTTCAATGAGGAGTGTTTAAAATTTAGAGTTTAAATTCTCACTTGGAGTTATAGAAAATAGCCTTGCAGAGGCAACCTTTGGAGTGCGACTTTCCCCAGCCTGACTGCCTCTGCTTTCTTATTTGCCAAAGACTTGCCTTAAAGAGAATCTGTGGGGATCAGAGTTTGGCCTTACATTAAACTAATGAGTGCTTGCTTTTCAAATTGAATTGTTCTATGCTGCTGCTGAAACTGTGGATTACCCATGCTGCAGCTCTTCTGACCACTTCATTTAAACTGAAATTAAAATGGCAGTGTCCTCCTTGTTCCTCTTTCTTTTATCTAATTATGTGTAATTAGAGGCAAGGAATAAAATATGACTAACATTTTGTCTATCTGCGTATTCTCAGGAGAATAGTTTTATATGCTTTTTAATTCATATGCTTTGCCTATTCATAAAAGTAATACTCACTGTTTAAACACTCAACAATGTAGACTCATATACAGTGTAACAGAATTTGTCTGAGTTCTACCCACCCCAATATTTATTATGTAAATACTTGCACAATTTTATATTATAGAAACAATTGTGCAAGGTGCTTTGTTGCTTTGCAGTGATCAGTTAATATTTTGAACAGCTTCACTTTACAGTTTTTTTTGCCATTTATTAATGATTCACTTTTTGTTGTGGGTTTTACTACTTAATGTGGGACATTATATGAGTATGGGAGCATTTATGAGGCCAAAGTAACATAGAGAACCAAGTCTGAAACCTCTTCTATGAGGTTGGCACCCTCAAATGATTATACCCTCAGGAAAGAGGTGGGCTAGGAAAGAAAAATACAATTGACCTTTGACTAGCCTGGGGGCTTAGGGGCGTGGCTCACTGCACAGTGGCATAAGTCAACCCTCTCTGTACACAAATTCCCATCTGGGGGTGGACAACATGTACCATTCAGCATTGGAAGATGGGCAAAAAGCCCACATTTCATTGCCTGGATTTTGAATTGAATGTTTTCCACGAGAGTGCAAAATAATAGAGCTGTGTCTTCCTTGGGCTTGAATTTCCATATGAACTGAGACTTCCATAAAGAGAAATCATCAAGAAAGCTGATCCTGAGCTGGTTATTCTCTTGGATAGCAAGAAGAAGCAAATGCAAAATAAATCTAGAGAAATTCTATGACTCTCCAGAAATTAAAAAATAAATAAATAAATAAATAAAAGATTCTCATTGAAGAAAACAAACCCTAATTTATGAGGTCTCATAACAAGAATAATATGTTACACACTTAGAATTAGTTTTCCAGAGGGATAAATGGTGGACTCTACAAATAGCAGAATTTGAACTCCATGAATTTGAGACAATAACAGTCTGAGAGAACACTGTGAAAAAAAATAACAGACTTGAAAAGGAAACAAATAAAATTCTAGAAATTAAAAACTTCTAAAATTAAAAAATGCAACATGTTTCAAGAGTAGCTAATAAGCAGGTAAATATGAAATTAGTAAAATAGAAAAATATGTGAAAAATGACCAAAAACTCCACAGACAGGATATAAACACAAGGATAAAGACTTGAAAGACTGAATGGTAAGAACAAACTTTTGTCGAATAGGATTTATAGCAGGAGAGAATGTAAGCACTGCCAGGGGAATGCTGTTTCTAATACTATGTAATATGTGAATTCTAACCTATTTAGAGAAAAATACACCAGCACAGTTAAACTGCAGAATACAAAAGATAATGTAAATATTTTAAGAGCAACCAGAGAATAACAACCTACAAAGAAAATTCTTAATGAGAGAAGTTAAAGCAACAAGAGAGATAAGGAAAAATGTTATATCTGTAAGGACCTAAGGAAAAATAACCAGAATGAAGCCTAGAATTCTATAGCCATCTGAATTAACATTCAATGATGCAGAAAAAAATGAACGTATTTTTAAGGAAAAGCCTGAAATAACAACAATTATTTTTTGTTTCTGGGAAAAAAAATATGAGGGAATGTCCTTTTGGAAAAAAATGACATTGACCTCAGAAACATAGATATTAGAAGAAAAATGGACAAAGATGACAATTATGAATAAAACTAAAGGAACATCAACTTATAAAACAGCAAAATAATGATTATTTTGGGGAGTATAAAACAAAGTAGAATAACAGTATTCAATAACAACAACAACAAAAGCAATAATAATAATAAATAATATGCTGCCTGGAAAATTCTTCTAACCTTTAATGCCAGGCAAAAACTTAAGAGATATCATCATGAAGAAAGGGCAGCAAATTCAAAATTTCAAAGACAAATCTATTAAAAAACGCTTAAATGTGAGCCCACTCCAAATCAGTCAAAAGTTGCTAACCCCAAAGCTGTGGCCAGAAATAAACATGACTCTGCCACTGATAAGAGTGTACACAGCTGAAACAGATAGTGTTAACAGTGAGCAACTTGCGACCTGATATAGGACTTTCTGTAGGCCCCAAACATCAAAGCTAATTTTACTAAGGTGCGTACAGCTGACACACAGAAAATAGATATTTTGCTTATTGATGCTAATGCTCTCCCCCCGCCACATGTCTTTCTTCTCTTCTACCCCAACATCTGCTGCTTTTAGGAGAGAAATAATTAGGGGGGGGGGACAAAGGTCACTCTGTCTCATTGTGGACTAAAGGCCATTCGCACTTGTCTGACTCTGCTAAAGGACACTAGGGAGTAATTTTTAAGAATTTTTAAGAATTTCTTAGATATAGCTATCATTCACCATTTTTTTGTGGGCCCATTGGTTGAATTTCGGGAAGACTCAAATTCAAATGATGGGTGTGGGCAAGGTTTGCAGTGCTAAAGGAATTTGAGATTGGGGCCCTTTGGGGGTGATTGATGATACTATTATACTAACTCCCATTATAGAATATAGTTAGTATTTATGTTTTATTTGTTTCTACTGTGAAGGCTTGTAAATACCAAAGGGGATGCTTGTGATAGGCAAAGAGCCACATATAGGGAAGTGCTTCTACCTTAGCCATGCATAGGGAAGGCCCTGTTATCCCAGTGATCACATTCTGTTGCAAGTCTCTGTGGCACGTGGTCTGCTGAGTATAACCTGTGGTGAGACGTAGCAGCCGACCAGAAGTGCCTCTTGGTATCTTAAACTTGACTTTCTCATACAACTTCCAGGGACATCACTTTTGCAAAGTAGCTTGCTACTTGCTATTGGCTTGCTACTGGACTCTTGTTAAAGCTCAATGTCTGATGTGTAGAGACTTTGACTCTTGTGCCTGATAGTCCCATTTTGGTGGGAAAACTGAGACTCAAGTAGGGAAGAAAGCAACAAGTCTCACTTTTCAAATGCAAATGGCACACTGAAGAAAACAGCTGGCCTAGCCCCAGGAGCACCTGTCTTTACATGAAAAATGGCAGCTATTTCTTTTGGAATAATTTAACCACCACTCTACAGTTTGAAAAATCTGCTAAGTCACTGGAGACTTCAGTCAGTTGCCCTAAACACCTTAACCTGTTGCCCTGGGGGTTCAGACACATGGAAACAATATGGTGTCCACTGGGCTGCTGCGTCTGTTCAGCTCAGCAATAGCCATGTAGATCCGAGAATGAACAATTTCTGTTCCATGCACAGAAAGCAAGGCTGTTCTCATCATTCCATCCAGTACTCACTCCCCTTGATAAACTTTTTATCTTTTTACTGACTCAAGGGGGTCGATAGACTTATCTCTTTGATTGAACACTTGGAAAAGTACAAGTTGCATATGAAAAAGGGATTTCTTTGGGACTGTAACCTGTGGAAACAAACTGTGGTGGCCAGTAGGAACTCTGTGTCATTCCTGTAGGTGTCCACAGTAAGGGCTTATTCCCTGAGGAGACCAACTGGCATCCAGCTGCTGATCAAGCCTGCAGTGTCCAAATTATATCCTTGTTTCCTGGATCCATCATCACACTGGACATCACAACATATAAAACCATCGCACACTGGGTATGTATAAAGCACTCTATGTATCTGACCCAAGGTTACCACTGCTTGGCAGCTTTGTGACTCCATTCAAAAGTTGCCTTTCCTTATTCATGGTAAAGGAAGTCACAGTCCATAGGGCATTGTTCCTACACAGCCCTGGCAGATGGTCTTAGAAATTAGTCTGTGTCATGTATTTGACTCTCCAGACTACTCACAATCTGACCATGTACAGTATTTATTATAAAAACCGCTCAGTAGTAGACCGATAGTTAAGGTATTTGATGCTCCCTACCATTCGTAGGCTTCCGGTATTGGTAATAATTGATAAACCCAATTAAATTTCTGACTCTGTCTCTTTTGCTTCCTTCTGATGTACATAGCTTAGTAAGGCAGGTTGGTCACTGAATGCAGTTGTCCCTCATGGATGATGATCACGGGGAGGGGAGAAAGTTATTGTGACATGATAAAAACATATATTTGGTCTTCATCCCTAGTTCCTGGCACAGTCTCTAAAACCTTGTAATTTTCTGATTGGAGGGAGAGGAGCATCTTTTGTTATTTATAATAAGCCCCTTCCAACCAGACCTAAATTTATGCTAATGAGGTCATCTTAGAGGAAGGGGCTGGTCACTAGAGAAACCATCACCATATGGTCACAGGTTGGAACCCTCAGCCCTGATCTGTAGGGAAAAGAGACAGATTTACTCACCAATTACCAATGAGTTAATCATTCAAAGCTATGTAATGGAGCCTCCATAAGAACTGCAAATAAGTGGTGTGGGGTGCTTCCAGGTTGGCGAATACAACAAAGTGCTAGAAAGGTGACCCACTTGGGGAAGGCACAAAAGCTCTGCACTCTTCTCCATGTACCTTACCCTATACAACTCTTTCATTAGCTCTTCCTGAATGATATCCTCTACAAGAAACCAATAATTTTCAGTGCAACACTTTCCTGGGTTCTGTGAGCCATTCTAGCATGTTATTGAATGCAAGGAGGGGGTTGCAGAAACCCCTGATTTATAGCCAGTCAGTCAGGAGCACAGATGACAATCTGGGACTTGCAGTTGGCATCTGAAGTGGGAGGCAGTCTCGTAAGGCTGCGCCCTTAACCTGTAGTGTCAGTGGTAACTTTGAGTTGTTAGTATAATTGTTTAACATGAGGAAAGGAATTCCACACAGTTGGTATCAGAAGTGAAGTGCCGGATTGTGTACATGTGGAGAGAAACAGGACTTTTTTTTAAATTATGTAGATGTATTTTGAAGAGTTGGGATTCTACCCTGACCATTCCTGGGCATGGTGATTCCTTCTTTCTCCTAACATTGTCAGTTTCAGGGTGAAAAGTTTGGTTTACTCTGTGGGTGGCAGCCAACCAAAAGTGGGCATCGAACTTCAGGCCATTCAGGTTCCTCCACCCAGGTTATCTCTGGACTCATAGTTATAGGTTGTAAGGATAAAGATTAGTTGAGTACACTGCCTGTGTGTGGGATATGAAGACTTTCTTGAAGATTGATTAAAAGGCCATTGTCCTCCTGCACCTGACCCTCCCAAAAGAAAGTTGGAAATAATAGGAAAATTGATGAAGTTACAGCTACTCGAATAATTATAATTTTCAGGTGATGGAGAAAGAGCAACACTTGGCACATGTGGAGGTAATGTCTAATCACACCACTGTCTGGCCCTAGAAGGTGTCCAGGACAGCCTCCATTCACTGGCCAAGACCATTGTGGATGATGGACTGAGCCTAGACTCCCTCTTCGTGGGCCAAGGTGAAGTCTGTGCCATCACTAATACATCCTATGGTACCTAGATGAAAACTTCAACCAAGAGGAAAGGTCATTACGAAAACTTAAAGGGAAAGCCACATGGTTTTTTAAAGATAGATTCTGATGATTTAGGGATTTATTTATCTGATTAGTTGCAGGCCCCAGTAGGGGCACGGTTGGGATCAATACTTACTGCTAAGTGACCTTCCCCTGCCTCTTTGATAATTAAATGTCGTCTGAAACAAATCAATGGATTCATCCTCACCTCAGCTTTTGTTGGTCAGAATAATAGAGGTGGCTTAGGGATTGGTGTGGTTATAGAAAAAGTAATCAATAGTGAAAATGGCATAGTAATGAGGGGTGCTATTGTTGGGGAGACTTTTAAGTAAGCCTGTGTTTCTGAATGACATGCAGAGTGAGCACTGACAGCCCTTTGCCCTGGACTACCTTTCCAAGGTGTTTACATAGTGAATAGCTTCAGAAAATAGAGATAATGTCTCCCAAAGTGATTCAGATTTCTAATTTCATGGTTTTTCTTCTGCAGTACAGCCCACTGCATGTGCAGGTGTTATCTGGTCATCTTTGCATTGACCTGTGGGAATGAGGCTCATGGAACTAGTGCAAAAATTCTCACCCTCTGGCTACAACCACTATTGAGAGTGATAAGCTGTCTTTTGTTTTTGACCCAGGAGTCTCCCACCAGTATCTCAGTCTTCTACCCATATCTGTATCATCTTGGCTGGTTAAAGTATTTGTAAATACTTTAAAGTCTCATACCTTTTGCAGTTCTTCATACAAGATTGTACGACACAGTGTGAAATTAAACCACATATTTAGGGACAATATTTTCAGTCTACATATACAAGACATGACTAATGTCCAAATTATATGTCACTACAAATCAATAAATAAATGACAAGCTACGAAAAGCAAATACACGAAGACTATAAATGGTTAACTCAACAGAAGTATAAATCAGAATGTAAAAGAGACATTTCTAAAGGTGCTCAGAATTACATGTTATTAGGGTAAATGCAGGTTAAAATTATAATGATATTCCATTTACACCCATAAGATTGAGCAGAACCTAAAACTTTTATGAGAATTTAAGGGAAATGGGAACCATTACATATTGCACGTGGGAGTATAAATTTATAGAATTGCTTTAAAGAGTGTTTTGAAATCTAATGAGGCCTGGTTTAGTACTGAATTTTCTTTCTCTCTCTTTCCTCTCTCTCTTCATACCTTCCTCCCACAAACTATTCCTCCCTCCCTCCCCCCTGGTTGAGATTGTATATGTTATGTTTATTAAACCTATAAAACTTTGATTCTACAGAAAATATTTTTGAAGTAATTTCTTTTGGTAGTTAAGTTTCTAGTTTCACCAAAAGAAGTATATATAACCCATTATATGTTTGAAAGATAAAGTAGTTGTATCATTTTGAATTATTTAATTCATGATTATAAAATTGATCTGTGTTAAACTGTATAATAAGATTCAGTGTTTGAGGCTAAAACTACATCTACCTTGTGACTTCTCAACTAAAAGTGAGGATAGAGCAAAAGACACAATACCTTTCCTGGTGCGAGTAACATGATGATTCTTCTGCTGAAGTAGATAAATTAATCGTATAGTCAGCACTTTCTAGACGTGTGGATATTTCAAGATCAGTATTTTTAACCCTGAAGCTGAGAGGTGATGAGGATGAGGACAAGATGCATCTGAAGAGTGAAACTGAATTCTACATATTTCACAGCTCTTTACTGAGCACCAACTGGAGTCGTCTGCTGGGGCTGCCATAACAATACCATAGACTAGGTGGTTTAAAGGACAGACATTTATTTCTCATAGTCTGGAGTCTAGAAGTCCAAGATGAAGGTACCAGCAAAGTTGGTTTCTAGTGAGGCCTCTCTTCCTGGCATATGGCTGGCTGCCTTCTTGAGTCCTGGCCCTTCCTCTGTGCATGTACCCTAGGATCTCTTCCTCTTCTTAGAAGGACACCTGTATTATTGGATTAGGGCCCCACCCTTATGACTTCATTTAACCTGATGCATCTCCTTAAACAACATATCTCCAAACAGTCACATTGGGGGTTAGGGCATCAACATATAAATTTTGAGGCGACACAGTTCAGTTGTTAGGTAAAACGTTATGTGCCCGTACCTCTTGTAAGTGCTAGGGAGACATTAGTGAACAAACAAAGATTTCTCCCCTTGTGGGTGTTCTGTTTTAGAGGGAGGTAGCAAACTAAATATTAATTGTAATATGTAGCTAAATTATGTGATAAATTAGAAGGCAGTGAGAGTCATGGAGAAAAAGCGAAAGAGCTGGTAAGAGATGTGGCATGCTAACACAGGCTTTGGCGCTGGTGATGTGATAGATAGAGCAGTCAGTGTAGGTCCTCTTGAGAAGCTGACACTGAGTGAAGCCTTGAAAGATGTAAGGGAATTAATTATCAGTACAGACATTCACCCTTGTTAAATCTGTTTATTCAGTTGAGAACAACAGGCATTATAGAGAAGCTTTGGAAGACTTGATTAAGAGTCAGATAACCTTGGTTCACATTCTCACTTTGTGTACAAGTCTACACTAATTATACAACTGACACAACCGGGTGAGTGAGTTCGGAGGCTGGGGTGTTTCAGAGTGGATTGCCCCATTTTTAATGAAAACTTGGAAAACAAATTTCTTTAATGCTGAGTTTGAACTCTGTCAGGAATCATTGATCACAGTACTTATCGGGTGTGGACAGTCTCTTTCCCCATCCTCAGAGGCATTTCATTGTTCCCTTGCTTCCATTGCACTGTCAACAGAATAGACTTTCTTTGGTGTGGAAGATCTGGGGTGACCTCATTGATTATATTGATGGGCACGTCAACCACAGGCATTTCAGAGGGCTTTGTGTTGGAGTCTAGGGATTAGTTTCTGCTTTGGATGAGGCAAAGTTGTTGATGGAATTCAGCAACTCTTCACTAATGTTAAATATCAAGTAATAAGTATGAAGGAGGCCTAGAATTGCACTTTACTCAGCAGCTAAGCCAATAATTCTATCAAGTCTCGATTATCCATGTTAACAAAAAATAAAAATAGCAATGCTTAAGATACAGGAAATCTAAAACTCTTGCCACAGAAAGGGAAAGTAGCAGAAGGTACACCTGGATGAAACAGAAGTAATTCTGAAAGTGAGCAGCAGGGGAAGTCAGGGAGCCCTGCCCAAGGCTCAGGTAGACTCACCTGGGAGGCACTGGAACAGGTATTGAGGGAAAAGAGACATTGGCTGCAGTTGAGGGTGTGTGAAGAGGGGGAGAACAGAAACAGGGCAAGCAAGGCTTGTATGCCCTCGGCAGGCATTTACTCCACAGACATGGATATTCAGGAGGAAGAAGTAAGATAAATGCGCAGGGATTAAAGTGGTAAAGTGGACATTTAATTTGGAGTCATTTGGGCTGCAGTGTGGCCAGAACAGGGCGGGAAGTGACTGGGAGAAGCAGGGTTTCCCTGTCAGTCTGGGCCTCGAACGATGAAGGCCTGCGTCCAGACTGTGCAAGTGAAGGAAAACGAAAAATGCAAGAGGAAAAGTAATTTGCAAGACTTGATGACTGACTATATGACAAGGTGTTTCAGAGGAAAGGTGCCCGCATGATGCTCTCTCCTCCAGTTGGTGCAGTTTAGTGTAGGAGCTGCGCTTTTGCACGTGGTGTGCATTACCTAGCAAAGGTCAGAGTTTAGCAAACGTTGAGATCTTATGTATATAGTGGATGGTGCTTCACCAGAGTATAAGTTATTTAATGGATTTTATAATTTTTGAGTGTATCACATTTCTTAATCATTCTAAACTACTTTAGTATAATACTGTAAATATTAATAAAATAATGTTTTAACCTAGATTAACCTGATGTAGAGAAAGCAAAATGTTTATAATCTTTTTGGTTAAAAATATTACTGAAAAATGACCTCTCATAGCAGTATACACATTAAAACAATATTAGATTACTAATGCTATAACTTTTATAGTTTTTATATTTTCTTTCAAAAGAAAACTAGCACTGGTATCATAGGAACATAAGCTAAGGTAACATTTTCACCTTGATTAAAATAAAAAGCATAACTGGTTTCCTTCTACAGCCTAATTGAACTAATTTTATTAGTAGTTACAGCTTTTGGGTTATTAATTAATTTGAAAACAGAAGTCTGTGCTTTATTTCATATATCATAGTTGTTCAAAATCTGAGGTTTACAAATTGAGTAAATTTATATGGACTAACTGAATAGAGTTTCATCCTAGTGTTTCATTGATAATGCTCAGCTGACAAAGTAATTGCTATCTCAAGCCCTTTTGTCCTGAAAAGTTTTTGTTCTGAATCTGTGGTTTAAATGCATAACTAAGGAAAAGAATCTTTAATGGTACTTGCTTGAAATTAGAATGTGGTTACTTTAAAACACTATGGATGATTTTGCTGCCTTAAACTTTTTAACTGCCATTCTTTTTTAATGGTCTCTGTAACTGCATGCTGTGAAAAGGAAAACTGGTGGAGAATTTGCTTTGGTTGAGAGTTGGGTGAGGACATGTGGAGAATTGCAGGACAAGGTCTTACTTTTTGACCCAGTGATCACTAATTCTTTCTGTGCCTTCCCTAAAGCTTGTTTCTAGTGCAGCATTTTTAGTCTAATTGGACCCACCAGCAGTGTAAGGCTAGCAGATCTTTTGTTTTATGAAGCTGAGTGATTTTTAAGAAAGGACTGCTGGAATCCCTGTGAGCATGAATATACTTCACATATAGATAGATATCTTTGAGGATATATCTTTCTCATATTCCTTGAAGGATGTTACTGACATAGGAACTGTTTCTGACATGACTACCATGAAGTCTGAAATCTTTGTAATCTGTGAAACTAAAAAGAATAACAGTACTTGTTTTCTGAGTGTCATTTCTCAGGGTTTTTTTCTGGAAATACAGAGGTCAAGATGGAGAGAACTTACCCGGCCGAACATGCTCTGGTATGCCTCTGCAATCACCAGCCTTTGTGCATTACAACGTTGAGTTAGAATGTTGATCAGCATGTCTTTGTCACAGCCTGGAAAAGAATAATACTTGAAGATCATTAAAGTTGCTGCTCTGTAGTTAGGAAGAATCTGTTAGCTAACGATCACAATCAGTGTGCAAACTGTGTCCCTGAGGGAGCTTTAAAGCAGGGAGTGCTTGAACAAGATGGAAAATCACAGAATAATGCTTGATGAAGCCTGCGTTCTTCCTGTCTCTAATTTTGTTGCTACTACTACCAATTTGCTTTTTAAAAGATTCAATAAAAAAAATTCAGGAAAGTAAAAAGTAGTCTTTCTTCAATCACCTCTACTATCCCTCCAGAAAGGGCTTCTCTGAACTTCGAGCTGATTAGTGTTTGAATAGGCACAATATCTTTCTCGTTTTGTAGTTAGAGGGAGATGATTTGCAGTGAATGTGCCTGAAGACAAAGGTAACTGCTATAGTTCAGAACTTCCGCAAGAAAAAAGCGATAGAGAAGGAAATTATGAAAGTACAGGGAAGCGCACCCTGCTGAGGGTGCTGTGAACCTTCTTTGATTTGTGTGGAACATGGTCTCGTGTCTCTCTCTCTCTCTCTCTCTCTTTCTCATAACAGAGGCTCTGTTTCTGTGCTGTGAGGTTTCTACCCCTTCATATGCCAATTCATTGAACTGATGTAACATCTGAATGCACAACCAGTTTAGATGAATTTAGCTGAAATTATAGTCATAGAGTGTTCAAGAAGGCTTAACATTTCCCTCAGCTCGACTAAAATTTAGCCAGGCTTATTTCTTTTTCTTCATTTTTCTGAAAGCATTTGCTTTGGAAAATGTGTAATTGTAAATTTTTTCTTGACTTGTTTGAGGTATAAATCTTCTCTCAACCACTTGTCAATTTTATAGCCCAGAAATGTCTTTCTCCAGGACTTGGAGCCATCCTTTAAAATGTAATCATCAAGTATGGTAGAGTCCTTTTCTCCCAGTCTTTGTTGGAGGGAGAAACCTAACTTCCATAAGTGCCAGTTACAGATAATCAATTTGTGCCCCCAAATGCCAATATCCTCCAATACTTTTCCACCAGCACACCCCAGTGCTTAAAAAACTCTCCCACTTTTTGTTTCAGAGGAATTGAGTTTGGTTTCTCTCCTCTGTGTCAAAAATCTTGATCCTTGTTGCAATAAAATTTAATAAAGTCTTCCTTGCTTGTTTAATACTTTGTGGTGTAAATTTACTTTGACAAAGGATAATATTTAATGGAAATGAGTTGAAAAATGAAAGGCTAGAATGTTAAGCTGATCTTTTTTTTGTGCGGGGGGGAATGAAAATCTTAAGGCCACAGAAAAGCCTGGATGGAGTCAGGTACTGAAATATCCAGTGATTGAGGGCAGGTGACTAGAATTTATGTAGATGACAGTGCCAATAAGAAACAAAAGGAAGAGCAGGGTATTTTATGTAGGTGAGAAATGGTCTGAAAGCTGGAAGATGGAGAAAGGGAGAAATAGAATCAGCACAAGACTGAATTTTATGGTTTGTGAGAATAAAGGCGTAGAGTTACATGGTACCGTAGGGCTAGTCTAGCCTGGTTAAGGCCCTGGACTTAAAGGACATTAAGGAGTTCCAGGGGCTCTGTTAGCTGCGTAATGGACATTCCAAAATTAACATGTTTTAATAATACATAAAGAGTTTTCAATTCTATCCATCGTTATTTTTACTATCATTACATTTAAGTAATTGTTAGTCTTCTGTTTTTTCGTTGCCATTCTACTGAGTTTATCCACAACCTACCTCTCTGAATCACTGTTCTTCAAAGTGTTCATAGCAATTCTTGCTCATTTATTCTTCCAGAGATATTTCAGAAGAAATTTTACATGAATCTTAAAATTAAAAATTTTAAATTGTAATAACTATAATCTTAGGAATCAATTTAGAAGAGTTGTCTTTCTGTCACTAACATGATATGTTTTCTGAATTACTCATGTTTTTTTTTTTCCCTAAAAGACAGTAAAGATTTGTAGAATTTTTGCAAATGACAGGAAACTTTATTTTGTTACTTATAGTTGCCTTTCTGTTCATTTTTAAATTTTGTTTCTTGACACACACATAATTGCTTAAGTAAATAAATGATATTGAATTTTATATTTATCATATATTAAGGAAAATTATTGAACCCCCATAATTTTAAATAACTTTTTAGTTGATTGCCTTGGCTTTTTAGATATATAATTATATGCTCTGTAAATAATAATTTGATTTCATCTTTAGAATCATTGTATCTTTTTCTTGCCCTATTTCATTAGGACAGGAATTTCTAGATAATTCTTATTTTGTAGCGTAATGAACCATAAAAATTTTATAGACTTTTTAAATGAACCATTGATTCTTGTTATTCATGGTAGTTTTCTACAAAGTCAATATTGAATTAGTAAACGTTGCACTATTGCTCCTAGGGGAAATACAGGGTTAGGTTTCTTTTTGTCAAAAGAAATGCCATTTACATTGTATATGTTTCTCAGTGTCTTTGTAAAACAAGCCAGTCTCATCAGCTTTGAAAATCCTCTCTTTCACATTTGCTTTTCTGTATAAAACTAGGAGGTATTTTTAAAGAATACCTTAAGGAAACAGTCTTGTATAGCCCCCTGACCTGCAGGACTTGCCTCACCTGAAAGTTGAACAGTTTTTCTGCTGTATCATCTGTTGAAACATGCAAGCCAGTCAGCACTACTTTCAAAAGAAAGCTGACCACTACATTTTTTTTTATGGTAACTATCAGTTATCTCATGAACTCACATATTTATCTGCTTTTCCATAGCTTTGTAACATAGCATTTAGTATTTAGCATTCTCTAGACAGCCCCATGAACAAATCAATGAATTTTCTCTCTACCCCCCACCTTATTATTTCAATAATTAACAAAAATGAAAAAGGAATCTACAGAATGGGAGAAAATATTTACTATCCCTATATCTGATAAAGAGTTAATACCTAAAAATAGATAAGTATCTCATACAACTTAATAGTAAAAATACAAATAATTAGAAAATGAACAAGGGACTTAAATAGACATTTTTTTTTGCAAAGAGGACATATAAATGGCCAATAAATACATGAAAAGTACTCATCAGTAATTATCAGGAAAATGAAAATTTAAAAAAGTACATCAGTAATTATCAGGGAAATAAAAATCAAAAGCACAATGAGAAATCACCTCACCAGTTAGAATGGCTATTATCAAGAAGATAATAAGTGTGAAGAAAAAGGAATCCTTGTGCACTGTTGGTGGGAATGTAAACTGGTACGACTGTTATGAAAAATATTATAAAAGTTCCTTAAAAAATTAAAAACTAGAACTATCATATGATATAGCAATTCTACTTCTGGGTGTTTATCTAAATGAAATGAAATCACTATCTTGTAGGGATACTGCACTCCATGTTCATTTTAGCAATATTCACAGTAGTCAAGCTATAGAAATCACTTAGGTATCCATCAGCAAAAAAATGAATAAAGAAAACATGAGATACACAGTGGAATATTAGTCATAAAAAAGAAGGATACCTGCTATTTGTGACAACATGGATGAATCTTGAAGGCATTAGGTAAATGCAATGAATTGGAGAAAGAGAAATGCTCTATGATTTCACTCATATGTAGAATCTAAAAAAGCTGAACTTGTAGAACTAGTCAAGGGCTGGGAGGTGTCGGAAATAGGGAAATGCTGGTCAAAGGGTACAAACTTCCAGTTATAAGAAGAATAAGTTCTAGTGACCTGATGGATGGCATGGTGACTATAATTGAAAGTTGCTAAGAGCTAATCTAAATGTGTCACCAGAAAGAGTAACTATGTGAGGTGAAAGATGAGTTAACTAAACTTTATTGTGTTAATTATTTTGCAATATATACATGTGTCAAATCATCACATTATACACCTTGAACTTACACATTGTTATATGTCAATTATATTTCAATAAAGCTGGAAAAAATCATAGTTTTCAAGGAAAATATTAGCAATTTTCTTTTTCAGTTGCATTTTACCAGAGTCATCAGGTTGGATAGACTTGAATATTTTGAGATGATTGTTTTGCTCTAGTGAGCTAGAAAGGACACTGAGCAATCAAACCCCAAACCTCTGAAATTTCCTCAGCCTGAAACACTGACAAACAAAAAAATTATGAGGGTCAAAATGAATCCATATTCTGTTCCTAAAATTATAATAACAGAAAAATTGAAACTGGAGCAAAAAAAATTTTTTCCATGACTGAGTTGCTCTGACCTACAGTTTTAAAGCAAAAATGACTCTCCTGAAGAAAAACTTAATTGATAATTTTTTATTACCTTATCTCTATATTGTTTTCTAGCGATTGTTGATATTTTAAAAAGTGTAAAAGCTTTGCAAACTCCTAAAGTCGACTTTAGAGAGCATATTTAAAGTCTTTTTTTGTTTTCTGATAGGGTTCTGATGGTGTATAAAACATGAAGAGAATAAAGTGTGTGTGTGCATAGTTCTCATACAGGAGACCTTGTCTTTCAAGTTAAGTGCTACCTTTGTTATGAAAGGCTTTGTGTGTTTTATGCAAATGTTTCCTTTTATGTTGTCAGTGATTAGCTCATGCTCACTAGAATTCTTTTTAAAACAGCTTTTACAGAATAAAACTATTTAAATGTTTAACAATGCCACATCATATCTTAAAAATTAAATTTTTCTAAGAAAGATTCCATCAGATTTTCTTTCTTCTCTATTCCTTTTCCAAACTCTAGTTTCATTCATTGAACATCCATTTATTAAACAGCAGCGCGCCAGACTCCATGCTCTGGGAGCTCACAGAGCAGTCATCAAGTGAGACAGAAAGAACAAGCACAGTGAGAATGAGATGAGGGACACACTAGTGGAGAAGCAGGGGCCCTGGGGGTTGGCATGGCTGGTTGAGTTTGGAGTGCCCAAAGATGGAGGGTTCATTTGAAGAGATGATTGAAGGAAGAAAATTTGGATGCAAAGTAGACAGGAGAAGAAAATAGTCTTCCAGTCAGGGGAATTATTGGGCCAGTTTACAGAGATGTGGAAAAGCAGATCCATTTGGGGGAATATCAGGGAGTTAGAGTTAGCTGGAAGAGGAAGTAGCAAAAGAAACAGGCTGAATAAACAAACAAGGGCAAAAATCTGTAAATCCTAGATTACAGATTTTTGGTTAGGGGTTTTGTTTAGTAATGGGATGTTTGAGGATTTAAGGCAAAAACGTGTCAAGATAAAATTTGCACTTGAGAGATGCAAATCTGTTCACCATTACTATTTTTTTCTATTGTTTTCTTCTACTTCTTTGCCTAGCTTAAAAAAAATCTGTCTTCTGTTAGACATCAGTTATTTACACCCACATGACAAACTTAAAACAGGTAAAGTGAAAAAAGTTTATAATAAAAGATTATAAAAATTATCATGCTTACCGAATCCTTGGAGTGCTCCCCCTAGCATTTGGGCATCCATCATGGGGTCGAAAATGGGAGCCGGGAAAATGGTTCCTTGCACCTGGTGGGAATAGTCCATGAGAAAGATGTTTCAGGAACTTTCAGAAAATATTTCAATTTTTTTTCAGATAAAGTATATTTTATATGTCTAAATTACTTTGAGATATACACATAAATCTATTAAACAGACATGTTAATTTTACATTAATTGCAGAGAGTGATTTTGGTTGATTTTTAAAAATCCATCGACCTTTACTGTACTGGTTTCTGATATTCATCTAGAAAACTTAGATATTAGAACCAATATTAGAAAAGTCTGGGAATCAAATAAATATATATCTTCATAATTAACAATAAGAATTTTTTTGGGAATTGAGACTATTTTATAGAAAGTGAAAAGAGAACTGTATTGGGGGAATTGATGTCATTTATGTGAATTAAAAGTGATGCTTGCCACCACAGCTTTTTTATATATCAAATGAAAATATGTCAAATGAAAATATTTGAATTTGGATTATTGAATTTATAATAATCTAGATGATATAGATAGGGTAGGTAATTTCCACCTGAAGTTTGTAGCTGCACCTGACTGACATTCCATTTAAATTCTCTCTCTTTCCAATAATAAGATGGCAAAACATTGAAGTTAGGCTTTGAATCCACACGGTTTATTATTTCAGACAGAGCCAGCCAAACTAGGCACATTATGACCATACTCAGCATAAGAGAAATGTCAATCAAAATTTGTTCAGAGGGGAGGTCTCCCCCTGCTTGTTGTCAGTGCCCAGAAACACTGGGGAAAATGCCTTTCTATAGCAAACATCTACTGGGCCTTGAGCACTCTGGCATTCACTGCGGCCTTCTGCTGAAGCTGAAACTTTTTAGTGCCTGTTGTCTAGTGGTAGAAAATCAATTAGTTAATGAGAAGACTGGATCATAATTTCTAGTCCAAGAAATAAACGTATACCAATTCCAAAATATTTATGAAAAGGTTTTGGAGGATTAAGAACAATGTTCACTTCAGTTAAAACTCAGAAATTCAGTTTGAATTCCATCTGACTGATACTGATAAACATGAAGTTGTCTCTGTGAAGTAGACCGGAAACTACATGTAATAACTATGATATGGCCATATCATGTGAGTGAAGCTTTCTTCTTAAATGCCCATATGGACAGATATGTTATTAAAATTATGTAATCTGCATTTTCTATTGCTGAAATGAATTTACAAACAAACGTCCAATTTGCTTCTGATACCTCAAGTTTGTTGTTCTCTTGAGCCAATTCTGGAAGCTATTTTCTAGGTGAGTTTTATCTCCCTTATTCACTGTCCCATTGGCTGAGACTCTTAACAAAATATACTTTTATTCCCCTTTTACTTATTAAGTCTGGGTAGCAGATTCTAATGTAAATGCTGGGGTTGAGTTCTCCTTACCTCCAGTGTTTTCTTTTGACTCTTATAGTCGTAGATAATTTAAGATTTAAATTTTTAAAAGAATCACTAACTATACCATTAAATATGAGTTTGTCACTTCCTTCTACTAATTTTTTTTTGTCTATATAGTTCTTTCCTAATTATTCTTTGGGGAAATTAAAGGTTTTTTGAGGCATGGACAAGAGATACCTTATTTCCCCAATTTTAGGAGTTAGAAGACCTGTTTCAACAAATTCTGTGTGGACAGTACAATTGATTGCCTCAGTAACCAAATCTTGCTGAGTGCTGTCAGCCAAAGGGCTGCTTTAAAATGTAAAAGACAAAATGTATTTGAAAACAATAAGATATATCATTAAATATGTGTAAGTTATCTAGGCAATTTTAAGCACAAAGTGTACAAATATTCACCACAAAACATTTAATTACTTGCTAGACTAGGATCCCCCTGATTTTCTCCCGGAGTAAGTGCTATAAAATAACACTGTGTATATTTATATATTAAAAAAGCTCTGAAAGTTATAGATAAGGAAAGTTAGAATTATCTTCAGACAATCTGTAGGTGAAAGAAGAGAGTCCGCAGTTTCTTCTTCATAGTTTTTTTTTTCTTGTACAAATAACTAGTACAGTTTATTTTTGTAGTATCATGTAAAAATTACTTTTTTATTTATAGTTCTCATCTTCTTGGCACTTAAAATTATTGTCTTCTTGTTATTTGTCCCTAAAATAATACACTAAAATGTTTTGGAAGTGAATTCAACACTAAGAGTAAAAAATAAAAAATTGTGAATGCTTAGTAATTCACAAAACAATTTTTCTTGTAAGCATTTGCCATTCATTCTATTTCTACAGCATAGTAAATCATTCTATCCATTTTATGCGAATTATTATGCTTTAATTACGCTCTAAGTGTAATTAAACTTAATCAATTTAAATCCGTGTAAGTTTAGTCTACATTGTAATGATTCTTGCATGTTTAAATTGTGAATGATTGCCATAATAAGGTTAGTTAACAGCCATTATCTCAGAAAGTTTCCTTTTTTTTCTGATGAGAATATTTAAGATCTACTCTCTTAGCAACTTTCAAGTACACTATACAATACAGTATTGTTAACCATAATCATCATGTTGTACATTAGATCCCAGTACGTATTCATATTGTAACTGGTACGCTTTGGTCACCATCTCCCAGTTGCTATCCTCCTCCCCAAACCCTGGCAACCACCCATCTTTTAATGATCATTCTGACTGAACTGACCTGTGAAGTCTATGGAAACAGTCAGTTACTAGTTTAATTCTATCTCCCAAATTAAACAATTGTTTGAAAAAATTAACTGATTAATTGCTTTGGGCTATAAAACTTCTTTTAAATGACTATTATATACCTATAAACATATAGTTATACACTTTAGGCTAATCTGATTTTTTTTTTTTTATTTATTCCTCTGTGCCTCACACCAGTCTCTCTGAGTCAGTCTATACCGAGCGTTTCTCTCACTAATTCTTTAGAATTCACCACATTTTAATTTATAATTAGTACCTTTATGTTCTCTAATTTACTCCCTGTTTTTAAAGTTGGGAATTTGACTATGTCATATATAATATCATTTTATGGCATATTGCTGTACCAAATAGTTGTTCTATGGCTCCACTTCTTATCCTTCTAATTATATTTTATGTCTTTATTCTGAGGAAGGTATATTAAATCTATACCATGATTGTCTATGTCTATGTAGTTTGACTTCTTTTTAAAATGTTCTCATTTACTGATAATGTCACTTAACTAAAATGATTTAAAAAAAAATTTAAGTGAGATTTTTGCCTGAATGAACTGGCTTTATATATAATTAACAAGATAAAAAATTTTTCTCTTTTTTTAAATACTGAACATCCATAAACTAATCAGATTCTTTTAATCATTATATTTGTTATATTTATTGCTTTATATTAAGAAAACTGAACAGTCAAATTAATGAGACAGACAAATAAGAATTAGCCAGAAGAGGGAGTAGTGAGGGGGATGTGCCTAGTTCACCGGGAAAATTTCCCCAGTGATACACGCGAACATTGAAGTAAGAAATTTGATTTATCTGAGAAGCAAAAGATAAAAGAGAAGAGTGGCACAGATGTGATTACTAAGGGACATCTAAAGGTTTTTAAGGAAGAGAATGAAATAATCTTATTTGAGATCCAGTAGTAACACACTATACACAAGTAAAGGGTGAAACAGAAATAAGTGATACAGGTTGCGAGGTGGCTAATTTAGAAACTTATTTGAGATACAAAACATACTTGAACTGAGGCAAACGGCATGCTCCTAATAAGTACAGATTGTTTGTTTAACTGAATGCAATTTAACTTACTCATTTAGGAGATATATTTTAAGTTAAGCAAGTAGGTGTAGTTTAACCTTTTGAGAGTCAGAGACTGTTGTTTCAGGTATTTTCAGTATATATGCCTTTTAAAGCAATGTCATTTTTTATATACATGTTCCTATTTTTCTCTTAGAGCAAATTGAAAATTTTGAAAAACTGGATCCTTTCTAATTTGACATAAAAAAATAATGCATATATGGTAAAAGTATTTTATTTTTCTTGCTTTGAAAATAGACATATTTAGCAATAGTATCACTGTCTAAGGAAAAATAAATTCTCATGCCTGTCATTTCAATTTGAATTTTTACCACAATGCTTCTAGGCATTTGTGAATTTAGATTTTTACAAAGGGATAAAAAAATACTTCCTTTTTAAAAGACAAACTAAACTGCTTCATAAACTCACAATAGAGAAGAGCATGGGTAATTTGTAGGTTTAAAGTTTTCTTACCTGAGAGAAAACTTTCAAAATTATTATGTGGAACTGAATGCAGACTTTAAAAAATCATATGTATTTTGCTCATGATGTTGATAAAATTATTTTCATTATCTCATCACTAGGTATATTAACAAATGCATCATATTTTATTTATTCATAGCTAATTCAGCATTGGGGTCCATAAACCCTTCTCTCTCCATATTTAACACTCATGGGCTATCCCCATTTTAGTCTTTTTTCTCAGGTGGCTTTTGAGTCACATTCATATTGACAACCTGTGTTCCTCAAGAGTTTTAAATTTTGAAATATTAGCTATGAGAGCTAGTAATTTGACTGACTGGCTGCCTGTTTAATGAATAATTTAGTGTCTTTGAAATGCTTTAGTTTTAGTGCAGCTGAAGATTCTTAAATCTCTAGTTAATTTAGTATTGGCAGGAAATTCTACAGAAATCTTGGCATGAGACATACAAATAAGAATTAGCCAGAAGAATTAGCCCTTTGTTTAGGGTACTTCCCTTGAGACAGGCATTTACTTACCTTTGGGGCATTGGTTCTTGGGTCTCCATTGGCTCAGGTCCAAATGCCCTAAGCAACCCTGAAGTTATCTGGCCACCCTAATCTCCTTTGGTTCTGATCTGATCAGAGTTGTTTTAAAGTGTTTTTAATGGCCTTACACACAACCAGCACTCAGGGATGGGTTAACAAGCATATTGCTCCTCTCTTACCCTTCCACAACTAAGATGTCCTTCAGCACAATGCTGTCAGTTCTATTCTCAAAATAGCTTTCATGTGATTCCCCTTCTTTTAATTTCTGTTGCTACTACCTTAGTTTAGGCCTTTATCACTTTTCCCTTTGTTTATATCCAATAAGCTGCTAAGTGGGCCCGATTTGTTTTCACTGCCAGAATGGTCCTTCTAAAAGATAAATTCATCATTAGTTTTGCATACCTAAAACAAATATAGAGAAGTACTGCTCGAAGTAGTACTTCTCTATGTTTATTTTCTACTCTGGCCCACAGGATGGATGGTTTTCACATGAAAGACATATCCCTGGAAATCTAGGTATATGAACATGTAGCAATATGCCAGCTTTGCTGACATTCCTCTCTTGCCTACTCAGCAGAGTATATGGTATAAAACTGAGTGAAGTATATTACATGGTAAAATGTGAATTGTACAAAATAGAAAAAGACAGTCCAACTTTTGTTCGTTAGTATTAATGGCAATGTTTTCGGTGCATACTGCAACTCATTCCCTCGACCAAGGCTAGGAATTGTGAGTCAGTCCAAATATTTTAAAGACATAAAAAGTGGGCTTCGTGACCTGGTGCTTTCCAATCCGTGTGGGTTCATCATGTTTCCTCTCTCCTGAACCTTTCTCCTGCATCACGGTGCATGCAGCTGTGTACTCCAGCCTAAAGGCACTTCTACAGCACTGCTCACTGGGGTCCAGCTGTTTGGAGTATTTTACTCCTCCCCGCCCATTCCACACTCCCACCTTTTGCCTCCATCTTATGATTATGGGAAACATCTATTTGAGATGTAAATTTCAAGTTTCAGCTATGGTGTCATCTTTTACAAGGGATCCTGTCTGACACCTCTGGTAGAATTGTCTGCTCCCTTTGTAGTGCTTCCAACGATGGGCCACAACTGTGGTGCATCTTACTAAAGCTCCAATAGCACATCAGCAGAAAATATTAATTTCCAATTGTACCAGGTGTCTAGGAGTAATGAGTACTATTAACTGGGCTTCTTTTGTTTTGTTGAGAATGAATGTTAATATGAATGGTTGTGTAAATTTAGATATTGAACTGTTCTCTTTAATAAAAGAAGACTATTTGGATTCCCAGGAACCAATTTTTGGGAAGAGATATGACAAGTAACAAGAATGAATAGTGAGGTAAACTTACTCTCTATGGTTTCTTCCTGCTATTCATAACTTTTCATTAATGTTTGTTAAAAGGTATTGTATGTTGACTTTTTTGTGTGTGTTTAGAAACTAAGAAAAAATATGAATTATTTGGGTTGAGTTGGCTTTAGAGGTTCATATAAAGAAAAGATTTTGACACTGTAAGATGCTAAGCATTTGAAGTGTGAGGAAGGCTTTGAACTTCATGTCACATAATCAGGGTGTGTGAGGCAATCTTATGTGTGCACCTCCCACATGGATTCTGGTTTATGTTTCTTTGTGGCTCTGAAGTCCTCAGGGCCATAGATTACATGGTGTTATTCTGTTAGACATGCTAGATATAATTTGAAATCATTGCGAATTTAATTTTTTCAAAGTTTTCAATAGGTGGTTGGAATTTTGATTACACATATTCCTTCACCGAATTAATTAGAAATTTGGCTAAATACAATACATCAGCATCAGTTCTAGGTATTTCCCCTCAGTATTTAAAATTCATAAAACCAGAATTTAGTTCTACATCAATAATATTCTGACTGGGCTTAAAATTTGTGTAAATTCCTCATTAAATTACTAACTAGACAATCCAAATCTCAGACACACTCTCCCACCTCTTAATACCCTCATATTTTTAATTAGATTAGGATGGTTGAAAATGATGTCAAGATGTCACTGATCTAAAGCAACTGCAGTTGACATGAATTTTAGAGAATGGTCTTATTAGTGGAAGGTGAAAATAAGAGAATGAAAAAGCTGGGCAATTAAAAGAGAATGTATCTATATGAAGAGAACATAGTCAAGGGAGAAAATTGAGATTATATGGGAAATAAAGAAAAGTATTTTTAGTGTGGACACTAGAATATAAGAAAATGATCTTTAATATTTTAAAAGATTTAAACTTGGAATTTAGTTCAGTAGCATAGCAAATTTCCTCAATTTTGAACTCTAAGTATTAAATATATTGATAATGTATTTTTAGACAAATTTTGGAGTTGACTGATATTATAAGAAAGAATGAGACCATTAGCTTGAAAAAATATGTGTATATTGGTATAATTGTAGGTCATCCTTACTGTAGTTTTATAGAACTTAAATGTTCTAGGTCTTATACTGAATAATTAGGTGTTATTTTATGTTCATAAGTAAAATTATTTTTATGCAGGTTTTTACCACATAATTTAAGGTACTTTAAATATTAATTAAATTTAGCTTTACATGTAATAACTTATAGTCCTTGTCAATTTATTCAGTTATTCTTGGAAGAAAGTCATACAACGATATTTATAATAAGTTGTGTTACATACTATTGTTAGTTTTACTATACATATAAATGACTAATTCAGGGCAGCAGTGAGAAGTTATATTATAAAAGTCAAAATACCATGAAATTTTGGGGAAAGAGAATCTTCAAGTGAAAAACAAAAGAATAGAAGGAAGCCTTATTGAAGAAGTTTTATTTGAGGCAAAAATCTCATGTTTGATTAGATTTCAGCAAGTGGAATTGCATTGCTTGAAAATATTTTTTCATGAGGCTCTACCACTTTTCCCAAGACAGTTTTATGGGCTGGCATTATTAGTTCCTTTTTCATGACATTGCATTATTCTAGCCTAATTTTCTCACTAGAAATCTAAATATTACTAATGCTTGGAGCTAAGAGAACAGAAGACCTATGAAATATAGTCTCAGACATCTTGGAAAAATATACATACCTTACTATATATTATTATATTTACAAGGTTATATATAGCATTACATATGTCAAATACAATGTTTCTAAGAAAATGTTAGGTAAACATAAAACTATTTATAATTAAATATTAAATATAAAAACAAACATTATAGATACTAAATATTTTCAACTAGTAAATTGTTTCTATCAAATTTTTATTGTTTGCACAAATATTCTGTATTAGTTGGATAGTTTAGAATTAATGGTATAAAATATAGAGAAATACAGAAAACCACGATTAATAATTTTTACTTTCTTGTGTTATTTTTTTTCAGGTAAATAATAGGTTATACATAAAGATGTCATTACACCTTTCAACAGTATTTTCAGAATTTTTTCTTTCTCATTTAAAAAAAGTGTATGTATATTTGCACACATATACATTTTTTTAAAGCAAATCTCTAAAAATCTTTCACATCATGAAATAGTTCTGAGTAAGCAATGCTCTTTGAAACAGATATATTCTAAATAGCTTAAGGTTTTCCTGTGAATGAAATAATTTAGGCAATAACTCCCCATTCATTAGCATGATTCATTAGAAAAGACAGCCATCATGCGCTCCCTCCTGCGCTCAGAGAACAATCAGATTACAGTCGTTTAGACTGGTCTAAAGGTGATTTTTCAGGAGCCGAGAGCACAGCAGAAATCAAACTGAATAAAAAACCTGCTTGCGGAGTTACAATAGTGTCCTCTTTAAAATAAAACCACGTAGCTGGGACCACTATGCAATTGATCATCAGATGATACTCTGCTGCAGACTTATTTCAGCTGCAAGAGAGGAACTTGTCTTTTTATTTAATTTTTTTGAAAGCTCATTTGTTTAATATTACATGCTAATGAAACTAATGGTGCATTTTCCCCACTTTTTTTTTTTTTTTATAGCTTTACAATATTCTCCAGCCCTTGTACAATGGCAGAAGTACAAACAGCTGAGTCAGTTTCTGTTCACAAGGCACTGTTCACTTGGCTGGTAAGACTGTGATAAGTAATGATGGTCTGATGTGATTTATTTCTGCTAAAAATTAGAAGATTGCAGCATACATTTGTATATTTAATAGCGTAGTATATTTTAAAAAGTTATTTTGGAGGTCATACTATGACTATAATTATTCAAATATTTTGAAGACATTTTAGAATTACTTTATAGAGTTATTTGAATATATATTACTTAATGGTGAATTTTATATTTCTAATTAGTCAAAGACAGGACTAATGATATGATAACCCCCTTTATCTGGTGAAAAATACACTGTGAAATTAGTGAATCTGGAGGCAATTTCTAAAATTAAAAAATAAAATCTTGTTAGTAAAATGCATAATGTTGCTTTTCTACAGCTTTAATAAATCAAACTTTGCTTGGCTGATAGGTCACAAAAAGCATGGGTTAAAAAATGCAGATGGATTTGGCTTAAACTTATTTTGACTTTTGGATAAATATTTGCCTCACTGAAGCCCTGGTTAGCAGTCAGCCTATATGAAGAATGGCATCAGTTTCTAATGTCACCATTACACCACAATGAAAGTTTTTTTAGTGATCAGACGATTCTATAGTTGCAAATCACTAAAATTTCCTCTATAATAATAAATAAATAAAATAGAAAATAGATTATAGCAAAGAAATTTCTATTACAAACAAATCTTGTAAACACAGTGAAGTAGATTGAGAGAAGAGACTTGCCCTAAGTAACTTTGGAAAATAGTGTTTGACTGGACACTGTCAAGCTAAAAGAGGAAAAGAACTTTAACAATGTTTTCTTGTTGGTAATTTGTTTCTCACAGGGTTATGACTTAGCATGTTTTAAATTATATGTATGCTAGGGTTCAACAAGTAAGCACATATACTTTAGATAATGATAGTACTGGTTTTTACTATGTGAAAAGAATTTATAAATAGTGGAGAAGGCTAAAATTTTGGACCCGGATTAGATGGAAGGTATCAATGTACAGATAGATGATAGAGAGGGAGGGAGATAGAGAGCAAAAGAGAAACAATGGTAGACAGACATACAGCACATACATACAAACTTAATACTTATGTACAGAAATAAATATTGAAGAGATATATGCAGATATATTGGTTAGTTAATATTTATTTGTTCTGTTATCTGAAAGAGCATATAAGCAGTTATTACCCTGTAACAATAAGCACACTAAGCATCTAGATCTTGGTTCTTAAATATCATTTTTAATTAAGAGAATCAGAGCTCCTTGGAGAAGTGGCTCATTTCAGGACTGAGACAGGGGAAAATACAATAGACCATTTAGCACACTACAGAGTACACTACACCTATTCTAAAATTAGTTCCTACATCAAATTCTAGACTTGATAATTTCCTTTTAATACTTTCTAGAGATATAAACATAAGAAAGAATTTAAAGAAACCTAGATCATAAAACTGCTCTCCTCTTGCATCTTTTTGGAAAGGAAATGAAGCATATAATATTCGAGAGGGAGGCTGACTCATCTATTTCTTCACTGTTTTTGGCAAACAGGTTATATGTAATCCTGTAATTCTAAGAAGGGGTATTATTTAATACTATTTTCCTCTGATAAATAACTAAAATCATTTCCATGTCTGAAACCATCAGATTACTCCAAATCTGTTTTATACGTAAGAAGAAGACTAAGTCTATTAAGTTGCAAAATTAGAGTTCTCTGACCATCCTGAAGGGAGATGCGGTGTATCCATTACAGTACATTCTACAATATCTGGGATGAAACAAAATGGGAACTGTAAGGGAGTGAGGTGGAAGAACTTCTGTTGGCCATTAAGTTATTATTGGTTCAGCTGTGACCCTGGTTACACAAAAAAATTCAATTTCAAAACCAATAATTTACCTATCACGGAGGGTTCATAAATCTTAGTTGTTGTTGTTGTTGTTGTTGTTGTTGTTGTTGTTGTTGTTTTTATTTTTGCTTTGAAGGGACTATACTCACTGAGAATATTAACTTTTTTATATAAGAGCTACATGTTTGATTAAACACATAGCAGACAGTACAACAGGTGATGAAATGTACAAGGTGCATGTGCCCCCAGGTACCAGCACCTCTATCTTTTACCACCCTTGTCTGTGTTCCTACTTACCATTTAAAACAATGACATTTTGAGACCAGCAAATGAAAGCATAGAAGAATGTGTGCATATATCCAATATTTCTGAAGAATTGAACAATAATTCAAGAAAATTACTGTTGAAGTGATGGCAACAATACAAGAATCATCATCTATAAAATATGATTCTTATATATTTGTAAAGCCATTACTGCTACACGTTAGTTAGAATAATGTGTCTGCTGAGGTTGATGTGCTTTTTTTATATTTAAAAAATATTTTTGAATCCTGGCTTATTAAAAAATAAAATAGCACAATATTGCAATTAAGAGATAGGATGATAAAACACATTTATACATCCTGTTGCTTTATTACAAATTGCCACAAAATGAAGATGAAAAACCAGTCCAAAGTAGGTTGTGAGTGAAGTTGATTCCAGTTTATCCATACTAGTTCACAAAACAAATTATTATATTTATCATGGTCTTTTAACATAGTTTTTGGTTCTTTCTAGCGTGATTATCAGAATGTCTGAAGGACAGAAGTAAAAGTGTAATTGAGAAAGAATATATTCATAGCTATGTGTTGTGATAAGATGGGATGCTGGCAAAAAAAAGGGGGGGTCTTAAGAAGTAGTCTTTTCTGTGTCTTGGCTGAGAAAGGAGGGTCTACAAGCTATAATCAGAGTTTCAGGGCTCCTTGGAGGCAATTCCAAAGAGGCCAAGGCAGAGAGATGGACAGAATGAACTCTGAAGTACTTAAAAAAAATTCCTGTCCTCTTTTCCTTTTTGGTGAGTCAGACAGTGCTATTCCTGATTAAAGGAGTTTCTGCTAACAGAAGAAATGTATGGCAGAGAGAAGGCTGAGTGTTGGCCTAGGACTTGGTACTACAAAATGAAAAAATCAGTAATCAATGCCCTCTAAATGGCATCTTTTTATTTGCTTTCTGCACTCCACCTAATTCCAGAAATACATGACTCATTGAAATGACTATGAGTCTTATTGCTCAAACATAATTTGTTAAGACTTCAATCTTGTGATTCAAAAAAAATGTAGTTTTTAAAAAACGTGATTTGTAATAATCTGATGACTTTCTTCCTCTGCTGTTTGTTAAATGGGTTAATTTAAAAAGAATTATAATAAACTATACTTTTTCTGTTACTTGGGTTTTACAACCCAAGTAATTTTAAATTTGAAGAGGGTTCTGGGATTAACCTAAAGTTTATTTAAATGAATGCCATATATTAATGTTAATTGTAGAAGTATAATATTAAAATAACTTTTCATATAATTTTATAATCATCTGGAAACATCTATTTAAGGAAGCCAACATATCTAGAGGGGTATGTCAGAGAGATGTCTTATCTTCCAGAGGCCCTATGACCTGTATACTATAAGCACTTTCAAAAATAGAAATGATTCTACAGATTTAAGCTTTAGTTAAGCTTAAAATTATTTAAGATTTGCTATTATGGTAAGTGCTCTAAGATCTTGTAAACAAGGACCAAAAGTTTTCTCACATTCTCCTCTTCGATGTTTTTACCTTTTAGTCCAAGACTCTGTCTAATTCCAGAATAATGATGGTCCTATACATCAATGGAATGCACGTTTCAAAAGTGCAGAGCTTTCGACAGTCATATTCACAGTTGTCTCCGTAGTACATAGACGTGAAAGCAAAGGTGGAAGCTGTTGGAACAAAATGGCCCTTAACTTTTCACCCCCTCCATCTTAGTGAAAAGCCCACCGGCGCCAAAAGCCCCCTCCATCTTAGTGAAAAGCCCACGGCATAAAGCCCCCCTCCATCTTAGTGAAGGCCCAAGAGACCTATCAACACTAGCCCCCTACCACACTCCAATCAATACCCTACAAGAACACTTCCCGTCCGCAACCGGATCCTCACCATTTATAAGCTCGCTCCTCCATTTAATAAATTGAATTCCTCTCGGACTCCTGTGCGTCCTGGTGATTTCTTCGTCTTGGGTTCCTGCGATTCCTGGTGATTCCCTTCCTTCCGGATTACTGCGTGTTTTGGTGATTTCCCTTCCTTCCGGATTACTGCGTGTTTTGGTGGTTTTCTCTCATTTGGGATTACGCGCGTGTTCTGGTGGTTTTCTTTCATTGGTGCGAAACCGGGACAAGGTGCCTTCACCAGGCCCCCTGTCTCCCGTCCGCCACCTAGAACCACCCAGCCCGGAATTCCCCAGCCCATCTGACCCGGCTCCGGCTCGTCACAGTCACCCCCGACCAACGGCTATTCCGTGAAGTAACCCCTCTGAGAGCGGATACTCCCCAGTTACTACAACAGAAGAGCCAGCCGTGACCATCCGGCGGCCTCCTGGCGATTACCGAGGAGAGAGAATACACCCCACCACAGTCTTCAAGACTACGGTGGACTCTCGTCTACCCTACACCAATTTATAGGGACAACACCTGCAGGGGTAGAAAGGGCTGGCTCCCTCCTTCTCCTATACTTTTCCTCCAGGCTCCTTGCCTTCCTCCTAAAGCCCGAGTACCGGCACTCTCCGAATCCTGAGTCCTGGACTCAATTTAGGAACCTCCCACGGGTGACGACCTCTGGGAGATCTCCTAGCAGTTCTACTGAACCCTCGGAACCCCCACATTATATAGGGGAACGCCCTATATATTTGTCACGGAGGTTCCCCCATGTCGGAGAACTTCTTTTCCTGCCTCGTATCTCCAACATTATGGGAGCCTCCTCTTCCTCCCCGCAGACTCCCCTCTCCAATGCCTTTTCTGAAACCTTTCCACACTCTCTTTAAAGGGAGACATCAAACCCTAAACTCCTCACCAGATTCTGTACTCAAAATTGGCCGCAATACCCTTAGATAATCAGTCCGTTTGGCCTTCGAGGGGTCTCTTGACTCTAACCTCATCCATGATCTTTTCAATTACTGCCCAGCGCCTGGGCAAATGGGCAGAAATCCCCTACGTTCAAGCTTTCCGTCTCCCTATCTCAACACCCTGCTCTCTGCTCCTCCTGCTCTCCCTCCCAACTCCTCTTGGCCGTCCTCCAAAGCCATCTCCGCCCCACCCCTCCCTCCTCCTCCTCCCCTCCCCACCTGCTACCAGAAACCTTGATCCTCATGGATGAGCCTCCTCCGTGCGATCTCCGCCCCCAAATCTGGCTGTACCCCTACCACTACCTGCCTCTAACACACCTCCCCAATTCATATCTCTTCCAGCTCCTCCATTCAGCCCGCCACACACGATCCGTGGCCTCCCCATCCGGCCCCCTCCCTTTCTACCCCTTCCAATCCTCCCACCTTAATGGCCCCGCCGGGAAGTGGCAGGGGCAGAAAAGGGTAGTCCGTGTCCATGTGCCCTTTTCTCTTTCTGATCTCTCCCAAGCGGAAAAAAAAAAAAAAAAAAAAAAAGCAGGGCACCTTTAGCTCCGACCCCACCCCCAATATTAAAGAATTACAATGGGTGCGACAAGCATACACCCTAACTTAAAAGGACATTTTTATGCTCCAGGCCACTAATCTCCTATCAGAGAGGCATGCATAGGGTATGGGATGCTGCCCAAACACTGCATACTTGAGACTAGGCAGACAGACCCTACCTTTCCCATTGGACCCGAGGCAGTTCCGGATAGAGATCCTAACTGGGACTATAATACTGTTCAAGGTGTCCAATCCTGTGACCGATTAAGCCTCTTGTCTGGTAGTGGGCCTAAAAGGCTGCCTGGAAAGTAGTTAATTTCCAGAAGGTCCAAGACATTATACAAAGAAAGGAAGAAACTCCCTCTGATTTTCTAGACAGATTAACACAGGCCGATCCGACAGTACACCAGCTTAGATCCAGACAGACGAAGGAAAACATATCTTAATGACCCTCTTTCTAGCCCAATCCTACCCCGACATAAAAACAAAATTAAAAAAACTAGAGCATGGCCCGGCAACCCCTCAGAAGCGAAATCCTTTCCACTGCCTTTAAGGTCTTTCACGGCGCGAGGAGAAAAGAAAAAACTCCGTAATAAGGCACGCCAGGCTGACTTTCAGATGGTGGCTCAACTAGGGTCCAAACAGACAAGGCCAACCCCTACCACAAGGACCCCTCCGGGCGATGCTTTAAATCACGTGACAAGGAGGGCCACTGGTGGCGTGCGTGTCCACAGCCGGGCCCCCACCGGCCGTGTCCTAAATGCAAAACAGATGGGACATTGGGGATCCGATTGTCCCACCACCCGAAGGAGATGGAACTGATCTTCACTCTCCACAATCCCCTCCTGTGATCGCCTTGGCCGATGGCTGATGGGAGCCCTGGGCCTGTCCCGACTCTTACTATCACTAAAGCAGAGCCCAGGGTTGAGTCTGGTGGTAGACGGTCAGCCTATCTCATTTTTAGTGGACACTGGAGCCACCTTTTCACTCTTGAGGAGTTTGAGGCCCTACCACACAGTTCAGCCCCTATTGACCGCCGGGGTGGGGAACACGCGCTCCTCATAGAACCCCCCCTCCTATTTTGCCAATTACAAAAGCGCTCCCCACTCCTTTTCACACTCCTTTTAGTTATCCCACAATGCCCAGTTCCTCTGCTAGGAAGAGATATGCTTTCTAAGCTTGGAGCTTCCATCTCAATCCCTCCTCAGACCCCTCCAGTTCCTTTCCTCCTGGCCCATTCCTAAAACCAAGTCCGAAGTCCTGTCCTTCCTAGGACTGGCTGGGTATTTAGGGCTTGGATCCCAAACTTCTCTCTCTTAGCCAAACCTCTCTATGAACTAGCCAAGGGAGACCCCAGGAACCTCTGTCCACGTCTTCTGCTACTCCCTTTTGCTCTTTATGTGACAAGCTCCTCTCCGCTCCTGCTCTCCACCTACCCAACGGACACAACCCTTCCTACTATACTCTCCACGAAAACCAAGGACAGGCCTTAGGCCTCTTAGCACAAAAACAGGACTCCCTGCTGGCCCGGTGAAACTTATCTTTCTAAGCAACTAGATCCAACCATTGGGGCTGGGCTCCTTGTCTACGTGCCTGGCTGCAGCACAGAAACTTCAACAAGAAGCTTCCAAACTCACTTTGATTGCTCCCATAACTATTCTCTCTCCCCATCGCCTCAAAGACCTGCTCACTTACAAAGGCCCTCCAAAGTCTCCCTCCATCCTAGTACTCTCCTTACTTACAGCCTTTTTAGAAAATCCCTCAATCTCCTTTCAGCCCTGTTAGCCTCTAAACCCAGCCTCCCTCCTTCCGTCCAGACTAACGTTCCCCAACCCCTTCACAGCTGCTTAGAAACTTTACACCATAATACTCCTAAAGCTGGATATGCCATAGTCTCTCTTCAAAACACCATAGAGGCTCATGCACTTCCCCCAACACAACCAACCAACAGGCGGACTCATGTAGCAGCTATTAGGGGCTTGTGTCCTGTCCCGTGACAGGACTCTCAATTTATACCGATTCCAAATATGTCTTCCATATTCTCCTTTCTCATGCTCAAATATGGAAAGAACAGGAACTCCTTACCAAATTAGCAGCTTGAATTACATCTCGACTGGACTCAGTTGCTACCACTGGCTCTTCTAAAAGATTAGGCTCTTTCAAAAAACCTACCAACCTCTCTCCTTTGAAATTATGTATGGGCGTAGCCCTTTACCCCCTAGCATAGTTCCCTCCAACTCTGTCATTCCTTCCTCCCTCACCATTCCTCTCCTGTCGTACATAAGAGGTGAAATATGGAAATATCAGGACTGGCCTGCACCCGTAAGTCAGAAATACTAACCCCTTACGACCTGGCGATCAGGTCCTCTACACCCCCTCCCTGACGGAAGAAGGACCTCCAGCCAAAATGGGAGGGTCCTTACCCAGTTGTCCCTAACCACTCCAACAGCGGCCAAATTACTCCTTCCAGACAAAAATCTAACTCCTTGGATTCACATTTCCAGGTTGAAGGCATACACCTCGAAACCTCTCCTCCAGTCAGACAGCGGAAAGCACCAGCCACTGCGATACCTCGCCTGCTCCCACACCCGTCCAACCCCTTAAACTCAAAATCACTCGCGCCCGGAAGCCTGTCGCCTATCCCAGAGTAACTATGACCCTTTTTCTTATTTTTTCTTTTTTAGTCTCTCTCACCCTGGGCTCTCATCCAGTCTGTTTGTCTGGAGGTTCAAGGTTCAGAAACTTACACTGAAAAACAAATCCAACTCACTCGCCTTACCGCCACTGCTGACTGCCCCTAATTAGGGATGTTCCGGGCCAGTCACTATACCCCTGACAAACAGTAAGCTTATCTCCCGCCACCCGTCCCTATGTCTACTTTTTATTTGACCAAAGACAGGATTATTGCAAGCGATGGCGGAAACTTATGGTGGATGTCCTTACTGGGCCTGTAAAATCCATGACCCCTATCTCCAACAGGTCAAGGTAGGTGGCAGTATTTTACAGGTCTCAGGTGGCTCCTTTAAACTCCACATCCAAGATTCTTGGAACACTAGAGGGGCGGGGGTCGTTCCTGGTGCCGTTTATTGTAATGGCTATGCTTCACGCACTTGCAGACCTTACTATCACCGCCAATACATTCCCATTAACCACTCGGTTTCTCTGGTATCCACTGACATCAAACATCAAGAGACTCAACTCATTTCAGCCCTAGGGTCCACTGACTCCGACAAGTCAACTACCTTGAACACCTACACCTGGCTACAAATCCTCTCCGAAAGCAGCTTATCTCTCTTAATCACACTCTCCCTTCCATATCTCCCAAAACTGTTTTTCTTTGTGCATCTCTCAGACGACCACTCTTGGCGCTGTCCTCTAAACTTAACTTCATTTCCCTCTAAAACCTCAAACATACACTCCCCCCCATCTCCCTAATGTTCCCTTATGGGAACCCGAGGCCCAGTCGAATCACACCCTTCTCCCCCGTCTGTGCCGCCTAGGAAACTCTGCCCCCTCTCTATCTGCGCCCTTCCACTGCGTCTATAACATCGCCATTTCTAATCCCACCGCAGCATCCCCGGGTTCTTTTTTCTGGTGCAACGGTACTCTCTACACTGTCATCTTTCCCAACGTTACACTACTCCCTGTCTCCCCGTCACCATTGTTCCCCAGCTCACCCTCTATTCTAACTCTGAACTACTCTTCCTCCTCAACGGTCTTCTAAACATAAGAGAGCGGCCTTCCACCCAGTCTTGATTGGAATCTCTCTTATAACATCAGTGGCAGGAATTGGATTGGGAGGCGGGGAGCCTCGGGCCGCACTCTATGGGCCATTACACGATCTTAATTCTAAACTTCGAGTGCTCTTACATCTACTGCTGAGTCCTTAGGCTCTCCAGCGACAAATAACATCACTACATAAAGGTTGCCTTGCAAAACAGGAGGAGCTCTGGACTTACTAACTGCAGAAAAGGTGGAACTTGCTTATTCTTAAAAGAGGAATGCTGCTACTATGTTAATGAATCAGGTATTATTGAAACCAACATAAAAAAACTTGAGGACCTAGCCACCTCATTCTATAAAACTAATGCCCAACCCAGCCACCTGAACATCTCTTTCCAAAACCCCTCCTCACCTGGCTCTGGCCCATTCTAGGGCCGCTCACTATAATCCTTCTCGGCTGTCTCTTCCTTCCCTGCTTAATTAAATTTCTTCAGACACAGGTTGGAAGAATTTCTAACCAAACCTTTAATCAGCTTCTCCTCAGGAATTATAACTACCGTCCTTTGGCTCAGGATCCCGTTTCTTTTAAAGAACAAATCACTGAATGCTGATGGCTACCTGGGTACAGTTCCTGGAGGCTCTCGACTCTGACCTGTGGGCCCTCCACCCCGAGGATTCCTGGGAAGATTTTTGTGAACAGATCAACGATTTCTGGCTGCAGGGAACACTCCAGGACTTCACGCCAACAGAAATTATCTTCTTCTCCCGCCTAACATGGGATTATATACAGGTCTTTTTGTTCCAACTTTCCCTTCCGCAGCAACTCCCCTCCTCTCCCCAAACAGCCCTAAAACTACGCCCCCTTTCAGCAGGAAGTAGCTTGAGACGGTCAGCGCCCCCTTTCCCCAAAAACAAAGAGGGGGGAATGTTGGAACAAAATGGCCCTTAACTTTTCACCCCCTCCATCTTAGTGAAAAGCCCACCGGCGCCAAAAGCCCCCTCCATCTTAGTGAAGGCCCAAGAGACCTATCAACACTAGCCCCCTACCACAATCCAATCAATACCCTACACGAACACTAAATCCCGTCTAACCGGATCCTCCCCCTATATAAGCTCGCTCCTCCATTTAATAAATTGGAATTCCTCTCGGACTCCTGTGCGTCCTGGTGATTTCTTTCGTCTTGGGTTCCTGCGATTCCTGGTGATTCCCTTCCTTTCGGATTACTGCGTGTTTTGGTGATTTCCCTTCCTTTCGGATTACTGCGTGTTTTGGTGGTTTTCTCTCATTTCGGATTACCGCGTGTTCTGGTGGTTTTCTTTCAGAAGCAAAGAGAACAAGTAGGAGGGTCTTGAATAAAGTTGGCAAGTGATGATGATGGTAGCTTGGACTAGGGCAGTTATATATAGTGCAAGTTATGAGACGTGGTCAGATAATGAGTATATCGTGAATATAGAGCCTAAAGTTTTTATTAATGATTTGTAAGGTATGAGGGAAAGAGAGGAACCAAGGAAAAATCCAATTTTATTTAATTAATTAATTTATTTATTTTTGTGCATGAGCTAGTAAAAATGGAGTTTTTATTCACTGAGTGGACACCTGGTTACATGAATCTGGGGTTCAGGTGTACATGCTGGGTTAAAATATAAATTCAAAGAAGACTCTGAATACATTGTAATTAAAGCCATTACATTGGCTGCAATGACCACAGGAGTGACTGTAAATAGGAAAGAGAAAAGTGTCAAGAATTTAGCCCTGGGGCATCCTTGGCAAAGGAGACTGTCAAACGACACTCATATCTAGTAAGATGACAAGTAAGAATTTGGCACGGGATTTAGGCACATGGAGGTCACTGCTTACCTTCATAAAATAGAGTGGGTTTGTGTAAAAACTCAAAGTAGATTCAGACAATTGGAGGAGAGAAATACATTACAATTAGTATAATACACTTTTGAGGATTTTTGCCATAAAACAGAGAATTTAGCAGTAACTGGTGAGAGAAGTGGCATTCTGAATTTTTTTAGCATGGTAGAAGCTATTTACAAATAAAGATTATGCTGAGTTTAAGAGAATATATTTATATTTGCACTTGTGAAACTTTTGATGTTAAGTTTAGTCATAAATTTTATGAATAATTATGCACATAAATGTATACATTTATACCTATATGTATAAACACATTTGACCTTAGAAGTTGATACAAACAACCTCATCTGTACAAGTAGTTCCAGGGCTTTTGAGTGAGAGTTGGGTTCAAGCTCTGGCACTACTACTTAAAACTCAATATTAGCTCATTGTTTTGGGGTGCTATTTATGCTCCAGGTTTTCTTAGTGCTTTACCTGCCACTTAATTCTCAAGAGACTCTTATAATATAGGTGCTATTATCACACCCATGTTACAAGTAGGAAAACTGAGGTACAAAAGTTTAAGTAGATGTCCTCAGTTATATAAATCCTATGGAGTAAAGCTGGCTCTGACTGTATGTTTAACTACTAGTCTACTGTCCTGTTTGCTCAGCATTTACATTCAAAGCAATCTGGCCTTCCTTTCTGCCAAAACGACCACACAAAGGGAAAGAGATGAGGCACCCGCTAAGGCTCTCCAGGCCTTTTAGAAAACACAGAGTTGTTCCTTTGGCCACATGCAGGCGAATCTGCAAGAAAGGTGATATCGTAGACATCAAGGAAATGGGCACTGTTCAAAAAGAAGACCCACAAATGCTACCACAGCAGAAACGGAGAGTTTATACAGGGTTCCCCCGCATGCAGTTGGCCTTGTTGTAAACAAACAAGGGTTAGATTCTTGCCAAGAGAATTAATGTATGTATTAAGCATATTACGTACTCTAAGAGCCAAGACAGCTTCCTGAAACGTGTGAAGGAAATGATCAAAAAGAGAAGGAAGCCAAAGAGAAAGGTACCTGGGTTCAAATGCAGCGCCAGCCTGCTCCACCTAGAGAAACTCACTTTGTGAGAACCAATGGAAGGGAACCCAAGCTGCTGGAGGCCATTCCCTATGAATTCATGGCATGATAAGTTTAAAAAAAAAATAAAGACCTCTAAAAAAATAATAATAAAATAAAAACAATTCTTAGGTGGTAAAGGGGGTTTTAAAATATCTAACAACATGCTCATATATAACTTCAAGGAAGAAATTACTACTTTAATTTTTCCATTTTAATACGTTAGTTCAAAAGAAGCTTCAGTAAAATTTGAAGCTTTAACCAGCATGATTCATAACTTTTGTTCACTCAAAGTGTATAAAGTTCAGACAACGAAGTCTTGTGACAGTAAAAAGCAATCTAATGTATGAATAACCTTTTATTAATATTTGTTCAGTAAGTCATACTGCAGATAAACAATCAAAGTCAGATTTCTCACATGAAAGTTGTTCTCCCAGAAATACTTCCAATCTGGAAAGCCTGCTTTAAAAAATAATCTTGCCTAATCAACAGCCTCTATTCTCATGGGAGGTCTTTGCAGCCTGCAATCACTCCTGGATAGAATGCCCTGAATTTGTTTCTGATTTTCTGAGTGCTCTTCCTGCATTTAATGTAATTCACAGCTAAATACCAAAGCATTTATTCCACACGAAAAGGCAGAATGTCTTGTTGCCCACACTAGCCATCACCTGAGTTGCTGTTGTCTGACTTTGGTACCCCTGACCCATTCTGTGAGTAAATTTATGAGTAAGAGTATCTTTGTAAGATATTGCTGCTAATTTTATATCTGTTGATTTGGTTCACAAAGAAAATGTATTATTTGCTTCATAACATGAAATCAGGAATTATATAGAATAATCATACTTTGGCACTTGCACCTCTTTTTTTTTTCTGGTGGTAGAAATGGTTTTGGAGTTAGGCAGGATCTTATATCACTGCTTCCTGACTTTTCACTTCTGGGAAATGTATTTAACTTAGAGAAATTAAGTCTCAGTATATTCATGTGAAAAATGGAGATCATATTACTTTCCATGAAGATTGTAAAGACTAAAAATCATATTTAAAATCACTGAGCTTAATATCTGGTGTCTTCAAGAAGAATTTCAAAACTCTTGCATGCTAGGTGGTATTCTTGTGAAAAGCTTTGCTTTGATGATTAAATTAGACAAGGTATGCAAAGCTCCTAATGTAGAAACTCAGGATATTTTAATAATAGTTGTTTCTCTACTTTAAGTATAATACATATTGTTAATTTAGGTATACATTTTCCTGTCAGTCAATAAATACCGTAGAAATAGGAAAGTTGTCAAAAGGATAGGAAAAGGAGTAGGATTAAAGTTTACTTAGAGGCAAGAAGAAAGGGTATAATCAAATAAATGCATCAGTAGTAAATACAATGCTACTATATAAGAAAAGAAAGGATCCATTGGTGACAAACAAGACAAAATAGCCAACAATTTCACTGGAAGAATCAGGCAATATATTTGAAAAAGGTAGTATATTTCAGTGGATAAGAGCTTGAGCTTTAATCACATAGAGATTCCTGAGATTGGATTCTGGCTTGGGCAAGTTTGTTTATTTTCTTGTTTGTTTATTTGTTTGTTTACACTCTACAATGCAATTTCCTCCATTGTAAGAGAGATAATAACATCTTCCTGAAAGATGATTTATATCTGCATAATTAATAAAACAATTCCAGGCTTGCCATAATCATTTAATGAAATCTAGCTTTCAGTAGGTAGTCTTACAGTCAGGCACATAAATAAAAAATACAAAGGTAAATTTACCTTAATGTAATTAACCCACTTAAACTACCTTAATCATTGAAGGACATCTAACTCCATAATTCTAGAAAGTAATTTTAAAGCATTACAAACGCTTATTTCTTACAGAAATGTCACTACTTTTGTATGATTCTTGCATCTTGCATGACTTATATTTAAATTTCTTATGTTTTATAACTGACACTTAATGAATTACTTTGGTGGCTCTCAAAAATGGTCACCCATTTGTAACATATGTGTAAGTTCAGATGTCATCCAAACTGAATCCGAACTACTTAGTAGAGGGCCTAAGACTGTATTTTAACAAGCAACCCAGTCAATAATTATCCAAATAATTATCCACATAAGAAAGCTTGTGCTTTCTTTGCCTTTGGAGAGCTTGTCTTTTGCATAAAGACACCAGACTCAAAATGGAGTTTAAACAAATGAACTTGACCTCAAATATCGGTTTCCTTAATACTAGATTCTAACCACTTGGGCCATATAACTTAAGAAAATAAATAATTGTTTTAAAATATGATGACATTTAATATGTAAAACTATTTTATCATCAAAACTTGCTAAGATAATACATAAAACTTAACATTTATCTCTGATATAGCTGATTGTAAACACTTAAAATGAATTTTCAGGTACGTTCAAATCCAGCTCTTTAATCTCTGATAGTCTTTATCTGCACCAGAAGCATAGCAAATTGCTTCAAAATCTTATCCTAACTTTTAATAATCTCTGAAATACAATTTGAATATTCTCCACATGTTTCTTTTGATAAACTAGCATGTAAATGTTAACATAAGACTATACACATCATGCAGAATATAGTATTATTTCTGAATAACTGTACTTGAATAGAGAGAAAACTATAGCTTTTAAAAAATTAAATAATTTATAATACTGACCTAACTTGCCTAATGATTTTATTTTTCTGTAGTGAAGTGTAAGTACCTCACAATTAATAAAACAGTAATGATAAGTTTTGCATGCAAATAAGGTCATGAAATCTCAGGGTGAAATTAAGATTAATAAGCCATCTATGATGAACAGTAGCCACATATCTGGTCCTCATTCAATATTTAATTTAAAAAGCCAAATAAGTAAATAAAATTTTATAGGCATTAATACTTTATAAATAAGTAAATAATATTATTTTGATTCTAAAGTTTTCCCAAATAATTGTTATAATTTTTGCATAAAAGTAAAAACCTCATTGAAAATATTTTTTATAATTTAAATTTCTTTAAAAATTATTATCAACACACAACACACATATATAATTTATAAGACCATGTAAATGGGATATATTTTCAAATAATGTATATTTCTTTAACTCAGAGTTTATATTGGCTCTTCAAAATTTGTGGACTTTAGAGCTGTTAGATCAAAGTGATTCAGACAAGGAAAAAAAATTAAATGCTAAACTGGGTTATACACTGCTTAAATTCAACAGATAATTATTAAAAAATAAACTATTTTCCAAAGAGATCAGAGATTAAAATATTAACAATCAAATTTTAATTTCTTATAGAAAGAAATAAATATGAGACAAAAAATCGTATAAATTATAAAATTACTTGTAAAAGTAACATAATTAATTACTTATAAATTGAGTCAAATTACTATAAAAGTACAGGTAACTAAATTACCTCTATGGAATAATACATTATTTCAAAATTAGCATGGACTTGAGGTTTAATAATATAAATTTTACTTAATAATTACATTGAACACCTAATTTAAAAACTTAACAAGAAGAGTAAAACATCACTATTTTCTGTTTAAGATGTCAACTACCACAAATGAAATTTTATTAATAAGGTTCAAATCTCAAAAGACTGGAAAGTTTTACAAAAATAGCTAGTTTACTTACATAGCCTCCACAAAACATTTCGATGATAGTGGTTAACTTCAGAGTAGATCGAAAGATTCTTAGTAAGTGATTAATTGTACAGACTTGTTTTACTGTGTAGCTTGAAAGAATGGAAATTCACTGGTCAATCAAGTGTAAATCTGTCTACCCTTTACCTCAGTTTCTCAGGCAAGAAAATGTAGGGTCAATCCTGGATACAGCCTGCCTAAAGATACAGAATCTATACTGAGCTATCAGTCATAGGTGAGTAGGCAGAATTATTGCACAAAATAAATAGAACCAGTAGCCTAACCCCTGGTCCTGTGTTGATTTAAAAAACATAAATTAGCCAATCAATGAAAGAAGTGTAATCTTTTGAAAAAACCTGATGACTTATGGGAGGGTCAGTTCATTTAACCACCCAGTTAATGATTTATTTTCTCCTTTATCGTTTTTAACATCCAGATTCTTTCTGGTACCCAAGCCCCAAGCTTCATTTTTCAAATTGCTAGGTTCTGTGTGTATTTATACCATTCTTTCACTATTGTATATCTGGTATTATGTTAAAAAATAATTTATTTAGAACAGAATTAATTAGCCACCAATAAAAGTCCTTGGAGAAATGATATATTCATCATGATTTTCATACTTTCTATACATCTTATTTTAATATTTAACTTTGTTATCTTTTAAGGAAATAAATTTCTGAAATACTTTCAAAGTTCAGTATATTCTTAGTAAATATATATTTCTATAAGTTTTATACATTATTCCAAAAATCACAATAAATGTGTATTATATTCTTTTACTGCTACTTACCATTTAGTGAACAATACAATGTTCATTTAGTCTAGAAAAATTTTTAAATATTTTTAAGACAAATTAAGGATAAATAATTCTTGGTTGAAAAAACAGAAAGTACTATAGTACATATTCACTGATCAACATTCATAACTCTAGGACTTCTTTCCCCCAAATAAATCTGATGTTAAAATATGAATAAAAATTATTAAGCAGGATACCTTAATATTTGTATTATGAGCAGAAAAATATCTGATTTCTGCAGCATTTAGTTTGTAATAGAATCTAACTTAATATTATACTTGGTACTATAAAAGATGTGAAGAAGTATGATGTATACTTTTAAAGAAGTTCTAATCTAGTAAATCAACCATGTATGTTGTGTGAACATGTGTATACGTGTTTCTGTGTCTGAATTTGAGTCTTATGTATTTCTCTGTGTATATTTAAACAGCATATAGTAATCACTAAATAATAGTTACACTTATATGCATAGAATTCATAATTTAAAACAAAGGTAAAAGAGGTTTTCAACTAAAATTATTTTCTTTTTAATAATTTTTTTCAAAGGTTGTGTGATTTACGGTCTTAATTATAGACTAAATTTGTCAGTGTGAAATGGAAATTGTCAAAATACTCAAGGCAAACCTGTTTTTCTTAAAATTATCAGATAATTGAGAGAAAAGAGATTTGATAATATTCTTAATTTCCTTCCATATAGTGATTATTTAATGCTTATTTTTATTCATCAGTATTTTATTGTTCAGATTTTTTAAAAAATGTACTGAATGGAAACTATAACATCTGGGATTTGCTTTATAATAGTTCATTCAAAATAAGTGTGGGAGATATTAATTCAGCATGACAGAATCTTGAACTGTTGGGAAGATGACAGTCCCTTAATTCATTTCTATTTTTGTATGTATTTGAAAATGCTCATACTAATTTTTTTAAGTTTAGGTTTAACTTATTTACTCACATTTAAATATGGTTAGAGTATACAATACGAAAGGTCATAAATACTAATAATAATTGAGCATTTACTCTATATTAGGCACTCTTTCAAGTAAATTTACCTGTATAAATGAATTTAATTCTTACAAAAACTCTATGGACTACGTACTACTGTTATCCATATTTTAGTGAGGTAAAATATGGATAACAGTAGTTATCCATATTTAGTTGCCTAAGATCACATCCTAAGAAATGGCAGAGTAAAAATGTGAACCTAAGCCATCCAGTGTCAGAACCTATAACCTCAATCTCTATGTTCTACAGGCACTCTGTTAAGAGATAAAACGAGACAACTGTTACAGAGAAAATTTCTTGATTCCAATGGATTTATACTTTGGTAGGTAGATATAATTAATAGAAGATGAGAAATGATAAATGTCATAAGCAATTTACATAAGCCATTATGAATAATTCCATACAAGGCAAGTTTCTCTAGGCCACAAGTAAGTCAGAAAGCCTTCACAGATGAATTAATGTTTGAAATTTGGCTTAGAAGTTGAAGGAAAGAGCCTTCCAGGTAAAGAACCCAAGAACCTAGCATTCTTAGAGATAAGAGTGTAGAGATCGAAGGTCATGAAGTGTGTACTATGATACTAATTCTAAGTTTGACTTTGAATAGTTAGTTGTGTATGACCTGTAACAAAATACATGTTGTTTTTTCTCCATTTATTTGGGTTAAAATTCAACCTGATAGGTACAAAGGAGAAATTTTAGCTCATCCATTGTCTTGGAATTAATATTGTCCCCTGGCCATGTATCAGCACATATTGAATCAGAAAAGAGATATGCCAAATTAGTCTAAAAAGAGAGAGAATGACTTCTAGACAAGTAAGACATGATTATAACCTATAAAGTTACTAATTTATTTAAAAAATAATGTGGATAAATCTAAAGGCAGGTGAATCAGTTAGTAAAGCATAGAAAAATGGAGCAGGTATTGGCAGCACCTAGCTAATAATACATGCACAAGTTAAATGGTATGTTGGCCTGAATACCAGGTATGTTGGGTCTTTTGCTAAGTATATTTGCTTGTGGTAGATTATATTATTGTTCACAATTATTCATTCTCTCCATTTCTGTTATATAGTATATATTTTTATGCACCTTTAATTTTAGGTTGGTCATGTGACTTGCTTCAACCAAAGGAATATGAGCAGGTAGTAGTATGGAACATCTAACACAAACTTTTAGACAGATTGTGATTTTCTGCCACTCTTTTCTGATGCTTCTGCTCTTTGGCAAAAATAACACCCAATCACCTTAATTCAAGCTGAGACAACAGCAAATTCCTCCTCAGAGAGCTTTTTTGAAAACTTTCTCTACTATATAGGCTCCATTCTCCACACAGAAACCAGAGTTGATCAGATATGTTACTCATTTCTTTACATTCCTTTAGTGACATCTGAGAACAATTTAAATAGAACCTGAACTTCTTTCCAAGTCATATAGGGCTTTACATGGTCTGGTCCTGACTATCTTTCTGCCATCTTCTCCAGCTTCTCTTCCATTCTACTCCAGACTAAATGTCATCTGTTGATTGGCTTACAGACACTAAGCTTCTCTCTTGACATTTAAATTTGCTCTTTATTAATGTATGCCCCTGTCCCCATGTTTTAGCCAAGGGTTATTCTTTCTTCATATCTATATCTCTGTTTAAATAATGATTCTTTAACATGACCACTCTGCAAATAGACCCTCTACTTGCATCTCCATCTCTACACTGTCACTGTATTCTGTTTTCTTTTATTCATCATTTCAGTAATGAAAATTATATTTTTTCTTAATTTTTTAAAGGCTGTTTCTACCACTAGGTTAAGCTTTATGAAGGTAGAAATTTTCTTGGTCTTATTCACTACTATAATCACTGTATATAAAATAGTGTATAAAATTTAAAAGCATCCAACAAATATTTTTTCAGTGAATGAATTTGACTTTCTAGGAATTTGGAGCTAAGGCAAGACAATAATGTTGGTGGGACCATGAGAATTTCCTTTGTGACCATCCTCTGTGGCAATTCTCTTAACCTCTGATATATGTACAGATTATCTATTAGCTTAAAGGCCAACGTTTTACGTCACTCAGGTCCATGTACTTTTTGCCTTGCCCAGAACTTAAAAAAAATTATTATTCATCCTAGATAACGATCTCTGAACCTCTCTCGTATACTCCAAGATTTTCTAAAACAAAACAGCAAAAATGATCTTTCCCAAATTATATGGCTTATCACTTATAACAATAGATTTCTATTGTACATACCACAATTATTCTACTCAAAATGCCCCTGTTAATTTTATTGACTGACAAAGAGAATTGATATTAAAATAAGGCAATTTTTCAAGTAAATTCACATGTAATGTACAATAGATGTCCATGTCATGGATAAATGAGCAAAATGTGATTTTCAAAATTATCTTTTTCTCTGCACTGTGGACATATTTTGATATTCTAAAGTCCACCTAAGATTTACTTTAATTAGTCATTTGTACTGAGCCTTTCCATTTTATAGCAGTAGAATTCATGAATAAAAATAACCAATTTTTAATTATTTTTCAAATCGGATCTCCAAATCCTTGTAGAAGAAATTTAAAGTCAAAGAAAAATGTAACATACTATGAAATTTTCATCTCTTTGAAAATTACATTCTAGCACATTAGTAATGTATATTAATGTGCTAGCAAATATTTTTCATGCATTTCTGGTAAAAATTTTTAATGTATTTCACAGAGATTTGAAATCAGAGAATCATTTTCATTAAAGAAGAAATATATGTGCTACCAAATTGGTCTCATCTGAATTTAATATTAAAAGCAAAGTATATTGAAGAGCACCATCAAGTGTTTCAAAATCATTTTGTTTATAAATACTTCTGTTTTGTTTCATTTTGAAATGAACTGCATGTCATGCATCTTATTCACCTTTGATATGTTTAACTTGATAGTAGGGAGGAGCATGTTTACTTATAGAACAAATGTGGCCAAAGAGAGACTTAAAATGATTAAATTTTTCTTGAAATTAGTAAACAAAGCTTATTTCATAATATGAAAATATTCTGTTTTCTACACATATATATGCTAATCTTATCTATTGAAGTAAGAAATATGGTTTTGGGAAAATAAGATATTTTATTATGTGAGACTGAAGTAATTTTTTAAAATATTAGAATTGATACATTCAAGTATGTATGTTCCTGTATTTTGGAAATCAGACATTTGCAGTGGTAATGATGCCATTATTCCAGTGTTAAAAGAAAATATTTTAAGCACTACTGCGTCAGCTTTGTTCTAAACTCTTCCTGTAATGATTTAATTATTCCTCAAAACAACCTTATGAAATAGGTATTGTTATTATTATTCTATAATATAGATTGGGATTGAATAGATTTAAATATAGATTCAGATCATTGAAAGGGCTCACACGACTCCACAGACTATCTTTGTTTAAGTTTCAGTAAAGGTAGAGACACAGTATGGCAGAAGAAAGTGTCAGGCAAAAAATATGGGCCTGCTTGTCTACATCCTTCTCACTTGTCAGGATGTAACTCATTTCCAGATTGAACTGTCATTTGTGCAATGTATCTTGTTTTGGGTGGGATCTTTAATGTTCCTCTGGTTATATGGCCAAACCAGGCTGACTAACCAGTAATAGCAGTTATCAGGGCTATTTGGGAGTTTTGGGGCGGTTGTTTGGGAAATGATGCATTTTGATATCCATGTTTGAGTTCACAACAGATTTAATTCTACAGCACCCTGCATGGGATTCTATTCTCTTCCAGTTATTTCAGGCCCGTTTTCTGGACCCTATTATAACTCCATTGCCGACTACTCAGTAATTGGCAAAAGTCACTTTTGCTATTATTGCCATAACTATTCCTCACAAGGACTCACGTCCACTTGGTGCTCACCTAGACAAGTGCTGTTCAGAATCCTACTTCCCTTTGTTATCATTTTATCTTCTTGCTCAGACAGAGATATCAAACTACATTTATCAACTTGATTCCCTATACATGGAAAAAAGACACATGACGTAGGCCTACTCTTCAGAGGATCACAAGCCCCACCGTGAAGCTGAAGCAGAACAGGCCTGAGTTTGAAGCAGGGGAATAATGATGCCTAAATTCTAATAAATGCAGTAACTCTCTTTTATAAAGTAAAAAAAAACAAACAAACAACAACAACAAAAAAAAAACCCCTGCAAGTATCCTCAGCCACTAACCAGGGTGATTGGGATAACTGGTCTTGGGAGGTCATGCCATAGTTGAAGTAGACTTCAAAAGCCCAAAGCTTCTATCCATGGAAGCTATAAAATTGGGGGAAGGAACAGATCTTTATTTCATAGAGAAAACTCTAGAGAGCTCTGTGGAGGCAGTGACCACATCTGTCTCTTTTGCCACTGTATTCTCAACCTCTGGCACAGACCTAGGAACAAAGAGGTGTATGAGATAGACTTATGAGAGGTGATGTCAGCCACAGTGGTGGAATAGGTAATGCCAGAGTTGATTCCTTCACAAGAACAGAAAATAAGCTAACAAACGGGGACACAGTTAATCAAGACAAACAGCTGAATCTGAAAGAGAATTCTAGGTCTGCCCAAACTATCCTTAAAGAAACTGGAGATAATCCCAAGAATGGGAGAAAAGGTTTCCACACACTACATCAGGTGACGTTATTGCACTCTCACAGCACAGCAGCAGAGACATGGACCAGCGCTCCCCACACACAAAGGACCCAAGCAGACACTTTACAAAGACACAAAGAGCAAGCATACAAAAATGATCGACCTGTGGAAATGCAAACAAAAACTATAATGAGATAGGTACACCTTCACACTCACGAGGAAGGCTGTAGTAATAACTCTTGGAAAAAGGGAAATACATGTCGATGAGAATGCAGGCAAACTGGAACCTCCATGTTGCTGGTAAGAGTGGAAATTGGTGCAGCTAACTATGGAAAACAGTTAAGAGGCTCCTCAAAAGTTGAATATAAAATTGCCATATGATCCAGCAATTCCACTCCCAAAAGATCCCAAAACAGCTGTTCAAGCAAAACTTTGGGCACGAATGTTGAGTTGCACTGTTCACAGTGGTTGAAAGGTGGAAACTGCCCATGTGTGCATACCTGACAAACGATACACAAAAGGCGGTACATACACATAATGCAATAGTATTACATTACAACAGGGCATGAAGTTGTGCTACACACTTCCATACGGCCAAACCCTGAAAACATTATGCTCAGCGAAAGAAGCCAGTCACAAAAGGCCACACATTGTTTGATTTCCTTAATACTCAGTGTCCAGAATAAGCTAATCCATGGAGACAGAAATCACTTTTGCAGTAACCAATGGCTAGGTGTTGGGAGAGGGGGCTGAAGAGTGGGGACTTAATGTGACAAAAATATGCTCCAGTCTATAGTGGTGACGGTTGAACAACATTGCAAATACACTAAAAGCCACTGAATCACAGTTTAAAATAGCTACAATGGAAGTTTTTGAGTTCTGTGTATGTTATCTCAGTAGGAGGGTGACAGACTTGTCTGAAGAATTAAATGCAGAAACACTGTCAGGCTTTCCAAGTGACACCAGCTGCCTGCAACATGTCCCTTAGTCTCCAGGGTTGAACATGCACATTGCAGAAAACAAAGAAATACTTGGTCAGTAAATGAATGACTTCTCATGGACCTAAATTGCTTAAGTTCAGGACAGTCATGCCTTGCTGTGGCTTTCCCTTGAAATTCTCAGCAGGACATAATGTGTAGTCACCCTGGAGGAAGCTTTGAAGTGAAGTCAACGTTGAGATAATCAATTGTTGCTAGGCGGCCTTCCACCCTCCCTAGAGAGCTTTGGGTGACAAAGAATCTGGCTCAATCTGGAGAATCTGGGCTACAGCAGTCCTGAATCTATTAGTTCGAATTGGGTTTTTTAGTGGAGTATTTAGGCTTTTCTGTATATAACATCATGTCACCTGCAAACAGATGCTTTAATGCCTCCTTTTTTTTTTTACTGAAAGGCTTCAGTTTTTTTTTTTCCAAATTTTATTTTATTTTTATTGTGGTGACATTGGTTAACGAAATCCAGTAAGTTTCAAGTGTACAATTTAATAGTAAGTCATATATATTTTGCATTGTATGTTCATTGCCCATAGTCAGATTTTTTTCTGTCACCAAATATATGACCCCTTTTACCTCATCTACCTCTCCACTAGCCTATTGCTCATGTCCATGAATCTGTTTGTCATGTTTGTTTGCTGCTCTTAGGTTTTTATCCCACGTGTAAGTGATACCATATGGTTTTCAACTTTTACTGTCTGGCTTATTTCACTTTGTATGATTATCTCAAGGTCTATGTATCTGTTGATCTCTCTTCTTGTTTCTTCTCTGACCCAGTCATTCTTCAGTAGCATGTTGTTTAATCTCCAAGTATTTGTGGTTCTTCCCACTTTCTTTTTACAGTTGATGTCCAGCTTCAAAGCATGATGATCAGAGAATATGGTTGGTTTGATTTCAACCCTCTTATAATTGTTGAGGCTATCTCTGTGTCCCAGTATGGGGCCGATCCTTGAGAATGTTCCATGTGCACTAGAGAAGAATGTATAAGCAGCTGTTTGGGGTGAAAGGCTCTATAAATGTCAGTTATGCCCAGTTGGTCTAATTTGTCATTTAAGGATGTTATTTCCTTATTGATTTTCTGTTTAGATGATCTGTCCATATCCAACAGTGGGGTATTTAGGTCTCCTACTACAATAGCATTTTGGTCTATTTCTTCCTTAAGTTCTCTTAGTAATTGTTTTACATATTTCAAGGCTCCCTGATTGGGAGCATAGATATTAATAAGTATTATGTCTTCTTGGTGTATGATTCCCTTATCATTATGAAATGTCCCTCAGTATCTTTCTTTACTTTTTTATTTTAAAGTCTATTTCATCTTATATTACTACTGCTACTCCCACTTTTCTCTGAATGCCATTTACTCAAAATATTACTATCTACCCTTTTACTTTGAGTCTATGTGTTTGTCTTTGGAGCTGATATCGGACTCCTGGAGGCAGCATATGGTTGGGTTTTGTTTTTTGATCCATTCTGCAGCTCTGTGCCTTTTTATTGATGAGTTCAGTCCATTTACATTTAGGGTGATTATTGAAATATGAGGGTTTTTTTATAGCCATTTTATCTTTTGCTTTATGGAAGCTGTTTCCATTGCTTTTTTGTCCTTGTGTTTTTTATTTTATTTTGGTTGGGTTTTGTGGATTTTCTCTTTGGTCCTTTTATGTTATATACTTAGTGCTAAATCATTGGCATGTAGTTACCATTGTGAATATGTAAAAGATAGTTGTATATGTTCGGTCATCCTTTTTCATCTGAGGTATACCTTTTCTCCATTCCCCTTTGTGAATTGAAATCTTTAAATCTTCTCTTTTTCTTTTATTGTCGTCTCAGTTTATCCCTATGTATGCAAACGTTCATTACCATCTTGCAGTAGCAAATCTTTTCTTATTGTTTCAACTTATAATGCCCTGTTCTTAATAAGAGCTGCACTCCTCTGCTTCTATGTGCCTGCTACTCGCCTTACTCAGTTAGGATTTTTTTTTTTTTCTAATTTTGGTTTAAGTGAGCTTTCCCCTTTCAGTATTTCCTGTAATGCGGAACTCATAGTGGAGAATTACCTCAGTTTTTGTATTTCTGGAAAGGCTTTACTTCTTCATATCTAAAGGAGAGCTTTGCTGGATACATTATTCTCAGCTGGTAGTTCCTTTCAATTAATAGTTTGAATATTTTTTTCACTCCTTTCTGGCTCGTAGGTTTGTGCTGAGAAGTCCAACAATAATCTAGTGGGTTTTCCTTTATAAATTACCATCTTCTTTTCTCTGGCTGCCTGAAATTTCTTTCTTTGTCATTTGATAATTATAATGTAATATATTATGTCTCAGAGAAGGCCTTATTGGGTTGAGATAATTGGGTGTTCTGTTGACTTCTTGAATTCCAAGCTCCAGTTCATTCCTCAGATTTGAGAAATTCTTGTCCACTATTTGTCTGAAAATGCTTTCTAATTCCTGCTCCTTTTCCTCCCCTTTCAAGAATGCCCATTATCCTTATGTTTCCTTTCCTGATGGTATCAGCTAGTTGTTGTATTTCTTTCATTATTTTTCATTCCTTGGTTTCTGCCTTTTTCCCTCTGATTTATTTATAGATTTCTGTCTTCGATATCACTGATCCTTTCCTTCATTTGGTCAACTCTAATTCTCAAGCTTGCTATTTCATTCTTCATCTCTTTCAGTGTGTTCTTCATCTCCAAAAGTTCTGTTTCGTTCCCCTTTAAGGTTTCAGTCTTCTTGCTAAAAAGCTCATTCTGCTGATGTAGTTTTTTTTAATTCCTAAAATTGTTGATATGAATTATTTTGGAACTCACTGAGTTTTTTTAGAAGTACCATCCTGGATTCTCTGTCATTAAGTTGCATATTTCTATTTCTTTAAGCTTATTTTCTGGAGATTTTTCTTTTTTTTTTTTCATGAACTACCTTGTCACCTTAGTTGTTCATGCTGTTTAATGGACTATTTCTCCACCTGGGCATTAATAGAAGTGTATTCTGCCTTTTTTTTCCCCCCAGAAAAATTTGTATAAAGTTCTCTCATCTGTTTCTAAGAACGTGTTTTTCTTTTGGTTTCCAGTAGATGGAATCTAAGCATCTTGGATCCGTGTGTGTGTGTGTGTGTGTGTGTGTGTGTGTGTGTGTGTGTGTGTGTGTGTGTGTGTGTTCATTCAATCTTGATTGCCACCCTCAGTCACAGTTCCAGTCAGTCTCAGATTCCCCTCAGGCACTGTGGTTACAGTCTTGTAGGATATTAAGAGAGAGGACCTCTGGGCTGGGCGATCACAATTGAGGCTCAACCTCGTGATTTGCGACCGCAGCTGATAATAATCAGCTGTTGCTTCTCTGAGTCCCTACTTTGTTTTGCTTTCTGCCCTACCACTGTGTGGAGCTCCCAGCTCTGTCAGGCAGGTCTGTTCAGGGAACCCACTGCACCTTCTTTCCTCCCCCTTCTCCTACAAGAAGCTCCAGGTGTGGAAGGCAGCTTATTTGTTTCACCCAGTCTACAGCCCAACTCCTATGGTTCTGACCTATGGTAGCTCTTATTCACAGATGCCTTGCTCAGACATGCTCTTGTGCAGGTTAGGTGTTTTTGTTGAGGTTTTAGATGTTCAGCTCATTGTTGTTGCAAGGGGAGAGACCTGGGGACATCTCTCACTCCATTGTGCTTGTGATGTTGCATCATTTGTTCTTAAAGAGTCAATCTGTGCTATATTTATTGATTATCATGAGTAAAGTCATTTATTTTCTCCTTTTTTCCCCTTTTTTCAGTACTTGAGACAGCATTCTCCTTTTTATGTCTACTAATTTGACTAGGTACTTCCCATAAGTAGAATCTCATAGCTTTTGTCTTGTTTGTGACTGATTAATTTCACCTAGCAAAGTGTCCTCGGGATATTCATGTTCTAGCAAATGATTAGATTAGTGTCTTATTTTGCACACTGAATCATATCCCATTGTATGTATTTACCCCATTTCATTTGTTCCATCATCTCTCTATGGGCATTTGGGTTGTTTTTATCTCTGGGCTTCTATGAACACAGGGATACAAACATCTCTTCAAGATTCTATTTTCCATTTTCTTGTAAATGTCCCCCAAATGGAATAGATATATGTCTGTCTGTTCTCACTCCTTTAACAGAGAACCCAGTGGGTCGTCTATTACCAATAAGAAAGTATTTCTTCCAGTTCTAGGGGCTAGATGTCTGAGGTCAGACCCAGCATGGTCATGTTGGGAAGGGGAACCCCTTCTCCATTGCAAGTGGCCAACTTCTTGTCCCCTCACAGGGAAGAAGAAGGGCTGGTCTCCAGTCTCTCAGGAGGGCACTGATGTACCTCAGGAAGAGTCTGCACTCCTGACCCAGTGACCTCCCACAAGCTCACCATTGTCATTTGGAGAATTTCAGTATCATAACTTTAAGGGAAACCCACAATCAGTCTATACAGATGGTAATTCTATGTTTAATGTTCAAGGAACTGCCCTGCTGGGTTCCATGGCAGCTACAGCATTTTGCCTTCTCAACAGTGGTACAGATTCCCATTTTTTCAAAACCTTCAACACTTGTTTTTTTTTTTTTTTTTTTTTTTTTCAGCAGTAGCCATTGTAATGGGTGTGAAGTGCTATCTTGAGGTTGAGATGTGTGTTTCCTAATGATGAATGATACTGGCCATCTCTTCATGTATTTGTACATCATCTCTAGAGAAATGTCTGCTCACGGCCTTCACCCACCATTTAAAGAGTATACATGGGGTTATTGTTTGTTGGAATGTAGAATTTTATGAGACTATGATTTGTAACAAGAAATATATATATGATCTTCAGCCACAGTTCTGACTCTGGCTCCAAAGTCTTTGAATTCCCTGACCAATAAGAGCAATGGGGAATCTCTTGTTGTGACACGTAGTCTCTTGTCCTCAGTTGCTGCAGTTTCTTCAGGGCCTTAAAAGTGAAATGGGGGTCTTATTCATAACCAGCCCATTTTAGTCCCAGCTGTGTGTATGGGAGTGAGGTGACATTTGGTCATCCCCAGTGATGGGAATGCTAGCTGCCGGGGAATCAACTATCAATTTAGAGGGTTGGAAGATACAATCTTATCCCCTTTCCTCTTGGGAGGGGAGAAAGGCTAAAGGTTCATCATTAGTGGTCAGTGATATAATCAATCATTCCTATGCAATGAAACTCCCTTGAAAACCCAAAAGGATTGTGTTTTGAGACCTCCCAGTTAGTGAACCTGTGGTGACTGGGGAGAATGATGTGCTAGTTGGTACGTGAAAGCTTCTGTCCTTCCCCCATAGGTTGCCCAATATATTTCTTCATCTCTCTGTTCTTGCCTTTATCCTTTTGCAATAAATCCACGTTGTAGTCATAAAACGTTATCTGCTATATATGATTTTCAAATATTTTCTTTTATTCCATGAATCCAATCAGCTTTTCACTCGATTATCTCCTTTGACTCAGTAATCATAATTTAGATGTAGTTTAATTTATCTGTGTTCATTTTGTTTTCCTGTGCTTCTGGTGTTATACCTCATAAATTATTGTTGAATTCAATGTAAGTTCTCCTATGTTTTCTTCTAAGAGTTTTATAGCTTTTGGTGTTATGTTTTAGTGATTGTTTTATTTTTCATTAATTTTTTGCATGTAGTATAAACAATTTTTCCAAATTTATTCTTTTTTTTTACGTCTATTTTTCAATAGCTTTGGTTGAAAGTTTACCTTTCCTTCACTGAGTGGTCTTGATAACTCTTCACTGAGTGGTCTTGATAACCCTATATACCTCTGCTTATTTCTGACACCTCTGTTTTGCTGGTCTCTCTGTCTTTATTCTAGTACCAATTTGTTTTGATTACTTTAGCTTTGTAATAGATTTTGAAATAAGGAAGTATGAGCCTTTGACCTTTATTTTTTTAAGTTCATTTATTTAAACAGACACTTCAGATTCTATATGAACCTTAAAATGGATTTCTGTATTTCTTCAAAACACGCTGTTATAAATTTTCTAATTATTACATTGAATTTGTTGATTGCTTTGGCTAGTATTGACACCTTGATAATATTGTCTTCCAATCCATAAACTTAGAATATCATTGTATTTATTTGTTTCTTTTCTAAATTTTTTTAGTATTTTGTTGTTGTTGATAGTCACAAATTTTTCCCTCCTTGCCTAAGGTTACAGCTAAGTATTTTATTTTATTTCATAATTTTATTTTATGGCATGGCAAAATGTTCAGAGCATTATTCTTTGCTAATGTATAAAGCAAATTGATATTTGCAACTTGATTTCATATTTTTCAACTTTTATTTATTTATTTTTGCCTATCCATTCTGGTTAGGACCTCCAGTATTTTAGTGTGAGTTCAAGCCTGACTTCTCATGACTCAGCTGTGCTGGTGCCCTGATCTTAGACTTCCAGGCTCCAGAACTGTGAGGAACAAATTTCTGTTGTTTGTCATCTACCCAGTAGGTGGTATTTTGTTATAGCAGTCCGAATAGAGTGAGACATTTGTTATAGGATTCGATATCTGTTGAATTTATTATATCATGCCCTTGTGCCACTATCAGCCTTAAGTACTCATCATTAGTCATGGATTAAAATTAAAATTATTTAGTTTGGTATTTTCAATAACTCTTACAGTCTGGCTGCAATCACTCTTTAAAGACTCATTTTCTCCCATTCTACTCTAAGAATCCTCTGCTTCACATAGTTTCCTCATTCCCAAGGAAAATACCTTTGTTCAGGATTTTCTAAGGGCAATCAAACATTATATCTATATCTATATCATCTATCTATATGTCTATATCTATCTATCTATATCTATGTGTGTGTGTGTGTGTGTATGTATATATTTGAGTCTTATTTATTTTTATTTTTAAGCATTTTTTTAAATTTTTTAAATTTTATTTTATTATTAGTTTCAAATATACAGTACATTGACTAGACATTTATATAGTTTATGAAACTCTCCCCTGATCACTCTATCATCCCTCTGGCTCTACCCACAGCCATCACATTACTGCTGTTTGGATTCCTTATACTGTACTCTCCATCCCTTTGACCAACTCTCAACTACTGATTTGTACTTCTTTAACCCTTCACCCCTTTACCCCAACTCACCACTCCCCTCCCTTCTGGCCATCACTAGAATGTCTTCTATATTTGTGAGTCTGTCCTTTTTGTTCCTTAGATTCTGCTTATAAGTAAAATCATATGGTATTTATATTTTTCTGACATTTTTCTCAGCATACTAACCTCTAGGTCCATCCATGTCATTGCAAATGGAAAGATTTCATTTTTTATGGCTGAGTAATATTACATTGTGTATATGAACTATAACTTCTTTATTTAATCATCTTTTGATGAGCATTTAGGTTGCTTCCACATCTTGGCTATTATGCATTAGTGCTGCCGTGATCATAAAAGTGCTGTGATCATAAATATTTAGGAATTGGTGTTTTTGTTTTCTTTGGATAAATACCAAGAAGTTCAATGCTAGGTCAAAAGGTAGATTCATTTTTAATTTTTGAGGAATTCCTCCAGATTGTTTTCTGTAGCAGCCATACTAGTTTGCAATCCCAACATTATACAAGGGTTCCCTTTTGTCTGTATCCTTATTTACATTTGTTCTTTAATTTATTGATCATAGCCATTCTGACCGGTGTGAGTGATATTTCATTGTGGTTTTATTTTCATTTCTCTAATGATTCGTGACCTTGAGCATCTTTTCATATGTCTCTTGGCCATCTGTATTTCCTCTTTGGAGAAATATCTATTCAGGTCTTCTGCCCATTTTTTAATTGGATTGTTTGGGGGTTTTTTTTGTTGTTGTTGAGTTATATGAGTTCATTATATATTTTGGATATTAACCCTTTATCAGATGTATCATGGGTGGATATCTTCTACTTTGAGTCCTATTTATAACCCAACATTCAATTTACATTAGACCTGAACCAAAAAGCCTTTTTTAACCCGTAAGACCAGTGTTCTTTCCCAGAATTTCTATAACATTGAAGGTCCATTTCATTCTTTTGGTTCTTAACATGCACTTGTCTGCCTTGTCAAACTCCTTTATGTTTATGCTTACATTTTGTTATCTCAACTATGTTGAAAGTCTATAATTTTAAGGGTTTGTCTTTTTGTATTTTTCATAGCACATAACCAGTGCCTCATACCACACTGAAGTATTTGTTTAATTGATTAATATGTAGATATAGTACTTACAATTGAATTTATGCCTGCTTATTGATAAAAGTACTTTTTAATATGTGAAGAAAAACATGTTAGTATTTTTTCCAGTCACTTATTTTTCATTTTTATAATATCTCTGGATAATTTCAGTTAATTTTAATAATCTCTAATTTTCAAAGTTCAAATAAATTTTTAAAATTGTTAAATGGGAATTCTAGCTAGAAATAGCTCTCATTGAATGGTCCTATTTTTGGATTGAACTTTGGAAGGAAGAAAATCAAGTTTGTCCTAGAGCTTCAAGTTTCCAGAATTGTGAAAAAGTTATAGTACAATGAAGTTTGCACAGGAACCAAAACTTCAAGTTAACTTTTGCAAGTTAGTGGGGTGTCAGGTGATGGGTTTAAATAATCACAGGATAAATCTGTTGCTAAGGTTTTCAGGATTTGGATTTCCAGATGAATGTGCATGGGATCAGAATAAGCAGAGACAGTAATTGTGACCATTTATTCTGCATTTCTTTACACTTACCATGATTGCAGGCTCTTTTCCCATAGCAAATAGACGCCTCCTATGTAATGTTTCATATCCAACTGAAAGTGAAAAGTTATCCATTTCCAGGATTATTCAGTAACTTTCTGTTTAATAGCCAATCACCTAAGCACATTCTGCCTTTTGAGTCCATTGCAATAATGAAGCCATAGAACCCTCACTAATCCCCTGACAATTACTGAGGTGATATTTTCCAACTGTTTATAACATACCTAAATATCTTGAGAGAACCAGACAGAAGTATGGGGACATGGCTTTTTCATTCAGAATCTTAAGAAATAATTTCAATATTTATTTAACCTGCTTCATTCAAAATTCAAAAAAAAAAAAGAGAGAGAGAGAGAGAGACCCACTTGGTTTTAATTAAAAATAGAATACAATTTGGAAACAAAAATTGATAATTTGGAAACAAAAAAAGTAAGGGAAAAGAAAGAAAAAGGAAAGAAAAATTTTTTATATTCCCATCTCTGTAATGAACCACTATTAAAAATGTTGTATTTCTAGTTATTTCTTAAAATATATATTTTCTATAAAATTTAAATCTACAATACTATTTATAATTTTCTTTTAAATTTAATATTGAAACATAAATAGTATATCATCTTATATATTACATGTCTTTTATAATGCTATTTAAATATATTTTATAATATTCCATTATCTTTCTATTTTTTAGATTTTAACTAATCTTTTAATAATGAATGTTTATGCCTCCATTCATAAATTTTATAAAAACTGCAGTGAATAACTGTGACTATTTTTTGCTACATTCATGTTAATTTCGTATCATATTCATATTACATCAGACAATTTCTTTGTTCACCGTTATTTTTTTTTCTATGCATAGTTTTTTTTTTAATTTAGGAAAATTTTTTAAGTTTGTTTTCTAATTCCCTTTAGTACCTAATCTAATGTATCCTGCCTCTTTTACACTTTATTGAAGATTATATTTTCAATATCTAGAATTTTTCTTATTTGAGCTTTTTTTCCTACCTCTCAGAAAGGCCTGGCCTAATTTCAGGATGTAAATATTTGTTGTTGTCAGTGTTTGTTTAATTTTGTTTTTGATCTTGAGCCAGTGACACCTTATAGAGCAATAGCTGTAGTACCATAGATCAATAAGATAACTCTATGCTTATTTATCTTATTTATCTTCATTAACCAGTAGTTTACTGTTAATTACCCTTTTGCACAGTTTTAGGTATTCTAACCAGAGGTCAAGTATAAATGATTTTAAGTGTTATGTTGATTATCACTGAACTTCGATAAAAGACAACCATTCACTTTGAAGCTAAGACTCTCAAAGGAATGCTTCTTTTGAAATAAGAATCATCAAGTTTTAATGACCCAAATGCATTATTCCTTCTTAGGTTCCCAGAAGTTAAGATCAGTCCAATGATACACATACAATGTAAATGAGCATACATGTACCAGTTATTCACACTGCAATATTCACTATCGCACAACTGAAGCTCTTAAAGAGTGTTCAGTCTAATGTACCATGACGACTGTTACTAATACTTTGGCTTGTGCCAGGCAGGTTTTTAAAAGCTTGATATATATTAAATACTCATTAAAATTTCACAATAATCTAGTGAGACAGGTAGCACTGTTATATCTAGGTGAAAATTCAGGCAAAGAGAAGTTACATAGTAACTAGTATGTGATGGAGATGAAATAAGACACATACTTGGAAAGATCATTCCTGCTAAAAAAACAATATGCACTAAATGCCAAATGAGTGTTGGAGGCAGTAAGTATCAAGGTATTTATTAGAGGAAGAAATCAGTGTGGGCTGTGTATGGTCAGGGAACGTGTCTTGGTAAGTACAGGATCTTGACAGGTAAACAATGTCATTTAAGTATACTGTGAACTTACTAAAGAATAGTTTATTAAGACAATGTCAAGCTCCATTATTTTTACCTAACCACACATTTGCAGTGTGAGTTCAAAGATGGAGCAGAGGTACATCAAGAGCACTTTGTTCACTGCCTATACTTCCTACCGAGTCTTCTTTTTTAGAGACAATCCTCTGTTCTATGGTTTTGAGGATTTCAAAGAAAATACAAAAAATTAAACAGATCAAAATGGAATAGATTAGGTTTGAATATGGAAAAATTATTTATAAGGGGGTCAAATATGTTGTGACAGAAAGAAATCTGTTGACAGTGAATACACAATGCAGTGTGCGTGTGTGTGTGTGTATACACATATATATACACATATATGTGTGTGAATACATATATATACATATATACATATATACACACACACACATATATACATATATATGTAGATATATATGTATGTGTGTGTGTGTGTGCATATATATATATATATATATATATATATATATATATATAGTCTTACTGTTGAATTTTATGCCTGTTACTGGATTTTATTAACCAATGTAAATTTAATTTTAATAAAAATTAAAAAAATAAATATAATCTATCTAAATGGAAAAAAAAAATAAATAAAAATCACCAAGACCAATATCAAGGCGTTTATTGCCTATGCTTTCTTATAATTTTATGCTTTCAGGTCTTGCATTCATTTTTAACATTGTTTTTTATCTGCTTTGACATCGATGACTTACACTTTGGTTTTTAATTTCTGATAGGTGGGTTTCTTGGACAAGCTTAAAGAACAGGCTTTGGCTTTATTTCAACATTTATCCAAAATTAGTCTCTTTCTGTTATAAAAACTCTTTGGCAAAACTTAGGAAAGGCATCACTGGTAAAATAGAAAAATAAAGATATTATTTAAGGAGAAGGGAATTTTTCCAAGGGAAGTAGAAAAGCAAAGAAGTAAGACAATCATTTAAAATATCCTTTCCTAGATATTTTAACTGAGCAGATTTATGAACCAAAATGTTGAGATCAGTGGTTCTCAAGCCTGAATGAGCATTAGAATCATCAGGGGAGCTTTTAACAAACACCAAATTCTAGGCCTTACCCCTGGAGTATCCAATTTAACTGGCTTTGGGTGACGTCTGGGCATTGGTGTTTTTAATAGCTCTCCAGGTGATTCTAATGTGCATCCAGGGTTGAAAACCACTGATCTAGAAATTGTGTAATCATCTATATGAAATACATAGATAACATAATCAGAAATGCATTTTATTGGTATTTCTACTGAAAGTTTGGAACTTAATTAATCTTTCATTTCTTTCAGTTTCTGGAAATGTAATTAGAAGTTAAACACAGAGAGGCACAATAGAACACCAAACTGAATCTTTAGCGCAATAGAAAAGTTCAGTCTTGCACATGCTATCTTAATGCTATTGCTCAAAATTTCCAAGTTATAATAACTTGCAGTAATAATTACTAGTCTTTAATAAAAGTAGAATTGCACAGTTTGTGCTAAGAGCTTTGTAGATATTAACCAAAGCTCTTAACTGTTGTAACATAGACATGAATTGGCATATAAACTCACTTTTACCCTGTTTCTACCTTATATTACCATGACATCTCACTCTTTGCTGGATCTCAAATCTCTTAAGTGAGTAGTATTTCCTCATCCCACTGTTAATATTTCATTTCTTTTTATTTCTCTTTAGCACCTATACTCTAACCTCATTTTCTGTGACTTTTCTGTTACATTTCCTATAATTCACCATTTCTAACTTTGTGTCACTAGCATCTACTTAGGCCTCTGTCCTAAATCTTGTTTTACATCTTGTACTCTTGTATTGACTCCTTTTTCTGTCTTGCCTTCCAAGTACATTTTTACTCTAAATTCATTTCACAGCTATCTTCTCTTTTTATAATTTCTCTCTTAAGATTATAAATTTCACAAATTCCAATATGAATATAATTCTCAAATTTGTTCAATGCCAGTTTCTTGAGTCTTATTCTTGCATTTTCAAATTGATCATAACCCCAACTAAACTCATATTTAAAACTGAACTCATTATGTTTCCCTCAATCACATTTTTTCATATTTCTATTAATATTGCTATGTAATATTGGCACTTCAATCTCACTCAACAAACTACTCAACCGTATTTAGTCTAAATGTAATTAGATTTGTATTTAAAAAGCATTTAATCAATCTAGACTTGCATTAAAAATCTCAATATACACACATGTATGTTTTCTTTATTTGCATTTATTTTTGCAGTGCCATCAACTATTTTACAAATATTTTATAAATATTACTATGATATAGGTTACTAGGAATAATCTGATTTGATAGCACTGTAGTTATTGGAAGAAAGAAATGGATTTGTAGTAATCTGACATGCAGCTCATCCAAGAACTAACCGAATCAAATACCTAAATATGACATGAATCTCTTTTACCATAACTATTGCATTCTGCCTTCAGTGCATTTTTAAATTTGTCTTATTTTACATCCTAGGTTGTAATGTTAAGTGATATGAGGAATTATGTCTCAGTAACCTCCATTTTATCTATAGTCTCTAGAACATCACCTATGTATTACAGGTAATCAATAAACATTTACTAAATCCACAAAGACATTCATTCTTTGAGGTATAATTGAAAAAAATAACACTTAAAAATAAAATGGCTGGTGGGACAATTGATTATAACAGCATAGAAATTGCAAAAAGCAATCTTCTTACTCATACATTTTTACCTAGGCCGAAACATAGCCATGGCATCTTCAGCAAGAAAAAAGGAAATCAATATAAGAAATGCATACAGCTCTGCCCTATTTGCCACCATGTGTTTTTTATATTCTATCTTTTTTCTTTGTGATTGGCAAGCCTTACTTATTTAGCTTAACTATTTATTTTGGGAGTTCTTCCAGAAATATATTAGCTAAATTATGAAACAAGCAATTTTAACTACATGACAGGTAATTGTTATTACTAGTAATAACAATGATTAGTTAATAAACAGAAACATTGATTCAGAACAAACAGAGCTCAATGGAATCATCTTCTGTTTAAAATGGAGTTGGAGGTGATGCTAGAAGAGCCAGAAAGCAGAGTTTGAGCCAAGAATTATGGAAACAGGAAAACTGATTCCAACTTTATAAATTTTCTCATAAAACTTCAGTTACTTTTTTGAAAAGCATATAATTCCAGCACTTTCCATTTTGAAACTGGATTATCTCAGACTTAAGCCACCAATCTTATCTGATTTTTTTTTTGGTTGGTTTCATACTGCTTTTGATTAATTTGACAGGCAGTGACTCTAGTGCCATGCCTAAAAATGTGGGCATTTCAAGAAATTTTTTTTTATTGCCAACCTGTTATGCCCTCATAGAATTTTTAGTGACTAAATAGATAGTCTCCATTTGTTGTGGCAATAGGAATTATTTTTCAATACAGTCATTTGCTGAAAATCAATGTGCTGGTATGAGCTACTGCTTATATCACCAATATGTAAAATTAGAAACAACCTAAAAGAAACTTGAAAATATGAAGACATTCAAATCTTAAGAGTTTTTTAAGTTATAGGTTGATATTTGATTTCCTGGACTTACATATAGTTCATGGAATATTTACTAGGGAATATAAAAGGAAAGAAAAATGCCTTTTTTTTTTCCTTATATCTTACCCCATTTAAGCACAGGAAAGTACAGAATTCACTATCAAGGCTTTATCCCCTGAGCTTAAGTCAAATTAAATGAAGACATGTTAGTAACAACACTGTAAAATTGTATATAGCTATATAAATGAAAGATATTATTATATTGCAATAGAGCAAGTTTATTTTTTATCACTTTAATAGTCACAACTGTGTGTTTCTTTTGTTCTGTGGAAACATAAAGAGTTAAATTCAGAAAAGTAAGAGAAAGCAGGAGCCTGGAATTTTTCACTCTGGCACACTGAAATGATTTTTACAAAATAGAAATATCTGATGTATCTTACCTGAGAAAATGGCCCTACGAAAATAACAGGGTGTAGTAAACATCTTGGGTTCGCATCTATTATCAACAGATGTTCCACAATGTATTATAAATGGAAATATTCTTGCTCTTAAAGTAATTACACTCAAACTCTCTAAACAAAGTTGAACTTCCAATGTCTGTTTCTCATGGAAATTTTAAAGCCAGCTCCTAACACACTTTGGAGATTTAATAAAGGTTCACCAAAAATGTGGACTTGACTTTCTCCCTGTTTATTAATCCTACTAGACCCTCCAAACCCAGGTCTAGTCTCACCTTTCTTCTGTAGGCATCTTCAGTGCAGAAAGGAAAATTGAAAGTTATTTTATCTGGCTGTTTATTTTACAGATGAGAAACTTGAGATGAAGAGAAATTAAGTGAATTGCCTACAGTCATACAGTTCTTTGCTCTGAGGCCAGAACCCAAATCTTCAAGTCAAAGTCTGCTCCACTTTCCTGGCTTTCTCACCATCCCTAGAGAAATTCTAACTTCTCAGGCTTTGAAAATTACCAAATAATGTGATTGAGGAAGATAGTGTTCTGGGAAATGGGTGAAATGTTCCAAGACCAGGAAGTAGATGTAGGAGGCTTGTTGGAGGCAAGGTCTCACTCTGTTCTGGCTGGTTAGTTTGAGGGGGTGATGATGGCAATTACAGCAGGAATTGAACCACCCCCTTGTCAGTGTTAATATAGCTTTACCTTTGATATCAGGAATCAGTGTATGTTCTAGAACACTGATTTTAAAACCATATCTATAAATGGACTTCAGAAGGTCTGTATCCCACACGTGAAAATCCATGCAGCATTTCGTAGGTGTTTAGTTTTGTTTTGTTTCATTCAGCATTTATATCAGGTATAGTCCACTGAGTTCCTCAAATTTTGAAGGGTTTTCTGAGGCAAAGTAGAGTTAAAAATTACTGATGTAGACTTTAAAAGGAAGTGAATCCTGCTGTAAAACTATGCAGTTGATCATTTAGCTTTGGTATTTCCAGCCTCTGCTCTCTGTGATTTTTTTGCCTTTGTTATAATACTCTGTTCCAGTCAATCCCTTCCATTTCAGATACTCAGTGTTCTCACGGTCTTTTACTCCCTCTTCAAAACTTATCTTCAAGGAAAAAAAATAAAACTCTTTACTCTGAATTGAGATGTATATGGTCAATAGGGAAATTATCCATCCACTCTCACCTGTTTACTTGAGCTGGAGGTTTGAACAAGTCCAACCACATCCTGCTTTGGAAATGAAACGATACCCTCAACATTCCTTGACTCTTTGCCATTCTCTCTTTTAGGCCAACTTTAATGATTCCAGGTGGACTATAGTTCTCTTCCTGTGTTTATTAGTTTAACCTTCTAGAGAACATGGAGTTTTGTCTTTGAGAGCTAGGTAATATTTGTGTTACCATTCAGTTCTAAAAATGTTCTAATTACCCTTAAAATTTGTGTTTGTTTGATCTTCAGGTATTCATAAGTCTGTTCTTAAATTCCCATTCACACCATATATTTAATATTAAATTTTTTTATTGATTTCTAAATTAATTTTGTTGTGGTTTTAAAATATGATCTTCACAAAACATTTTTGAAAATTTTAAATGTCTTATTGCCTAATAGTTAATTTTTGTTCATGTTTAATATGTGCTCAAAAAGAATTTGAAACCATTTGTTTTGTATCTGAGTGTCCTATATATGTACTTTAGGTACTTTCTCATCTTTTTTTAGTTCAAATAACTTTTATAACAGAAATTTATGTCTGCTATCAATTGCTAGGGTGTGCTTAATCTTCTGATATGACTGAACTTATCAATTTCTTCTTGTTTTGTCAATTTGGGCTCTTTATATCTTAGAGCTATGTTATTAGGCATATAAAATTTAAAATTTTTATATAACCCAGTAGATTGAAACCTTTATCAACATGTAGGGAATGTGTTTATTTCTAGGAATATGTTTTGCCTCAAAGACTATTTTTCTGTTTTTCAATCATGTCATCATTTGCTTCTGAGTATTATTCTGTTATATTTTTTTCATTCTTTTCTACTTTCAATTCTTTTCTATTCTTATGTTTTACTAACTTATGTTACAAGTTTGCATTTTGTAAATATCATGTATTAGATTTGTAAAATATATTTTTATTATGTTTTACATATCTTCATAATCCATTGTTTATATTTCTGTGATAAACAATATATTTGTATATTTTTCTACCTTAAATTTTATGCTTCCTCTTTATTGTTTTTTTGTTTCTTTCCTCTCTTGATTTTGTTTTTGATTAGTTAATTTAAGAATTTAATTTAAGAATTTTCTAATTTAAGAATTTTTCTCCACTAATTTGATATATATTCATTATAATTATATTCTCATAGGAGAATGTCCATAAATTTTAATAAGTATATTTATATTAAATTATAAAATTAATCAACATTTTATTCACCTCTACAATAATATAAGGATCTTAAAATAGACAAACTACATTTATCCCATCCTGGCGTAGATGTTATTATTTTCCAGATTTTAGCTTTAGATTGTTTTTTAACTTCACATATGAGATATTATTGTCAAAATTAATGGTCAATGATTATTTATATTTACATATATGTTTGCAATTTTTTAAATTTATAATTTTTTCTTGAATCTAAGACTTTTCATTGATTTTCTTTTTTTCTTAAAATATATTTTTTCAGTTACATGTTACTTATTTTATTCTGAATGAATAACCTTTATTTTACTTTTTGAAAGATTATATTTTAGTTATACATTTAGATTGACAGCTATTTTCTTCTCAGCAATCTGAAGTTATTATTTCATAACTTTTTAGCTTCCCTTATTATACTTTTTAAATTTGTTTTGTTTTGTTTTTAGCTGTATTGTTTTTTTCATCTGTTCTGATGTATATTGGCATAGAACATAATATAAGTTTAAGGTGTACAATTTGATGATTTGATACACATACATATTGTGAAATAATTAACACGAGTTAGTTAACCCATTTATTATCTCACATAATTACATTTTTTTGTCATTTGCAGCAAGAACATTTAAGATCTATCCTCACCAATTTTCAAGTATATAATGCTGCATTGTTAACTATAGTCACCATACTGTATATTATATACCCAGAACTTATTCATCTTATAACTAGAAGTTTGAATCCTTTGACCAACATCTCCCTATTTTCTGCACCCCACCCCCTGGCATGAACCACTCTATTCTCTGTTTCTGTTAATTCTGTTGTTGTTTTTTTTAGATTCCACATATAGTGAGATCATATAGTATTTGTCTTTCTTGGTATGACTAATTTTACTTAGGTTAATGCCTCAAGATCTCTCCATGCTGTCATAAGTGGCAGGATTTCCTTTTTTGTAACTGAAAAATGATTGCATGTGTGTAAGTATGTTGTATATCACATTTTCTTGACCCATTCATTCATCAGTAGACCTTGTTTCTATGTCTTGGCTGTTTTGAACAATGCTGCAGTGAACATGGGGTGAAAAATCCCTTCAAGATAGTAATTGTATATCCTTAGGATGGATGTATATTCATCCTAATGAGATTTACAGATCATGTGGTAGTTCTGTTTTTAATTTTTTGAGGAATTTCCACATTGTTATTCATAATGGTCATACAAATTTGCATTTCTACCAATAGTGCACAAGGGTTTTCTTTTTTCCACATCCTCAACAACACTAGTTATCTTTTGCATCTTTATAATAGTCATTCTAGCAAGTGTTAGATGGTATCTCATTGTGATTTTGATTTGCATTTTCAAATAATTAGTTATGTAGAATACCTGTTCATGTACTTTTTGGCCATTTGTAGTCTTTGAAAAAAATGTTTATGTGGGTCCTCTGTTCAGTTTTTAATCAGTTGCCTGTTTTTGCTACTGAGTTGTATGAGTTCCCTATATGGTTTTGATATTAAACCCTTATTTTTTATATGACTTGAAAATATTTTTTTCTCATACTGTGGGTTCTCTCTTAATTTTGTTGGTTATTTCTTATGCTGTGTAGAAGCATTTTGTTTAATGTAGTCTCACTTGGTTACTTTTGCTTGCATAACTTGTGCTTTTGGCACCATATTTAAATCTTATTGTCAAGACCAATATCTAGTAGATTTTTTCCCTGTTTTTTTCTAGGAATTTTATGGTTTCAGGTCTTACATTTAAATTTTTACTTAATTTCCATTTGACTTTTATGAGTGGTGAAAGATAGGATTCCAATTTTATTCTTTTGCATATGAATATCCATTTTTCCTAACACAGTTTATTGAAAAGAGTATCTTTTCTCCATTGTATAGTCTTGGCACCATTGTCAAATATTAGTTGTCTGTACATACATAGGTTTATTTCTGAGCTCTCTGTTTCATTCCATTAGTCTATGTGTCTGTTTTTATGCCGATACCATACTGTTTGATTACTATAGCTTTGCAATATAATTTGAAATCAGAAAGTATAATGCCACTCATGTTGTAGTTCATAAAGTATCTAAAAAGAAGTTTCCCAAACCATATTCTGAGAAACGCTACCTGAGATAATGTAGTTATTTTAAAACATGTCCACAAATTTTATGACATTTCTTTCATGAAGTATCTAATTCCCCTCCCCATAGTGACTTGATTCTAATGAATAGAATGTGATAAAAATAATGCTGCATGATTTTTGAGGCTATTTATATTAATATAAATTCTACCTGGGTCTCTCTTGAGACATCTGATCTTGAAACTCATATGCAATGCTTTGAAGGAATGTCCAGGCCATGTGGTAAGACCTTATGAGTATAGTCCAGCTGACATCTGGGTTGGGTCCCAGGCAACAACAGCCAGTGCTAAACTTCCAGACATGTGAGAGAATGAGACTTTAGGTATTTTAAGACTCAGCCACTGTCAGGCTGAAATTGCATAAGAGACCCCAAAGAAGGACTGGCTAGCCCAGTCACAGAAATATGTGAGATAACAGTAGTCATATGCAATTGTTTTATAAATATTAAAATTATAGGTGGTATGTAGTAATGGATAACTGGAACAGATGGTAATCATTCTTCCACCAAAAATAGTTCTATTATCAAATATATTCTGGCAATTCTATGCCATCTTGGTATACTAATGTATACCAAGGCATACTAATGTATTAAAGTTTCTGGTAAGTCTTACAGTAAAAACCTATCTCTCATAGCTTAACTGGTGCATTCAACAAGTACCTCCACCCCACTTTTTTGGTAGAAACAACTCTTAATACCTAAAAAAATTACAAAGTTTCACAGAGAATATTGAAATACACATCTAGAAAAGCTCTCCACTTCTACTTGGTATTGCAGATTGTTGCTGAAATATCTCATTAGAGGTTAAACTTATGCTTTTATGTGTATTGTTATTTTTCTAATTTTGCCAAAATAGATACCTTGCAACTGAATAAAAACTTTTGCTCTAAGTCATCAAATCTCCTTTCTGGATCAGAAAAGGTCTTCATTTCAGGAGTGGGCTAGACAGAACCCAGGATGACAGTGCTGATTATTAGTCTGAACTGCAATAAAACTCAGGTTTCTGGGAAACTTGAACTCAAATTATCTACTTGATATCTTTTGAATATCCCATTTTGACCTAGGAGACCATGTTTGCTCAAAATGCCATCTGAAATTTATTTGAAGCAAACATTAGCAGGCTGAAACAAAGCTAGGGCAACAGTAAGAAGAAAAGAACTGTGGTTTATATACACATACAGCTTTTGGAAAATACTGTGAACAATACACAATTCACTCTGAGACTTACCTTTTAGGAGAAGTAATAAAGAGAAGTATAAATTAATCATGACTCGTTTTGTAATCTGATACAAATTACATCCTCTGTGTGCCAACATAGCACGTTCCATTCCTTTTCCCACCCAAAAAGAGTGAGAACAGATGGCTATGGAGAAATTTGTTTTGTAAGATGAGCTTATCAGTTGTATAGAGCTTTTTCTTTTTTTTTTTTCTTTCTTTTTTTGTTTTTACATTAGTCTTACCCCCAAATACAAGGCCTTCAAAACTTTATCATACTGCTGCAGGGGTGCCTCCTTCTCTCAGTCTACATTTAGAAACTTCTTGCTCTGGCCCTGGTCTATTTCTGCCTAAATTAACAACAACAACAACAACAACAACAACAACAACAACAAAACATGACTGAGAGACATAATATAAATTGAGTGTATTTCCTCTTTACTATTAATTGATAGGAGGATTTTTTAAAAAAGTATCTTGGCCTTACTGACTTCATCTTTCTTTTAGGAAAATTAATGGATTTGGGCAGAAGGCCCATTAAGCATTCTTCTCATTTTACTAGTTATTCTGTAGCTCAGATCCCTGGTACATTCAGCAGCATCTTTGTTGGGGTCAGTAATGGTGTAGGTCTCATCCAATTAGTTGAAGGCCTTCGTAGAGAAAGGACCAACCTACCTTGAGAAGAAGGGCATTCTATTAGTATGTTTCAGGCTCTCAGACTTGACCTGAAACATCAACTCTTCAGAGTTTCCAGCCTGCCAGCCCATGAGATTTCAGTCTCACCAGCCTCCACAGTTGTGAGTTAAATCAGATAATACTTCACAGTATGATGACCCAAGATAGAAATTAAATAACGTGGGAAGAAGAAATTTAAGTTAAGAACTGGGTTTTAGACAAGGGTTTGAGTATGACTGAGAAGGATAGTTTTGAAGCAGAATATAGCTGTTACCTACTTTAGATCTAGCTACCCTGACATGAACAAGCCAATGTGAAAAATAGCAAACCAACTCAATGTGAATTAAGAAACTTAGTGTCCTCTGTGGGACACTATCACTGCCTAGGGAAGGTCCGGAGCCTGTAAAAATACTTCTGTGTTATAGACCAGTTTCCATCCAGTGACAAAACAAATGCTATAACAGACCAATCAGAATCTAGTCCTCACTTTCTGCTTAAGATTCTAAGAAGGCATGACATTCTACCAATGATGTAAATCTGTAAGCATTGAATAATTTTGGAGTAGAAGGGTGTATGAAAGAGGAATAAAGTGGGTGTCCTGCTAAAAGTGTGCTCAAGCGTATTACTAAAAACTTTTTTAAGGTTAAAAACATGTCATAATTCTGGTAATAATAATAGTAAAAAAATCTTTCTCCAAAAATGTAATTTACGTTAATTTGAGAAATATTAACAAATATTTCTTGGGCTATTACTCTGAAACACTCACAGTTCTAGGTGTTGGGATGACTTATTGAACAATCACTTGCCCTCATGGAACTTTCACTCACGTGGTGAAAGACAGACTGTAAAAATGAATGAATAAATAAACAAATACATAATATAGAGTGGTTGTATGTGATAGGTACAATAGAGAAACATAAAACAGAATGGGAATAGGTTGTGCTAGAAAAAAGAAAAATGAAAATTTTCCATCAGGTTATATTTCATTGAAAAAGTGATCTTAGACCGAATATTTGAAATAGTTAACCATTTAAGTAGATATCTGTAGGAAGGACATTTGAGGAAGAAGGAATAGTCAAAGCAAATGCTGAGGCAAGCATATTTCTGCAAAGAATATGGAGTAATCCAGCGTGGCTAGATTAGAGTGAACAAGAGGAGAATCTCAGAGAGCAGAAGGGACTGATGAGTATGGAGTGCAGGTCTATATATCCTTGAAAGTCATTGTAGTTGATGGAATTGAGTTTAATTGGGATAGTTAAGATTTTCAGTCAATCTGAATTTTCACGTGTAGGCAGACCATGGGAGTAAACATAAAAAAATTCTCTCTACCTCTGATTATAAATAAGACAAATGACATTTCCCTGTGAGGGTTTAACTATGAAATCAAAACGTAATGAATCAAAGCAGATATAAACAGAACACCTCCCAAGGACATGTAACTGCCACTAGAGTGTCTTATTTACCTCTTACTTACCCCACTGGTGAAAGAGAGATTCCCACCCTAGTGTTAGATGCCTGAACACACAATGCCTGTCACTGGACAGATGAGATCGACAACAGTTTATGTGGCATATATTTGGAGCCCACAGTTGGAGGTTGGCCATGCTGCACACACAGTGTCCAAACATGCAAGGGTTGCACTTCGGAACAGAATGAACAACCAGCACCTGTGGGAGGCAGGCTTAGCAGTACCAAGGGGGTAAGATGTCCCTGTTCCCACAGGAGTATGCAATAGGCTTGTTTGAATAATTCTGTAGTTTGGCAGGAAACTGAAGTCCACTACTGAGAGATACTGTGCCTGGCCTCTGTAATAAGAGAAGTTTGACTAGGGGCCCTCATCCACAGGGCAGGGTAGAGAGAGAAACTTGTGCTTAGGCCAGTGCAGGCCTTTTCAGTTTTCTACAGATGTAAATATTAGAAGGAATATGTTCATCCACATTCAACTTAATTTTGGTTCTTATACCAGAAGGGGAGTAGGGGAAGAGTGTCAATTTGCAGAGCACAGAAAAAGTAGGAATAACAGATATAAAACTGTACAATGTCTATTCTCTTTCTACCTGGAAGAAAGAGTGCTCTCCCAACCCTTGTATGCTAGTTAAGTACATCAAGTTATATAAATGGTGCATTAGTTTGATTGGAACCAATAAATTTCTGCTGATTACCTACTGCTTTCAATTTAGATGTACGATAAGAGAAAAGGCCACTTCATATGACAAAGAATCAAATGGAATGTAGCACTTCTTAAGCACATAGCTAGTAATTCAGGGGCAGAGGGGTCATTGGCTGATTATAATACTAACACACAAGCAAGAAAGTAAAATCTTATGTAAATATAGTACCTGAAAGATGATAACAAAAACTCTCAACTTTCTTAAGTAAAAATGTATTTACTAAGCTTAGAAGCAAATAGCTCTCTTTCCTTTGTGTCACACTATCTACTTACCACAGGTGGGAACATGATAAGTTAGAACTGGGAAACCTAAGGCTTTAAATTGCTTTTGGTTTTAAAAGACTAACAGCTCTCTTTGTTCTCCTTTTCTTTTAAGACTCAGTTGCTCATGCCTTGTGGTTCAGAGGCTCTGCTTTTATTTTATTTTTTTAACTTTTAAATTATTTTTAAAAATGAATTATTTTAATAGTGACATTGGTTAACACAATCTGTTAAGTTTCAGCTAAATATTTTAATAGTGAGGCATATGTATATTTATATTGTGTGTTCACCTCCCATAGTTAGATTTCTTTCAGTCTCCACATATTTAACCACTTTTACCCCATCTACCTTCCCTTTCCCCCTATTTGCTTGTTTTTAAGAGTGATCTTCCTTCAATCATTAATTCAGTGTGCATACATATATTCAGTCACTACTATTTTCTTAACACTCTGTTGGGGTCTTGATGATGCAACTCTGATAACTAATAAATATGCTGAAGGTGGTCTCAGATTAGAGTAAGGAAAATGAATCAATAATTTTGGAAGAGATTTAGATATTTTGTTAGTTATGTGTTTATTTTACATAATTCTTAAATAATAAAAGTAATGCCAGGCACTACTTTACATTTCAGAAATATAGAAAGAAAAGACATAAAAACACATCTTTCCAGCATACACAAACAATTGGAAATTTTTCTGCTTTTGCTTTTTTTTCTGAATAGATTTTTGAAGTTTTTATTTAATTTTGATAATTTTGTATATGTTTATTGCTTTATTTTTACACTAATATTATGATGCAAAGATTTTCCATAATATTAAAAATCATTTTACAGGTAATTTTAAATATTGGCTTCATATTTCATTGAGTAGGTATGTAGCAGCTTACATATCCACCTTCTTATTTTCAGATATTTAATTTTAATTTTATTTTTTATAAATAACACAATTAACATCTTGATGCATAAAATCCATTTTATATTTCAGATAACTTTCTTAGAACAAATCTCAGTGGTTGAATGAATTATTTATTTGAAATATAAGCAAATATTTAACATTTTTAAATTTGACAGTGACCGATCTTCTTTTGGAGGTTACTTTCAAACTCTTAAGTTTGGACTTTTATTTGTTCTGTAACCTTAAGTAGTGGTAGAGATGTGACCAGATAAATTTGCAACATGTATACAAGTGTATAAAGCAGAGAGAAGAAATGTGTTCATCCATATTCAAACCTGAACATGGTTTCTTAGCCTAGCCCCCACCCCAGCACATTCCTTATTTAGCATCACTAGAAACACTCTACGCCAACTCTGTGTGGTTCATTTCTGAGTACAGGGAAAGCAAAGAAAGCAGCGCCTCAGTTCTCAGCAACTCTTTATCTCTCTTTGGATTGAAGGAGTGTACTTCTCTGTCTATTCCAGAAGCAACTGTAAAGGCATGGCTGTTCAGAAATGTTTTAATTAAATAAAGACGTGTATTGAAGATCTTATATCTCATGGTCTCAGGATTTATCATACATGCACAGAAAAGATCTATTGTCTTTGATTTTAATACTTCCTTCTAGGAGTTGTGGTAAAGATTGATACCTGGTAATATAAAGCAATGGGCACATCCTAATCACCAAATAAACATTGTATCCATCTCCTTTTCCCCTTCAGAAGACCTTGCATACTGTTTGCCATTAGTATGTGGCAACAGAATCATCTTTTCCTCCTTTTTTCTTTTATTTTTTAAATTAGTTTCTGTTATACAGCACAATGGGTAGGCATTTATATACTGATCAATGATCCCCTCAATTGCTCTACCCACCTGACACTACCTGTAGCTATCACAGCATTATGGACTGTATTTCCTATGCGGTACTTTACATCCCTGTGACCAATTCCTAAATACTAAGTTGTACTTCTTCATTCTTTTACTTATTTCACACTGCACTCTGACACCCTCCCCTCTGGCAATCACCAGTTTGTCCTCTGTATCTCTGAGTCTGTTTCTGTTTTGTTTCTTTCTTTCTTTTGTTCCTTAGATTCCGCATATAAGTGAAATCATATGCTATTTGTCTTTCTCTGATTTATTTCATTCAGCGTAATACCCTCTCGGTACATCCATGATGTTGCAAATGTAAAGTTCTTTTGAGGAAAGATATAGTCTTTCATGTACGGAATCTCTCTTCTGCCTTTTGTGACTAGAGGACCCGGGAGTAGAGCTGTTATGGTCCTGGGGTGTGGAACAGAGTGACAATGAGGCCTTCTGGTGCTTTAGTAATGACCTTGAGCAGAGTTCAGATCATGATATCTCATTCGTATAATTTAATGGTTCTACGTAATTATTTTTGAAGACGTTTGGAATTCCATGAATAAAATAAATACCCAGAAAACAGAAGGACAATTCTATTTATTTAATCAGATCCCACCCAAGAGTCTTAGGAAACTACCCATTGTTGGGTCCTTCTTTTCCACTGTCCCACTCTCAAGTTGTAGGTCCATGGACCCCTAAGAAGGAGAGGCCATCTACCATAAAGATAAGGCATTTTCAACTTTTAATACCTCCCCTCTTCATTTATCTGTGTCTGTTTATTCAGCAGTTGTTTTTTTTTTTTTTTTGAGGTGTGCACCAAGAAGAAAACCAGGAGAGATTATCACACTGTGCTTCAGATTCTCAGCCCTAAGAAATTCCTCCCCATCACCAATAAAAATACCAGTTCTTCCCTTACAGTAATCCTCATTATCTGCCTCCTGCTTGACACTGTAGGATCCTCTCACTATCAACTTCTCCCCAGCCAGCATCTCTGAAGAATTTTCCTTTCTGACAATTATTTCCCAGTGAAATGTGTTCCCTGAGGGATGGGGTTCGGATCTGGGCAACCCCTGCTGGTGAATGCTATCACAAATAAGCTTTATAACCTTTGTACACATTCCTGGAGTCCCTAGTATAGCTCCCTTCACACCTCTGGGCTTCAGTTTCCTCATATGTAACTTGGAGATGTTAAGACCTGCATTAAAAATGTTTCTATGATAACTAATGACACTAAATAGCATGCACTTCAAATGGTATCAGGCATGTATTAAAGGAAAGGGGCTATCCCAATATTTCAGAAATTACAATATACAAGAACTATACAATTTGGAATATGAGTTTAAAGTAGAACTACCCTTATCTGCATCCAGATCCTAATAAATACCCACACTTATCAAGACAAAGCAAAACCATGATCTCACGGAGGTTTATTGGGCTACAGGGGTGCACTGGAAATGCGCAACTTTTGAGTAGGAATGTGGGGCCGAAGGAAAAAGGAAACATAGCTGTAATGAAGGCATCTTAAAGCAAGGAGGCAGCCAGGACTTCCACCCGCCGTGCCACTGCTGCAGGGCCACAGCTTCGAGGTTGTGCAACACCTTCAGTAAACACTTCCTGGAGCAGAGACTAGAATGAACCCCGGAGTCTCATTCTGTCTCACTGGAGCGGAGGCAGCCACAGACCAAGCAGTGCATGTCTGTCTGAGGGAGAAGAGCAGACACCACGTTCCTGGGGTCACCCAGGATGTTGCAAGGGCTTCTTCTGGCGGCCACTTTCTTCCTCTCTCCACTTCTAGGTAGGTGTTTAACTCCTTTGTAGGTTCTGTTAAATATGTCACTGACCTGCTTGCTTTTCATATTCTCTCAATATCCTTTTCTCACTGATTTTACTAACTGGTTGAGCTGGTTTTGATCTGTTGTTTTGGGGGGCTGTAACTGATGTAAACACTCAGTGTAAAAGAGAAGCAAAGAGACAGCCGTAATTCTTATTTACATGTCTGATCTGAGAATATAGAAATCAAGTAGAAGTTTTCATTCAGCATAATTTAAATAATGAATATGGTCTTTGAGCTGAAAAGTGAAATTCGTCAAAACTCACCTTGTCATTTTTAAGCAGTAAAAATGCAGTGGATTTGTCTGGTTATTGGTGTGAGAAAGGCATCAGAATGTGTCTGTTATTATTATTGAGACCGATTGGCTCATCCAGTACCTTTTGAGAGTACATTTTTATATTTAGTTCTTTCTTTACTGGAGGTAATAAATATGAATAAATGGAAATAAGTATTTGACTGATTTTATTTTATAAATCACTATGATATTACTTTATCAAAACAATGTTACTAAGCTTACGTTGATTTTTCACTTTTAAACATTTAAGAATTTAAAAGTAGAGGAATCCTATTTCCTAATAATAAATCATGTCTAGCACATCTCTCCATTTCTGATTAATCCTCCAATTAGATTTTGGTTAAAGTAAATTGGGAAACACATTTTCTTAGCAAATTTTTATTTCTAGAGCTTATTTAAGTTACCACGCTACCTTTAATATCTTGGAATCCATCCCTGGTCAAACTTTTCTTGGGTTTTAAAATGCTTGCTGGGACCTAGGAACAGGAACAGATTATCAACAAGAAGGATGGGTTTAGAGAAGAAAAGATTCTCTTTCCCTTTGCACTCACTCAGTACTTTGTCACTAAAAGTGACTTTCCTTTTCCCCTTGTTTCTGATTTGTTTTTCAGACTTGTCAAAGTTTTACATAATATCTTTAAATATAGAACTGTTAGGCATTTAAGTTATTGACCTAAAATTCTTACTCTTTGAATCACATTCGATAGAAATCTTCTTTTCATATGTTGTCCAAAAAATGCTTTCACCAAAATCTGTGGGACACTTTGCTTGGTTGGAACATGAGAATTGCTTGGGTGCAACCTTAATGCTACAGCATAAAGATCAGTCTGAATCCATTAACAGAATCACACAAGTAACACTGGAGTCCACCCACATTGTAGCCTTGTCAGTTAAATTGGACATACCAACTGATTCTGTTCCCCCTTGTGTTTGTATTCACAACATGGCACTAGGAGATGCAATTTCCTTAGAAATCATGCCTAAAATCTCCAAGGATTTGGTAGTAGCAACAGAGGTTCTGAAGTAGCTCTTATGAGAATGGGGGCGGGGGGGGCAGACAGACAGCTGCCTACCTTATCCTTCTTCTCAAACAAAAACTGCCCCCTCTTTTTACCTTCCAACTTGTATTTTCAAAACTGTCTCCCTGGTCACTGAAATACACTGATGTTGTTTCCTGTAGATTTATTTCCCAGCCTGAATATAAGAAGTAAAGTGATTTTCATTTTCCATCTCTTGTGTGTGTGTGTGTGTGTGTGTGTGTGTGTGTGTGTGTGTGTGTGTGTTTCTGCCCCATAATTCAAAAAACAAACGTGTGCTTCTGGGAGCATGGCTTTGCCTGATTATCATGTATATGAAATAAAAGAACTAGGTAAAATCAGGCCAATTGTTTGTAATGAGCTCAACAATCCCCTGAGAAAAAATAACTTATGAGATTTCATCATAGGAAAGAAAAAAGTGTTTAAAAGGGTATGACAGGTATTTAGGGAGAGGAATTAAATGCACCGACAAAGAGAAAAGGTCTAGCAGAATATCCAGGAATACAATAATTTGAAATTATTTTATTTCAAGTTAGCAATTCTTGCTTATCTTGATAAGCTGACTAGAGGACCCTGGGGAGTATATATAATTTCATTTTAATAGTCAAAATGATAAACTTAATTAAGATGTGTGTTTTTCCTCAGTGTGTGTACTCACTTTACATGAACTTTAAAATCATCAGATGATTTCAGGGGGTACAGAGAACCCAGAATTTAAGTAATATCATTGCATAAATCCTGATTCAGGGCTTAATGTCATGTGTTTGGTTTGTAAAGACATTGCTTTAAACAGTTTTGAACGGATCTGAACAAAAATGTCAGTTATGTACAAATGTGCTAAACTCCAAAATGGCCCCACATTAGAAAAATAAAATAGCTTTCAGACCAGGGTCTGTTATATTAATCTGGTCAATAAGCTTTAACTTTTTAAAAAACTAATAAACATAAAAATAACTATCTAATCTAAACCAAAATAACAGGTTTCTTTTTTTTTGATCCAGTTGCTAGTCAAAACTAATCCAGCACATGTAAGTTCTGTGGGAAAGAGAAAGCAAGTATTAAAATGAATGAGTAGAAACATATTGTGTTACATCTCAGATTTGTGTAATCCCTGGATGGCAGTTAGTTATGTTTGTTCCACGGGCTTCAAAATAATTAGCCTGTATTATTCAGCTGGGAAGAGGCTGAACCATCTCTATCAGCCTTAAGGATGAATGAGCTAAACAATATTTAGGTCTGCTGCATCTCTAGCTGCTGTGTAATTTGTTATATCTCAAATTGCATTCATTCAGGGGTAATCCTGGCTTTAGAAAAATAAGGGCCATTAAAGGAAACTGTCCTTTTCTGTAGAGAAAGTACTCTGTCGCAAGAGTTTGGGAAGAGCTGGAAACTGTTCATTTCAAACTAAAAGCAAGAGGTTACTGAAGGTTTTTTTTTAAAATATTCAGGTTTATTTTACATATTGATTTTTGGGGGTTGCCATTTGGAAGTGCTGTACCATCAAACAGTTAGAAATGAAATTTTCTTTGCTAATTTTTATATTTCAACTCCATATTTAAGAGGTTATTGGTAATTTCCAATTTTATAAAATGTTATAATTTATTATTTTTTATTAAATTTATTGGAGTGACATTGGTTAATAAAATTATATAGGTTTCAAGTGCATATTTTAATAATACATCATATATATATTGCATTGTGGGTTAACCACCCAAAGTTAAATTTTCTTTTATCACCATATAGTTGACCCCCTTTAACCTTGAAATATTAGAATTTAGGTACCGCCTAGAAGAATGGAGATCAGTATCTATATCAAAGAGAACTCATGCTGGTTGTATTGGCCTATTCCTTTCTCACCCCTTCCAAATGAAGAATGTGTGTGTGTTAATCACTTTCTGTTTTTATAAAAAGAATCAGGTAGTTATAAATTTATGACCCGAGGACAGCTTTGATTAATATTTCTATCAGAAAAAAGGTGTATTATGGATGAAAACTATTTTTTTTATGTAGCATTTTTTTTAGTTACTCTATTTGCAGTGCTGGTGAATATATGGCTTCCTGAGCTCTGTGATAATGGGACTAATTGCCCTGAATGAACACAAGCCAGCATGTGTACCTTATGGCATGCTTGTTTACTGTCACAGAGTTTATAGGAGGCTGTAGGGAATTGTGTCCTTAATTTCTGGCAGGAATAATTTTCTTCTTGGAATCTTATTATTTTTAAATAATTATAATCATGAAATTTTTTTACTCAATGGAAAGACAATGATCAATTTAATATTTCTTTTGACTTTTGAATTTTGTTATTAAAAATTGCTTATAACTAATATTGTTGTCCTTTACCAAAAATCAACTAAATAGAAATAAAAAGATGATTATGTCTATAAAAGTACAAAGCAACAGAGAGACTTTGTGTTATAATTCTGGAAATACGATTATGTAATGAGATTTTTTTTATCCCAATTGATTAGAACTTTATCCAAAGGGTCACTGCCTCTTCAAGGAGATTATAGGGGATTCTATATTTATTTGCTGAAAATCATAGGCTACTTGATTGGACTAAGAGATCATTATATCTTTTCAAATAATTAAAAAACCTAGATTAAACCTAAAGTTAATATATCCTAGTGTTGATGCCATGACTTTTTAAAAAGTGTTTTTGAAATATTTTGAAGGTCACTAAAAGAAAAGTTTTATCACTTTACTACCTCAATTATGACCCAATGAGTTTTAGCCAATGTAATCAATCGCATATTCTGTATTTCGAAGTTAAATGTAAATGGCTCTTGAATGATGAAATGTATTAAACACATTCTAAAATGATAAAAGAAGTTTTTGAAAGTTTCTACTTTAGTTTCTGAAGAAATTTTTAAAAAAATAAATATTTATTCTTTGGGCTATATTGGGATAAGTGTACAGCCATCCGAGATGACCAACGAAAAATATTGTTTTATTTGTTAAAAGATCAACCATAGTAACATAATTTTGTGTTACAGTATAAAGTAGTTTGAGTACTTTAATGAGTTAGGACTACCATTAGAGAGGCTTCTAGTCCTTACACAGAGAACTAAAGCCTTCCTGGTCAGTTGCTGGTATGGCTGCATCAGGGCCTGATTCCCACTGCATCTACCTTCTGCATGGACCTGCAACCCCTTCAGCAGCCTGTGACCAGGTCTGTTGACATTTCCTCAGGTGCCGCACTACACAGAGCAGAGACTGGACCATGTGGGCAGATCAAAAAGAAAGTAGAAAGTCCAGTGTTAGCTTTGGAAAACTGAATTTCTCTCAAAAATAACTTCTAGAAACAATATTAAAATGAGAATTCAAGATGCAGATAGAAAATTGGATGAGATGGCTTTCTAATTCTCTTTCAATGTAACTGCAGGCACAATTATTTTTTTCTTCTAGGCCAGTACTAGTGTTCTAATTGTATGCTTCTCTAATTTTCTTTTTTTTTTTTTCATGTTTTGTATGCAAAAATGAAGATGTGTCTGTATTGCAATACAAGCTAATTCTGTCAAACTGGTATTGGAACCTTTTCTTATTTAGTTTCTTTCATTAGGGGAAAGCATTGCTATTGAAAACCCAAGAAAAATATATTTAAATCAAAACTATATTAAAATCCATTAGCTATTTCATTTTTCTAGCAGTGTAGTTTTCACACTGCGTCAACTCAATTATTCTGACACTGATTAGCTTCCTGTAGAATTCTTTGGGGTTCTGCCTTCCTGTACTAGCTTTTGCCTGTATTGTTTGCTGCATTTCTTTGCAGGGGATCCAAGTTAGTAAAGAGAAGTAGGAAAATTCAAAAGGAATATTTTTACTAAATTGAGAAACACTCATAAACTTTCAATGAGATAATATTTGAAGATATAGGTTACAATAAAGCTTTGAGAAGAGGAGTGGATTTCTGATTTTGTCAATCTCTTCCAGTGTCTGCACTTTAATAATGCTCTTTCATAACTCAGAGCCTCTGTGTGTAGCATCGTTCCTCAGAAATGCAGTAAGGATGCCCATTGCCTATCAGTCTATATCAGTTTCGCTTTGCTAAATTTTCGGTTACTTTTTTTTCTCAGTAAATGCAATAAAAGAACTCTTTGAAGTAAAGGACTATGAAGTGGTTTATCCCAGAAGACTTCATCCACTACATAAAAGAGAGGCCAAGATGCCATATCAACAGGTATGGCTTTTGATTTAACAAAGACAAAGAATTTTGAATATATATCTTTCTACCTCCCTACCTACGTACATACCTATCAATATATTATCTATCTATATAAAATACATATACATACTATACATACACAAATGATTTACACATGAATATACTGAATATATAACTATATTTAATATATACACATATTTTTACATATATATATATGTAAAAATATATATTTGTATTTGTTTTTTGACCTGTGTTATCTTTTTTAATCTTCACAGTAACCCATCATTCTATTGTTAGACTTATTTGACAGATTAAGGTTCTGACAGTTGAAGTAAACTTTAATATTTTTATGGTAATTTATAATTTATTCTGTGTACTCCCAAAGAAATTCAGTACCATTTATAATCTATCTATCAATCATCTATCTGTCATCTACACATGCACACGTACAAACGATACCATAAGTAGAAAATAAAATATTGTAGATAAATGCATGCATATATGCAATTAAATTAAGATTAATTACTGTAATTAAACATAAAATTTACCTGTCGCTTCTAAAAAAGCAGCTATTAAAAATTGTATAATTCTTACTACATGATGAGATGACATAGTCACAGTCAAAAAAGGAAAGCTAAAACATAATTCATTTGACAACAATTTTCTAATTACCTATACCTGGAAGTATTCTACAGGGAGCCTGGAAAATTCAGATAAATGAGACATAAATAATAACTTGCATTTATCAACTGTAAGATGCAGCTCACTGGGGAGTTCACATTCCCCTTACCAGACAAGATTCCTCACAGATTATTTCTTCTAAAGCAGACATACTTATAACAGCAGGACCTGTAGTAGACCCTGTTCCCTGAAGTTATCTCTCAGCAACATGTTTCTGCTAAATCTTTCAATTTAAAAGGGACCCATATGCCTCAGCTTCCCTGTCAACACTCAATATAGCTTTCTTCAAATGCTTACTGGCAGTCTCTTAAAAATGCCAGAAACTTTTTTCATTGAATATTTTGAGAAAAATTTCAATACAAGTCCAGTGTTTTTCATCATAGTTATAAAGTGAGTTGTTCAAAACTGTAAAAATAAATGTAAGCTTTGAATAATTTATTTTAATGAAAAACCATACAGTAGTTACTGACATATATCAGATGATCAATTGATATTTTAAATGATTGAGCAATCGATATAATGTACTTGATATTTATTGCAAATACATTATTTATCTAGTCCACTACTCAGTTAACTGGTCATATGAACCTTATATTTTTCTTATCCATCACGAAAGTGAAAGGATCTGAATTCAGAGGGCTTATTTATGCTCATGTCTTAGCTTTGTTAATTCATCCTGTGTAAATTTAGACACATGCAAATTTCAAAGTCTAAATTTTGCCTAAAATTTGAGATAATAATAGGGATGCTTACTTTATGTGGCTATTTTGAAATAACGTAGGTGAAAATCAACGTGGGAAGCAATTTATTAACTTCCTGTTGAAGGGTATCCTATGACTCTGCCCTGTGTAACCCATCAGACTGTACTTCTGACTAACTTTCAAGGCTCTGGTTTATCAAGTCATTTTGTTTTCTTTCTGCTTCTCAAAATAATCTTCAGAAAAGTCAGCCTGGGTATTCTCAAGGCCTTCTTAATAATATGCTTGTTTCTACCTCTATGCCCTTCCTTATGAATTTCTTGCTACTTAAAATGTTCTCTTTATATTGAAAGTCTGGCCCATCTTACACTGTTTGCCAAGGCAACATGAAATATTCATATATATACTAATAGATCTTTATCTTAAAGTTATGCTTTTATACCATTTGGCTCTCAATTTTTTTTTAAACATTGATTTTTATAGAAGTGAGAATATATGTATGTATGTGTGTGTGTATGATTGTGTATGTAATCTTCTCTTCTGGTTTGAACTGCCCAGGTCAATAAAAAAATTGTTTACTGTCTTTGACATGTCTCTGCCTCTCCATCACCCTCATCTCTCAACCCCTGTATTCCATAAATGCTCATTGATTCAAAGAATTTCTTACAAGACACAACAATTTTCTCTTTCGAAGAAAATAAAAGTATTAAGTCAAATCCCATAGAGAATTGAAGGAAATTTTACTTAAATAATTTGAAAGCTTTAGTGTTTTTTATATGATAAATCTTATTTCTATTTTTGTAGTTTTATCTAGTATATTTACAGTTTTCTCTTTACTCCTTTTAGTTGCATGATGAATATTACAGATGAGCACTTAGTGCTTCCAAGCTGACTCATAAATACACGTAGCTCACTCATATTTACTTTTTAGTATTGAAGTGGCATTGGTGTTCTCAGGTATTGGTGGATGCCTTTGAAGAACCTTACACAAGTGTGTGGTTGAACTATTCAGAGTAATTCCTGGCTAAAGCAATGCAAAAGAATTAATCAGCTTTCCCAGATCATGGTTCCCAGGCTTAGGTATCTCACAACTTCACCTCCTGTCCCTGGTCACCAATGTCTAGTTTCCATTGTTTCTTACTTCTTGGACTCCACCATGTGTCGAATTGCCAGATTTAGCAAATAAATATACAGGATACTCACTTAAATTTTAATGTCTGATAAATAATTAATGCTTTTTTAGTATAAATATTCTCAAGTGTTGTATGAGATGTGCTGATGTTTAAACAAATATCCACTGTTTATCGGAAATTTAATTTAACTAGAGTCCTATATTTTATCTGGTGATCACACCATGTGGCTTTTGGTATGTTCCTGTGAACATCTAGAACTGAAGCTTGGCAGTCACTCTGTGATCTCAGCCATTGTCTTTTCTATAATCATAAGGCCCAATGCTGCTGCATATCTGGTATTTTAATCCTGCTCTGTCATGCAGCAGGTACATTCTTTCCCTCGACATAGCATCTTCTCCTTTTGCTCAAGTACATCTTGTGACTAATAAGAACACTGTCTTATCAATCTAAGCCCTAAAAAGAGTATGTGGCATCACAATGCTTCCCCTTTCTGTGAATAATTTCAGGACTCAGCTCAGTCTACCAGGATTTATAGAAGTCTTGAATTTTTTGTCTGTTATGTCAAGACTTGGATTAAGACCTTACCTTGGATTTATAGGTTTTCCTTTGCTATTTCCTGTGTGCTCATGGGTGTTATCTTGACTTCACAAATCGGCTCCCATTCCAGGACCATCTACCCCCTAAACCTTATGCCTTACATCTTTTTCTGGAAGACATTTTTATTTATATGCCCCTATGACCAGCTCATCTTACTCAATAGACTCAACATCATTTCCTTCTAGTGAATTCTCTCCAAGTCAAGATGCATCTTTCCTCTCCTAACCTCTAGTTCAGAACCCAAAATAGAACATAAATTGGACATATTTCTTATCAGCAGGCATTGCTCTCCACCATGGACTTGTACTTGAGAAGAGCAGTTATAGCCTCACCCAGTGCACCTTCTTTCATAGAGACTCTGGCTTTCTTCCTGATGTTTCCTTTCATCCACAACCTCTAAAACAGCCTCCAAGTAATGTTTTAGGTTGATGAATATTAAAGATGGGTACTTAATGCTTCCAAGCTGATTCATAAATACATGTAGCTGATAATCCTAAAAATAATCCTTAGAAATTTTCTGGAGATGCTAAAGACCAAGATAGAACCTTGAATATACTCATGATTGTGGGAAACAGATAATTAGAAGGCTATTCTAGTTAGAAGGTCATATCTACTATTCTAATATGTTCATTCTATCTGGTCTTTTTTAAACCTGAACCACAGTGGTTATGACTCTCCATGACTTTTATTTGTCACTCTCAGATTTATTTCTAGCTCCTGTTATTTGTGAAAATGGATTGAATTACAGTAGCCTCTCCTCATCTAGTCCCATAGTATAGAATATCTATAGTAATGGATTTTTGACCCCAAAGAAGTCTACAATAATTTATAATTTAAAGAAAATATGAGTCAAAATATCTGATCTTGGAAATGAAAAAATCTCTGCATGATAACCTGATCTGATGTGTCTAACTCATTCTTGTCCCTCAATGAGCTCAGATACTATTCCAGCCAGGTGAGGGAGGAGAGAAAATAACTTGGCCCTCAATGCAACACAGAAGAGGGAACAGCACACAGTCCATAATAAGTGATTCTCAATCATATGTGGTCTGCCATATTTAGATCTCTTTAATAACATTGTGCTGACACTTCCCTGTGAATTTTTAGATATTGGGTATAACTGTGGCTAATAACTCTGTTTTATAGAATAGTCAGAACTCAGTACCCAATAAGTTTTTTAAAATACTTCTATATAGTCATCTACAGCTTCTCCTGTGTATGTGAACCTAAAGTTAAAACCATTGCCCTCTTTCACATGGTTTACTTAAGGTGATAGTTTCTCTTTCTGAATGCCTTAGATGATGTTTTCTTCTTGATGATTTCTCCCTGTCTTAAGGTACATGTGCCTTTTATTTTGTCCATATTTTAACATCCACTTATCCTTGAGGAAGTCTCCAAACCAAAAATCATCAATGAGATGCTTGGAGGCCTTTGGGTCTGTGTGCACACAATTCCTTCTCAAATAATACCCTACCCTTTTCCACCGGGTTAATTCTTATCTCAACTTGCACATTACTTCCTCAAGAAAGCCTTTCCTGCCCTTAAGATGTTAGATAGACATCCTACACTGCTTCCACATGTATTTCACTTATTATACAATGTAACTCACATTTACTGTCTGTTTCCACGAGAGTGTAAGCTTTCTGACAGCAGGTACCCATTTTTCTTGCTTAGATTTAAATTTCCAGAACTGGAAAGTGTCTTACATATAACCAGCACTCAAATAATATTTGTAGAATACATGCATGGATGGATGGATGGATGGATGGATGGATGGATGGATGGATGGATGGATGGAAGGAAGGATGGATGGATGGATGGATGGATGGATGGATGGATGGATGGATGGATGAATGGATGGATGGATGAATATAAAGTTCTCAGATAATTTGACTAGCTAGTTGGCAGAGTTGCTTGATTTATTAAAGGAGACAGAAGCAATTGGTATTATAAAGACTAGCATTAAAGAAAAGCAGGCATTGCTTGCTCATGATTAAACAGGTGGACCTAGCAAAATGAATATTTGTGTGTTTTTAATTACCAGCAAATGTTTGTGCATCTTTGCAGGAAAAATTTGAAACCGAATTGAAGTATGAAATGACAGTCAATGGAAAACTCGCAGTGCTTTATTTGAAAAAATCTAAGTAAGTGTCATACTTCTGATATAATCTTCATCAATAACAAGTTAGTATATGCAAAGTGTGCTAATTGAGTCTATTACTGTCAATGACTCTCACAAACGTTGGCTACTCAGCTTTTTCTCTCAACTAGTCTGAGGGGTTCAGCAAATATTTCCTCCCACTGAAGTAGTAGAAACATCTTGGATACAACCACAGTTTATTAGAGTTTTGATACTTCTAGTAATAAAGCAGTGAATGAGGTGTAGGTAGACATATATTTTATCAAATTCTATGAAATAACAGATAGATTTTTAACTCTTCCCCCATGTTATTGCATTGTATTATTCTAATATTGAAAAATTAGATAATACTCAATAAAAAAATAAACAATCCGATTTAAAAATGGTCAGATGACCTGAATAGACATTTTTCCAAAGAGGACAATAGTTATATGAAAAGATGCTCAGCATCATTAATCATCAGAGAAATGCAAATTAAAATCACAATGAGATATCACCTCATACCTGTTACAATGGCTATCATCAATAAATCAACAAACAAGTTTTGGTGAGAATGTGGAGAAAAAGAAACCCTCATGCACTGTTGGTGGGATTGTAAATTGGTGCAGCCACTATGAAAACAGTATGGAGATTCCTCAAAAAAATTAAAAACAGAACTTATGACCCAGGAATTCCAGTTCAGGGTATTTTTTCTGCAGAATTCCAAAACACTAATTTGAAAATTCATATGCACTCCCATGTTCATTGTAGCTTTATTTACAATAGCCAAGATATGGAAGCAACATAAATGCCCATCAATAAATTAATGGATAAAGAAGAGGCTTTACATATATACAATGGAATATTACTAGCCCATAAAAAGAATGAAATCTTACCATTTGTGACAACATGAATGAACCTAGAGAGTATTGCACTAAGTAAAATATGCCGGACAGAGAAAGACAAATACCATATAATCTCACTTATATGTGGAACCTAAGGAACAAAATAAATGAATAACCAAAGCAGAAACAGACTCATAGAAACAAATAACAAACTGATGGTTGGCTGATGAGAGGAGTGTTGGAGGGCTGGGTGGTGCTAGTTAGGGCACTTTCAGCTTTTTCAGTAAGCTTCTTGAAAGTCTCGCAATTAAAGAGTCAAATAAAGAGTCAGACAAATGATTAAAAAGGACAAATTGATAGTTACAAAATAGTCACAAGGATATAAATTACAGGATAGGAAACACAGTCGTTAATATCATAAAACTATGTATGGTGCCAGGTTGGTACTAGACTTATTGGGGGGAATCATTATATATAAATGTCTAACCACTATGCTGTAAACCTGAAACTAATATAAAATAATATTGAGGATCAACTGTAATTTAAAAATATTAGATATAAAAACAATTTGCAACTATTTTTATGGTGCAAAAACAAACAAACAAACAAACAAAATAAGACATATATAAATTAAATAAACTCTAGGGCCAAAGAACAAGTCAGTGGTAAAACCAGAGATGGGCTGCCCTGAGGCTAACGCCATTGCCCTTTCTATCCAGCTATTCACATTCCTGTCAGTTTTTCTCCTATGTTACATTGTGCTCTTATTCCTTTATACTTTTCACCCAATTCATTAACATTCAACATTTTTTTAAAATTTCACTGCCTCCACTCACTCAGATCTTGATCATCCTATGTTTAGACTACTTCAAAAGCAATTTTTTTAAAAAATTCTGTGCTTTCAGGCTCCTTCAGTCCCTAAATTATTCTGTATAGGAAAGCAAGATAGACAAATAGACCTTTTGCAAAAAACACAACTGGCTAAATTTTGGAAACTGTGATATAATGGAAATAATACAGGCTTTGAATTGAGGTAGACCTGGATGATCTTTTATGCCACTTAAACAGTTTGACCTTATCTGGAAAATAAAGAGAGTAGTATTTACCTTATAGGATTATTGAAAAGGTTATATTAAATGACTCATGTAACATGTCTAACCCAGTGGCTAGTAGAGAGATAAAATTTAATACTTAATCTATTTCTTTTCTCCTCACCCTGACTCTTTAAAAATATATTTGGGCTCCTATTTCCTGGCAGATAATTGAAAGACTGTTAAGAAACTCAGTGAAAAAAAGCTGAAAGGGCCCTACCTAGCAAATATAAGCAATTTCCACTAAACTCTTCACCACTACTAGCGTTAACAGTCACTTTTAGGATGGAAATACACTCATCCTAAACTGGTGTGGAACAATACTCTTTTGCATCATTTTTGAAATGTTGCCCTTCTCAGGTTCCATTTGATCCTCAAATCTCTCTTCAGACAATTCTGCAAAATCTGATGACAAAGTAGACATTGTCCCATATTATTCAGGAATGTCCCTGCCCCCTCTCAGTCTTGTCATTTCGGCTTTCCTTTCATCCTTGGAGTAGGGACTTGGAAGTTGAAGCTTTTCTTCACCCAAAGTGAGAGCTCTCCCTTTGTTCACTGGACTTTACAATTAGCATGAATAATTATGCCCTTTTTCTTTTTTCCCCTCCAGGGATCTCCTTGCTCCAGGCTACACAGAAATACATTACAATTCTACCGGAAAGGAAGTCACCACCAGCCCACAGATCATGGTAAAACAAAGTAGTCTAGATTAATTTGGGTGTAATCCACACACCCAAATGCAGTATTATTGCCTGACAAATAGTGAAAAGGAAACAGCATTTATAGCACTGGTGCTTTATTCAGTATACTAATTCCTTAATAGATCCTCCATCATATGTACAGTTTGACAAGAACAAACTCATTCTTTAACAACCATGGCAACTCTTTCCAGCCTTCAAGGGTTCCCGCTAAGAGAGTGGTCAGAAGGAGCTTCTGAACTTTATTAGAGGAGTGAAGAATTAAATGCATCTAGTGTTCTTAGTCAATGCCAATTACCTATCTATATCATTCAGTCTCAAACTCAAAACTGGTTCCTCAATGGTAGAACTGTAGAATTTAATTATATTCTTTAAATAATTAATACTTTTGACTCTTATTCAGAGAAGATGACAGTGTAAAGTAACACGAGGGGTAGTTTATCATTGCCATCTTTTCTAAGCCCTCACAATTCTCTTCTGCAGCAGTTCCCATCCTTTTTGGCACCAGGGACCTGTGCTCCTATGAGAATCTAATGCCTAGTGATCTGAGGTGGAGCTGAGGCGGTGACGCTAGTGCTGGGGAGCAGCTACAAATACAGATGAAGCTTCACTTGCTTGCCCACTGTTCTCTTGCTGTACAGTCCAGTTCCTAACAGGCCATGGACTGGTACCAATCCATGGGCCAGGCATTGGGCACCACTGTTCTATAACAGTGACACAGAGGTTTACATGAACCAATACCTCTTCTGTCCGAAAGGGAAATGTTATACTTGATTGAAGCATGTCCACATGAAAAAAATTAGGATTGGGCATTTTGCTCCAAATAGAAGCAAGGGATGCTATACTAATCCAGTTAGTGTGCTGAAACTCTTTGGATAAATCAAAAAATTAATAGCACAGTTTAAATGGCACATTCATTGAAAAGAGCTAATAGTTATTAGAAAAAAATAATAAGCTCTCAAGGAAAAGAGTGAATATTTGATATTTGGGATCTCAGGTTTTAAACATACATTTGTGAATTTTTCTTCCAGATTGTGTTCCCCCTGTTATCCTTTTACTGCAATATCGACATTTATACCTACATTTAGTTAACACTAAGCATTTGGGATCACTTGCTAAATATTAAAGAATTTAACTGTATAAAACAAATATTTTTTATATCTCCAAGTTGGCTGTTCTTCAGCATAAAATGATTTAAAAACATTATAGATCCTATCTTAAGATTTCAAATTTAAATTTAGTAGTAGGTCAAAAAAACATGCACCCTTTCCTTTATAAAACCCCTTTTCTCTTTTCTTTAGGATGACTGTTATTACCAAGGACACATCATTAACGAAAAAGCTTCTGAAGCTAGCATCAGCACATGTAGGGGTCTAAGGTAAGACTCCATGAATGCTTTGTATGTGCCTGTGATGATGGAGTGGGTGTATGTTTTAATAAACCTGAAGAATATCACATATAATTACCTATATCATAGTTGAGTATGAATTCAAACGGCTCAGAAATTTTGAAATTTGATAATAGTTTAAAAACTACACATCTCAATTGCTCGCAAAGTTGCTTTTGTTGTTTGCTTGCTTCTTTTCAAACTATAGGTTTTGAGTCTCAGTTTTAAAGTTAGAATATTTGGGGAATGGCAGCCCCTCTCCACATTCTCTCTTCAAGCTAAAATCTCTGGCTTGTCCATCCACATCTGTGATATCCATTGTGTGTGTGTGTGTGTGTGTGTGTGTGTGTGTGTGTGTGTGTGTGTGTGTGTGAAGGACTCCCAAGTATCTGTCCACAGTAAGATATCTTCTTATACCTATTCTTGATTGCCCAATTTCCTCTTACATATTTCCATATCTCTTTAATATATGGATGTCTCAATGAAATCTGAATCTTAATATACTCCTAAGCAAGCCAATAATTCTCTTCAAAATCTGATATTTTTCTGGTATTTTCTATCTCAATGAACTTGTTTCTATCTCAACTACTTGTTCAATCCAGAAACTTAGGTTTCTTGACTTGTTACCTCCCAACTATTCATTTTCAATCTATTATCAAGCCTTATTGATTGTTTTAAATATTTCCTGAGATTATCCACTACATTCTCTCTCTACTGCAATATCCTAATTCAAACTACCATGATCATCATGCAGACCACTCCAATAACCACCCGACTTACCTCCTCGAGTCTATTCCTGTATTCTAATTCTATGTATATTTAATTCAGTCTCCCTATTTTGTTCTTGCGATTTTCTTTTTAGCAATTATCTGCTTTAGTTATATGTTACATATATGTCCTGTAATTATACATATTTGTGGATCTAATGTGATAATTTAATCCACATCTATCTTTCTCATTTGATTGTAAACTCTGTGAGAGGAGAGACCACGACTCTTTTTTACTATAACAGTTAGTCCAATACCTAATGAATAATGAGTGCTGTCTGAATATTGGTTGAATGAACCTTACCAAAACTCCAGGATTCAGCAGAGACACATGAGATAAAATTGGTATTATTTATTGATCATGTGCTTTACATATTATCTCCTTCAATTTTATAACCATCCTATTAGTTGGTATTATTATTCTCATTTTATAGTTGGAGAAACTGAGGCTATGTGAGTTTCAGTAATTTCCCATGGAATCACAGCCAGTAAATCATCGAATTTTAACCGTTTCCTATAAAACTACAAAATCTCCCATTTTTAGTGCACCTTAGAGCAAACAAGGCATAGGGATTGGAAGAACAGTGGAAATTCATGAAATTTTATTCTAGTGCCAGCCCTGACCTACATTAGCTCTATGATATTGCAGTTGTCACTTCTCCCCAAGGGGTCTTATTTCTTCATAGAGAAAATAAGTTTAGGTCTTCTCCAAGGAAATCTTCCGCTATAATGTTACACTATATTCTGCTGCCATGAGCTTGGAATGTTTTGGCCTTGGTAACTTTTTAGGATCTCTGTCTGTAGAACTTCCATGCAGAAATATTTTTAAGACACCTGGATTCTCATGTTTTTCAGGGGCTTCTTCAGTCAGGGAGATGAAAGGTACTTCATTGAACCTTTAAGCCCCACATATCAAGATGAACAGGAACATGCACTCTTCAAGCATGATCCTGAAGAAAAGAAGAGTGGCAGCACCTGTGGGACGGATGACATATCATGGGCACATGGATCGCGGCAGAATATAGTCCCACTTGCCACCAGTCTGGTTGTATGTATAACTTTATTTTTTATTTGCAACGTTCCCATATATTCTGTCCTGGCTGACCTGGTTCCTGTCTTAGCAGAACTGAATGAAACTTTACAGTCATTGTTGAAACTAGTAAGCTATAGAGACATTAAAACATCATACATTGATTTATTTAATAAGTACTTATGGATCAGCTATTATTAACAACAACATGCAAGGGCTAAAAAGAAGTATAAGGCTTGCCCTCCAGGAGCAGGCAACTTTACCAATACTGCAACATTCACAAAGGGGTAAAATATTATTATCACTTTAAGATATAATATCCTGCTGTCTTCGTGAATGAACTCATTCAGGAAATCTTCAAGTACTGCTGTAGGTGCTGGAGATATAGCAGTAAGAGAAATTAATATAGGCTCTGCCCACAAGAACTTAGAATATTCTTTCATATATGAAATTCAGTTTCCAGTCATGGAAGAATCATCTTTTCTAAATGTCCTCAGAATCTATAAGCAGTGGGCAGAATTGGTCTGGATAAAATAAAATCTCTGTTGGGTTCTATTTGCTGTGAGCGTAAATTCTACCAGCCATATAATATCTAAGAACCCAGAATCACCACTTATAGCTATATAATTCCATAAATGTCGATCTCCTGTTTTAGCTGGTACAGACCTCTTATCTATCTGTCTCAATTTCTTGCAAACTACGTGCAAATAGCTGTGTTTCCATGACATCTTATTGTTTTGTTTTTCTCCTACCTCACTAGTGCTACTTCTTCTTAGCACCTCTCACTATTATCCTCTTTTGATTGGCTACTCAATATTAGAAACCCTCACAAAACTTCATCCTGGGTCCCATTCTTTGCTTTATCTACACATTCTTCCTAGTAATCTCATCCTGTGCTATATGCTCTATTTAAATAAGAACTCTGCACTAATTACTATCAAATGTATATCTCCAGCTTTGGAATCTCCTTTAAAGGTCAGACTGTTATAATTAACTACTTACTTCATGCATCTTTGAATGTCTAATATCACAAACTTAATGTGGTCAAAATAGAACTACCAATTCCTAAGCCCTAAACAAAACATGCTTCTTCATTCTCCTCTAACTCAGTTAATTTTAGCACCATTCATTATTTTTCAGGCCCAATTATAGAAATTTTCCTTGGTTCTTCTCTTCTTTATTCCTCTTTATCTGGTATTTGTCAGCAAATTCCTTCATGTAGTTCATATATTTCATATTGTTCCCTTTCTCCAACTACCACAATAATTACAGCAGCAGCCTCTACCTGACTTTCTCACTCTCATTCCTGCTTCAGTAGAATCCACTCTCCACACAATAGCTGGAGTGATTCTTTTATTCTAAGTTACTTTTCTGTTTAAAACCGTCAAATAGTTTCTCATTACATTTAGCACAAAATCTAAAAGAAATGACCATGAGTTTCAAACCCTGTATGATTAGGTCCCTACCTACCTCTCTAATCGCTTTCTATCTTCTACTTGCCACCCATCACTGACCTCCCCATTATATTCTGACAAATCTGAACTTTTTCTGTGTTTTAAACATGCCAATAAGGACCTTAGAGTTCTTTCACTTTTTTTTTCTTTTTTTTTTTCCCTCTGCTGCAATGGTCTTCCAAGTTATCTTCCCTTGCTTCGCTTCTCATTTTAATTAATATGTCAGCTTCAGGGCCAATTCTTTAAAGCTTTTCCTAAGCATCTATTCTACATAGCACTAATTCCCATCTAATATATCTATGTTTATTTGTCTGCTGTGAGCATTTTAAGCACATGGACCTTTTCACTGCTATATCTTTAGTGTCCAGAACACATCTGGTGCATAGTAAGGGCTAATGAGTATGTTGCTCTCACGGAAAGTGGGAGATAAGTACATACCTCGTTAGATAATACCTAAAAGTCTACCTTCAGTAATCTGTTCTTGTTAATAGAACCTTATTTACCTGTTAAAAGACAAGTAGTAATGCAACCTAATAAACTTTCATGGTTTATTATTTAGTACAAATAATATGTCTGCTATTTTTAGATGGGACAATCCACTATGAAACATGTTTTTTTTGTTTTGTTTTGTTTTGTTTTGCTGTTTTGTTTTGTTTTGTTTTGTTTTGTTTTGTGGAGGGAAAAGAACAGAAAATAGGAATGCTTGGAATGTGAGAAAGAGATATAGTTCCATCGGAGAAGAATAGATTAGACTTTACAATGGCTTCTGGTATTACATCATTGGTAAAGGAGTAGGTATTTACTGGGCTAGGAATAAAAGGATAGATACTAAACAAAAAAAACATTAGAAAGATTCTGAAGTCAAAGTTGGTAAATTTTATTTCAGGATAGTAGAAAAATTCCACTGTTCAAAAATCCGAAGACTTGGGTTTTAATTCCAGCATGCCACTAATTAGTTGTGTAATCATTTAAACTCTTTGGTGAAATAAAGCAGTCAGAGTAGAATATCACTGATGTCTCTTCTAGCTCTGATATTCTGAAACTTCTCTGTAGATAGTTCTGGCTGATTAAAGCTAAAATGGTAATATTGTCTTTCTTTATTCCCACATATCAACCAGTCTCATAAAATAACACATTTCAAATAAAAAAATGACTTTTGTAGAGAGAGATGTTGTCTTAGTAATTTCTCTTTTAATATTTATTACAGAGATCGAAAGATCGGAAGGTTTGGGAACATAAGAAATATATAGAATATTATTTGGTCCTGGATAATGGTGAGGTAATTATATCAGATAAATGTCTTTTAAAATCTCCTTCTACCTAAATTTATTATGTGAGATATTAAATTTGTGGATTAGTTTAGAAAAATCATGAACATTAGCTGTTCTTTTTTACAAATTGTTCTGAATCTAGAAAATTTAACATATAATTAGACTGCTATGATTTCTTTTTCTCAGAGATATGCAGCTGATACAATATGCATAAACCGAATTCTTTGCTCTATTATTCTCCTTTATTTTTGTTTTAAGAGTTCCAACTTAGTTTTTTCATAAATTCCTTTTTCATTTTGTCTTCTGTTAAGTAGTTAAATCACAGGTGAATTAGAATTTGTGCTCATCAGAGAGTAGTAAATATAAAAAGCTAATGAATGGAAACTTCTGAAAAAGGCAATTCTTTGCTAACATTCGTTGTTTGTCTTCTTTTATGAGGATGCATTTTTACCTATTGAATATTCTAAACCTGAGGTCTACATTATAATTTCGAAAGAAAAAATTCTGTGCTATGACAATATGAGCAAGTTAATTAGTTGAGGCCCTAAAGCACTGGTCTTTCTTTTTATATTAAGTTTATTTGCTGCTTATGTATTTTTAAGTAAAAAAGCTATTTCTTGCACCAATTCTTAGGAAATCATGATATTTTACTGAAAATACATTTGGAATAAATTTTTAGAGCATTACACTGAGTTAGTACTTCAGGAGACAAACATCATTTCACTTCTAAAGCATTTTAATTCAGCTAGAGAAATAGGAAGCACTTTGTTTCTAACTTCTAAGTGTTAACTTTTATAACTTATAATGAATTATAACCACTGAAGAGTAAATAAACTGAAGTTGCCTTTTGTTTAAATTTTTAAAAAACTTTTCAAGTGAGGCAACGATCGGTTGACCTCATAGATTGCAAGGACCTTGTCAGCTTATGATTCCTTATTTTTTATTTTTACACCTACAAGCACCTTCCTGGGTGGTCTCCCATTAAAGTTCTAACCAGGTCAAACCCTGAAGTTGCTTTTTTCCCTTTCTATTATGTTCATTTTTATCAGTGTTCATATTTTGTTTTGTTTGTTTTTTAGTTTAAAAAATACAATCAAGATCCAGAGGAAATAAGAAAGAGAATGTTTGAGATGGCCAATTATGTCAATATGGTATGATATATTTTTTTAAATGTAATTTAAACAGTTTGCTAGTTGGTGTCATTGGTGTTTCTATGAATGCTCATGAAGCAGCAAAGGAAGGCCATTAATTACTTTTAAGACTGAAACTGCTGACTGACTTTCGAAGGGTGACCACAACTTTTACTACTTAAATATTAATATTACATAATAGAGACTTTCTTATCACACTATTCATAGGTCTCTGAAAGTATAAAAGGTGGTTTTTTGTGTGTGGTTTTATTTGTGCAGTTTTGGTTTTTCTAAAGCCCAGTGAGAAAATGCTGACAAATTAATCTCAATAGAAAGCCAATCTAAGGAGGAAAACATAAAAACAAACAAAATTAAGCTCTGGCACAGTGACATTTTTTATATATTATTTCATTTAACACTAAAAACCCTCTAATATATTATTAATCCCAATTTATAGTTAAGAAACTAGGTTCTGAGAAGCAAAGTAACTTACCTAAAATCACAAAGTTAAAGAATGGTAGAGATAAGATTTGTACTTAGATTTCAAGCCCATTTTGATTGTATAATTGTTGATTCTGTTTTTTAAATATGATTTTATCATCTAACTTCCAAACTCTCTTAAAAAATCATTTCTATATCTCTTCTATTTAAATCTTAACTGTTAGTTTCTTGTTGGTCAAACACATGATTAGCCTGCTTAGTTGAAAGGAGTGTCACTTTGGGGTGTCCTGTAAATCCTCAAAGTACAGAAATAAAATGGAGGCAAATTCAATTTTCAAGGTCATATCTCATCTTCTCACCACAAAGATTACTCTGATACCTTTAAGGAAACCCAAGAACTGGCAATATTGATTTAGTACCTACTTTGAGCCAGGTACAAATAAAACAATAAAGTAGGGGATGAAAGTGACAAATAGTCTTTCCTTCAAGGAATTTACATTCTTATTCAAAAAGACAAACATAAATCAAATAAAGAGTACATAGAATGGTGATAACTGCTATAAAGAAAAATAAAGCAGGGAGAGAGAGAAAGATTTATTTTGGGTACTATGTTAAACAGAAAAGCCCTCTTTAATAAGGTGATATTTGAGTGGAGGTCTGAAGGGAGAGAAGTGTCTGTCCCTCAAGGAGAGTGTTCAAAGCAGAGCAAAGGACCTGATGGAAGAATCTAGCATGTCCTGTTTGAGGACCAGTGAGAAGGCCATTGGGTCAGGAATGTAATAAGCCAGGGCAAAGGTGAGATTAGGTGACATTTGACAGGTAGCAGTGGACAAAACCTGAAGTCTCTGGTGAGCCTGTGTAAGAATTTTGTCATTCTTCATAAGTGAGGAGGAAGCTGGAAAGCAGATGTGAGTTCTTAAAAGATTATCTTGACCATTATATTGAAAATAAACAGGGAAAGCAAGGGCAGAAACAAGATCAAATGGGGAAATTGTGCCACAATTCAGGTAAGAGATGATGATGGTTTGAGAAAAAGTAGTGATAATGAATCTATTGATAATAGCCGACTTCTGGGTACAGTCGACGGGGTTTATGAGATGGGTGGGAGATGGAAGATGTGAGAAAAAGGGAAGAGTCAAGTGACATCAAGCATTTTGACCTGAACAGCTTCAGGAATAAGGAAATATGGTAGGGGATGATGACCCAGAGGAAAGATTATGATTTCTGTTTTGTATACATTAACTTTGAGATATTTTTTCTGTAAAGATTTTCAGGTGCAAAAGCTGAATAACAGGATTGCAGTTCAGGGACAAGGTCTGGGTGGAGATATAAAACTGTGTCTTCAGCACATATAGATGACATAAGACATGAGTCAGCAAACTATAGATTCTGGGCCAAATCCAGCCTCATGCTTTTTACAAAATAAAGTTTTATTAGAACACAGCCACCTTCATTTGTTTACACACTGTCGGTGGCTACTTTCCTGCTACATTGCCAAAGGTAGTGAGCAGTTGCAATCAAGGCCACACGGCCTCAAAGCTTAAAACATTTTCTATGCAGTCTTTTACAGAAAAAGTTTGATAACCCTGGTGTAAAATACAAGGTATGGATAGGTAGAAAAGAGACCTGGAGAAATCCTTAAAGTACTTCTTTGAGAAGAGATTAGAATGGAGGAAAAACTGACAAAGAGACTAAGAAGGAGTGACAGTGAGGCAGAAGGAAAACTAAGAGAGGATGTTGTTCTGGAAGCTACTTGGAATAAAAATTTGCCAAAGGAAATTATCAGTGATTTTACATGCTTCTGAGCACTGAGGATTGGCCATTGGAATTGACCTGGATAGAAACAAGTTTCTGTGGAGTGCAGGAGTGTAATAAAAGCCTGATTAGAATGAGTCCAAAGAGAATGAAAGATGTAGAATTAGAGACAGCAAACACAGAAAAGCCTTCTCAGGAGTTTTGCTAAAAATGGGAGCAGAAAAATAGTGCATAAGTTAGAGAGGAGAGAGGGTCACAAAGAGAAATTCTCCTCCCACTCATCACCTGCCACCACTATGGGGCATCTTTTTTTTTTTTTTTTTTTTCCACATTTGATGGGAATAATTCCATAGGAAGCTAAACACTGACAATGCAAGGAAAATGAGAGAGCTGCTAGAATAATTTCTTCAATCTGGAGAGGGGTAAGAGAGCTAGTACATGAGTAGAGAGGATTGGCCTTAGGCTCACAGCTCATTCATGCCTTTGGTAAGAACAGGAGGGACAGGTTGTTCAGACAGGTATATAGTCCAATGAGTAGATGAGAGGTAAGAGCTTGTGGAAATTCTCATCTGATTGCTTTTATAATCTCAGTGAATTTGGAAACAGAGGTTATCTGCTTCGTATAGGGATTAAAAATAAACTGTCAACATTTCTAAGAAAGAGAAGTGGATATAAGAAATTTTTCAGAGAGTAAGTGGATTTTGGAAACACAGCTGATTTGTTGGAGACGGGGACAGCCCACTGTGTGTTGGGGCTTAGTGAAGAGATATAGCGGGGAGTTAGTTTTAACCAGGATTAGAGTTCCATCAGGTGAGTAGAATAAAACAAGAAATGAATAAAAAAATTGAGGGAATAATAAAGGGGAGGATTTTAATTTGGTTAGAGTTTCACGTCTCTTTTGGTGAACATTGCTTTTATTACATTCCAAACTACTTTTTAAAAATGTGTTCAGGTTTCTCAGCAGAAAGTTGCCCCATGAGAAAGCCTGTCACTGTGAAGTTTTTTTTCAAGCTGTATTAAGATATAATTGGTATATAACAAACATAGTATAAATTCAAGGTATTTGATGTTTTGTTTTGATACACTTATATATTGCAAAATGATTACCACCATCAGCTAGGTAACTCCTTCATTACATCACGTTATCACCAATTTTTTTTTTTTTTTGGTGTGGTGAGAACATTTAAGATCTATTCTTTCAGCAGTTTTCAAATATATTATACAGTGTTATGAACTATAATCGCCATGCTATACATTTGATCACCAGAATTTATTTATCTTATAACTGGAAGTTTGCACCCTTGACCAACACTGTACAGTTTTATAAACTATGGTGGCTATTTAAGCTTTTGTCTTTTGGCAAGCATATTGTTCCATGAGCTGAACTTGTTATTTCTAAAAGTTATCCTATGTGCATTATAGATTATTTGATTCATTCCAGGTTTAAGAATTAGAGGACCACATACTGTATTGTCACTTACAGATGCAAGACCTTTTCACACCGCATGTTTCTTTTCTAATACCCAAACTAGCAGTGGGTCAACCTTGCTAATTCTGAAATCTTATGACTCTGAGAGAACATTGCAAAGTTTTTTGAGTAAATATACTTAAAATGAAGTAATAGTAAGGAGCTACTAACAGAAAATTATATTTCTTGAGACACATGTGGGAAAAATTTGTTTCAATGAAACTTTTGCTCCAAAAAAAAAAAATCTACAGACCTGAATTACTTAAGGGTGTCTGCTTTGCCTGAGAACGGGGATGTGAGTGTATGCAAAAAGAGATGGTAACTTCTATTTTACAACTATGTTTGAAAAGTTTTTTACAGTGGTGTTATAAATAAGTTTGAAAATCTTAAGTCCATTAAAAATATTAAATGATAGTGTCACCACTAGGAGTCATTGCTTTACCGTTTATTCTCTTCGGACAGCTTTATAAAAAGCTCAATACTCACGTGGCCTTAGTTGGCATGGAAATCTGGAATGACCAGGATAAGATAAAGATAACGCCAAATGCAAGCTCTACCTTGGAAAACTTTTCTCAGTGGAGGGGGAGTGTCCTCTCAAGGAGAAAGCGTCACGATATCGCTCAGTTAATCACGTATGTATAGATTTCCCCTTTTTTACATTACATGATAGTTAGCATAGAAATTTTTCAAAGCCTGACCAAAGCAAGTGGGTGGGTATAGGATAAGAAGCGGTTTACCTATAGAAGGTTAAAAGTTAAAAAGTATTCATTTGGATCTTATGTTGAAGATGCTCTTGGTTTTGATCCAGGTACTTTTTTTTTCTTTTCTTTTCTTTAAAAGAGAAGCTAATAGTTTAACAATGAATCATAGAAATTTGTCTGTTTTGATTGGGTGTACAGAAAAGAAAGACAGGTTTACAGAACGACAAGAGAGATTTATATTTGATGTTTAAAAGGAACAGATTAGCTTTAAGCATGACTCAGGACAAGCTTTTAGAATACAAGAAAAATTGAATATTGCATTCTAATTACACATCTCTACCATCCTGCTGAAATGACAAATAAAAAAAAAGGGAAATAAATTTAACAGCTGTAAATTATACAAAACTGCTGAACCTATGCCTCAAAAGAAATCAAGAAAATTCTGTTGGATAGTTTGCAGCTGGAAATAGCTAGAAGGAAGTAGCAAAAAGTGACTTAAAATTACTTGTTTCACTTTCTAAGAAAACTATGGGTGTCATGGGAAATAATGGACTAGGTCCTGTCAGAATTCACTAATATCCTGTGCTGATTACCTGTTACTGCATAACATATCAGCCCCACACTTCCTGTCATCAACTAAGTCTTCCTCATTTATATGGCCGGTGCCTTGCCTGGAGTGGCTGGAGGAGCGGGGCTGGTTGGTCATTTTTCTGTATAGACAGTTTTTCATGTAGCTAACTTGGAATCCCCCCAACATGGCAATCTCAGGGTTTTGGACATTTTACAAGGTGTAAAAAAAGTATTTTAAAAGATCCAGGGGAAAGCATTAAGGCTCGTTATGACCCAACCTCAGAAATCAGTTTTATTTCTAGTATTTTTTCTGTTGGTTCAAAAGTAAGTCATAGACTTATCCAGATTCAGGGAAGGCACTCCACAGATGTGAATACTGCAAAGCCACTGATTGAGAGTTATCTGTAAAGAATAGCTGCCATAGTTCCTTAATTTGGAAAGATGAATTCCAGACTCAAGAGGCTGCCGCAAGACCAAGCATATTTTTTGGAGATGTTTAGAGATTTTTTTTTTTAAGGTTTCATAGCTAGTAAATAGTATGGGAATCCAACTCTTAGCAGACTGGCTCCAGGGCCATGTTCAAATTGTAGCTTACTCCTGTATGTGAAGTAGTATGGTAGAGATAAAAAAATTATATTCAAGATGACAGATGTATAGATAAAAAAATGGCAATTCAATAGCAAAAGTAAATTTTTCAAATAGACCAAAATAAACAGTATAAAAGCCTAAGAAGAGATGATAGAAAGAAATAATTGTCCTTTCTCATAAATTGAAAGTTTTACCATTTACCTGACAAATTAACAAAAGGTACCTACTAGGCAGAACCAGTAGAAACCTTAGAGTCCAAATATACTCTACCCACAAAACAGAGAAACTAAACTGGATAACTCCATAATGAGGGAAGATTTTTTTTAATAAATAAGCTAACAGTAAGAATTAAACCCAAATAAATGTAGACTTAAACATAAGTAATTTTACAATATAATTTTAAAAGAAGATATGAATACGTGAATCTCTAAAATACGTACGATGCAAAATAGTTTCAGAAGTTCACAGTGAATGAAAAGTGAGATGAATTTATCTAACTTCCTCATTTTGCATGGCAAAATCAATATTTCCATTCTCGATGTTGATAAGTGGGAAAATAAAGGTTCAACTTTTATGTAAATGCATCTACTAAGGGAATTTTTTTAAATGATCTATATTCTGCAAATTTCTAGAAGGAAACAGCAAGACAAACCAGAACCAGATAGCAGAATAATAGTAAGGAAAGGTTACAAATTGGGGGGAAAAAATTAAATGAAACCAAAGAAAAATTAAAATACTAAAGGCCAAGCATATTATCAGTGTAAATAAGTACAAGCGGTTCAAATTCCTCTCCAGCTAACTTTTCTGATAGTTTAGTGGTTAGGAATTGTTGCTTTCAAATCCCTCTTAAATAAGACAAATATTTTAATAACATAAGTGCTTCATTAACACAGATATTTTTCGAATGGTCCCAAATTCCAAATCCTACTATAGCTAAAACGTGCAAAAGGAAAACAAAGTCAAATAGATATAAAACTATATGAAGAAAATATAAATTAAAACAGCTTGTGTGACAATACTAATATCAAAATATGTCTATATATATACATATATATAATGTACATGTGTATACATGTATAAGCATATATATAAGCATATATATGCATATAAATTTATTAGGATAAAAAAATCTCCCTTTGTTTTCTGACAAGGATGAATTCCATAATGAAAAATACAATAACCATGGATTAGAGATCTAAACTATTAAAAATAATTACATTCAGGTGCTTGGATTTAGGTGATGTGATAACCATTGTATAAGGAAAAAAAGTACCTCATTCAAATTCAAAAACTGAAGAAAATATGTAAGAGTAATGATAGGCAATGTGAGTTTGTCTGCTAACAATTTAGAGTTCTGGATGAATTATCTAGAAAATAGAGCTTAGAATCATAAGTTGTCATATCAATTTCTTTTTTGCAGGGCAACTGAACTTTCTGGAACAACTGTCGGTCTTGCTTTCATAAATACAATGTGCTCTCCTTATCATTCTGTTGGCATTGTTCAGGTCTGTTTCAATTAGTTGGTTTTAAGTTCAAACCTGTCAAATGCTCTGTTTTCTGAATCTATTGAGAAGATAGTACAGTTTTTCTCCTTCAATCTGTTGACATGATTGATTAACATTGATTGAATTTCAAATGTTTAATCAATCTTACATATCCAGTGTAAACCCTGCATGGTCATAATGTATTAACTTGTTTATGGAGGTCATTTCAAGGGGGAAAAAACCATTTAAGTTATGAAAATAATTATTTAAGGGAAGATACCTTAAATTTGAAAGAGCCTCAAAAATTGATAAAGTCAATATTTAAACACATTTCTATTTTTTCTTAATTTTTTGGTTTGTTTTTGTTCCCATTTGAGGAACTCCATCTTACTAGACAGCAAGGTTTACCAAATTCATCTCAACAGGATGAAACAGTATTGTGAACGGTAGGTATTAAATGCTCATCTTACGCAGGTGTTCCTTGTTTGCCAGTCCTGTACTGTGCCTTATGGATCTCTTTATTTGGTTCTTTGAAATGAAGTAGATGAGAGAATCAGGTTTCTGTGGTTGGGTGTTATCCATAGATTTTAGCCTCCCCACTGGGAAATTACAACCAGCAATGATTCCCTAGTGTTGTTTTATAGCTCCTGGACAACTTGAAGCCCCCAGTCCAATACCTCTAATCAGAAACAATCTGGAATGAAGTTGAACACTGGGGCAAGTCTGGAAGTGACCCATGTCTAGTCTTGGTGATAACAGAGTCGATGAAAATACCAGTGGTGCTTAAGTTCTAGGTTAATGAAAACATTTAGAGCCCCATTACATAAACATATCAAAGCCCTCCAACTGAATTAGAGGGTATTAGAAAGCAAGCCAGGAGGAGGCAGGTAGATTATCTTAAAACACTTCTGATTCCTTATCATTGATTAAGAGATTTTACCGCTACCTCTCATGACAGGAAAGCACAAAAAATTTCCTCATTATAAATGTTCCTCATTCACAAGAACAAAGAGCGGGCTTTATGATGACCTATGATAGGCATTTAGTACCAAGTGTGTGTGTGTGTGTGTGTGTGTGTGTGTGTGTGTGTGTAAGAGAGAGAAGAGAGTGAAGAGAGGAGGAGAGAGAAAGAGAGAGACAAATGTGAGCCAACCAGCCAGCCAGACAGACAGCCAGAGACAGAAAAACAGAGACAGAAAAGAGGCAGAGAGAGGCAGAGGGAGAGGAGGGATGAAGGGAGGAAGGGAGGAAGTGAGAAGGAGAAGGAAAGACAGATGGCTGGTAGAGTGAGGAAAGTAAGCTAAAATCAGTCCCTCTACTCCACTTGGCTACAGTAAATATGTGTCATTACACCCTGAGTGATAATCCAGTTTGTAAACCAGAGAATCTGTTTTCTTATTTTCATCTTTAGGATCACAGTGACAATATGCTTAGAGTTGCAGGAACAATGGCCCATGAAATGGGCCATAACTTTGGAATGTTCCATGACTCCTATGTTTGCAAGTGCCCTTCTACAATATGTGTGATGGACAAAGCACTAAGGTGAGGCTATCTGGGAAGATGCTACGTATCCCTGTTTTTAATTCACTCTGGGCCCTTCTGCCCTTTCATTTCATCTTTACCTACATGGTCAAGCTGTTAAATGATTTAATAGCATAGTCACGAATGTGTAGCTATATCAAACCACCTTAAGCCTTATCTATATTTAATATTTTTCATTAACCAAGACATCATGTAAACAGGTTGTCTTTTTGTTTCGGGGATTCCTTGCCATTTTATCCTCATCTACATGAGACCTAGTTTCAGAAAATCACTAATTTTTATCAAATTTTCAATAAATTCAGATTGGGTGGTGGTAGGAAAACAGTTCTAGTAAAATCTAAAGACGAAAGTTATCACAGGAGAATAAAAAAAAGTCTATGAAAAGAGATTACATAATTCTGTCTTTACTTTGGCAAAATTGCCAGGGGATTTTATCTTTAAAAATTCCACGATCCTTTTATACATTAATTTCCTCTTTTCTATTTTCCTCTGTCAATTCACTCAATCTAGGGTTAGTTTCCCATGCCCTTCCACAAAATACCATTTGGCTGCATGTCAGTTATATGTCCCAAATATTACTGCATTTTTAAACCTCACCTTTATTTGTAGAATGAAAAAAAAATTTGTCAGTAGGAGGAATTCCTTTGAAGTAAAGTGAATTCTTAGACATGTAAATAAGTATGATTTTACTACCTTTAGGATTTTATAACTAAAATGACCAAAGGCTAAATAAGATTATCTAGATAAGTCAGGTGTAATTTTGTTTTTATAAACATCAGCCTGGAGGCTATTCTTTGAGATATGACCATATTTGCTCACTAAGCTGGAGGTGTTTATGTCTACCTAGGTGTGCTAATTTGGGCACATAAATGAGCTTATGATTTAATAATTGATCAGTGGATTTGATGTGAATTTATAAGGCAGGATTTGGGTACATCGGCCCCCAAATCTAATGATGTTCCCTACATGCTCAACATGACTGCATTATCTTTTCTCTTTCCTTATCATCGCAGCTTTTATATACCTACGGATTTCAGTTCCTGCAGTCGTGTCAGCTACGACAAATTCTTTGAAGATAAATTATCAAATTGCCTCTTTAATGTTCCATTGCCGACAGATATCATATCCACCCCAGTCTGTGGGAACCAGTTGGTAGAAATGGGAGAAGACTGTGATTGTGGGACTTCCAAGGTACTACCAGTTCTTTCCAAAAGAGTCTGGTTTGACTTCCAAATGCTAAGAAGATAGAGTATAAAACTATATAGTGTGGTTCATTAGAAACTGCACATTTCTTTACCAAGATGTTGTGTATATTTATTTGTAGATATTTGTCAGGCCACCTTTCTAACAACAAAAATTACATTTGCTCAAAAGGCCTTCTTGGGCTTTGTCCTAATTTCCTGTTTTTTAAGGACCACTCACCAACTTAGGCTTTGTGTCTTTATCCCTCCCTATCTGAAGTGCTTCACATTTATCATGAGCCTATGACTGTTAAGTGGTTACTTTAGGTACAGCACTGCAGCAGTACTCAGGATAGGTAGCTTGCCCAAAGTCACCAAGCTGATAAATGGAGGAGCATGATGTGGATTCTGATCTGTTATTTCAGCAGTCCCAGAACCACCCTGCACTGGGATTTAGTTCATCTCTTTGCTACTCAACTTGTTATTGGTAGAAGTGCCTGGACTGATCCCACCCTGTGCACAGGGCAGCCAGGATTCTGAATGGTTCATTTCCTCCCATTTTATTAACACTTAATATGAGTGACACATCAAGATCTCAGGGTGTCGGCCTCTCAGTAACTTCAAAATAGGATTATAAATTTATTCATTCTATGTGAATGAGTAATCTTTTCCAGATGATGTTTATATCTAAAATGAGGGTAGAATTTTAACCCTAAATTTTATAATTCTAAATATTTCACTCTGAGAATCTAAACTGCTGCATTCAGAAAGGTGCCTAATTTCTCAGAAACAAGGCAAGGAAAGCAAAACAAAGTATATTGCTTTAAGTTGAATTAAATATCAAAGTTGTTGTCTACAGCCATGCTACTCTGAACAAGCCTAATTCTGTCTGATCTCAGACCCTAAGCAGGGTCGGGCCTGGTTAGTACTTGGATGGGAGACCACCTACGAAGCCCAGGCACTGTAGGAGTAAAAAAATAAAAAATAAGGGATTGTAAGCTGACAGGGTCCTTGCAACCTGTGAGGTCAACCCAGGGTTGCCCCGCTTTAAAAAAAAAAAAATCAAAATCGAATAAAGAACTATATTTTTGGATTTTCAGTTACATGCTCTAGAGATTACATTTACCATTAGATAAGTACAAAACTGATGAGTTTAACTATTTAGATGAAATTTGTTTTTTGAAAAACTGTCTTTTCTCCTTTTGTTTGCTTTGTATTTTACCAAAAAAATATAACTTCTTTAGTATTACCCGAGGAGAGTGGGGAAACTAGAAAAATATTCAATTTTTTTAAAAAATGTAAGTAGAATTCAGATAAATAGCAAACCCTCAATTGCCCCAAATCTCAGTTTTTTTGTTAAGCTTTCTTTTATCTTTTATTTTCCTGAAAATTATTTTTAGACTTCATTAAAGTAAGGTCTGTGTGATGGATAAACTATATATCATGGATTGTGCTGAAAGTAATTCAGCATTTGCATTTGTTTCTGATATTCATTAGGAATGTACCAACATTTGCTGTGATGCTAAAACATGTAAACTCAAAGCAGGCCTTCAATGTGCTTTAGGTGAATGCTGTAAAAAGTGCCAGGTAAGATTATTTTATTCTATTTTAATAGCTATAATTACCCTTTATTTTTCTATGTTAAAATCTCAGGGGTTTTGTTAAATGAATAGGCAAAACAATGTTTTACTTTTTGTAAAATAATGCTACCTGCCATTTATTAAGTCCTCCCTGAGTGCTTGACAAACAAGGCTGTTTGTCCTCCAACACCCTATTGAGGTGGATATTATTATCTCATTTTGCTTTTAAGGGAACAGAGGCTCATAACAGAAAATGTACAGAACTAGAGTCACTAAATGTCAAACTCCAAATATTACTGGTTCCAAAGTTGTAAATACTGGTCACTTCAACTACCTGCCTGAGATGCCACATGGCTTTCTTAGACCAAACCTCATAATTGGTGACATAGTCCTTTAATAGTGGGTTTAGTGGAAAAGCTTTCATTATGAATAATGTTGGGTCTCCCTTACCTTCAACCTGTGAAGTCACCTCCGAGTGAAATTTATAGAAGAAAATTACAAAGTGAAGAAGCCCTGTCGTTTTTCTGTGAGGCTTCTTGACTTTCCCTGCAAATTAGGGTTTAGCATTTTACATTCCATTGTTGCATAGAACCCTACATCATGATTATTTGTTTATGTATCTGTCTCCTTTGTTAGATTGACTCCTAAGGGTAGGCGACTGGCATCCTCACCTAGCACAGAATTTCATTTATTGGAAATGCTCTATAACCATTTATAGAAGGTATACTGGGTTATAGTATTTGGGATAGATTTTTTTTTTTTTTAATGTCAGAAGAAGAGGAAAGAAATAAACAATGCCAAAGGGAAGAAAATTTGAGAACTTAAGTAGTATTTAACAAGTGTTTATTAAGTGCTATTTGTTAGAGATTATGGAAGATTTAAAAAGAAAAAATAGTCTTTGACCTCAAAGAACTTGCTATTTCCTCAGGGCTATGAAATATATACCTGAAACAGATGAAAATATATAAAAATATAAATGTAAATGCTCAGATAGAAATTATAATGGTATTTGTTCTTTGCATAATACTTTGCATCCATATATTTACTTAATTTTCATAATGACCTTGTAAGAATGAGATATGTAAAAGAATTTTCAGAGATTAAATCAATTTTTTTAAGGTTACAAACTTAGCCACAGGCAGAACCAAGATTTAAATCTCATCTTCCAAATTCAGGTTCAGGCCACTTTTTCTACCACATGTAAAAAGGAGAAATAGCAATGTTCATGGAAGAAGTCAAGAGGCAGCTCCTTAAAAACTAGTCTGGAAAGTAATGAATAGATTTTAGAGAAGTAGACAGAAAGAGAAAAAAATTCAAATAAGGAGGCTTAGAGAAAGAGCAAAGAACAGAAAGTATGAGCATGGTTTGTGTGACAACTGTTAAGAAAGCTACTCTGGCTAGAGCAGTGAGAGTTGAATTTGGAGGGTCTCATATGCTCAATTAAAATTCAAATTTTATTCTGTCACCAGCATAAAGACATTGAAAGATTTTTGATGATATGAGAGTCTGCCCTCTCACTTCATCTAGAGAAAGGTATGCTTCCAATGCCCCCACAGGCTTTTTCAGATTCGCACAAATGATAGAAATTGTTTTATTACGCTTTACCTGAGGAAATAAGAGCAAGATTTGCAGAAATAGATTATGATGGAATTGATACATCAAATGGATATTTGATTATTTTTTCCTCATGATGATGAATCATTCCATAAGAAGAAGTGAGTTAAAATATCTCAACATACAATAATGAAAGGAATTAAGGATTAGGAAATGTGATGCCTGAGAAAGTCTCAGAGCATGCTGATCTGGTGCTTGTAAACTTGCCTTCCTTAATACAATAAATCCCTGAAGTTGCAGATTGAAATCTCCTTGAAATTTTCGACAAAGATGCATTCAACAAAGGGAGAAATAATTTCCTTCTTTGCATCTATAATGTAGCTTGTTTTTTTCCTGCATTTTTCCTCATTGATATTACTATAGTATTTGTGCTCCAAATTCAGAAATACTGATTGCTTAAAGACTGAAGAGCATTGGCCAAAGTCAATAGAAGTGGTATAATAGGAAATGGCTTTAGTTTATACAATGCAATTGTCAACTGGAATGGAATGACACCTCTAAATACCTTGCCCCCAAAAAAGGCCAAAGGGAAAATATTATTTATATTAATTTGAGATATTATGGTAAATCTGGTGGAAAAAGCTTTTCTCCCTTTCTGGTTTCCCTACAGTTTAAAAAGGCTGGTACAGTGTGCAGACCAGCAAAAGATGAATGTGACCTGCCAGAAATGTGTGATGGTAAATCTGGTATTTGCCCTGATGATCGATTTCGAATCAATGGCTTCCCATGTCAGAATGGGAAGGGCTACTGCTTGATGGGGATGTGCCCCACACTGCAGGAGCAGTGCACGGAGATGTGGGGACCAGGTAAGAGGACAAACCCCAGCATTGCTGGCATTTCTGCCTCTATAAACATGCAAAAAAACCCATATTCTTTAATGGGGCAGTGTTTAGTCATGGTCAAAGGAGCATTCTATCCCAATTTTCTTTCTTAGAAGCTGTACTACTGCTTAAAATTCTGGATAAGTGTATTTTAGAACTTAAGATCAATTTCAGGTTTGCTAGATTTAGCAAATCAAAATACAGATGACCCAGAGGAATTTCCGATTAACAATTTTTTTAGTATCAATATATCTCACGTAATATTTGAGGCAAACTCATACTTAAAAAAAATTTTTATTTGTCTACAACCACGCCACCCTGAACACACTGAACATCGTCTGATCTTGGAGGCTAAGCAGGGTCAGGCCTGGTTAGTACTTGAGTGCGAGACCACCTAGGAAGACCAGGTGCTATAGGCAAAATAAATAAATAAATAAACAAACAAACAAACAAATAAATAAATAAATAGGGCAACTTAGTTGCAAAAAAAAATCTGACATTAAAAATAATTTTTTTCTTTATGTGAGATTCATATATAACTGGGTGTTCAATACATTATTTGGTAGCCCTAACCAAGATCCTGCCCAGACAAGTGTGTATGTGTATGTGGAGGATATAGGAGGGCTCAGAGAGGGCAGAAAGTAAGGAAAGGGAAAAAGAAAAAAAGAAGGATATGGGAATACAGAGGAGCAACGAGAAAAAGTGAAAGCTCTTTAATGTTCATTTTGTCCACAATACTGAATTTTAGTATTCTCTCTAATATACTATTAAAAAATTAAAAATAAAAACATAACTTGAAAATTTCCATAAACTCTAAATTGAAATTGAAATTTTTCTAGTTAAATTAATTAGAAAGGCAATTTAAAAAATATTCTTCGGAATTCCTGGATATGATTGATGTATATTGTATATATATTAATTTTCATAGCCTTTTTTTGCTATACTTCCAGATTCCTACTAAAATGTCTGAAGAAATTTTTTTTTCAAATAAGGATAATACATATTTCTAAAAGTATTTGAAAAGGGTTATCACATGCCAGAAACAATTCATAATTCCTGAAAATATACAAAAGACAAGAGTAAGGAAATCAACAGAAATCATTGGTTCACCCAGAATAAAAGAAACCTGGGAAATAAATGGACAAGAACTTTGAAAAATTTCTTGGGAAAACCCTATTTGTCAGGCAAGGGTGGGCTGAGATACAATTTGAGGAAAAGCTTGATACCATAAGTACATCAGCAAGTATAATATACAGTAAAAAAAATTAAAAATAAAAACATAACTTGAAAACAAGTTAATCTCCCATGCTTGTTAAATTGGCAAAGCTCCGTTATAGTTACTGCTTAGTGTTGGTGAGAATGTGACAGAACAGATAATTCCACACATTCTGGTAAGAATATGACCTAATAAATCTTTTCAGAGAGAATTTAGAAAAATGCATGTACAACCTGAAAATCACACTCTTTTCCCTAAATATTATACCCAAGAATATTTGTTTACAAGTATATCCACCCAGCACTTTAAAAAAATAATGAGTAATTGAGAAACATCTTAAAGTCCAAGAACAAGTATTAGTCAAATAAATTATAGTGTATAGATCCAATGATTTCTTACAGCTATGATATTATAGAACATTTAATGCCCGGGGAAAGGATAAATATATCGTTAATAGGGAAAAAGTAATTTGTGAAGCTGTGTGATAACAGGTATATGAATGATATTTTCTATAAAATAAGCCATAGTAACTCTGAAGTTTGGGATTAGGAATATGTGTTTTCCAAATTTTTATGTCTAATTATTCAATATTTTAGTGTAGATATTTTATTATAATGAGGAACTAAATTGTTGTTAAGATGCAAATAATCAAGAAGAAGAAAAGGAAGAATGCCACCAAAAATTCACAGTGAAGGGTTTAAAAGAAACTTTTGTAGTGTCATATGGGTGCTAGAGTAATCAAGGTGATCACTTTATAAATTATATAAATGTCTAACCATTGTACTGTATACCTGAAATTGATATAAAATTTTAAAAAGAGAATATTTTGCAGACCTCAACAAGCTCCTTTATAAGTTTGAAAACATGGACCCTAACACTGAAAGGTTTCATTAATAGGGAGGAATGCTCATGGTACATTATCCGTTTACAAACATATTTGTGATGAGCAAAAGAAACCAAGCAAACCACCATGGACATATTTCTGAAAAGAGTGATACCTTCTCAAGAAGAGGCTCAGGCAGGTCCTTTAGGGGATGTTCCAGAAGAAGGCATTGTTACCCTAGGAGGTGACAGTTCCATGTGTGTTGTTGCCTCTGAACACTTTCCAGTGGGAGGACACATGGAGGTGGAAGACAGTAATATTGATGACCCTGACCCTGTTTATGCCTAGGCTCATGTGTGTGTTTGTGTCAGTTTCTGTTGATGTCTGTGTACATATTTTTGGAGTATTAAAAGCAAAAAAAAAAAAAAAAAAAAAAAAGTTGAAAAAGCTTACAGAATAAAGATATAAAGAAAGAAAATGTTTTTGTACAGCTCTACAATATGGCTCAGGTATGTAGTAAGCTATACCATTTAGATTTGGGTAAGTACACTCTATTATGTTTTCACAATGACGAATTCACTAATGACCCATTACTGAGAAGTGCCACCGTTAAGCAATGCAAGATAGTATTTCTCTTGCTGGTTTTATACTTCATTAATAATTTGTAGCATTGAATTTTCTATCTTTTTTTTTTTTTAATATGTCCCTACTGATCATGCCTCATCCCAGGAACCAAGGTTGCAGATAAATCATGTTATAGCAAGAATAAAGGTGGATCAAAGTACGGGTACTGTCGCAAAGTGAACAACACATACTTGCCCTGTAAAGCAAAGTAAGTTACCTTATAGTTTGAATCTTCCTGCTCCACAGACTAGGGGTACTCGCTTCGGCCAGAGAAATAGCCAATACAATGTTTATGCAATTTTATTTAAACTTGCCATAGAATTACATAAAGAAAAAAACATGGTAAGAGAAAAAATTGTCATTTAATTTAATAGATTAAATTCCTTGTACCTGCTTGAAATTTTGCACATACAAAGTAATATACAAAAAAAAGTTGAACAAGATCAGCATTTCTCAAAGTTTTTCTATTAAACATGAACTCTCCTAGATGATAGATATTACCAAACTATTCTTTAGACATAGCCTCATCTTTTGAGGAGTTTGGGCCTACAGGATGAATAGTCATATCCTGTGGTCTATCTTTTATCATATATCAAGGCAGATTCAAAAGGAAAAAATATATGTAAAAAGAAATAAAGGGAGAATGGTCAATATGTAGTATGAGAGCTAGCATGTGGGAAAAGAGAGTGGGGTTATTTTCCTCTACAGCATGCATACATACTGTTGTCCCATATCACCATTTGTATGAGTGCTGGACAATTTCTGCAACTAGAAATACAAGCATTTCATTCTTCCCACAACCTGGGTTTCTTATCACTTCTTAATAGTAACTGACTGGAGAGTAAGCCTGGAATTTCCTGTCTAACCACCAAAAACATCAGAAGAATCTAATTCTATCTATTCTCAGAATACTTTTTCACAGCTCTCCTCTGAATTCTCTAAAATTGACTGCAATTTTATTGGCATTGACTTTATTCACCTTGGCGGTAGATGAATGTTTTCATTGAGTGCTGAGCAGTTTCATCTGTATTTGCAGGTACACAGTCCTTTCTGTAACCTCACATGATGCCTTGAAGTATACACCAAGACTCAGCTTTATATTAACACAACCATAGCTGAGAGAATTATTCTGCTGTAATTCATGAAAATACATAAGAAATGATAGCTGAAACAGGATAGAAACCAATTTCCTAGGTGTCCTCTGTGATGTTAGAAGGCCAACTTCATATCTTCTAACTCCATCATGGATATGACCTCTATTCTCAGCTGTTTCTCTTAGTCTATGTTGGCTTCTCCAGCTCCAGCTATCACTTTCCAATAACCAAAAAGAAAAAGAAAAAGAAAATTAAAGAAGAACATGCTCCCTAACACTTAAGACTTTTCTTTCTTTCCATTGGCCAGACTTTAGGCAATTGGCCAAAAGTAGCTGCATGAGAATCTGGGAAATGAGTGTGTATTTTCTTTTTTTTAATAGCAACATTGTACCTGCCAATATTCAGTGGTTCTTTCACTAAAGAATAAGGGGTAAAATTAAACTGAAGGAGAACTAGGAGTCTGTGCTATAGGGAAAAACACCATTAGTTAAACATTGATAGTCAAGGAGCTTATTTACATTTGTATAAAACTGCAATTTGGAGCCTGGTATTTCGACTGCAGCAAATTTTGGCTTTTCCTCAGTGATATCACGTGTGGGAAGTTGTTCTGTCAAGGTGGGTCAAACAATTTGCCCTGGAAAGGACGCATAGTAACTTTCCTGACATGTAAAACATTTGATCCCGAAGAAAGCAATCAAGAAATAGGCATGGTAGCCAACGGAACAAAGTGTGGAAACAAGAAGGTAAGTTGAAATAATGGCTATTATTTACAGGGTTTTTTTTTAGTTTTTATTTTGTGTTTTATTTCTGAAGGCCTTTTTGTGCTTCATGGGAGTTTTCAAGCTTATGTCTTTCATTTGTGCCTGCTTGCATTTCTTTCTTTAATATTATTTAGTAAGTACTGATTATGTGTTTAGCGGCAGGTTGTTAAACTTACATAAGTTTTTTTGCCCCCAAAATGGTAGGTTCTCAAAGAACGACAGTCACTCTAATAATAATAAAGAGAATAATAATGATATAATTCATTTTTACATAAATAACATTTTTTACTATTGCAGATGATGTGCTATTGACATGTTTTCCATATCAGTTTTGTTTGGAACGGGTACCTTGTGTCATGAGCAGTCCTCAGCTCAGTGCTAAATGTCACATTTAAGAGTTGGACTGAAGAGGTGGGTTAAGGGAATGACCCCTGAGGAATGGGGTGAAGTGAGGAAACTTTAAAGAGGACTTTCAAATATTTTAGTATAAAAATTACCTAGATCCCACCTTCCCATTTTCCAAAGAATGCTGATTTCCCTAAGAAAAAAGTAAATTTGATAAAGATGATAGTGGCTAATAATATAAGAATAAATTCCAAAGAGTCAACAATTTGCAGAGCTGAAGCCATTGGACATTAGTGTCAACTTCATATTTTTCACATCACTTTCAGGTTTGCATTAATGCAGAATGTGTGGATATTGAGAGAGCCTACAAATCAACCAATTGTTCATCTAAGTGCAAAGGACACGCTGTGAGTTTTGAAAATGTTTCCCAAGTTTGCTGAAGTTTACATAATTTCATATGATATCATGTTCCAACATAAAATGATTAAAATTAAGCTTGTCTAACCCCTCAGTAGTTTGGTTCAAAAGAAAAGTTTTATGAACCTGGTTTGTGTAATGCCCTGGTTTGGAACTCCACGAGCCAAGAAGGAAACTGGCACCGATGTAAGCACAAGAGGGAGTTTATTGACAAACTCGAGTTTGGACCCCACTCATCCACTGACGCAGCCGTGGGTGAGAGGAACCCCAACCGAGGGGTTGGGACCGAATTTAAAGTGTAAAACCGCAGGCCTTGGGGAGATGGCCCGGCGTTGCTTGATTGGAGGGTTAGGGTTGACCTTTAAGGAGATTGGGTAGTAGGTTATTAGGGCCACCCGCAAGAGGGCTGTGTGCAATAAGGGCCGGGTGCAGAGAGGGCTGTGCGCAATAAGGGCCTGGTGCAGGGAGGGCTTACTGATTAATGGCTTTGGTCGGCTTGACCAGATGGCAGGGTGTTGTCCCTATTGTTTTTTCGGGGAATTTTTCTTCATTTAATCTGGAGTCTACATAACAAAATGGAGTTACTCTAGTCCTTCATTCCCCCCCCCCTTCTTCTGATACTTGAGGAGCTTATTCTTAAGCATCCTCTATTCCTAAATAGTGATATTGTGACTGTGTGACCATTAGCTGGATGGTGCCTAGACGTTCTTCAATGAATCGGAGGACACAATTTAGAATGCAAGGTCCTATGGTTAAAATTAGAAGGAAGGCCGTGAGCAGTCCTGAGAGAGGCAATACCCATGCCATCCAGGGGGACTTGAGCCAGCTAAACATGCCATGAGCCTCATTCTTGGCCAGGAGATTGTGGATGGACTCGGGAAGTTCTTTAACTTTGGTCTCAACAATCCCTGATGCATTAAGAAACAACATTCTTCATTTAAAAACTGACAGGTTCCCCCTTGATTACATAATTCTGCGTCCTTGTAGCAGGACTGATGAACATAGGTACAGTAAGAAATTGAACCTCCAACAATAAGTCATATAACAGGCAGAGGGACAAGGCGCCGGAGACACAGAATGGAGGGAGAAAGAGTGGAAAATAAAGTCTTACAGTTTTTGTATGTGGATTTTTAGAGGGTTGCCAGAGTCTCTGGAGACTGTCCATTGTGACACAGGGTGAATTTGGTCCTGAAGGGCGTGGAGGTCTGCAGGCCGGGCATGAGTGTGATAAATCCAAGCAGTGAGGCCATCAACCTTGAGAGCGGTGGGTGTTGTCAGAATGACTAGGTAAGGTCCTTTCCAGAGAGGTTCAAGGGTCTCGCAGTTATGTCTTTTGATGAGAAAACCCAGTCGCCTGGCTGAAAGGTATAAGGCTGTGGAGGCGGTTCGGCCTCAGACAGAGTTCTTAATCTGGTTCAGGTATCCCTATGAGCATGTTGTAGGGTTTGGAGAGAACGAATAAGCAAATTGTCATCAATATCAAGATTATTAATTATTTCAGTCTAGAGAGCAGAGATTATTGGGGTAGGTGTCTCGAACATTATTTCAAAGGGGGTCAGACCAAGTCTATAGGGGGTGTTACGCACCCTGTAGAGGGCATAAGGTAGGAGAGTCACCCAGTCCCCGCCAATCTCTTGGGCTAATTTAGTTAAGGTCTCTTTTAGGGTTCTATTCATTCTTTCTACCTGACCTGAACTTTGGGGTCTATATGCACAATGTAATCTCCAATTTGCCCCAATTATAGATGCTAACCCTTGTATTACCTTGGAAGTAAAGGCTGATCCATTGTCTGATCCTATCATAGCAGGAAAACCGTACCTGGGTAAGATGTCTTCTAGAAACTTCTTAGCTACTATGTTGGCAGTCTCATGTTTGGTAGGGAAGGTTTCTATGCAACCTAAAAAGGTGTCTAAAAACCAGTAAGTACTTATAGCCAAAAGTTCCCTTTTTAAGTTCTGTGAAATCAGCTTCCCAATAGGCACCTGGTCTGGTTCCTCACAACCTGGAACCAGGTTGTGCTGTGTTCCACTTCGCATTTGTCATCTGGCATGCTCGGCACTGAGCTACAATGTCTTCAATTTTGGCATTGGCACCTTGGAATCTGATATTAGCCCACCTGATGAGGTCTTGCATCTTCCGTACGCCCATATGGGTAGCCCGATGGATTTTGAACAAGAGTTGTTCCCCTAGCTTTTTAGGGAGAATTATTTGTCCTGTTTCGGTGTGCCACCAACCCAGGTGTTCTTTAGCTGTGGGTTGTTTTGATATCCAGTCTAAGTCTTGGGTGTATGTGGGATTGTCAGGCAAGATAGGGCCCCCTGGGTCCAGAAGGTTGGCAGTCAAGATAACTTCAGATTGGGCTATTTCTCTAGCAGCTTGGTCTGCTAACGAGTTTCCCCTGGACACTGGCTCATTGGCTTTCTGATGTCCCGGACAGTGCATAATAGCTAGTTTCTTTGGTAGCCAGAGGGCAGCAAGCAAGGCCAGGATTTCATCTTTGTTCTTAATAGCTTTTCCTTCAGCAGTTAACATGCCCCGTTCTCTGTATATGGCTCCATGAATATGAGCAGTAGCAAAGGCGTATCAGAGTTTTGTCCTTCCCTAAAGTTAATGCCTTAGTTAGGGCAATGAGTTCAGCCTGCTGGGCCGAAGTCCCGGGAGGCAAGGGTTCCGCCCATATAACTTCTTTTTCCGAGACTACAGCCACTCCCGCATACCTTTGGCCCTTCCGACAAAGCTGCTCCCATCAGTGTACCAGGTGCAGGCTCCAGGTATGGGTTGGTCCTTTCGGTCCGCTCATACTCCGTGTACCTGGACCAGGATGTCTGCGCAGTCATGGAGTGGGGCATCTAGATCCGGGTTGGGCAGCAAGGTAGCTGGGTTGAGAGCTGTAGGCAGCTAAAAAACAATCCTGGTGGGGTTGAGGAGTAGGCTTTGGTAATGAGTGAGCCTGGCATTGCTTAACCACTGGTCAGGGGGTTGTTTAAGGATTCCCTCAATGGCATGAGGGGTAGTGATATAGAGGGACTGTCCCAGAGTTATTTTGTCTGCATCCTTGACTAGCAAGGCGGTTGCCGCTATGATGCAGAGGCAAGCAGGCCATCCTGCTGCCACAGAATCAAGTTTCTTGGAAAGGTAAGCTACAGGCCGTTTCCATGGCCCAAGCTGTTGTAGAAGGACCCCTTTAGCAATTCCTTGGTTTTCATCTATGTATAAGAGAAAGGGCTTAGTTATATCAGGTAGCCCGAGGGCCAGTGCGTTCAGCAATGCCTGCTTAATTTGGTTAAAAGAGTTGTCCATTTCCTGTGTCCATTGAAAGTCATGAGTGGGCCGTGTGGGCTCATATAGGGGCTTAGCTAGCTCAGCAAATCCTGGAATCCAGTCTATAGAACCCGGCTGACCCGAGGAATTCTCGTACCTGTCTTGGAGTGGTGGGTACAGGTATCTTAAGGACCATCTCCTTTCTGGCAGAGGATAGCCACCGTTGGCCATCTTTTAGCTGGTATCCTAAATAGGTTTCCTGGGGTTTGCAGATTTGAGCCTTTTTGGCAGAGGCCCGGTATCCCAGGTCGCCGAGGGTTTGTAACAGGTCCTTAGTGCCCTGTCGACAGGTGTCCAAGTCATCTGCTGCAATGAGAAGATCATCTACATATTGTAGGAGAGTTAGGTGAGGATGGATTCTGCAGAACTCACCTAAGTCCTCATGTAGAGCTTCTATAAGAGGGTGGGAGAGTTCTTGAAACCCTGGGATAGCCGGGTCCATGTCAGCTGCCCGTGAAGTCCCCGTTCAGGGTCCGCCCATTCAAAGGCTAACAGATCTTGGCTTTTAGGGGCCAGGGGCAGGCTGAAAAAGGCACCTTTTAGATCTAGCACAGTGTACCATTTGTGGTCTGGAGGCAGAGAGCTCAAGAGAGTATACGGGTTAGGCACAGTTGGGTGGATATCTGTGACTCTCTTGTTGACTTCTCTTAAATCCTGTACTGGCTGGTAGTCGTTTGAGTTTGGTTTATGGACCGGCAGCAAGGGAGTGTTCCAGGCTGACCGACAGGAGCGCAGGACACCTAGGTCTAGAAGGCGCCTTATGTGGGGCGTGATTCCTTCTTTTGCCTCTTGAGACATGGGGTACTGCCGAACCCTTACCGGGTCTGCCCCCACCTTAATTTCAACAAAAATTGGTGGCCAATGTCCAGCTAGTCCCATACCCCCTGTTTCGGACCAGGCTCTGGGAAATTCTTGTAGCCAATCACTGATGTCATCTGGGACCGAGGTGGGTTGGGGTATCAGATGGTATTCATCTTCTAAATTGAGGGCTAGCACATGAACCGGCTGACCGTTATTGTCAGTCACGGTGGTTTTTCCTCCAGGTTGGAAAGTAATTTGGGCCCCTAGTTTGGTGAGCAAGTCTCTTCCTAATAAAGGGTAGGGGCAATCAGGTACGACCATAAATGAGTGAGATACTTTGCCCGTGCCTAAGTCTACAGTTCTTTGGGTGGCCCGTGAATATTTTTTAGTCCCGGTTGCCCCTTGGACTCATGAAGTCTTATTGGACCGAGGTCCTTTGTCTATTAGTAGAACTGAATGTTGTGCCCCCGTGTCTACTAGAAATTGAGTGGGTTTCCCCTCCACCTTTAGGGTTACCCTGGGTTTGGGGAGGGGGACCGAACCCCATCCACTCTATTCGTCATCCTCAACCAAGACCTTAACTTTACGTCTTTTCTTAGGGCAATTGCGGACCCAGTGTCCTTCTTCCTTGCAATAGGTGCATTGGTTTTTGCCCAGGAGTGGCCTACCTTTACCTTTCAGCTTTTCTTCTCCTGATGTCAGTTGTTTGAGCTGTCGTTGACGTTCTCTAGGTTCAGCTGTGGCAGCCAACAGGATCCAGGCCAGGTCACGATTCTGTCTCTTCTCTGCCTTGATCTATTTTTCCTCAGGAGTATCTCTATTATTATAAACTTTTTCTGCTGTCTCAACTAGGTCCCTAAGCTGCTTTTCACCTAATCTCTCTATCTTTTGTAACTTTTTCTTAATGTCCGGTGCCGCCTGATTGATCTATGCTAACGCCACCATCCCTAAGTTTTCAGGCTTCTCAGGATCAATAGGGGTATATTGGTGGAAAGCATCCATCATTCTTTCTAGGAAGGCTGCCAGACTCTCGTCTTGTCCCTGTCTTAGATCATATACCTTAGTCAAATTAGTGGGCCTACTAGCGGCCACTTTGAGACCTGCCAATAGAGCCTGGCGGTACACTTGGAGTCTCCCCTTACCTCCTGCTGTGTTATAGTCCCAGTCAGGCCGGGTTACTGGAAAGGCAGCCTCAATGGCCGCCTGGATAGTGGTTGGGACACCGGTCGGGCCAGGCACCAACTTTCGGGCTTCCATGATGATCCTTTCACGTTCTTCGGTGGTGAGTAGGACCTGCAAGAGCTGCTGACAGTCATCCCAAGTGGGCTGGTGAGTAAACAGCACAGTTTCTAACAGATTGATTAGATCCTTTGGCCGGTCAGAAAAGGGAGCATTTTGGAATTTCCAATGATAAAGATCACTAGTGGCAAAAGGCCAGTAGTGGAATTGTTGATTGCCATTGGCTTCTACAGGTCCGGCCACAAGCAGCGGCAAGACCGTGGAGTCCGCGTCTGAGGGTGCTTGCCGTTGGTGGGCCCCGCGAGTGTTGTGGGCTGGGCCACTGGACGGCAGATCCAGAAAGGGGTTCAGGGGACCTTGGGGAGGTTCTGGTTGGGGAGGTACGACAGGTGGGGGAGGTTGAGGTGTTGGGTAAGGTGGTGGGGGAAAGAGGACTTCTTCCTCAGAGCCCCCTTGCAGAATTGGATATGGAGGGGCTTAGGGCAATGAGGTCTTATGGGGACGGTTTTTTTCCGTCTTTGAGGCTACCGTTACTGGAACCTTCTGCGAGGGAAGGAAAGGTTTCAACCAGGAGGGGGGTCTACTATGAGATCTTTCCACACAGTAATATAGGGAACCTGGTCGGGGTGTCCGTCACGTGGGCAGAAGATGATGTTTTCCACGGCTGAAACCAGGGACAGGTCAAAGGAACCTTCAGGGGGCCATCTGATGCTGAAGGATGGCCATTCCACACTGCAAAGTGACTAGTTTGCTCTTCCAGATCTCAACTGAGAGCCTATGAGCACGCTCACGAACAGCTTTGAAGTGGCTGGTCAGGAGATCTAGGGGAGAAGAAACAGTCTGACCCATGTTAGAGGCAAAGAAGAAGGGAAATTAGGCCGACAAAGGCAAAATAGGCGAGAGCTAGGATGAGTCGATGACTAAGATTCCAATCAGAAGGTGCAGCTGCTGCTATCTGGAGGCGAGGAGTAAGGCTAAAAAGCAAAAGAAAATTATAAACAAGACAGGATAGCAGTATGTCAGAGAGGTCTGGACCGACACTAGACTGGACAGACGAACACAACCAAATTTCACAGACTCTATTCAGGCGGTCCGAAGACCCAGATGGTTCCCCTACCCAGTAGTGGAACCCCGACGGGGCTTAGGACGTCTCCTAAGGCCCTGCGGCCGTGGCCCCTGGGTGCGTCCACCCTATACCACGATATGCTGCACAGAATATCAGAACTTTTCAGAAATTACAAGTTTCAGATAATACCCGGGTCAAAATTTTACAGAAAAGAAACACACGAATAAGAGAAACACACTTACTGGGTGGCCAGGCCGGGAGGCTCCCTCTGGTGTGTTTGTTCAAGGCTGTGGAGATCCCGGATGAGCCCCCAAATGTAATGCCCTGGTTCGGAACTCCACGAGCCAAGAAGGAAACTGACACTGATGCAAGCACAAGAGGGAGTTTAGTGACAAACTCGAGTTTGGACCCCACTCGTTCACTGACGCAGCAGTGGGTGAGAGGAGTCTCGACCGGGGGGTTGGGACTGAATTTAAAGGGTAAAACCGTGCGCAAGAGGGTTGTGTGCACAGAGTGCCATGTGCAGCAGGGCCGTGTGCAAAAAGGGCCCAGTGCAGAGAGGGCTGTGGGCAAAAGGGAAACAGGGTGTGGTGCCTTAAGGGCTTACTGATTAATGGCTTTGGTCGGCTTGACCAGATGGCAGGGTGTCGTCCCTAATTGTTTTTTGGGGAATTTTTCTGCATTTAATCTGGAGTCTACATAACAAAATGGAGTTACTCTAAGTCCTTCAGTTTGTACTGAAATTCTTATTGATTTATACATTATGTTGATAGCTAAAAGCCACAGAACAGGGCTTATTCTTTTTTCAGAATGGATTACCTGTGGCCCATAGTTTGGTGGTCAGTCTGGTAGAGAAACTGACCGAATTATTACCGCCCATCCCCCCCCAGGTGTGTGACCATGAGCTCCAGTGTCAGTGTAAAGAAGGCTGGGCCCCTCCTGACTGCGATGACTCCTCAGTGGTCTTCCGTAGGTAACATTTTACATCTAGCCTGAGAAAATGGCTCTTCTCCTCCAAGCTTTTATTTCATATAATGTAAGATTGCATGGCCTCTGTTCTCTCTCTCTTGGAATTTCTGATCTATAGATATTGAATTTACAATATTCATCGTCAAAGTCTCATTAACAACTTTTTATTCATATTTTCCACGTCCTTCTGTTTTTACTCTACATACAAAAAGAGCTCAGATTTTATATTTGTAATTTTATTTCAATTCCACCAATTTTCTTGCTTTATAGCTGTTTCATTTTTATAGCAGCCTTGACTTAATGCATAAATATGACGTCCTCATAAACCTTTCTGAAAATATGACAGATTATTTTTGTAGGTTTAATTCTGTTCTCTGACTTATCTCTGTTTCTTTCAAATTTGACTGTTCTGTTTTTTCACCCTGTCTCTTGTATTTCATTGTGCTGGTTCTCTTCAGGGTTTGTGATCTTTCGTTGAATTTGGAATTAAGTTGACTTGAATTAGCTCACGTGGTTTTTCTTTGCGTGTTTGTTTGCTTGTTGTACCTAACCGATGCCTCTCCTGATGGGACATCTGGCTGTGAGCTCTACAACGTGATAAGCACATCTCTTTACAGGCCATCAGAGTGGGAAGAAGCCAGAGTGGGGAATCCTCACCTTTAGTTGCCATGGTGAAGAATACTTTGCCTCACAGAAAGAGGTCTTCATGTCATTTACTTCCTGAGAGTGTTGCTTTTCCTCTGTGTTCATTCACTCCTTGATTTTTCCTTCTCTCTCTGATTTAGTATCAGTATCTGCAATTACCCTCTGTGCTGCTTCTTGTGAGAACTTCTCAGGACTTTGTCCTGAGGCATCAGCCACTCTTATTCTATATAAACAAGGGGTGGCGATGGACCTGAATAAACCATCTGTCTCAAGTTCAGTTTCTCTGTTGACTTCCCAAGAAAGAATAGGATCTACTTCTGATAATGGGGCTTTTTTTTTTTATTTTTTATTATTTGTTGATTCTTCATTAGATTCCCAAGAAAGAATAGCATTTAATTCTGATGTTTGGAGCCATAATTTACTCTGTTTCTGTCTACCTAAATCCCTTTACTTTCTATGTTTTTGTAATTCTTTTAATTTTTTATGGAGGGTGGAGAGTATTAGATATTTGAACTACAGTTGTAATCTACCTAGAATTCTACTTCTGATGTATCTACCTCTATCTGCATGTATGTGTGTTTGCATTTGTGAACTTTTGTTGCATTTATGCAAAAATTAATCTTGTTATTGATTTGATGACCTCTGTAATAACAGAGTGGAGCTCTTTGCATTGGTCTTCAAATTTGTGCCTCTTGGTTCCTGTAGTTTCTGATTATTATAAGAGAATTGAATGTTTGAAATAGCAAAAGATTGAAGTTACATTCATTACTTAGATTAGTAGGTAAAAGAAGACCCAGGAAATTCATTCAAACCATTCTCCACTTCACAGGGCCACATATATATATATTTTTTTTCTGCCCATATTAACTGTACAACAGAGCAAACATCAGAACACTCAGTCATGTCTCTTACTCATGCCTCAGCTCCTTGGAATATAATTTCAAACTTCAGTTTCTTTTTCCTTGTTTTATTTCAAGACTGAATCTTAAAAATGTTTCACTACTCTTCTGCCATCCACCTTACTTTATATTCTCTCTAATAGCCATTCATTTTCGATTATTATAAACATTATTCCTTCTCAGAATCCTCAGTAGTATTTGCTTGAGATTTCTATATAGTTCCTCTTTATTTCTTTTATTTAAATAATAATATAGCATTCATGATTGAAATGCATTTTTACTGGCTATTAGGGATTTTCTAGGGAATGCGTGTTCTCTAGGGAAAGGACACATGGAATTTGTAACAAATAAAGAAATAAGGACTAGAGTGGTGTATATTTGTGAATTTCTCATATTCTCACTAGACCCAGACTCTCTTTGTTGCAGACTTCTCCATTGTGGTTGGGGTGCTGTTCCCTGTGGCAGTCATATTTGTGGTGGTTGCTATAGTAATCAGGCACCAAAGCACCAGAGGGAAACAGAAGAAAGTCCAGAGGTAGGTTTTTATCTTGCTTTGGAGGTTTGTTGGCTTTTAATTTACTTTAAATTCAAGCATATGACCCAAATTCTCAAATTTAATTTTGGTTCACATCAAATACTCAGTAGTAAGTACAGATACATTTTTCTTGGACCAGAGACTGTATATCCTTTTACTATGAAATCCTTCACAGCAATACATGTCTTTTGCTTCTGTATTTATAATTAATAATAAGATTAATAATTCATTATTAAAGATTTTGCATCGATTATGAGAATACAATATCTAACATTTATTGATCACTATCTTTATGATAAGCACTATAATAAGTCTTTTTACATATATTATCTTATTTAATCTTCACAAGAACTTCATGAGACTGTAAGTATTATTTCTATCTCATAGATAAAAAGATATAATCCATCAATTTTATAACAAACACACAAGGTCAGGCACTTCACATTTTACTGATGTGGAAACAAATTCAGACATGTTAATAAACATGTTCAAAGTCATACAGAGTAAGTGATGGAGCCTTGATTTTTACCTAGACAGGTCAGTCTTTCATGTGGTCTTGACGCAGTAATCATTCTTGCATGTTTTGAAGATTGGCTTATTCACCCATGATGGGTAATTAATAAATATTAAATGAATAAAATAAATAATTAAATGACCTAATTTAGATAAAAGTCAGATTAGACACCATCATTATTACAGGGCTTTGTAAGAGAATCAAAAAGAAAATCAATGGTGGTGATTATGAATTACAGGATATGGAAATCTGCAGAATGTTCTGTGGAACATATGAAAACCCAATCGATAGCCAAGGACAACACAGTGGGAAAAACTCCTTTGAGTTTCCTGCTCATGGTAGAGGAACTACTTAGTCAACTTGTATGCTATACTTTCACCAACAGGTCACTGTCTACCACTGGTACCAGACCACATCGACAGAAGAAGAAACCACAGACAGTGAAAACGGTTCAGTCCCAAGAGGTGAACCATAGTTTGTGCTTGCTGTGAACCCCAGTTTGTGATTCTTTCCCTCTCTTGTCCTGGCCTCCTATCTACCACTTCTACTCAGCAGTGTTTAATAAATCCACCTCACTACTGAATATGTAGCAAGGACTGTGGGCTCCACAACTACAAATTCAGGAAGAAAGTTCTCCTTGCCTTTTATTGAATGCAGAGAGGCTCCCTAAAATGCAGAAGCTGCTTTGCTAGGGTTTACAAATTGCAAAAAGAATAAAGAAAACAAAAAGGCAAATGTCAGATCTCTCTCTCTGGTGAGTCCTTCTTTCTTTTGGAAATGTCACAGTGAAGATATCAGTATGTATATTTGTATGATAATACATGTAATATATATATAACCCCTCATGCCATGGTTGTGTTTTGCAAATTTAGAAATTTTAGCAGAAGTTGCTTAATGAAAATGATATTGGCAAGAATGCGTTCGATGGAAATTTACCATTCTCTAATCTGGCCACAGCAAAAATACAAGCAGCTTGCCCAAGAGATTTCCCATCTGATCTATTAGTGACATCTTAGTTCTCATCTCTCCTGTCTTGAAGGGTCTACCTATTTAAAAAATGAACTTAGAAAATGGGTAATTTCATTTTAAAATGAGGTTTGCTTTTTTTCTTTTTAGATCAGTCAGATGAAGCTTCACGCACCTGATCTGCCAGTAGAGGGCAGTGAGCCTCCAGCTTCTTTTGTAAGTTAGCAACTTCTCTGAACTATTACTTCTAATCTAACCTCATAGAAATAAATGCTCATAAAAGACAACCCACAGTGCCCAACTATTTCTTCAGAAGAATGTTACAATCTGTGTGACTATTAACAGAAATATAGGTTCTTCTGCGAAACTTTTTAAAAATACAAAATGTGAGAATGTGTGCCTCCCCATTATACTCCTACATTTATCCCCTAAATCAGAATTACCAGGTCGATAAAGCTGATACCTCATTACAAGAAAAGTGCTAGTCTGCTTCACAGAGTGCCATTTTCATCATGTGTTTATTGGCACTGGACTTATGTCTGAACTGTCTGTGTATACCTAAATAAAGGTAACTGAACTTATGGGCTTAGACTCTTATGGATACGGTCCTAAGTTCTCCATATCAGAAAATGATTTAAGCCTATTAAGTACATGTGTTTCAAGGCCCATCTTTGAATTATTATTATTTTTTTTTTACCTACTATAGCTAATTACAAAGCCAGATTTTCCACCACCACCAATTCCTACATCTCTATCATCTTCCTCTTTCCTTGTAAGTATCAGATGGTCACTGGTGATATTTTAAATGTCTTTTATGCCCAAGGGGAATAGTGTCTCTAAATCTATGGGTTTATTATCATGATTTGTGCTCTCTAGGATAACCTGAGATGTCTAGCACATAGTTATATTTTAAAAAGTAAGACCTACTTAGTATCTATAAATTATTATGGGTATTTATTATTATTAAAAATTGTCTTGTTATATAATTATTAAGAAATGAAAAGTAGTTCTACTGTAGAAGCCAAACTATCTCCTTCAAAGGATAGTTTCTCGATGGTGACTGGAGGATATAAAATTTTATTATAAGTTATATTTTACTTTCTTATTTATTAAAGGTGGAATAAGCCCTGTATTACTCACGGTTTTCTATAGAGGGTAGGACATGAAGAATAGACAACTTATAGGCAAACCTGGGATACAAATCAGGCACATATGACATAAAAGGTAGAATTCATTCACTCAAGTAGTTACTGAGTATATTTCCTCGTACTTGATATTCTGTAGTGGGTAAATGAAAGAACTAAAAATTAAGGATTTCTTTTTTTCAAGAATTTTTACAATTTTAGTGGGAAAACCAGTCATATACATATGGAGCACTTAATTCTTCATAAATTATTTGTGCCAAAGCAGGTGATACTAAGAAGAATACGGTGAAGGAAAAATGAATGAATGGGGTTGGAGTGGTTAAAGCAGGAGAAAGATCCATTAACTAAGTAGTTGAAATTTGAATTGGACCCTAAAATTTGTGTGTTATTTAAATGAGAGACAAAGAGGTAAAGAATGATTTAAATAAGCAAATAAATATAGCTAAGATGGGAAATATATAACATTTCTAATGACTTACCATTATTTTTGTCCTTAATATAGTATAAAGACTCAAAAGTATTTCCCTCTACTGCTTTTAAGGATAAGCCAATGTCTACACCTAAGGTAAGGATGCATGAGATCCATAGCTGTACTATTGAAATCTTATAGCCTGCCTAGTGTCAAGGAGAGAAGTCTACGTCTTCCTAGGAGATGTTCACTAAAAACAGCACCGGTGAGGTTTTGTAGAATGGATGCTAACATATGTCTTCCTTCTGAGTTGGCCAACAACTAAAGGGAACAACATGGAAGGGTCTTAGCAAAGAAAGTGATGATAATTGAAACATTCTCCATTTTCTCAGAAATACTCACCAAGGATATGAAATGGAGGAAGATACATACAGAATAATTACTCAGTATCTCATAACTCTTCTCCTGATCTCCCATCCTCTCCATATTATGCTAGTTAGCCAGATGGATATTTAGATCACAGTGTAGTGTTTTTCTCATCTTCTTTCCCTGCACATCCATGTTTTCAGTCCTTCACTGTGATGTATCAAATAATCTATAAACCAGGAACTGTGACTATAGAGAATTGATTTTAATTTCTCAATATTTCAAAGTTATGAGATACATAAATTTTTAGAAAATGTTGATAATCATTCAAGAGTTTTGTCTTTTTTAGGACTCCAATCCAAATGTCTGAAGCAACAGCTAAGCAAGGATTGGTGGGTAAATGATCAGCTTGGACGACTAGACAATCAGGATGGAACTACTTTTCACAAACTTTCTCACTACTATTGGTCTTGATACCCAAAGGGGTCAACATTTCTTGCTTCGTGTTACACTTTGAAAGATAAACAAAAATTTTCAAGAGATACGTATTCTTGAGAATCTTTGTCTGAATTTAACATTTCTATTCTCCCTACTCAGGAGGAGGAAGATAACTCTAAAGATACAGCTGTCAAGCTGAAATCTCGAATTAAGTGACTTTTTTGGACACTCCACCTTTTTTTTTTTACTGTAATGTTGACTAATAGTTATTCAATTATTTCGAACGCCTTGATTTTCTCATTTAGTGGGAATTAATTCTCCTTCTAAGGAAAACAAAATAAAACACACACACACACACACACACACACACACACACACACAAAGAAATCACAGGAAACTGGGACAGATGGGAGGAAATTTTACATTCATCATTAGAAGACTAACAACAACTTGATTGTTTTATCTATTATCCTGTCAAAATAGAGCCTTCAGTTAAGAATATTATATAAACATTTTTGACTTATATAATATCTCTTTCCTACACTATCTTCTATAATCCTTATTAGCTGTGCTATTTGAGGTTTACTACAATGAAATAAAATTTACTATTAATTAAATTTTTTTGTGAGAAGTTTGTGGAATTCAGTTACTGACAAGGTTAAAGTGAATTTCATTTTCTAGGTAGAGAATGTTTTAGTTAAATTTTTAAAAAATTAGAGATTGTAAACTGGTGGCCTGCAGAACAAGTCTGGACTGCAGGTTTATTTTATTAGCACTGAATAATTTTGGCCATAAAATATTGTAACATGTTTTGATTTTTTTGCAAATATTTTAAAATTGGGACATTCTGCATAAACATCTAGATTTCCAGCTTTTTAACAGTAATCAAACTGGATTACTGGAATCACATTGCTCATACCAACCATCAGCTTAGTTAGCTGGTGGTAAAACAAACCCACCAAATAACCCTCTTCCTCACTGCTTTCAAACCCTCTATTTGTTCCATTGGCCATGCTTTAAAAAGGAGAATCCTAATACCACCTTAAGGGTAAATCTTTATAATGCTACATAAGCATAATAATCTGGCGTCCCTTACTAGTTGTTGATTTAGAGGTGAATATATCCTCTGCCCTTTTTGTCAATGAGACAAGAAAATCTGTTTTTTAGTGATGTCATTGAACTGGTAGATTAGTAATTGCTAGAGTTGCCCCACACTTTGTTGGGACCTCCTGTTATATAATCAGTTAAATTTATAATTGTTTAAGTCATTTCCAATTGTTTTTTCTCTTGCTACTTATAACAGAAGTCATCCCAATTCATAAATAGCTATTTCCATTATTAGTGCACACACTTTTTACTTCATCATCACTGCTATCTATATATGTGTGTGTGTGTGTGTGTGTGTGTGTGTGTGTGTGTGTGTGTGTGTGTGTGTATATGTGTATACGCACACACACACACCCATATATACATATATATGTATGGGTGTGTGTGTGTATAAAATTTGTACTTGGCCCTTTTTACACATTTGCAACATGGACCTGGCCCTACAATTCGTTTTTTAACTTAAGGGATTTGCCCACAAGAAATTCATTGGGGCCTGACAGTGTGAATTTCTAGATAAGCTCATTTTGGCCTCTAAAGTGAAAATCAATCCCCAGCAAACCCAGTATCTACCCATTGAATCATTCTCACGGTGCTGTCTTTTCTTTCCATGTTGGAATTTACTCAAGAATACATTTAAAATATAACTTTATCTGCAGTGTGAGGTTTCAGAAGACCCTGACAGACCTAGCAATAAATCCCTATTTTCAGTAAGGCTATTATCTTACTTGTGATCAACATATAGATCTTTGCTATTTTTTGTTTGTTTTGTCTTAATATCTGTCCCCATCTCATTCTTTTAATATTGACAGAATGGAAATCTTGAACCTGTAAATCTTCAGTTAGCTGTTTACATAACCCGAGCTAGGAGTAAAACCTATGTTCTCAAGTGGCATCTGAACATTCCTGTGGATTCTGAAATAATGACAGTAGGTTCTTGAGGCATTAGGCACTATAAGTCCCTTATGAAGACAGATGACTGAAGGACAATGATAAGAAAACCATTCTTTTATCCTCACTTTGAACCAAAGCCCTACGTTTCCTGTTGGGCTGAACTATAGAACAATTTAGACACTTTAAAGCAAAGACTGATTTCACAATCCTGTTTCCAAACTAAATTTGCAGCTAACTTGAAGTGAACTCCACTGATATTAAATTTAACCACCTCAGTTATGCCACCGAGCCTGTTTTTATAATCAGTTATTTTCACCTTCTCTACTATTTTTTTAATAGATTAAATTGTGGTCTTTTCCATGTACTCTATGGTATACCATGGGGTTGCTCCAAATATTTCTTAACACTTTACCCAGTTACTGCTTTTTTATGAATTTGGGGAATGCTTCTAATTTCCTATGAAATAATGAAGTCTACATGAAAAAGAAAGCAAATTTTAGTTGCAATCAGAAATTACGGAAAGGGTGGAGCTATGCTATTATTTAAGTTGGTAATAATGATACCTGTGTAGCAAAACCTTGAGAATGACCTCTGACCAACAGCCAGCAAAGAACCAAGCACTTTGGTCCAACAGCCCTCCAGAAACTCATCCTGCCAAGGACCATTGCATGAGCTTGAAAACAGCTCTCACCCCAACGGGACCTTAACTGACACCTTGTGAGAGAAACAAGCAGCAGACTCAGCTAAGTTTTTAGATTCTCCAAACACAGGTAATAACTTTGTATTCTTTTAAGCTGCTGTGGTTTGGGGGTAATTTGCTATGTGACAATAGTACCTCCTATAAGGAGCATAGAGAGCAAATGTTTCAAATACTCCAGACAGGCTTAATTGAATTAACTGCTGTATTTAAACAGGACCTCCATTATCTCAATTTTTTTTCCCTTTCTTTATCTCTCTATATTCTCATTCCTTCTTCCCTTTTTTAGTGGCACTGACTGATCACTTGACATCTCTGATATCCACTCTTCTCAAATAATATGTTCTCTCTCTTTACACATTTTTGAAGAATTTCTTAAATATACCTTTCCAATTTTTGATTTTGGGTTCAATAGTGTCAGTCTTCCTTTTCACTAATTTTAAGGCGTTTTATAGTTGTTTCTCATATTTGCTTAATATTCTCTCTTCCTCCCTATATCACAGTAGTTTTATAAAGGCTTGTCAATTAACGGTTTTTGCTTTGTTTCCAGAATTTTACTTCTAAATTTAAATTTAAAAAGTGAAGCTTGTCTCAACTTTATTAGTTTGTCTAAAAAAAGTAACTTTTTTTCCAAAGCACATTCTTCTCCAAAGCACAAAAAAAAGTAACTTTTTTTCCAAAGCACATGCTTCCAGTCTTTCACAAACACAATTGTTTCATAGGTGTTACATTGCTATTTTCCAGTTGGCTCACCTTTGTGTTTAAAATTTCTATACTGATCTGTAAAATACTCTCTATTTTATATCTTCGATGTTAAAGTCTATCCCTTAATCTAAAGAACTTCAGTAAACTAGCTAGCATTCTGAGTGTAATATGGGAATAAGTGATGAGGCCATGAGCAAATCTTGCATATTCTTTTCTGCCCAGATTCTTTTTTTATTTTTTCCTTAGCAAAAGCCATTACCAGGGCCAGACCAGGAGCGACACACACAGTCTTATTGGTGATACTAAAATCTATCTCCTCGAGAAAACTCTTGCTTCATTAAGGGGAAAGCCTCTACCAACAAAACCTGCAACCACTTGGCACATCTGCTTTTGAATTCCCCCAGTTCCTTCTGCTGCTTCCAGAAAAAGACCTTTCCTTGCCAATGACAACTTTAGACTTTGCTGAGCAGCTCGCCTGGATGGTTTGCTATCCTCAATACTAATATGCTATTACTGTGATAAGTCAGTAACATTGTTATGGAAACTAAAGCTCTAAGCAGAAGAAAACTATGTGAAGGCACCTCCATGATAAAATTTAACTCTTTCCTCTCACCTATTGCCAAAGTTCATATTCTTTTTTAAAAATAAGTTTTAAAAAAATGTGGTGTGAACACAGCATGAGATCTATTTTTTAACAGATTTTTAAGTGCACTCATGGTATTATCTATATGTGTGTAGGAGGACTCTAGGTCTTATTTTTCTTACATAATTGAAATTTTATACCTGTTGGTTAGTAACTCCCCACTTCTCCCTCCCAGTGCGTGGTAACCACATAATTCTGTTTTGATTCCATGAATTTGACTGTTTTAGATACCTCATATAAATGAATTCATGCAATATTTATCCCTCTGTGATTGACTTATTTCACTTAGCATAATGTCCTCCAAGTTCACCTATGTTGCATGCATGTAACAGGAATTCTTTCCTTTTTAAAGGCTGAATGATCTTCCATTTTATATATAGACCACAATTTTTTAAATCTATTAATCTTTCAATGGACATTTGTATTGTTTCCACATTTGGCTTATTATGGATAATACTGCAATGAACACACGATTGTAGATATTTCTATCAGATCCTGATTTTAGTTCATTTGGGTAAATATCAAGAGACGGACTCATTAGATCATCTGGTAGTTCTGTTTTTAAATTTTTAAATAACCTCCATATTGTTTTCCATAATGGCTGCACCAATTTATATTTCTACCAACAGTGCACAGGGGTTCTATTCAACCCACCACTGTCAACACTTATTACCTCTGATCTTTTTGATAACAGCCAACCAAAGGGGTATGAGGTGATATCTCACAGTGATTTTGATTTGCATTTCCCTGATGATTAGTAACCTGGAGCACCTTTTCATGTACCTGTTAGCATTCATACGTCTTCTTTGGGGAAACGTCTATTCAGGTCTTTCACCCACTTTAATAGGCATAACAAAAATTAACCGTTTTAACTAATTTCAAGTTTATAATTTAGTGGCATTAAGTATATTCACCACACTACACAGTCGTCACTGCTGTCCATTATTTTGAACTTGTTCATTACACAGAAACTCTGTATTCATTAACTTTCCATTCCTCCTTCCCTCAGGCCCTGATAACCTCTATTCTACCTTCTGCATATAAATTTGCCTGTTTTAGGTAGTTGATATAAATGGTATTAGACAGTATTTTCTTCTTTTGTGTAACTGGCCTATTTCACTGACCATAATGTTTTTAAAGTTTATCCATGCTATAGAATACATCAAAATTCCTTTGCTTTTTAAGGCTAAATAGCCTATTATCATTTTAATGTATTTATTTATTTTCTGCTTGAAACATCTGGAGACAATTTCTGGGACTCAACATTCTCATCGTTCACATTAACATTGTTTTTATCTTTTCTCTTTTACTAGTCAAATAATAATACTTTTTATATTTTGTTTTAATTTGTGCTTTGATGATAAATATATTTTTAATTGATAATTTTACTGACTTTATTCCTAGTAATTTAAAACCTGGTTTTAAATCAGAGTTAATGCTATCCCCTTCTTAACAAGAACCCTTTCAATAAGGTGCTTTCTTGCTGTATAAAGCACCACCACATCAGTTCAGTGTTAAAATCCTTGGTGTGCAACTCTGATGGGAATAACAAAAAAAGGAAGTTCAGAAATTTATCTAAGTAAAAATCAAAGTGATGACAATATGACTATAGATAATGGTTTCCTTCTAATGTTTCAAAATTTTCTGAGGATGTTGGTTTCAACCTCTGAATTGTAAAAATTGCTGCATCTGTCATAGAGAATGCTCCTGATTCACAGGCCAAGTGTTATGACTTGGCACATAGTGTTTTTCCTTTGTAAATCAGTGTGTGTCACCAATTTGGCTTTCTAAATGCTTTAACTGCTATAAAATAGCTCACTGACATTTGTGAGTCTTTTGGGACTTGTTGGAACTATAATTACAATTGGAACAAAGTCTACAGAGCCTAGTTCCAGGCAGAGACTCACTTTAGCTTTCTGCTGGATCTGCTCAGCCTCAATGGCAAGGCTGAGCAGATCCAGCAGAAAGCTAGTGTCAGGGAAGGGAACCAAGGAAAGTCAAGAGAAAATTTAACAGAAATGTACAGAAGAGAATATAAGAGAGTAAAATGAATGAATAAATGAATGAATGAACATTATATGGAGGAGGAAGACAACACACAGGGAATAAAGCAGAGACAGTCTCCCTGGCTCCTCCAAGAACTAGCTTTTAGATTTAGTAAATAATTTAAACTCTTCAGGCATCTTTAAATTTTCTCATCTGTGAAATGTAATCAGTTCATGACTTGTCAGTTTTCAAAGAAAGCTTTCTAAGAAGTGTGTAAAGGCGGTATAAAAGTATAAAAAGAAAAATAGAGGAGAAAGTTGGCCATGGATTAGAAAGGGAGATAAAGAGCTCCTGTCAATGATCCCGCCACAGGTTGACTCTGTCCTCAGGTGTATCAGAGGTGAGACCCCTCTGTGTGCAGGCTATTATTTCACACTTCTTAGAGCAGAAGGGAGGGCAAAGTTACTTATTATTTGTACATATTTCGTGGTCAGCCTCCATTTTTCTTGCTGTTTTATTCTGCCTCTGAAGTGTTTTAGAATTTATCTCTATATCTCTATTTAGATTCTTCCTTTTATGTTAAGTCTAAATCTCAACCAGAACCTCTGGGTTAAATCAAACGCTATCCTAGGTATGAAGCTGCCCTGTGCAATGACCCTGAATTGATATTTTGGAGAAATCAACAAGCACTGAATCCACAAAGCTTTTAGAAAAAATGAAACCACGACTGATTGTAAATTCTGATTTTAAAAATCAGAATCTTATCTCTTAATAATACAGTTTATATCTGTAGCATGCACTATGATTTATACAAGATTGTGTGCATGTTTGTGTATAATTTAACTTAATCTTTCTAATAATTCTATGTGAAGAATCATAGTCCTCATTTTACAAATGAGAAAAGCAAGATAAAAATGAGAATAGGTGATTTTTCTCTAGGACACACATCTTGTTAGTGTTGGAATAGAGACACCAACTACCTAAGTATACTAAAGCCAAGTTTTTAGTTTCTTGTATACAAGCACACTGACTGCAGCAAAATATTTGACGCAGAAAGGCACATTCACTATTACAGTATTCAGTTCCATTTTATCTCCAGCTATAATTTTTTTCATGTAATGTTAGCAGTGAAAATTTGTCTAATGTTGCAGTCAAATTGTATGTATGCCCTTTGACTATTTACTCTTGAAAACTGCTTTTAAATTTTTCCCCACCCTTGTGACTAGCTATTAGTACAGAACCTGGAAAATGATAATTTCTCAGAAAGTCTTTGTTTAACAAAAGTGTTACATCAAGATTCTGAATTCATGGAATGTGCAATTTACACTTATCTGGTTGTTTTTCTTTGGTTCTTTAATTCAAACATTTACAAAATCCCGGTTTAGTGTGTTCGCTCTGCTATCCAGGGACTCACAAGCTCGTTCTAAAGACTGACATGAATAAATATAGAAATAAAATAATCACTAAAAGAGAGATAAATCACTAAAATACCAGCAAAGGGAACACAGGGGAAATATTTATAAGGGGAAGGCATGAGACATTTCTCAGGGAGGTGCTATTTAAATCTCAAATTATAGGTGGTTTATCAGGCTAGTAAAATAAAAAGAGAAAAGGGCATTCTGAGGGAGACAATGAGTTTCAACAATAGCCCAGAAAAAGTCATGATTCATTAGGTTTATTTAGGCTCGACTGAGCTAAAACATTTTATTTATTTATTTTTAATGAGTCCCTTTTTATATTCATATGTACCACCCTTCATTAAACATCCACACACATGTGTGCATCGACAAATTAAGGAGGTTTAGAGAAGTCTAAGGAATGAAAAAGGAATAGTTAAAAGAATTAGGAAACAGAAATGTTGTAGAAATCCTAAAGCCATGGATCAGACGAGACCAGTGAAATATAAAATGTACGGCCTCACTTGTTTGATCAGTGAGAGCTCCAAGTTTTACTCTAAACTATCTAAAAAAAAAAGTAAACAATAGAGGAAAACAAAATTGACAGATTTAGTGTTCATGAAGTAAAAAGGACATACTATGGACAAGGATAATAAAACCACATAAACAGAGCGAGACCAGCCAACTTAATAAATAAAAAACCAGTAGCTTGGAAGGAACACAGCTCTTCCAGCTTCAGAGAACTGAAGGAAGTGTTCATGATAGTGTGACTTGTTGGATCAAACTTGAGAGAACCTGACACTGCCTTTTTCCTGGCTTTCACACTCTTAGCCCCTAGGTCTTCCACATATCCAGACTCTTGGCTGCTTGTCCTATCCTGTATTATGGTCACGCCCCGTAAGAAATGAACCCCAGCAAGGAGCAATGCATTAGGGCATCCATCCACCTAACCTCTCACCAGTAACTGTTATGTCTCGTCATGGTAATGGAGTGATTATTTTTAACTGACCAGGGTGCCATGAACTGAGAAAAAAGTAATAGCTCCTTCTCAAGTTAGGATTGCATATCATTGCTAAATAAATAAAATAGGTATTTTTACCTGTTTTAGGAGTATTTAAATTTTTTTGAAATGTACACCATAGTACATTTAAATTTGTCATTAACAAATTTAATGTCTGAGAGCACATGGCTTTATACTGAGTGATACAGATTACATTTTGTTATCACTGCACAACTATTAGTAATAAATGTTTTTATTTCAGTTGTTTGAGAGCCCGAATCTACTTTTTTTTTTCCTATAGAATTATTCCTAGGCTCATTAGATTGACCTTCTTTGGTCACTAAAGTATATGTAGAATATTACAATATTTTCTCTCTCACACTAATTTTATTTATAATCAATTCACTTGGAGTAAAATAACGACAAAGTAATACATCATTTTTCTTCATTTGCTAAAAATCAATATTGAAACTGTTACTTTTGACCAAAGGCAAGTGTTAAAATAATTTATATTACTTAAAAAAAAATAGAGGCCCCACGTTATAACAATAGAATCTGAACACAGGCTAATCAAGATGTTAGTTTTTTAATAAGTTCTTGAGGTGATCTTAACATGTACTCTTGGTGAAGGAACTAAAGATTTATTGGGAATAGCTCAGCCATCATTGGCTTATCTTATCCTGTTCCTGTTATTGATCTTGACTATTCATCGAAATTAGCATCATGAATAGCAAAAGTAATTTAATCACAAAAATATTTTAAAACGTATGTGCTTTTTAGTAATTTCAACTTTTTATTCAAAGCATTGCAATTAAATCTAAATGGAGGACATTTCATTGGTGCTACTGATAAAACTTTGGGGCTTTAACTGGAGTAAACAATAACAACAAAAATTAAGTATTAGAAACAAAGGCTATGGACAATATGGAAAAAATAAGCTTGTAAAGAACCAAGAAGAAATAATATTTTGAGTCGAGACTATCGTTTTCTCTCTCGGTGGTTGCTGAACAACAACAAGAAAAAATTGTATGAAGGTTTCAAGCATAAACAAGAAAATATATGCAATTTCAGCAGAATTCAAAATATTTTGGAATAATCTGACAGCTGTGAGGTACATCTGTGGTTGGTTCACTCACTTCTTTTTGGTTCATTCCTATGATGAAACAGAAAAGACAGAGACTTTTTTAATAGATTTGTTTTCTAGAACAGGTTTAAATTCACAGCAAAATTGAGTGGATGGTACAGAGATTTCTCATATGCCCCTGCACAGCCTACAGATGCACAGCCTACCCTACTATGAACATCCCTCACCAGAATGGTACATTTGTCATTGTCGATGAAACTACTCTGACACATCATTATCACCCAAGTCCATAGCTCACATTAGGGTGCACTCTTAGTATTACAAAGTCTGTGAGTTAGACAAATGTATAATGACATGTGTCCAATTATATGTGTGTGTGTGTGTGTGTATGTATATGTATATGTGTATGTATGTATGTATGTATGTATGTATGTAATTACCTTACAGAGTATTTTGACTGCTCTAAAAATCTTTGCTACATGGATTCATTCCTCCCTCCCCCTAATCCCTGGCAGCCACTGATCCTTTTACTCTCTCCAAAGTTTTCCCTTTTCTAGAAGGTCATGTAGTTGGAATTGCACAGTCTATAATGTAACCTTTTCAGATTGACTTCTTTGCTTAGAAATATACATTTAAGTTTCCTCCATGTTTTTTTTTTTATGGTTTATAGTGTGTGTGTGTTGTGTGTGTGTGTGTGTGTGTGTGTGCACTGAATAAGATTGTATTTTCTAGATGTACCACCATTTATTTATTCACCTACTAAAGGACATTTTAGTTGTTTCCAAGTTTTGGCAATGATGAAAAAACTGCTATAAACATCTATGTTCAGGTTTTTGTGTGAACACCAATTTTTATTCATTTGGGTAAATACCAAGGAGTGTGTTGCTGAATTATAGGTAAGAGGATGTCATGCCAAACTGTCTCCCAAACTGACCATATCATTTTGTTTTCCTACCAGCAATGAACAAAAATTCCTTTTGCTCCACATCCTTGCCAGCATCGGGTGTGGTCAGTGTTTTAGATTTTGGTTATTCTAATAGGTGTGTAGTAGTATTTTACTTTTATTTTAATCTTCAGTTTCTACTAAATAATGTTGAGCATTTCTCATATGTTTACTTGCCAGATATAGTCTTTTGAACAGACACCTCCTAATTCGTTGGAACTAGAGATAATGTCGCGGTAAGACCTATATTTATCTGAGTTCTCTAATTTCTCTTTGGATTGTGAATCTCCCACACACTGACCTCAAAGAAACCTTTCATAAGCAATTTGTGTGGCTTTGTGCAACAGGATCTCACAACTAATGACACATGAGCTGTTTGGTTTAGACTTCTGCGTTTTTCTTAGAACACAAAATAGAGCAACAAAGAGGAAGAAAGAAAGCTAGGCTGAAAACAAGTTTTATACTAAAACGGGTGTGTTGAAAAACCCACTTAGTTGAATGGTTTAATTAAATTTAATGAGAAAAGAAAACATCTTATTTACATTAAAAAATAAACCCAGTGATTTCAAGCAAATTGCTGATATAGCACAGCTGTCCTGCTCTTGAGTCTGTTTGCATACTCTGTGTGTGGTTGGCTTGGATAGAAGGCAGCTTGGTAAGTCTGTGAGAGGGTAGAAGAGTTGTAGAATGCATTATTGTGTGTACTTCTCCGGCTGTTTGCCAGCTTTGTCTTGAACACACAGTACTCTCTTGCAGCAACTGGGACCCACCCTGGTAGACTCAAGAATAAAATCAGCACAATAGAGAAACCCAATGCACTGAGAAGCCAGGGGAAATGGGATTAACTAATCTCTCACAGTTGCTTTCTCACTCTACCCCCTTCAAACCTACAAGGGAAATAACACCTAAGAAGTTTATCTTCCTGATGCTGCTTCTCTTGGGGCAAAAGGTGAAGATCTGACCTGAGAGTTGTCTGTGGGGAGTAAATGATGGGGTTTCTGGTATCTGAGGTTTTCTGCTCTGTGGGAGATACATCAACTCTCCTTTCCCTAAGCATTCACAGCTGACTAAAGCTGAGCCTGCCCTTCTACTTATACGTAGCTAATAGAAAGAATAAGCAGTAGTGTCATGTTAAAATGCTCAAAAACAACACATTAGAGAACATAAATATTTCAAAAAAAAAACAACAATATATTGGATTATAATGAGTATGGAAATCTAAACTTTTTATTCAGCTTTTGTTTGGGTAGCAGGAGTATAGCCATACTTGCTTGGCTGTCCCCAAACCCCCTCACACCTTCCTTTCTGGGGAGATCCCAGACAAGACTGAGTGAAAGCCTGGGCCTCTAAGATTTAAAAACTCAAAAAATGAATTTAACAGCAAAAGAAAAAAGACAAAGAGTCCATGTATTGGAAAATAGAAATATAGAAATAATTCAGGCATAACTTATAGAGAAAATAGACTGAAACTAATGAATAGATCCTTAGATACCTGTGAGAAATTTAAAAAATAATAATAATAATCATTTCATTACCCATAAAGTGAGGAGAAAAACAGCAGAGCTTAAAATTTTTTTCAAAACATGTGGCTGAAAATATCTAAATTTTGGCCAAACCTACAGATTCAAGAAGCTAAGTAAAACTTAACCAGATTTAATCCAAAGATATCTACACCAAGATGTAATTTTGAAAACTAAACACACACACACACACACACACACACACACACACACACACACACACACACAATTGAAAACAGTGATCAAACAGGAAAAAAATTCAAATGATGCTGATTTCTTATCAGGAACAATACTGGGAAAACCTGTCAATCCAGAATCCTGCATCCCATGAAAATATTGTTAAGTAATTTAAGTAAGGGGAAATCAAGACACTCACAGGTCAAGGAAAACTACAGGAATTTTTCACTAGCAGACCTGACAAAAGGAATGATTAAAGAAAATTTTCTAAACAAAACAAAAACAAAGAAGAAATCAGGAAACATCAGGAAGAAAGAAGTAAACAAAAATTTAAGTGTAAAGACTCTCCTAATTCTTTTGAGTTTTCTAATTATGTGAGTCAAGTAAAGCAAAATTTATAATACCAATGTACATAATCTCTTATGTCACAGAGAAATTTTTCTCATTTTTTTATGAAGCTAGTGCTACCCTGAAATCAAAACTAGTCAAAGACAGTACTGAAAAAGTAAACTACCAATCAACACTCTTTATAAACATAGATACAAAAATCATTAAAGGGATAGAAGCATTCCAATAAAGGAATAATAGTCTTTTCAATAGATAATGCTAGAACAAGCAAGTATCCATTGGTTAAAAAAAAAAAAAAACTCCAAACACTTCACCCTAAACTTCACAACCATTATTAAAATGAATTCAAAATGAAGCTCAGGCTTACACATAAAATGCAAAATTCTAAATGTTGAGAAAATACATAGAAGAAAATGTTTGGGATCTAAAGATGGGCAAACAGTTCTCAGACGACACCAAAAACACAAACCATAAAAGGGAAAATTGATAAATTGGACTACATTAAAATTTTTAAATTTTGCTTTGTAAAAAAATCTTGTTAAGAGGAAAAAGAACAAAGCACAGACTTGGATAAAATATTTGCAAGCCACACATCTGACCAAGACTGATATTTAAAATATGTATAGACTTTGACAATGCAACAATATAATTGTATAAACAATATAATTAGACTATGGTCAAAAAGAAATAAAGGGGCTTTTACTGACAAAGATATATGGATAGCAAATAAGCAGCTGAAATGTTAAAGTCATATTAAAATTTAAATCACAATAAAAAAATCAGGATACACCTATCACAGTGACTAAAATTAAAAGTAGTGATAGCATAGAAAGCAGGCAAGGATGCAGAGAAACTGGACCACTCATACATTGCTGGTGAGAATAAAATGGGGTTACCAATTTACAATGGTACAGACACTAGAAAATGTTTTGACAGTTTCTTTAAAAAACTAGAAATGCAACTAACAAATAATCCAGTCATTGCACTCCTGAGCATTTATCCCAGGGAAGTGAAAACTTATGTCACACAAAAACATAACCAGAATGATTATATCAGCTTTATTTCCAGTAGCTCAAAACAGGAAAATGTAGATACCTTTCAATGAATGAGTTATTAAATGAATGTACATCCATCCGTGAAACACTCATCACGAATAAAATAGAATTACCTATTAATCCACATAACATTGTATGAATGAATCTCCAGAAAATTATGCTGAATGAAAAAATATTCCAAAAGTCTATATACTCTATAATTGTATTTACATAAAATTATTGAAATGACATATTATAGAAATGAGTACAAATTAATGGTTGCCAGAGGTTAGGGGGAGGGTAAAGCAGTGGATGGGAATTGAATGTGGCTATAAAAATGGCAGTAAGAAGGATCCTTATGGTGACAGAAGCAGTCTGTATCTTGACTATCAATGTCAATACCATGGTTGTGATATTGTGCTACAGTTTTGCAAGATTTATCATTGTGGGGAAATGGGATCTCTCTGTATTATTTCTCATAATTTCATGTGAAACTACTGTTATCTCAAAAAAGATTAATTTAAAAACACATTTACTCAATTGAGTTAGCACCAGTTTGACCCACTAGGTCAAGGCAATTCCAATTAAAATCTCACAAATGTTATAGAAATTGACAGGTTGACTCCAAAAATAATATAAAAATGTAAAAATCCTACAAGAGCTGAAACGAACTTGTAAAAGAAGAAAATCGGAGTACTCACAATACTTGATTTCAAGTTTTTGGGGATTTTTGTTTGGTTTTGTTGGTTTTTATTTTTATTCATTTTAGATAAAACTACAGTTATCATGATGGTAGTGAAATACTGGTGAAGAAACAGGCAGATAGAATTACACTTAAAAGGTCAATTGATTGCTGAAAAAGTCACCACGATAAACCAATGGTTTAATTATAGTCTTTATAAAAAATGGTGCTGAGACTACTGCATAAATACATGAAAAACAAAGCAAGAAATATCAGGAAAAGTAACTAAGGTAAATAAAATAGGATAGTTTTACAATAGTGCCAAGCAACTAGGAATAAATCTGAAAGATGTTAAAAATTCTACAGAGAAAATTATAAATTTTGCAGATAAAATAATTAATGAAAAAATGGAGAGATATATCATGACCTTAGATAGGAAAACTTAATGTTTAAATGTATCAATTATCAAAACTTGATCTATAACTTCAATAAAATTTCCAAAATTTGTTTTGAATTTCAATATTGTTCTAAAATATATATAAAAGTGTGAAGCAGAGTAAGAGTGATGTAAAAGTTTTATATTTTTTCTGACCGAGAGGCAGGCCTGTCCCTTTTTATTTTATTTTATTTATTTTTTATTTTTTGTATTTTGGTAGCCTGGCCAATAAAGTATGGCTGAAGTGATTCTAAGACATTTGTAACCTTTAAGAGAACTCACAGTTTTTGCTCTGGCCCCTTGGACTTCTGAGAGAGAAAGAGAGAGAGAGAGAGAGAGAGAGAGAGAGAGAGAGAGAGAGAGAGAGAGAGAGACGGAGAGATAATTTTTTTATGTTATATAATAACAAAAACTTATTTTTTTCTTAAGTGTTTTAATTTTGATTTAAAGAGTCCTAACATACCTTCTATGTCACTTCTAACTGTAACTAACTACTTGGATCTATTACGATAACCAAATAAGATAATGTATATGAAAATTCTTATATTTTAAGGGATTATTGTAATTTTGTCCATGTTCCTGTTTAATTTTCATTTCTATTTAAACAATGTTTAAACATCCACCACAAATCATCAAATGTACTTTTATATGAAACATTCCAGAATGCTAAGTTGTAAGTTTTATGGGAATAAAATTCTTTGTGGTCAGAATGTTGGTCATGGTTTCTTAGTTCATGATCATAAATTAAGTCCTATGTTTAGTCAATCCTTGGCTATTGCATTCATAAGGCTCCATATGGATGTCATCAAGTAAACAATCTCTTCACTGTTATTTCCACAGTTTTAATTTACAGGCTGATATTCAACTATCTAACAAACAACATCAATATCCCAAGAAGATAGTCCAATTTACCAACTTCTTTCATGGTACAAATTTTCAATGAATATTTTTGAACATCTATAATCTTTGAGGTGCTGGGCTCCTGAAGTGTACACCAGGAGATGTTATCTCCTGCCTTTAAGGGGTATAACGAAAGTGCAACTCTTGTCAACTGACCAAATTGGAAGATGTCATCTATAAGTGCCTATAGTTTTTCAAGCTGCACCTTAGAAATCATTTCAGATTTCTCTATTGCCCTCAGGTGTCACATCCAATCAATTGACAAGTCAGACGATTTCATAACCTAAATATTTCTCAGATGTGTACCTTTTTCTTGAGAGACTTTAGCATTTGTCTTTTCATAATTTGACCCTTGAATATCTCACAAGCTTTATTTGAATACCTGTTACTTATTTTTATACAACTTTGTTTTTCTGGCTTTATTGAAATATAATAGACAATTAGTTGTTTGTATTTACATTGTACAATTCAATGAGTTTTTTTCACTTATAGTTGGCATACAGTAATATATTAGTTTCAGTTGTACAGCAGAGTGATTAGAGATCTATATATCTCACAAGACACATCATAGATTTATAAACATATTATGATTTTATGCATACCTCATGGCTTTACTAATATAGTTTTTTTCTCACCAGAATACCCATTTTCCTATTTCTTTTCCAGCTGACTCTCTCTATTCCCCAGATGATATGTATCTATTATCTGACTCTCTCTACCCCCCAAATATCATGCATCTAAAATATACTTGAATACAATGCATAAACCTTAATCATAATGTTCACTGTTTTCATAAACTATATCTGTAGGTTTCTCTCAATTATTAGACTCATTTTATTAAAAAATACTTTATTAAGAAATATCTCAATAGTAAGGGTAGTATCAGGGTCATCTTGGAATGCCCAGAAATGATATTAACTTAATATAAACCAATATCAATTTAGTGTAAACTTAAATTTAACATGATCTCAATAAATATTTAACTTATCTTACACAGTTGTATAATTAATAAGTAAAATTAATTTCTAGTTAATAAACTGAAAGCAGAATTTTCAACAGAAACAATAGTTGCCAAGAGATAATAAAAGAGCTCTCAAATGCTGAGAGGTATTGTCATCCCCAAACTCTATTCCCTGTTAATCTACCATTAAAGAATAGGGCGAAATAAATATACTCTCAGAAAATAAGAACACATAGAAGTGCTTACTTCAAGAAAACTTTGATAAAGAATTTATTAAAGAATATGTTTCACAAAGCAAATTTATTTTTTAAAAAGGACTGATACTTAAAGAACCTGTGAGCAAAGAAGGTGGTATACATGCAAATAATTCCACATTGATCATCTGCATAAAACATAAAACTAATGATAATGACTAACTTTGGGGTCAAAATCATAGTAGAACCAAAATATGTGACAACAACAAAATATGTGGCAAAGGGGAGATTCTGATAAGAGTTAAACCATTCCAGAGTCTTTCATTGTTTAATGGTAGAGATGTTAATTAAGATTATATTTTGTTAACAATTAATGATAACCACTATAAATTATGTAGAATGTTGATCTTCTGGACCAGCAAAATAACTATAACATTATAGAGAAAATGTAACTGACTCAAATAACGTAGACCATCAGCAACAATAACAACTTAGAAATAGAGAGATAACCATAAAACTTACAATCAGATGCTAGTAAATTCTCAGATACATTAGTAAAAATATGCTCAGTAGTTAAAGAGATGCTTTTAGATTGGGAAAATTTTATAAATGGAAATGTAATTTGGCATTACTTCTTTACCTTTTTAAGCTAAATAATATTATTTCTAGTAACTTATTCCCCCCCAAAAAAAGAAATGTAATCAAAGATATATACAAAGATATACATAACATATTATACAAAGCAAAATTCTAAAGTCATTAAAATAATGTCTTAATATTCTACATGAAAATACTTATGTCATAAAGCCATGGGGAAAAAAAATAAGAAAAATAGGTTCCCCAAACCCTTTATACAATAAGAGCTGAAATTCATAATATTTAATTTTCTTTTATTTTTCATCTTTAGTACATAGAAATGATATAAAATAAATTATTAAAATGTTAACAGAAGTCATTTCTTGAGGTTGGTCCAGTTTTGGTATTTATGACCATGAAAATGTGTTATTTTTGTAATTAGAAAAATATAGTTATTTTTCTCTAGTAGAGCTCATAGAAGTACACTTCAAATATGCTTCATATGTAGTATTGTTTCTTTGAGACTAAGAGAATTTGCATTTGCACATTTCTTTATAGTTCCATGTGTGTGCATGCATGTGTCTGTTATTTTCCATAAATTTTATAAGAAGCTTGAGATAGGTATTGTTATTTTTAACAGAAAAAGAAGACTGAGAATCAGAGAGATTACAATTTGCTAGCTTGTAAGACTTTGCATGGTACTTGTTTTATTGATGTTCTGCACCAATTAATTTCTCAAATATGTACAGTCCACTCATATATTCTCTAACTTTGTAGATCAATTTCTGTAAGGTTACTGAACAGCAACAGTGATGTATGCAAATATGTACATGGGCATCTAAGTCCAGTTACACTTTCCCTCTGTTGTAGAAGCACCAGGCCAAACAGCTGTCCAGAAGCGATTTCTTAGCAGGCTGTAACCACAGACATAAACACCTCTCTTCAGTGAGGAACATTCTCATGATCTTGACATTGCAGTTACCTGGAAATTTTCCAACACTATTGGGAAACATTCCCCAATCTCAAAAATAAGGTTTGAGAATTTTATTTCTCAACTTGCAAAAAAAAGTAGGGGGAAAATAAAACTGGAAGATAAATAGCTGGAGAGACCATCTCTTCCTGCTGTGTGGGACCTCTCAGCCAACTACCTGCAGTCACCAACATGTCTTTGGTCCTGCTTTCTGTCATCTGGCTCATCATACAAACTGAAGGTAAGCACTAATGTGTTGACATTTTATATAAAAATCAAATTATTTGATGCCTTTTTTAAAGTAACCTTAAGAAAGTGACATGCTTTCATGACAGTCAAGGCATTGCGATTGGCCTAATAATTTAGTTAAGATGTCTCTAAAATTTTATCCCTCATTCAATAACTCTGTAAGTGATATGTGCTATCGTTTTATTTTCTAAAACACACAGACTCTAATAACACCAGAAAATTGCCTTCCAGACTAGAATTCAAGAATTTTCTAACTATCTCCAATGTTACCCTGAACAGAGTTGACACTTTCTACCTCATAAAAAGACAGTCATTTATCTGAGGACACAATTTATCGAAGGGTTGCACTAGGGTGGGTGACATGGATGGCTCTTAAATAAAATCAGAGTTAAGTTAGACAGAATTGCATTATTATATAAAATTAAAAATTGACAACAAAATAGTACTAGAATGGGACTAAAAATTATTAAAATTTACTTTAATATCAATCTCACAATTCTTTCCACTTAATGGGATTCATATTCTTTTTTGATAAAAAAGACTTTTAGTAATATATTTATAAACTTTTTTTTATATATGTAATAAATCCTTCTTAGGATAGCATCACATCAGAATTTTGGGGGTTGACTAGAAGAGATTTCTTGCTTTACTATGTCCCTTTAGTTTCTCCACATCAGTCAAGTATAGAATTGTTTGGTGTTCTGAAGGTCGCACTGAGTGTCACACTGAGTGGGAAACTGTCTCCAAACAGAGACACCAATCTATGGAAATGAGAACATTTAAAAAGGAGACAGACCTTACATGGATGATTGAACAATTAAAAGAAAAAACAGATAAAGCATATATCTGTTTTACATATGCCATCTTCCTAGACTGGTGCTCAATAATTTACATATTTTATACTATTCAGTTTTACACCAACCTTTATTTTAGATAAGTGAATGGCAAGAAAAGCAAAATGACCTTAATAAGGTCATTTAGCTAGGAATTAAGGCCACATATTTTTGCTCCAATATGAATTATTTTTCTAGGTGCAAGCAAAATAGAAAAATATCTATGCAATGCAATTTCAAGTGCATCAAGAACATTTAGTCTATAGACAATTTTTTTACTTGTTCTCTGAAGCTTTAAAATATTCTAACAGAAGATCACCAAAACTTTATTTCCTGTGAATCTAAAGGTTTTGAGGGCAAATTCCAATGGGAGAAAAAATATAATGATTTATTGTCACACTGAGAAATCAAATAACATAGTAGAATCTTTAGTAAGACTAAAGTATTGTCTCTAGATAAAAATTTTGATTTTTGGAAGGTAAAGTAAGAGATTGCACCATAGAGAGAAGGAGAGAAAGAAAAATCAGAGATATCTGGAAAAAATGAGAAAAAAATTTACAATTTTGAGGAATAGTATAGAGGAAGAAAAAACTGGACTACTACAGGAGTATTTTTTGGCTCCCCTAATCTTTATTCTAATCCAAGATATGCCTTTTCTGGGCATGGTGACCCAGAGTTTACACATATTGGGAGATCATCTGAAGAACTGTGTTCGTCACCATGATGTCTTTCCATAATGGGGTGGGGAGAGAGTGGAGAGCAAAAAAAATAAATAAATAAATAAATTATCTGTAATCAAAGCTTAAGTAGAAGGAAGAATTTGTTCTTTTTAATGTTTACCTTCTCCATGGGAATTCAGTCTTCGTGCCATTTCAACAAACCAGGCCAACCAAAACCAAAAACAAAACAAAATCCTTTAAATATTTATATCAATATTATCTCTCTTTCTCTAGCAATAGCCATAAAGCAAACACCTGAATTAAACATCTATGAAGTAGTTCATCCTAAAAAACTACACATTGTACAAAAAAGAGAGACCAACCAGACAGAGAAGCTCGCCAAAGAGGTAAGTGATGTGGGTGACAGTAGGATTTTACAATTATCTTGAGACAATAAAGAGATTTTTAACTAATAGAAGTGATGTCACAGCCAACATCTAGTAGTTCTTATTGGGGTGATCTCTGTTAGATTATATAAATGTCTAATAACTATATTGTATACCTGAAACTAATAATATTATATCCCTGTAATTGAAAAAAGTATTATAAAAAATCTAACTATTTCGTCCTGAAGTTCACATACACATCTTCCCCTTCATCCAGGAGAGAACATAGGAATTCTCAGAAAGTTTTTACAATTAAGCAGCAGAGAGTAAACCACCCACTTAATCAGAAAGAATATATCGGTTTGGACATTTCTTCAAGGATTTTTATTTTTTGTGGGGGTGGGGGTGGGGGGAAGGAGGAGCACAGGCAAGGCAGCCATTTTTGAAAAAGTTCTTTATCAAGTTCACTAAACTCATATCTTTTTCTTACCCTTACCCCTGCCCTCTTAAAATATTTTTGAATTTTGAATGTTTTGAATTGTCTTTAACTTGGCCATTTTTTTTTGTCCATAAAGGAGTATTCAACATTATCTCATACAATGTTTCCAACCTGTCCCTCATTTTATAATTTTTTACATTATTTAATTCTTAGTAGATTTTCAGTTGGTTTTAAGGTATTTGGTTTGGTTTTAACATGATAAAAATATATACCTTATTATTATCCCAGTCATGATTTATTAGGGTACATAGGACTGTATACTGTACATTAGGCAAATGATTAGTCTCTAGCTTACATATTAGAGTTAATCTTCCAGTATTGCTACCGTGTTATTGTACATTTTGGAAATTCAACTAAATATATGACTTATGTTTTATTTCACATATTATAAAGGCATAAGAGAGCTGTTTCTATCTTACTATATTTATAATTATTTTATATATACTATATATATCAGTATATTATAATAATTTTACAAAGACTCAGAAATATAAATTGATATTATAATATCATTAAATATTTTTAGGAAAGATATGAACCTGAACTTCGGTATCAGATTATGTTAAATGGAGAAGAAGTCATTCTTTGCTTACAAAAAATCAAGTAAGTTTTACTTCCCAAAAGTCTAATTGCTGGGTTCTATTAAAAGAATATGGAAAAATAAGTCATGAGACTCTGTAAGTGTGCTATGAGATAAAAGACATGAAGTTTAGTTTGTGCTAATATTATCTAAGACAGTTGATGATTTTTTAAGAAAAAATTTGCAAAGTGTATATGCATATTTTATATGCAAAGTACAAAACAAAAAAAAACTTTTTTCCTTGATGCTTCTTGGAATTTACTAAAAATAGTTTTTATCCAGATAAGCTCGAACCTTCAATGTGGCTTTCTACTACTTTTAATAACATCTGTTCAAGGCTCATTCAGGGCACATAGCCTTGATATAGATCCCAGGGAATGGGGCTCCCCCCAGTTCTGTAACAGTTGGTAAACTTCTCTCTGGACTCAATGACCATTGATACACCACCCTTCAGAGACACTGTGGAGGCTACGTTCTTGGTACAAAGAATCTCAAAATAACCCATTTGAAGACAGAGAATCTACAGCTAAAAAGTAGCTGAGGGTATATCTTTCCTCAGATCCGATAGATATGGCTAATGCTTTGATTTGCATTTTCAGCAGCAGAGTTCCAATGTCAGAAAAGGATCAATGAGTCAGAATGTCAGTTCATTCTCATTATAGACATTATCGTTTCTTTAGCTCTGGAGATCATGTCAAGAACATGTGTCTTTATTACCACAGCGAGTGTATCATGCAACTTTCTGCCTCCGCAGGCATCTCCTGGGGCCAGGCTACACTGAAACACATTACTCACCCAGAGGAGAGGAGATCACCTCAAGCCCTCAGAATGTGGTAGGTGGGATCTTCTTGAAATCTGCCAGCTACACCATAAGATTCATAGGTCCAAGAACAACTTCAAAACATTTTTAAGAACTCCAAAACAGGTGATCATCTATGACCAAAGAAACAACAGATTAAAAAGTCATAGTCAGTTTTTTTAAAAGGTAAGAAGCTTCCAGGTATTACATTTTTAGGGGCAACCGAAAGTCCACTTTTCCCTAGGCCATCTTATCAATAGATTAAAAATAGTCTACCCTATAGGTATTTGAAATATCATGTCACTATTTACTGTTTTCTGATGTTACATACATTTGTCCTTAGGTCAGCAATGAAATATCAATAATTTAATTAATATATCTGGTTAAACTACCACCCTATAGGTAATACCAAGGCCTAGATATGAGACATAGAGAATCAAGGCCAAAGGAAGAGCAGAAAGAGAATACAAAAAGGCTTAATCATGTAGTGTTACCAAACTAAGTGAGTCTCTCAGAGCCACCCTCTGTGGCGTCCTAAAAATGTATGTCTGTGTAAAAACAGACTTCGGCCATAAAATGACTCTGTTTCCTTCTCACATCAAAACTCTCATCTCATGAATATCTGGATTTTGCTAACATTGACCTCCAATCAAAGTATCTGATAAATTAATTCATGTTTAATCTAATACCTTTTCCAACTCTTCTATTAGAAAATGTTTATGATGGTATGGTTTCTTCCCAAAGAAAAAAACAAAAACATGGATGGAATTTTAGACTCTGAGACAAGTCAGCTTATTTTGAAGAAGAGGTTAGTTATTAGCTTTCTTAGATCATTCTAGACAAGTGACCGCCTAGTTTGCTTTTATGGAACACCTACCATGTCTGAATTTCTAGTTGTAGACAAATTCTCTGACGCACCAATTAAAGCAGTGAATGGGACCAGTTAATCTGAGGAGCCCGTGAGTGGTAGTGCCGCCTCTTGAGGACTCTAGAATCTAGAAAAGTATGTACCCCATTTTATGGATATGTGATGGACAGTGTCTTAGCAGAAGAGAATCACACCTGAAAGCTCTTCAGAATACTGGAGATCGCAGGGGAGCTGGCTGGCTACTTCTAGATGCAGTGTCCACCTTCACCATGTGCCTACTTAGGCTCAGTACCCCTGGACTTTAGAGCAAATTAGTGCCAGAAAGATAGCTCAGCCATCTAACATGGAGAGTTTCCATGGTCAGTTAGGGGGCAGTTCCTAAAACCTCTGAGGTTCTCCTTATTTTTGTTCCTGGGAACTGCTCTGGCCATAGCCACTACCTGAAGAATTTTCATGTATATTCAAGATAACAGCTTTTACCATTACTGTGACACATTTATTCTTGCAGTTATTTTTTTCTTCTATTTCCCAACCTTAGGAACAGTGCTACTATAAAGGATATATCCCAAATGAAAAGAATTCTGTCGCCAGCATTAGTACTTGTAATGGGTTGAGGTAAGAACTACTCCCCAAGATATTAAACATTAAGCACCATTTTGTCACACAGAATGAGTCTTCCTAGACATAATGTCTTGTTATCTTGGTAAAATTTCCTCTATCTATAAAATGCTGAATATATGTGGTTAACATGAAGAATAAAATATCACTCTTGCAATCATTTCATAACCTGCTTCTCTAGTAGAAATCAGTCCTAAGAATAAACAAAATACTACACTCTGGACCTCGATATCTGGATCCGTTTCCACATTTACTCACCCCACTCCCAGAAAACATTCTTTTTTATTTTCTTAAGAATTCTACCCTGAAATTAAAATGGTAAAATGTACATTTTTAAAGGTCTGTGTGTGTGTTTGTGTTTGTGTGTGTGTGTGGTATGTTTTTTCATGAAGGTAATTCTTGCCAATAAGGGAGAGCTTGGAAAGTTAAAAAAAATAAAAGCATAAATAAAAAAATAATCACCATAAAATTTTGCCTCTGTGCGATTTCTTATCTACATTTTATCATGTTCACCAGCTTGTATACATATAGACAAATATATCTGATACATGGTTGAAATATGAAATAAAATACACATAATCATTCTTTCAACGTGGTTTATGCCACATGACATTATAAGTCTTTTCCCATATTAAAAAATACCTTCATAGATGTAATTTTTTAATGGTTGTGTTGACTTTGTAATATTCCATTATATGACTTCACTTTATATTTCTGAATGAATTTTCTTATTAAGAAGAGAAATCTCTAAGCTACTGATTCCAAACTGTTCCTTTGGCTGATTTGCTTGTCATTCTTTCTCTCCTCTGGGATTCTTAAACTCTACCCACTCTTTTACTTTGTTTTTTCATTTTATTCCTTGCCAAGAGATATTTGCTAAATGTATAAATAAACTATGAACAAATATTTATTAAGCTCATGCTGTAAGTTTCCAATCCTTTGAGGTAGCTTCATCTTAGTAATTCTTCACAATTCTCTGAGTAAATAATGTAAGCTCCATTTTAGGACTGACAAATACTGATTGTAACTTATATTAGCAAAAGTTAGCCAAAAGCCTATGAAGAAAAACTGTATGTATGAGCTTGGGATGGAGGAAGAGGTGTAACTCTATTCTGGTCAATATATGTGACTCTGTGGCAGAGAATTCCCAAACACGAATCTCTGAATCTCACAGGGGATACTTCACACATCACAATCAAAGGTATATGATAAAGCCTCTGAAAAGCACAGACCAAGAAGAACATGCTGTCCTCGTAGATAACCAGGAGGAGCTAGACTCAGCTAATCACACCTGTGCTGTAAGAAATGTTGGCAGGAAACACGGCCTTATTCGAGCTTCTAGGGCACTCAAAAGCCCAGAGGTAAGTGTAGCATGCCGACGTCATATTTATTCAATTGTCTCAGCGATGATATATGACAGACTGGTGTGCTCAGCAATGACTGGTATCGATCAAGGTAAAGCCAGGATATTTCCTTATCCTTCAATTGAATCTCTCTCTAAAGAAAACAAAGAATCTTTTTGAAAGCTCTTTAATCTTTTAGGGTGAAGATAATTATTAACAATGTTCTTTTACACTTTGTAAAGCAAGAAGACTTTCTTCAAGCTGAAAAATACATTGATCTCTTTTTGGTGCTGGATAATGCTTTCGTGAGTATGAGTGTGTGTGTTTCTTGGCCAGCTAAGGCAACTTTTAAGTTTTCTTATCAAGCAACACAAGCTATAAATTATTCTAGCCTGTTCACCTGATTGTTTTCTCTGATCTGTATGCCTTGCTACCAATAGTTTTCGCTCACTCACTGCTTTAAAATCCATGTGCTACCCCAATATTCAGATATTGAAAATATACTTAAAATCAGATAACTACAGGAAGTCAACTACAGTATTGAAAAACAAACAAAAAAGGAATGGGTTATTAAAATATTTTGTTAAATTTTTGCTGTATTTGCTTTAAAAATTCTACTTTGTATGTAAATATAAAGTAGATATAAAATTACACATACTTTAAAAATTACACATATATATATAAACTACTAGAATCTGTGATTCTAACTAGCAATTATCACTTTGTAACCAAATTTTAATATTACTGAATTTGTTTAAAATCAACATTTTTAATTTGATTTATTCAATGTAAAAATGAATAATACTGAAATTTTATGTGAATGCTTAATTTTTCTTTAACCAAAAAAATTTTTACATCTTAAATAGAAACACAGAATTGAAACACAGAGTAGTATATAAGGTAGACATGGAATGAACAGACACTTACTTACATTGATATATATAATTTTTCTCAACTTGTAGACTTCTATGCCCCATCAGCTTCTCATATTGATTTGCTGTTTTAATTATACTTTGCATTTTGTATTTTACAGTATAACATGTATAAAGGGAATCTAACTTTGATCAGAAGTTTTGTGTTTGATGTGATGAACCTACTCAATGTGGTAAGACATTTGTCCTGTAAACATGCATTTCCACATGGGAGCCTAGGGCCTTCCTATAGTTTCACCAAATAAAGAGTTGGGAGGATCACAGTGGCTTAAGGTCAGCGGTTGGGGAAATTTAGCAGATGAAGATGAACACCGAGGTAAAATCAAAAGCAACTTCTAGGATTTCTATTTTCAAAATGGGATATATTTATTCACCACTGTGGTCAGCAAAGGATCAAAAACACTAAAGACATCTCAAAAGTTTTTATGAAGAAAAATGCTCTTCCCACAGATTTATAATACCATAGATGTTCAGGTGGCCTTGGTTGGTATGGAAATATGGTCTGATGGTGATAAGATAAAGGTGGTACCCAACGCAGGCATCACCTTTAACAACTTTATGAACTGGCATCGTTCTAACCTGAGGAAAATGAAGGTGCATGACCATGCTCAGCTACTCAGGTGAGCACACACAGGCCAAGCCAGGCATAGGAAGGCAGAGCGGATAGTTATTGTAAAGTTATCTTGGTAGAGATTACTGTTCAATTATATCTCTCTCAATGAGTTGTCAGGGAGTCTAAAGTTCTACCACTAACAATTCACCTGTGAGACTATTGGAGGCCTGTGTCAGATCACTAAAATGAACTCTTGGATGTGGGGTGACCATCTGGGGTCATTATAATGCTATGGAACAATAGAAGCTTTTCTGGGGCCTAGTGAATATAAAAAGGGTGGAGCAAACAAGGGAAATCTAAAACATAATTAGCAAAACCTAACGATTCCTAAGACTCAGATTGTGACAGTGTATCTGTAATTTTCACACAGTGGAATTGAATTCAGCAACCGACAAGTAGGAATAGCAGCTTCGAATTCCTTGTGCTCGCCATCTTCGGTTTCTGTTATAGAGGTTTGTAAGGCTTCCTGTGCTTCTATATCCTCTGCAAAGACCAACATAATGCCTTGTCTAGAGTTAGCACAATGAACATTTGCTGAGGCAGTAAATAAAAATAGAAATGAAACTACTAGTAGCCCATTACACTGAAGGTTACGTGGATTGTGAAAAAGAATGTTTCATTACATTTGTCCTCCCAGAAGGCTGCACCCCTCAGTTGGTGTTAGGGTGTAAGAACAGGAAGATCAGAAGAGAAAGGGAATACAAGCCCCCTCTGAGGCCTGAGCCAACTTCAAATTAATCATCCGCAGTATCAATGGCCAGAGAGCTCAGACAGGTGCATGTTGGCATGATATGGTCAAGCACTACCAAGGTCATAGGCATTATTGCTACAGGTTTTGCAGGCCTTTGAGTACACTGTGTGGTATCTTCACATCCTATGAAGAATGTATTTACTTTAATTTAAGCGTGGTTTACAGAGAACTTATGATTAGTTCAGCAAAGTTTTTATTGAGCACTAAATCAATCGTTGGATTCATGAGAGTCAATCATTTCAAATGTTTATTCAACATTTTACAATAACTGATGATAGGAAATGGGACTAAATGACTATTTTTTTTTATCTGTCAAACAACTGAACATTGGCAACAGTTAAGAATTAACCAGATAAAAAAAGAAGTAATAGATGTTTCTATTTTTTTTTTCAGGCTATAAAAAAGAAGAATGTGGCTCTCGTAGGAGTGATATCACATGAGTTGGGTCATGTCCTAGGTATGCCTGATGTTCCGTATTACACCAAGTGTCCCTCTGGGAGTTGTGTGATGAATCAATATCTGAGGTGAGACCGTGTTACCCAAAGAGGGGAAATATTTCTTAAATCTTAAAGAATTCAGATGTAGTCTATATAGTTGGATGGGCGTTTTTGTTTGTTTGTTTGTTTTTTTAACCAAGGATGTATACCATTAATTCACCCTCCAGCCTCTTGATGCAGAAGTTTTACCAGCTATCAGGGCTCATTTAAAATGTCCAAAAAATATTAAAATAGAGCTTAAGTATAGTGACCATGTTATTTTAATTTAAAATAATTTTAACTTTAAATAATATATTTTCTAAAGATATGTATCTAATTAAGATGATAAATATCTCTATTGCCAATCAGTCAATACTTTTGTTATGTTATTACTAATTACCTTCTAATGCTAAGCATTATGCAAGGACTTGAGATTTTAAAAAAGGAATGAAACATATCTTGCTCTTGAAATACTCATGAATAGGAAAAGAAATATGGTCATAGAACCTCTAAGTCTGCAATTATGTCCTTTACAAGTTTATTGTTATTATCACTTACCTTTCATCTCTTAATGATAACAAATGGTGAAGCTCATCAGTGCTGCCAATTAGAGAGTGCTGAATCCACACAGGAATTTAAATTCTTCCAGCTCTACAACTGAGTGTCTAGGAAAATGGTTTTCCAACCAGCCTAGTAGGCATGCTCTGTCGCCTTCTACATATAACACAGTACAGTCCTAAACAGAAACTAAATTTGGAATTTCTCCTGAACCAGGTGATGATGTTAGACAAGTTAGATTCCCACATTCGTTTATCATGGTATTTATGATTTTTCTTCGGGACACAGTTCAAAATTCCCAAAGGATTTCAGTACATCCTGCCGCTCAAGTTTTGAAAGATACATTTTATCTCAAAAACCAAAGTGCCTGCTGCAAGCACCAATTCCTACAAATATAATAACAAAGCCAGTGTGTGGGAACCAACTTCTGGAAGTGGGAGAAGAATGTGACTGTGGCTCTCCTAAGGTATGAAAATATTCACGGTTTAAAATACTTATTAGAGAGTGATTATGGCATGTTTCCTTTTTCTTTTTTTAAAAAAATTTCCTTTTGAAAATTCTGAAGACACAAGTTTGGCATCATAGTAAACAGTAGACTTGCATTGGGTTTTTGGCACTGATTTCTGTCATCTTTTGAAAGATATTTCAAAAGTCAGGATATGCTTATGGCATGACTGTATGAAGTTCATTGTAAAGAAGTAAATCATTAACTACAATATGTCACTTATGATTTTTCCAAGGTATATTAGTCAGAAATTCCTAAATCAAATAAAGGCGAGTTGATTATTAGTTGAGCAATAATAATTACAGATATAGAAATAAGTTCCCTCCATAGAGAGAGTTGGTCATCTCTCATCAAGCCAGTGTGTAAACCAGGCAGAGAATAAAATGGAGAAAAACAAAATTACACGCACCAGCAGAAAATGGGTTACTAATACAGAGCATAAAATTCTGCTAATATTTATAAAATCTTAACTCTTCAAGGCACCAGTGTACTCTAAAAAATCTTTCTGATGAAATATTTGCTAGCAAGCCCGTACTATGTTTTAAAGAGAGCATTCTATTTTGTAAGCAATTTTCATTTACTTTTAAGACCATAAAAAGGCTAATATTTGAAGAGATTTTCTATGTGTCAATCTGCAAAATGCTTTTATTACTCACAACAAACTGACAGAATATGCCATTTTATTATTTTTATGTACAGATATAGGTATTTTTCTAGGCTTTTAAAATGATCATTCTATATGTCTACATATTGTAACACAAACATTATATTTTTAATGATTGTAATTATACAATGCATGTTAATATCTTTAATAGTAACTCTCTTCATAGACATCCAATTTTTTTCAAAATTTACCTAGCAACTTTTTAGCATTAATACTTCCATATAACTCATAGTATATTTTTGGGGGGTCACTTTGCCCAAAAATACAATTGAGAGTCTGACTGAAATGCATTAAATTTATATTTCACTCTGGAGGCCACTGGCATGTTCATAATATTAAGCATGGTCTTAATTTGCTTTTGAAGTCTCTCAGGAAAATTATGTATAAAGTTCTTCATGTAATTCTGGCACATTTTGAAATCTTATTCGAAAGTATTTTATATGTATACATTTTTCCTAGTACTATGTGGAAGGTTTTCTTCTTTTTTTTTTAAGGTTCTAATTTATTGTTGCTTTTTATGTTATTTGATTATTATCTTAACCAGCTAGCTATCTTAGTGACTCACCCACTATTTTTTTGAGTTGATCCTCTGTTTATTCGAGGTCAAGAATTTTATCACATGCAAATAATAGAATAATTTATGCTTCCCAATTATTACACTTTTATATTTTTTTCTTATCTCATAGCACTGGTCAGAATTTCCATACAAATATAGACTCTAAATAATTCTCATCCCTTATTTTATTAGATACGCCTTTGCTATTAGATTTTTTAATAAAGATACATAATTCTGTTTATAATTTGCTTATATATACCTAAAAATTCAATAAAGCCCACTGTGTTTTTACCAACTAATTTTTTTCCATCTATCACAATAATGGTTGTTTTTCCCCTTAGTCTCCTAATATGATAGATTATATTATTTTATTCTGTACAATTGAGACATCCTTGCATTTTTGGCAAAAGAAACCCACAAAACCTGCAAAGTTGTAGTGGAGAGTTATTATATGAATAAAGTGGTGTTTTACTAATATTTTCAAATTTTTTCATTTATATTCATGAGAATTTGTGTGTGTGTGTGTGTGTGTGTGTGTGTGTGTGTGTGTGTGTGTGATCATTACCAGTTCTCGTTATCAGGATTATGCAGGCTCGGTGAAATGAAGATTTAAAATAGTTTTTCCTCTATGTTCAAACAGTTTTAATAGTATAGAAATATTCTCCCTTAAAGTTTTAATTTACATGTAATACCATCTAGGCCAAATTTATTTAGGGGTGGTTTTTGGGTAATTCTATTTTTGGCCTTTTGAAAAGTCATTTCCATTACTCCTAACATTTTTTTTCCTGTTAGTAACTTCATCATTTCCACTGCAATTTGTAAAGCAGAGTAATTGAGTTTAAAAACTGACATTGTATTGCCTTCTTGCACCAGGATTGTATGTACCTGTTCTACAAGGAAAAACAATACTGAATCCACTTTCCCATTGTGTGTGCTTTAAAGGAATGCAGGAATGCTTGCTGTGAGGCCGGGACCTGCAAGTTAAAGCCAGAGGCTGATTGTAGAGAAAATACTCTTAACGGTACCACGTGAGACCTTGAGCTTTTTTCTTTGCTCTCAAATATTTTCTCACTTTCATTTCAGATGTGAGAAAGATGTGCCACTGGGTTCTGTAATGCATTTGAAAACACATTTTTAAAATGACACAATTTCAGAAAGGAAAAAATCGTTATAAACATAAATTACTCAAGGTTGTGTGTATACTAATAAGCTAATGAGAAAATGGCTAATTTGTCATCTGGGAGATTAGAACTGCTGAAATCTGCACTAAAATTGTATAGATTTCTGTTAGGTAGTGATGACTTTAATAAGAACTACGATAATAGAAAGAAAAGTTTATTTTTTAAAAGGTTTGATTGTTAAGCAAATTTTATTCTTGGTTAAGAGCTGATAGTTGTAGAGCAAGGTAGTCAGAAAATCAATAGCATGTAAGAACACATTATAAGATTTGATTGTTTTATTCCTTTTTTATTTTACCAAAATTTTTATTTTATTTTTAATTGTTTATTTTTATTAAAAGTTAGTTAACATACAATATTATATTAGTTTCAGGTGTACAACATAGTGATTCAACATTTACATACAATGTGATCTCATGATAAATCTAGTCTGGCATCCTGCAAAGTTATTACAATATTATTGACTGTAGTCCCTATGCTGTACATACATTATTATCCAAGGGCTTATTTATTTTATAAATGGAAGTTTATACCTCTTAGTCCCCTTTGAACAAAACAAAACAAAACAGAAACAGACTCATAGATACAGAGAATAAACTGATGGTTGCCAGAGGGGAGAAGGATGGGGAAATGAACAAAATTGTATTCCTTTTAAACTGTTTCAGTAAGCTATAATAGACATTTGTTTGTGTGTTTTCTATAATCCTATAAGGATTGGGCAAGGAACCCATTTGCATTAAATATGGTATTCATTTCAGTGAAAAATAGTCTTTGAATCTAAAAGTGGTAATAACAACAACACATCATAAGTAGGGGAAAGACTCAGGATACGTTATATGGAAGAAGTTATCTCTACCTCTATTTCCTGAATATTTTGGGGGATTGAAACTGGAGAGAGGTTATAAAGGGAACAATTGATTCAAACCCCATCGACTATCACTCCCTCAGGAGGGGAACCGGCAAGGTCACAGACAAGGAACACTGCTCATTTATTTATAAGGCACCACTTACACAGCTGATACCCTGGTGGGATCCACTCTGCAGGAAATTCTAGAAACTCTGTCCACCTTCTAATTCTGTCACAGAGACTGGAGCACAACATCTCAAAAATATTCATTCAACTCTTTAGGGCCTTGGAATGATAGGTGAGCATACCCCATTACTGGGCAAGATTAGCGAATTTGTATCATGGAAGGAAAATTGGACCTGGCCTCAGAAAACTTTAATTCTTTTCTTAGTTCTGCCCAAAATGAGCTGAGGGACTTTAAGCCAAGTTATATAATTTGTTTTCTAACCTGTGAAATAGAGAAATAGAGCTGATGATATTGTCTCTTGGTAGGGTTGTTAGTATTATTTAAACTCTATAAATGTTATCATTATTACATAACATTTTATAATTCATATTAACCATGGTTTCCAAACTTTTTTCCCTTTTGACCAGAGAGTGAATGAAAAGGTCTACTTCACTGAGCTGCTCCCTGCCAGGACAAGAATCAAGAAATTTAAACATCCAGATTCTTGTGTATTTTCGCCTTTGCATTTAGATGTATTTTACTTTTTATTTGTCATTATCCTTTCTATATTTTTTTCCAGTCAGCCAATAGGTGAATAGATGTGTTTAGAGAAGTTGCTTATTTTCTAAGACCTGATCTACAGTGTATTTTTAAGGATCATGAAGCTGTTTCTTAGCTCTGCTCTTTGCAAAACAAAAGAAATTAGCTCTAGACCAAAATACCTTAAAATGTACTGCTGAATTACATGCAGAGTTACTCAAGGCTTGTAAAACTACAAATGACTTTTATTTTAACCCCATTTTCATTTTATCAGTTATAGCCTGTGAAAAAAAATAAAATCACTTGCCTTTGGTTCATGCATTATTACTCTTCCGTCTTTTACTTGCTATGCTCTTAGAAGTGTGGTACTTTTCTATACCATAACAAGACTTATTAAATATAAACATTTCGATTTTATCAGGTATAATCTTTTCACCATCACATATAATATTAATATCGAGAAATCTGCATTCCTTACATTTTAACTCAACCATTATTCATCTATTGATTTAATGAATTATAATGTTAATGAATAAAAACACAATTTTGGGGGGATTTTCTGTGTGGTTGTTTTCAAAAATCAGTATTTTTAAGCTCTGTTGTAGGTCTGTGCTAGGTGTGGAAAAGAGGGGAAAAGTCACATCTCCTTTTAATGCTTAAAGTGAAATGAAATGAAGCCAATCACATTAGAGGCCTAGACTTCTCTTTGAGGTTTCTTTCTCCAAATACTTTTTAACAATTACTCACAAAAATCACTCACATTTTCAGTGATGCTTGTGCTGGGAGGCTGGGAACTTAGACACATTTCGAAAACTTGGGCTTTGAAAGGAAGGGCTTTCTTGAAAGCCCTGACTGCTGGTCTTGGCTGCCTCCCGCGTCCCTGCATCACTACTAATGGTGGGTTTGGCACTATCAGTGTCACAGTGGAAGCCACACGTCCGATGTTCCTGACAGACAATATTTTGTCCATATTTCTGCTGTCCACGGGTCTGATACAAACTTCCAGCCAATGTCTCCAAGGAAAAAAACATTTCTTTAAACATGTTCCTCCTCAGCCCCCACCACTTCAAGCTCTGGTAGAGGCTTCTTATGGTAAAACTGCATGAGCTGCAAAGGTCATAGCTAGTGATGGGCTGCAGAGGGCGAGTCCTGGCTCGGGAGTGCCAATGACTTGGTCTTTAGGAATGTTATGAGCTGGTTGTGAAACACAGCCATTACTGAAAACCACCCTGCATGGATTGACAATTAAATAAATTATATTAAAACCTACGTTAGATTTACCCAGAGAGATATTAATAATCTATTATGAGAAATTAGCTCATGTGACTATAAAGACTGAGAAGTGCCATAATCTGCTATCTGCAAACTGGAGACCCAGGAGAGCCGAGGGTGTGATTCTGTGACAAGACAGTTGATGAGGAGAGATATTCTAGCTTCAGCAGGCAGTCAGGAAGAAAAAAAGGGATGGATTTCTCTTTTCTCTGTCTTTGTTGATATTTAGTCCCATCGTGGCCTTGAACAAGATTGCCATAAGGCATGTTGTGGGGTTATACAATGAATTACATTTAGGATCCATTAAAGGAAAAAGGACATTTAGTCTAATAGCTTTCAAACACTACTATGTCTTTGCCATATATCATCTTATTTAATTTTCATTCCATTCACTCCATTTGGTAATTTTTTTTTCATTTTGCTTATGATAATATTAACATTCAGAAAAGATTTAACCAATGTCACACAGCAAATAAATGGGTAACTGGGTTTTACCCCTGGTATGACATTCTCTTTCCAGTGAAATACACTGAAGTTTTAGAACTTTAAAATTATATTTGTTCTTTGCATGTTTTACAAACTAATGAGAAAATAAAATAATAGTTTAAATCATCATAATAAGAATATTGTCCACATATTTAAATAGTTGTCTAACCAAGTTATCTTTTCAGTGTTTAGTATAAATTTAAAAAGATAAAATAACACGTGTAAGCTCTGTGGAGGATGGTGACTAATTATATTTCCTTACTCATGAAGAGGCAAACAAGAAAATACGATAGAGAGCTAGATATTTCAAGCAGCTTGAAAGCCTTTAAAATGCTTTTTTTTTTTTCCTAGAGATCAGGGAAGAAAAGTAGGTTACTGCTAATATTTCTTCTAATCGTCTTATTCCCTGAGATAGGAAAATGGTGTAAAGTGCACAGTAGAAGCGAAGCACAGCCCCCAGCTCTCTCCTCGGTCTTGAAATGTGACCAGGGACTTGCTGGGGTTGCATTAAGCTAATTCCCAGGAATCTTTAGAAGCTTTCATATGATAACAACAGACCAGGAGAAACTAGGTCTGACCTGCTTTTAAGATGTCAGAATTTTTAAAAAATGTGGTGGCTTTCTTGATCTAGGAAGAAACTAAAATAAAAAAATCTCTACACTTAATACCTAGACTAGATGAAAAGACTGACATTACCAAGCCTTAGACTTAACTGAAGTTAAGTGACAGGTCCCGTGTGTGCAAGCATGTGTGGTGCATATGCATTTCCTCAGGGAATTTCATTCAAACGTGGATACACTCACGCAAAGGAAAATTTGGGGAACAAGCTTTCCTAGAACATTAGAATGAGTGAGGATGCTGAATGCGATCGAAGCAGAGTTCAATCAGCCATGAGAAGAATATAAGAGCCAAGTGGGGCCAGGTTTGGAAGGGAAGTGGTATTGTTGTGAAGATTTTATGGATCAAAATGTTTTTTTGTGGATGGTGATGAATGAAGAAGCTCTGAATTACAAAGAGGGGGACAGTCGAAGGGAATTTGCTGATTCCAAGTGACACTATAAGGTCGAGGAGGAAACAAAGACAGCAACAAGAGAAGAAGCCTCTGTGAGGGAAATTGTAAGGTGTATTTTTCTCTTTTTTTGGAAAAGAAAGTGAGGAAGAAACTGTGATGATTTAAAGGAAGAGAATAAAATATTTTTATTTTTAAGGAGCCCATGTTTGGGCAGTAAAAACATTTGCATGGAAAATATGGTTTGGAAGATAATTTTCCAGGGTTGAAGTTAAGAGAGTCAAAAGCAAATGAAAGACATCTGTGAATGAGCGTGTTGGGGAGGGCTTCACCTGCTTTTGATATACCAGACCTAATCGTGGCAAAGTATGAGGCAAACACTGTGTTTGGAGGGAGAATCAAGGGTTGAAAGGTAAAATTAGAACCACACAGATCAGTTTTGTAGAGGGTAATTATAAGTAATGGAATGTATCATATAGGAAAAAGCCCAAACTCTTCCAATATTCCCAAGACAGCCCCTGCCTGCCCCTCTGCGCCCCTGGGCTCTCTCCCTCTCAGTTTGCTGACTCACCACGCCAACTCCTCACTCGGCTGTTCTTCCCCTATTTACGACAAACAGACCTCACCTAATGGAAAATCAAAGGTCCTTTCTTGGGGTTCCCCTAGCAGAGCTAACTGAAGTGCTTCCCCCCAAATCTAACTTTACCGTATACTTAGTAAAGGCAAACAATAAACAGCAGCGTAAAACCCAAATGCAAACACAGTCACCTTCCTAAAGCTTATCCTTCTGCTCTTTGTGCGAACTCCAGCCCTAAGGACTGGGCATCCTTATGTGCCTTGCCCAGTCCTCTTACTCCTCCTCTTTATTTCCACACAGGAGACCCATTTTATTGTCTATTAACCTTTCTTCAGTTCCCGGTCCTCCTGCATCCCTAATGCATCCCTAAAACTCCCTCCTAGGCACCACCTGCAAGGCCCCATCCCTAAGTTTGCAAGAAAACCACTTACCCGCAGGAGACTCCTTCATAGGAATGCGTGTGAGTAGGGGCTGAGTTAGGGGAACACACCACAGATTGGCTCAGCCCGGCCGGCCTTGCCCGCAGGGCAGGTGGGAGGGGGCCCCCAAGGTTTGGCTGAGCTGAAGGCCCCCCTCGAGCAAGGACTTTTGCCTTTCTCTCTCTCTTTGCATTTCATCTACTTTCCTCCTGCATCAGAGAGGCCGTGACCACGAGCCCTTGTTGAGCAGAGTGGAGGACCCCAGGATGGAGACGGGTGGGCTTGCGTCTGGCCTGGAAGCGCAGAGAAGGGGCCTCAGGTAGGGTTTTCCCAATGAGCAGAAGCTAGGGCTTTGGGTGCCCTTTTGTGGCCACAGCGGGTACAGCAGCAGGTCCCGCTCTAAATTCTCCGTTGACCTAGTACATCAATCCTAGCACTAAACGCTGGCACAGTCCTCCAAGAATGACTTTCCCAGGCCTCAGGGTGCGTTAGTTAAGCACTGTGTGACCTTGGCGGAGATAGGAAACCCAGTTCCACAGAGATTATTTAGGACGTGTCCCCGAACCAGTCCTCCTGGGGACCCTCTGCAGCCAGGGGAACCTGCATTTCCTTACAATCACCTTAACAAGGTTTACCCTCTTGGGCTGAAAGCTGCCTTTCGGGCCAATATTCATTCACTCAGCTCATAGAAATAACTAACTGCTCTCTGGTTAACTATTGGCTGGCAAGCAGTTGACCTCTGACTTCCCCCAAATGTCTCAGTTCCACTTTTGTTTTAGAACTAAATTTGGGACTTAGAGTTTGCAAGGACCCTTTTTCTTACTCATTTCAGATTTGACCATTTTTCCACCTGAGAAGAGTTTTTAAAGGAGAATCAAGGACAAAATGGCATGCACTCCCTGGAATGGTCTCCCCTAGTGTAACACACGCACACACAGCTGACTGGCACCAAATTACCTGTGATGGTTACCCACAGGGTTCACAGATTCCACACAGCTGTCGCCTACGGCCTGTGCAGGTGGGTAATGACCATAGTTTTAATTGTCTGTAGTCAAGAATATGAAAAGAAACAGCCAGATTCTAAGGAGAGGCCGGTTTCTTGTTCAAGGATCTAGAAAGTAGGGGAAAATCTGGATTAGAGGAATCAGAGGTTGGGGTTGAGGACCGTCGTGGCAGTTGACTTGCTCTAGAGTGACATATGACAGGGACTTCAAACATCCAGTTCTGGTCGCCAGAGATAACCTAGCACATTCAGCCAGAAGGAACCTGCTAAGCCCTGTTAGGTGGATGTGCCATGTAATGGGCTTTCAGGAAGTCTGGAGCCAAGAGTAACCACTGAACCTCCGGGACGTCCTCTATTCTGCCTGAGAAGTAAAATGAGTCCAACCGTGGCACTTCCTATCACCACACTTTTCATTTACCTTTCTTCTCAAAAGGAAAGCTACCATCTCATTAAATTCAGCACAATCTCCCTCTTTTCTCCTTAACCTCAGCCTTGAACCACGAGATATGAGATAACGTCTCTTGGGGGTTTTTTTTGTTGTTTTTTGTATGTTTTTGCTAAATCTGGGCCTGGAGCCTTGCCTCACTTCTCAGCTGTGAACTACGTATCTCTTGGATTATGATGATCTACCATCACTTTTGAGTAAAATTATTCTGGATGCAGGTCCTTTGTTGGGCATATCTATTACAAATATTTAGATTATATACATACGGAAGGCATGCCAACCTTCCTGCAGTCAAAATCCCCATATAACATTGATTCCCCCCAAATATAACTACAGTTGCCCCTTGGTATCCCCAGAGGTTTGGTTCCAGGCCCTCACAGACATCAAAATCTGTGGGTGCTCAAGTCACTTATATAAACTATAAAATGGCTTAGAGCAATGCATATGGTCAGCCTCCTGCATGTGTGGATTCCCAACCGTAGCCAGCAAGTACTGTACTATTTTCCATCTGTAGTTAGCTAAATCCATGAGTATGAAAACTGGGAATACTGAGGGAAGACTATATATTTATTGGAAAAACTCCACATACAAGTTCAAACTTTTATTATTCAAGGGTCAACTTTATGTACAAATATTTTCTTCCAGGCTATAGCTTGCCTTTTTCATTGTCTTAATGTTTTCTTTCCAAGGTTAGACATATTTAACTTTAATGAAGTCTACTTTATGATTTTTTTCTTTTATCCTTGTTCTTGGCTCTGTATTAACAAATTTTTGTTCCCCCTTGGTTGCGAAGATTTTTCTCTTCCAAGATTTATATTGTTTTAACTTGTACTTTTAAGCCTATGATGCATTTCAAGCTAATCTTCATGTGTGATGGTGGGTCAGGTCCAGTGTTTAATTTTTCCATTTACATAGCTAGTTGTCCCAGATCCTTTTGTTGAGTTTCTTTAGTGCATTTGTAAACACAAAACAAAACAAAAAAATCAATAAGTATATATGTGAGGATCAACTTCTAGACTCTGTATTCTGTTATATTGATCTGTGTATCTGTGACCTTGCTAAACGAATTTATTAGTTCTAATAGCTTTCCCTCCTAACTAATTTTGATACTGCTTTTTATCGTTGCACATATTCTACAGGACTGCAAATCCCAATGCTCTTCATTGGCTTGTCATTCATTCCGATACCTGAGTCCATCTGCAAATATCCAGTGTCCGCCATGATTCTTCACCATTCCAGGCCCTGCTTTTCTCAAAATTCCCCATTGTTTCTTGATATATCTGCAGGGGCACAGGCACTCAGTTGGCCCCCTCCAGGGTTAAGCTCTGTGGGAGGGAAGCTAAACTGGGCAGATGTCTAGGAAACCAGATGTCTAGGAAGCAGTGGGGAGAGATGTGGGTCTTACCTGGCACCTGCAAATGGCACGTGGCTAGTTGCCATATTTCTCTGATGCTAAAGGTGACATCCCCCCACATTTTATCATTTATGAAGCTGGGATACTGATTGTAGTATATATGGATGCCACACACACACACACACACACACACACACATTTGCTGAACTTTTGTTCCCCTTTTCCCCTCAGTAACTATTATTAAATCAACCCAGTAGCTTACCTGCATGTTACCAGTGAATGGAGGAAATGTACTCATTATCACATCAATTCCAACAACGTGTTAATAATACTAACTGGATATATTTTAAAGTCCCATTTTAAGACCATTAGTGCCCTTCTGTGTTAGGAAAACTTGTAGTATCCTTTTCTTTTATGAGGCAATTGTGACACCTGCTGTCAGAAGGAAAGAACTTTCCTATGGAAAAGAAATATTGCTAGGACATGAAAACTTCTAGGAGGAAATGAGCAAATGGCGATGAACTTTTGTTGACCGTTGACATTCCAGTATTAAGCAAGTAGCACTTAGTGTTGAAACACTATAAGCAGCCCAAGGCCTGTCTCTGTCCCAAGTTTTTTTTCCGGAGGATTTGTTCATAGCCACGTAGTGACCACTAGGTGGACAGATAGTTGTAGTCATCTACCTATCCTTGGGCAGATATCTACCTAACAATAGCACCCTTCTCTAGTTTCTAGTTTCCTCTGTATGTTTGTGTTTATCAAATACAAATGAATCAAAGTATACTTTGCATACAGTAAAATGCACTTGCTTTAAGGGTACAGTCCAATGCTTTTTGGCAAATGTCACCACTATCACCATCAAAATATAGAACACTTCCATTACCTGTATTTTATGCCCTTCTCCCGTCTGCCCCACCCCACCCCAGGTCCCAGGCAAACACCCATTTACTTTTTATCACAGCACACCAAGTTTGCGTTTTCTAGTTTCAAGTAAAGGGAACCATCCAGCGTATAGTGTTTCTGTCAGTATCTTTCCCTCGGCATAAAATTTGAGAGATTCATCTGTTGTCCCAGTTACTATGATGCGTAACTGCTTGTTTCAAAAATTAGTGGCATTTTAATACGCTTGCTGACTCTGTAGGTCAGGATTTCAACAGGGAACAGTGGGGACAGCTCAGTGATGTCTGGGGCCTCAGCTGGAAAGACAGGGACTGAGTAAATGCCTGGGGCCAGAGTAAACTGGAGGCGATGTCACTCACTGTCCGGTGGTTGGTGCTGGCTATTGGCACGGACCCCAAATGCATCTATAGACTGGGAAACTTATATGTGGCTTCCCCACAGTAGGAAGAATTAGTACATGGCAGGTCCTAGATTTAAAGCAAGTGTCACAGAACCAGGCAGAGGCTGTACGTGATCTGCCCTCCTCACAGATGTGATAGGACATCACTTTGGTTGCTTTATATTGCTTGCAAGTGCACCATTATAGTCAGTTTAGATTCAGGACAAGGTCCAAAAAAGAATCTGAAAAAAAATCTGTGAACATATTTTAAAACTGTCATTTGTTTAAACATGCACATTGCCAGTTCATTTTTAAGAAATCACTGAGTAATACACCATCTTACGGCTATACATAGTTTGCGTTATCCATCTTATCATTCATGGGTATTTAGGTGGTTTCTAGTTTGTGGCTGTTATGAATATAAGGGCAATGAAGGTTAGTACACAAGTCTTGGTGTGCACATGTATTTTCATTTCTGAGGGTAAATACCAACAGTGAAATAGCTAGGTCATGTGGCAGTATGTAGTTACACTTGAAAAGAAACTGACAAAGTGTGTCTAGAATATTATCACTTTACATCCCCATCAGTCATATGTCAGAATTCAAGCAGCTCCAAGGCTTCACTAAGAACTGTGATCTTTTTAAATCTGTAGGCATTATATTGTGTATGTCGCTGTCTTTTGAAAAGCCTGCGGTGCTCTCCCTCTGTTTTTATTCTTCACATTCACACTGAACATTTCACTTCTGACACCTCTGGTCACCAAATATGTGGCAGGTTTTCCCACATCAGCAATTCTGTGACACCAGCAGGATGTGTTACAGTTCAACTCAATTTGACACTATCTACCTGGAGAGAGCATCAAATATCACAGGCGAAGGGCTCAGTCCCTCAAGACTGCTACCCCAGCTCCCGACTTCAGAAGCCAATTGCGAAGATTGTGTCCCAGGTCACTACAGCTCTATACAACTTGACTGCAAATAAGTACTTCCCACGACCTCCTCCCACTTAGATTTGATTATTTGCCGGAACAGCTCACAGAACTCAGGGAAAACCATGGTAAGGGGTCCAGATGAATGGTCAGATAGAGAGAGCCATAGGATGAGGTCTGGGAGGGTCCTGAGAGCAGGCACTCCTGTCACTGTGGAGTTTGGTCCTTGGATACTGTTCACCAGTGAAGACTCTCACCAAACCTCCTACCGTTTGGATTTTATGGAGCTCCCTCACGTAGGCGTGATCAATTATTAATTCCTTTTCCATCTCCTCTTCCCTCTCTGAAGGATAGGGGGTAGGGCTAAAAATTCCAAGTTTCTAATCACGGCCTGGTCCTTCTGGTGACCAGCACCATCCAGGAGCCCACCTTATCTCGTTAGGACAAAAGATGCTCCTAGTGCTCCTGTCGCTTAGGAATTTACAAGGGATTTGGGAGTCCTGTGTCAGGGATGCAGTCGAAGGCCAAATATGAGAACAATAGGAGCTCTTTCCACTCAGGAAATTACGAGTGTTTTAGGAGCTCTGTGCCAGGACCTGAGTGGCAGAGACATATCTATGTATTCCTTTCTCCACCCCAATTCATCATCCCAGATTTCCGTGTCATTCAAAAACAGGTCTAAGACCACATTTCTATGTTTAAAATTTTGCAGCTGTTGCCTTCAGGATACACAGTCATCTCCATACTCTGGCAAGTAGACCTCTACACCACGTCTGTGGCCTGCGAGGTAGGCTTATCTCATGGCACAGCACCTCCCCCACCCCACCGTCTAGTCCTATTTCACCCTTTCTTCTGATAAGCACAACTCCACTGAAACCCCAGTTCTCAGCACCTGCCTGAGTTTTAGATGTGAGCTGATTTCCTCTAAATTATTATAGAATGATTTTACTTTAATTCATACAATACTCTGCTAGAGAGTTCATACCTGTAGGCAAAACTCATCATTCTATTAATATGTGTGTGGTAAAGAACAATTTTATATATATATATATATATATATATACATATATATATATATATATATTCTTTAATAACTACAGTTCACCCTTGAACAACATGGCTTTGAAATGTGCAGGTTCAATTATATGTGCATTTTTTTTTTCAATAAATGCCTGCACTGTTTTTGATACAGTTGGGAGTCTGCATGCAGATGGAGAGGGCCAACTGTATGTACTGATCTTTGCCATTTTATATAAGGGACTTGAGTACTCACAGATTTTGGTATTTGTTAGCAGGGGCCTGGAAGTAATCCCCCACAGATACTGAGGGACAACTGGTACAGCTAAGTTTAGGGGGAGTCAAAAGCTCTAACTACCACAATTGTGTAAAATTAATGAGCAGGTGCCTGACAGAGTGAGTGCTCTTGACATAAGTTTTATTTCGTCGTGATGTAGTAGGGTTAACTTCAAGCCCAGATCAAAATTGTGCATTCTGAGCTAAGGAATATCTAAGTGCCAATGTCCCCACCCTTAATTTTCTTTTTGTGGGGAGGCAACCTTGGCTGTGGGGAGTTTCTGGCACAGGTGAGGGCCATACCCCACCTCTGCCTGCTGGTGAACAGAGTGCTGCTGGAATAGGGACACAGAGATCAGGCTGTGCTGGAAGGTATGATGATGGGAGAGAGAACCTACAGAGCTTGATGGGCTAGCTAGTGAGATGCTATCACATTCACTTCTATTGTCAGAAGGAAGGCATGAAGGGTATCTAAACTATTAGAAATATCTCTATGACCTTGGCTCCTAGTATTTGTTGGTCCATGTCTAGCTCCCAGTCACAGGTTCCTCAGGGGCTTTTAAGCAGCTTTGTGTTAGCTCTACAGAGACCTGAAGAAGCTTGAATTTTCAGGAAAATTACAGTTGTAGTAGAATTGTTTTTAACCACAGCAAATCTGTCATGTTTATCATCTATTCTGTAAACCGAGTGCAGCAATAAAGCTATGATAAGTTAATCTATTTATTGAGTCCCAACTGTGTGCGACATCTGGAGTTGTTAGGCCCTTGAGGACACGTGAGTGTTTGCCATGGTCTCTGTCTTCACAGGGCTTGCACATGTTTCAGAAGACGAAACAAAAGTTTGACTCCTGCTTCCTGGCATTGTGAGCATCTGACAGCAGTAGCAGACGGAGGGGGAACTTCAGATCTATCACTTATCAAGACTCACTAAATACGTCAGACGTCACTGCATCTACTCTACACAAACAAGAAAAGAGAAAAAAAATCACACAGAGTTTCTCTGCACCAACATACGGACGGTAGGGCAGGGGCAGGCAGAGTTTTAGGAGTCAGAGAAAGGAAGGCACAGCTGTTCCTTGGTGGGTACAGAAGTATCACAGAGAATATTGTATGGGACATGTGGGTTCAGGAAAGGTGGACAGGGGATGGCCCTTTACCCCAGAGAGTGGCTGACCATATTTGTCAAACTGGAGGAGAAAGGTGGCAGGAAATGAAGAATGTGATTAAGCCACGAAAGACTGACAAGTACACTCTGAGTTCTGTTCAATGAACCCTGAAAAGCTGTCTTGGAGGAGTCTGGAGGCGGATGAAAGGACAGCCAGCTACGTGGGAGAACTCGCACCGTGTGCTAATAAACAGAGCAGGGACACCAAGGCCCGAGCAGGCCAACTGACCAAATGAAAAATTAGCTAAAAATAAAACCCCCACTTTTATAGTTGGTAATCTTAAAAGATTTTGCAAAAAGTGTCTAGACGTGGTAACATTTCTCCTTCTATTTGGCCATCCGTACTACTAGGAAATCTTCAGAAAGGCAGAAGAGGGGGTCTCAGACTCTAGCAATACTCAGTTTCTTGAAGACAAAATACAAATGACAAGGACAATGTCCCTATTCACATGGTTAATTTACACTGAAAATATTTACTGAGAGTCTACTCTGTGTGAGGTACTACTCTGGAAATTGGGGACCTAGCACTGAACAACAGACAACATTTTCTACATTGCATTCTAATATATAGAGGTGAAAGTAGAAGTCTTCACTGACAAGGTGCTTAGTCTGCACTGCCAAGTGAGAAGGGGGATAAGGAGGGTGTAGGTGTGTTGTACGAGGGCTGTGCAATCTAAAACAGAGAAGATCTTGACAAAAAGATGATATTTGAGGAAAGAATTTAAAAAGCTGAGGGATAGGGCCCTGAAGTTGAAGGGACATCAAGAGGGATGGACAGAGTAGCTGAAGAGAATTGAAGGAAAAGCTAAGGGATGAGGCTAAGAGTGACAGGGCACCAGACAGTGTGGGACTTGTAGATCATTACAAAGAATTTCACTTCTCAGAGTTAGATGATAAGCCATTGAAAGATTTTACACAGAGGAATGACATGGCATTGCTTCCATTCGCAAAACATAATTGGTTACTTTTGGAAAGTAGACTATAAAGGTGAGGCAAGGATAGAAACAGTGAAACCACTGCTGGGGAGGTTATTATAGTAATGCAGGGGAGAGATGATGGTGGACTTGCTCAGTGTGGTAGCAATGGAGTAGATGGAAGGGGGTTAGGTTCTGAGTATTTTGTGGAGAAAGAGCCAGCAGTATTTGCTGACAGATTGTGTACAGGGCATGAGAGAAAGAGAAGGCCCTGGACAACACCAAGGTCTTTGGTTTGAGTAGCTATATTAATCGACAGTTTTGTCATTTTCTAAGTTGAGCAAAACATTTGAAGGAAGAGTTTTGGGGATGAAAATCAAGAGTTTTGTTTTTTTATATATTAAATTTGTGATGCAAACCAGACATCAAAATGGAGATGACAAACAGACAAATGAAGAAAAGAAAATATTCCTGGTACATATAAATTTGGCAGTCAACAGCACAACAATAATTTTTAAAAGATATGTAATTTGTTGAGCCCTCCAAGGAAATAAGTATAGACAGAAAGAAGAATAAATTTATAGAGCTAGGCCTGGAGCCCTCCAATATTTAAAGGTCTGTGGTATGAAGGGAAATGGGTAAAGAAAAATAAGAAGTAGCTAAGGAGGGAGAAAAAGCAGGTTGGAAGTCAAGTAGGAAGATGTATCAGAAAGGAGAGAGGGTTAAATTGCAAATCAAACTTGACCAAGAAATGAAATCAGAACTGAGCACTGATCATTGCATTTAAAATCTGAAGATCACTGGTGACTTTGGTGAGTAATTTCAATAAAGTGGTAGGGACAAAAGAGATTGTCTCTTGTACCTGATTGGAGTGGCTTAAAAAGAAGATAAGGGACTAGAGACGGTAATGACATGTAACGCTTTGAAAGAACTTCATTATAAAGGGATCAAAGAAATGTTGAGGTTGCTGGAAGGGCATACGAGGTCACGATGTTACTGTAGTTTGTTTAAAGATGAAGAAAATTATAGCTTGTCGAGGGGTAAAGAGAAGGTATGACCTCATTTTATAGAAATATGGGACTTAGGAATAGAATCAAGAATACTATTACCATGGACCTACTTATCCAACAGGAGAAAAATCTAATTATATTATATTTTATTTTATACTCTGTCACCATTTGTGTATGTTGTTGAAACCACTTGAGCTTATTGGATTTAGTGTATTAGTTAAAGCCCTTATGAAACAGGGTTAAATGGAAGGTGAGAAATAATGTCAACCCTTCAACAAAATTGAGAGTTTTACATGTGCTATGAACTAGTCATTAATTATCACACTTAATCTACACAGTGATCCTAGTTTACCATGAGGAAACAAAAACTCTAGGAATATTAATTTGTTCAAAGTCACTAAGTAATGTGATTATCATAATTAAGAGTAAAATTACCACATATTCCGTTTAGTCTGGGTCTGACATTCCCCAGCAATACCTTGCACTTTGGGAGGCAGAGTGAGTCAACTTTTATGGCTCTTGTTGAATTAATTACATGACATTTAGTATACATATTTATTGATAAATCTGTGGTTAGAAATGGAAAATATGATAGTGATAAAAGGCCCCAAATTTGTCATTATACTGGCAAGTCAAAATCTCTGTTTACAATCAAGATGGTCTTAGAAAAAGGGACATCAGTAAAGCATGGCATCCTGATGTTAAAAAAAGAAAAAGGTCTTAGAGATCAAACAGTTTAATAATCCTAATTTATAAATAAGACCCTGGGGTACAGAAAATAAGTAATTTGCCAAAGGTAGTGAAATTAGTCACAGGAGAACATAGAACTCCTGGTTCTGTATCTAGTGTTCTTTTCAATGCAGTTAATGGACTGAAATTTGCCTCTACAAAGAGAATTACAAGTTCACCTTGATTAATGTGGTTTAAATGTACTTTATAATGATATTTCTTTTAAAGTCAGACTGAAAATGCTAATTTTTTTCTATGTAAAGCTTTTGCCATTACTAATATAGTTTGAATGAGATACTTCTCTTCATTTGCTTGAATTTCTTGCCCTTTTTATTCATGTTCTCTTTAAAGGTGGTACAAGAAAAAGCCTTTTAGATATGCAGAGTGGGCTGTTTCTTGTTTCTGCCTTAGAATATATTCTCCGTCATCCATCACTAGTCCTGGGCCTTCACAATTGTGCTTTTACTCCTTTAAGTTCTTAGGAAAATCTGAGGGGTCACTCTCTAAGATGCTAGCTAGAAGGAGACAGAAAGCAGGATGGAGAAAAAGAGGGAGAGAAGGAAGCTCAGGAGGGCAAACCGGAGTGCATCTGGATTGTGAGAAGTTAAGAGGATGTAGCAGGCAAGCTCCGTGCAAAGCCGAGGCCTCTGGCTGACTACTTTGTAAGAGTTGATCCTACTGACAATAAGGGACAAACATGAAAAATCTACAACCTCAAACCCATCGTAGAAACTGGGATGAGAGCAGAGTAGAGCACCTCTTATGGAAGGTTGCTTCACTCATTTGCAGCAGAGAAAGAAGAAGAGGATAGTAAAACTTCATATTTGTTTAATCTTCATTAAAATATGCTTTTGTCTGACATTTGGACTCTGCAGAGTCCCTTTGATATTGAAATGTTATAGGGTTCATTTTTTTAAGCTTTACATACTTTAGTAATCATGTTCATTTAAACATAAAAAGCTGTGACCTGAGAGAGAAAGCAAATTATAGGTTACCTATAATATTGTACTATTCCACACTAATCACTTGGTAAAATTTGAACTAAGGTATAATATTCCCCAAGTTTGAAAGATTGATTATAGAGCAATTATTAAAAAAATAAATAAATAAAGCTTGTTTATTCTAAAAAAAAAATAAAAAAATAAAAAAAGAGGCTCTAGTATATGATAAAAAGCACACAGAGCCAGGCAGAAATTTTCTTTTAATTTCTGCTTTTCACTTGTTGATGGTGTGGCTTGAATAAGTTACAAAACTTTTCTTTCTTTGAAAGTTCTTAGTTGTACTTGAATTAACCAAAGATAATGATGTATCTTTAATATTTTAGATTTCTAGAAATTTAGCCTAGCCTTAATTTGCTCAGAAACATTAGAAAAATTCCTTAAAGCCTTATCATTTAACATGACACCATAAATAATTGAAATTCCAAGACTGACATTTTAAAAATTGTTTATTCTATTTTCCACAATTTTAACTGTAACAAAGTCAAGCTTGATATAATTCTTATCACCCGATTTAAAATGCTCTTTTCAACTGTCATTGTCAATGAATCTGATATTGACCTGAAAGAGTATCAGAGATTTTACAGGTTGAGATGATCATTGGGATTAAAATTGTTTTAATTACGTTCAGAATTTCTGGAAACACATGAGTATGTAACCAGACAGTAATCAGGTTGTAAATTAGTTTACTGCATTAAACAAATTTATATTGAATACAGTGTGTGATATGCAAGATACTCCTGGGTGTGGGGTACCAGAGTAAGCAAAAGCAAACAGAATCTTTGCTTTCTTTTCTATAATCGCTAGAGAGTATATTGTGCTGCAGGACACAGATAACCAAATAATCAGATGAGTAAGGGTGTTAAACTAACACAACTTTTCAGAAAATGAGACTTGTTTTAGAAAGAAACTTGGTCTAGACTCTGGGGTTAGAAAAGGCCTTCCTGAGGGAGTGATTCTTGAACTAAGATCTGATGAATGAGGAATTAATTTGGCCACAAAGAGGCATGGGGAGGATTTTAGGTAAAGAAACAAGTATATCTGGAGTCTCTTTAATGGGAGAAAACATAGTGTGTTGAGATAAAGAGAAGCCAGAGAATTGGAGAGAGAGAGAGAGAGAGAGAGAGAGATAAGATAAGATTGAGCATGTTCAGGGTGGTATGGTTGTAGACAAGAAAGAAAATCAAAGAAGGAAGGAAGGAAGGAAAAGAAAGAAAAGTAGATGAAACTGGCAAATAAAAAAGCAATAAAAACCAAAAGAAGATTTATATACCTCTTTAAAAATTAACACTTATCTAGCTTTTAATATGCCATAGGCATTGCTTTTAAATGATTTAGATAAATTGCCTCATTTAATTCTCACTACAACAACTGCTATAAGTTAGATATGATTGTTATGCTCATTCGAGGGGATGAGAAAAAGCCAAGGCAGAGAGAGATCAAATATTGTCCCAGGTCCACAGCTAGGAATTGTCAGTGCTGGACACTGAACCCAGGTTGTCTGGATCTGAGTGTGTATTTGTATTTACTGTACAATACAACCTCCTTATTATTAAAAGTTAAAATAATTATAGTTTGCTTTTATTAGATACTTATGATTATCAGAGATTTTTACAAGTTTTTAAATGTACTGTATTAATCTATTAAATTAATAAAGATCAATTGTCAACCTGTTGTTCTAGGCATTGAAGACACAGAAGCGAACACAACTGACAAAAATCCTTGCTTTTGTGGAACTACATTTTAAGGAGGAGAGGCAGGCAATTTAAATATAAATAAATAAACAAGTAAATATGTAGCATTCCAGATGGCCTCTAAAGCAACGCAACAAAAGGCTCAGAGGTACCAGGAAGAAAGTGCGCGTGTCTACTTTGCATAGAGTTTTTGGAGAAGACCTCACTGACATGATGACAGTTGAACAGAGACCTGAAGGCGGAGAGGAGCAAGACATGTGGCTGAAAGGCAAATACCCCAGGCAGAAGGAACAGCAAACAGAGAACTTTAAAGCAGAATGTTCTTGGTATGTTCAATAAACAACAAGGACACAGGGGACAGGATTAGTGTGAGTGAAGAAAAGAGTAGTGATGTATGAAGCCAGAGGCTAAATCATGTAGAACCTAGCAGGTCTTCAGCTACTCCTCTGAGATGCAAAGCCACTGACAGCGTTTGAGCAGAAGAATCACATAATGTGATGTATATTAATGAGATCATTCTAGATGATGTGTAGACAACACACTATGAGGGACTAAAAGCAAAACAGTAAGGTCAGTTAAAAGCCTGTTTTGATCAAGGAAGCTAGAGATGATGTTTTATATCATCACAGCAGCAGTAAATGTGGTGAGAGATGGTTAGGTTCTAGATGTCTTCTGAGGGTAGAGACAACTGCGTTTGCTAATTGGTGGGATGCAAGGCAAGAAAAAAGAAGAATCACAGATCACTCCCAAGTAAATGAAAGGATGGAGTCCATAATACCCTAAGATAAAAAGCATTGTGAAAATTCCAGGAAATTCCAGAAGATCAGGAATGCAACATTGTACTTGTGTTTGAGGTATCTCTTAGATATTCAGACAAAGACGTTGAAAAGACAGTTGCTTCTATAGATCTAAAATTCGGAGAAATTTGGGTTAAATAAATAAAATTGGCAGCCATCATGTTCCAGATGATATATAAAGCCATGAGATAAGACGAGAACCACCTCATTAGTGATTGTATATAGGGAAGAGAAAAGTTTCTAGAGTTGAGCCCTAGGAATCTGAAAAATTTAGACACTGAGAAGAGGAAGAGGGTCCAACAAAGAAGACTCAGAAGAAGCAGTAAATAAGCATGAGGAGATCCATGGTGAACTATGAGCTAAACTCTTCCAAGGTGGAACTGACAAACTGTATCAAATGCTGCTAAAATGTTGAGTTAGTGAAGATGGAGAATCAACCAGTGGACGTATCAAGGTGCAGGTCATCAGTATTGTTGACGAGAAGTGTTATGTTGAATGAAAGACAAGAAGTTTAACTGGAGTAATTACAAGACCAAATGGGAAGGGAGACACCAAAGACAAAAGGTATACTCATCTTTTAAGAACTGGTATTATTAAAATAATTAAAGAATGGGATAGTGACTGGGTAGAGGGGAGAGTGATGGAAAAGAAGAATGCTTTTTTAAAGATAGAAAAAATGGCGGCATGGTTGTGTATATACTAATTGAGATGATACAGTAGAGAAAGAAGACAAATACAGTAATATCATTGGGATGGGGCAAGAAGGAATGGCATACAATATATTCGTGATGGGCAAACCTTAGAGGCATAAACAGTACATCCAAAGAAATAGGAGAGAATTAGTTTATGTTGGCACACGTCTTGATAATAAGGTAGATGTGATCATTGGAGAAAGTGAATCTTTTTTTCTTCTGATGACTTCTTTTTTTGTCAGTGAAATAGAGATTTGAGGAGAGAAGAGAGGATGTAAAATAGTCCACTACGAGAATAGGAGAGTGAACCTCACAGGGAATGTGAGGCTGCCTGTCGGCACAGTCATTCACTACTACATCATCCCTGGGAGATACATGTTCTTATTAAACCTGTGTTACAGATGAGAGAACAAAAGTACAGAGACATTTTATACTTTGCCCAAAGCCACAGAGTTAAAAAGCGGCCGGCAATTTATGTTGTGAGGCCTTAAAGCCCAGTCTTAATTGCTAACACCAGCAAAAAACTACTGAAGCATTTTCAGCAGGCACATGACATGATCAGATTTGTACTTTGAAAAGGTCACACTGGTTGGAGCATAGCCACACACAGTTTGTGGCAGCTCGTGCTAGAAGAGACGGAGAAAAGTAGATGTTTTTAGAAGGTAAAATCAACATACTTTATTTTAGTGATGGCTTGATTACGAGCGATATCAATGATGACAATGATGGAATGAATGATGACATTACTAACTGAGACAGAAAACAAGTGGGAGGGCGTGCATTAAGTTTGGTACATATTGAGTTTGCAGGGGCTTTGAAGTCTCGCGATGAAGATATTGAGTAGAGAGTTGGCTGTAAAGACCTGTCACTCAGATGACTGGACATAAAATGTGAACCATAGCATGGAGATGAGAATTAAACCAATAAGTGAAGATGGGATGATTTGGAAAAAGCAAGCAGTAAGAAGGAAAAAAGCGTATGAGCTGATACCTTGAGAACACCAAAATTTAAAGGTTGGGATAAAGACGGTACGCCCACCAGCTGCCAGGGATCTAGGAAGGAGTCAAGAAGAATGTGTATCAAGGGAGCTAGATAGAATTTTTTCAAGGGTGAGGGCATGGTCCACATTGCCAGACATTGCTGAGAGGGCGAGTAAGCCGAGGAACCAAAATACCCATTGGATATAGACATTGTAAAGTCCGTAGAATAATAAAGGCAAACGCCAGAGTGAAACATGTTAAGATTAGCAAGAAGTGAGAAAATTGCCACAAGGATTATCAACTTTGTGAGAAGTTGAGCTGAAAAAGGAATGTAAAAGACGGTAATCGTAGGGGCCTGTGCCCTACAGGATTGAGGGAAGAATATTTTAAAGGGACTCGAGCTCATTTCAATGTCAAAAGCAAGTTTCCAGTTGTCATAGATTAGTTTACAGGACCAGTAGAGAGAAATTCAATGATGTGAATAGGGAAGGGGATAGAATGCCAAACACAGATAAGAAATAGTATTGGCACGGGAACATCTCTTCTAAAATAACAGGAGAACAGAGACGCACAGGTAGCTTTGCACAGGTCTTTGCCCATTTGCTTGTTAACTACCCTCCTTTTTGCACTGATATGAAAGGGTTGTATATTACGAGGATATTTACTCTCACCTTTTATTATATGTTGCATACAATTCTGAAGTGTTTGTCCTTTAATTTAAAATATTTTGTGATTGGTCACATAATAAGTTTTTGTAAATAAGTTTGGATGAAGGTGGTCAAAAGGTAGAAACTTTCAGTTATAAGATATTAAGTCCTAGGGATGTAAGGTACAGCCTGGTGCCTACAGCAAACACTGCTGAATGATATATAGAACTGTTTTTAAAAGAGTGGATCCTAAGAGACCCTATAACAAACAAACAAAAAATACATATCTTTTTCTTTTTCTTTTTTTGTATCTATATGCGATGATGGCTATTAACTAAACTTACTATGGTAATTATTTCACAATGCATGTCAGTCAAATCATCAAATCATCACGCTGTACACCCTGAACTTACACAGCACTCTGTGTCAATTACATCTCAATAAAAATGGAAAAGAAGAAAAGATTAAGTTATTTTTCTTAGTTTTCCCCGGTCATCCCAATGATTCCCTGGGTTGGAATAAGAATCAATGTCATGTGTTTCACACAGCACTCTAAAGGCCATTATCCTCAAGCCCCTCACGGCACAACCACTTATTTAGCTAGAAGCTAGAAAATAAAAGTTTTCAAGTATTTCTATCTTGTTTGTTTGATCAACTTTTCCTTTGCAGTTTCTACGTGCGGCATGTGGCATTTTGCATAGAAAGATCTTCTTCAACCAAAGTTTTCATAAACATTCTTTAATCATTTTTTTCTAAGGCACACATGATTTTTCTTTTTTTACTTTTGAATTTTTAATGCACTTGGAACCATATTTATAGTCAGCATGAAGTAGGCAACTCTGCCCAGCTCCCCTCCACCAGCACCATCACCACCACCTCAGTGGTTGCCTTTAATTAGGACACGATGTCCACACTCCGGGGTTTAGCCTCAGGCATCTCATGAATTGTGTAAATCGATCAAGGAACACTTCCTTGTGCCTGATCAAAACTGCCTATCTGGTAGATCCTTCATCTTTGCTGCGGATGCAAGGACAAAGAGCTGTGCACAATTTGTTCTCAAGCCTGTGTGTCCCTCTTCTACCAGAATGCTTCTCGGGAGTTTATTTTTCATGATTTTGCTTATTTCTCAGCTTACAGGTATATCTTCATCTTTTTATCAGATTTTTCTTTTGATGCAATGAGATAATGTCTCTTTAGTCGCAAAGTTTAAATTGTAAATGATAAAAACAGGGACACCCATTGGCGACTTTGCTAAGAACATAGCATAGGACTTGGACTAGATTACAGCTAATCTTGAGGTTCTCTGATTCTCTGAAATGCCATGTTACTCTTAAATACTCTGACTTCCAGTGAGATGGAGAAGGGGAATGCATTACTGAATATTGGTAATGTGGCAGACACTGTGCTAGCTGTTAACCACTTGGTATTTTAGCATGTTTAAAATTCTGTATTTATTATCTCCACTGTACAGGTAAGGAAATTTGAGACTAATATGTACAGATCAGAGAGATTAGATAAGCCGCTCATTGTCATAGAGCCAATGAACTGGTTTAAAACTTTGAATCAAACAAGAGTAGACGCTAAATTCCTGTGTTTTTTCCTCTATATCACTCTTTAGTGAGGTAAGCAAAGCTCAACCATGTGAGAGAAAATGTGTAGTAGTTATGTTTAGTACTGATCGAAGAGTGCTTAAAATCATTTTATCAAGTAAAGGCTTATATTTAGCTATGAGAGTTAAGACCTCAAATGCAACTAACCTTGGGAGATAAAATCAGTGATTTTACTGAAACAGTACATTCCAGGGCAGGCTGCGAAAGGTGCCAGAATCCAGAGACAGGTATGGAAAGAATATGACAGTGGTGACAACTGAAGAACAAGATGAAAAGCTAAAGGATCCTGATTTCTTTGCCTGCGTTCCAATTTTGCTTATATTTTTCTAATTTGGAACTACCCGTCTCAATTTCCTTCCCTGTAAAGTGGGGGTGCTATTTCACAGTGTTGCTGCGCATGGTTGCTAACTGTGAACAAGGGAACTCTGTGAGAATAGTCCTGTTATCTAGTGGCTGTGGGTGTTTGTTAACAATGCTAGATGTGATTTTCCCCTCTCTTTCTTTTTAGAAAAGGTGATACTTGGAGTAGAGGGTCAAGAATTGGTTTATCCTAAAAAACTTCCGGTGGTACAGAAGCGAGATGTTTGGCACACCCATGATTATGACACTCAGGTATCGATTCCGAAATAATAACTAAAACTTACTGCTTTCATAGGCATGTGGAAAGCAATCTCTGGTTCTAATCAGAAGCAAACAAGACAGGAGTCCCCGTTTTTCTGAGGACTCCCAGTCAGCTTACAGCCTGTGTTTGGGCGGGTGGGGGTTGAGGGGTGAGAAGAAAGCAATGCTCTGACAGATTAGAAAACAAAGGTATAAAGTTCAGATTTTAGGGGTGTCATTTAAAATTTTCCAGTTTCTGTGAGGCGTTCTGCTCATAGCTTTTCAGGCTGATGTGAGGCAACCTTATGTATTCTGAGCTGGTTCCTTGTGGCCTATAATATCTGAGCATTTTACTTTCCCAGTGATCTGATGTGCAGGCTTGTTTACCTTACAGATTCTGTAGCAAAGTTGGACAAGTTTCACGGGAACAATAAAGGCCTACTTGGCTTGTTGCTTACAAGGGTATTTAGTCAGGTGTTCAAATTAAAAACAGTTAACATTTTGTTTTCAAAAGTAATAAATGTTTATGTAGAAAATATGTAAAATACAACAAAGGAATGAAGCTCCAAAATTAGGTTATGTTCAGCTCCTACTGTTTAGAAGACATTTAAGGACTCTCCTTAGTTATTTATCATTAAACACTTGCACTTAGAGACTTAGGGTTTTAATTTGGCCCATGAAGAATACTGACTGTCACTTTGCTACAATACTCATTGGGAGGACAATCCTTCCCCAGCACAATGGCTTGATTTTTCTTTCTCCACCATCGGAGAAGCTAGCCTTCCAGACACTCACTTGCTAGGTTTCTCCATCATACGTGAGGCACAGTTCAATTTTCCAAATGGTCCCATTGAAGCTGCTTTCACATGGCTTGTGATCATAAAAAAGCAACTCTCCATCTGCTGCCATTTGGAAATAATGTCTAATCATTTTTCTCTAAAAGTCAACTTACTCCAGTTCTCTTCTCACCTTCTAAAACCTTTTATTGGTTGAAGGTTGGTACTCAGCTAAGAAGATGAAACCAGTTCTCTACCACCCATTGTGGAAAGGCCGGTGGATTCTTCTGACATCTTTTGCCTCAAGATTTAATCAAGACTGATACTAAAAGTCCTATTATGAACATACAGAATGACTCTGGACTGGGGAAGGAAATACTCAAGATGAGGTTGGAGCCCCATGTAGTACCAGAAAGAAAGGAAGTTCTCAAAAAAACAAACAGAACCCCCAAAACCCATGTTTATGGGAGTTCGCTAAAAGAAAACAGGAGCCAACTGACAGAGCTCCCAATGGCCAAAGAAGGGATAATTTGAGCAACAAAATTAATAACATAGTTTTGGACTGTAATGTAAAGTATAAATTAATATCCATAAACCCATATTGACATAAATAAATAATTGAATAAGTAAATAAATGGGAGGTAATAGACAAGTCTCTCATACAGAAGAATAAAAAGATTGCTTAGATACTCCCCTCCCCAAGAGGAGATGCACAGCTTGGGCTGTGTATAGTAACTTCCTTCCAAAGAATAAAAAATTAAAGGAGGAAAAATATAATTTTACAGTGGAGAGAGCTGTTAAATGCTACCTCAGTCAAATGATCAAGGTCAACAAGATCAGTGGTAAGTCATGGTGATAGTACACACTCCTGCTACAGTGTGATGAAAATGGCATTTTTTTTTCTCTCCAAAATCTCCATAATGCAGTCTAAACACAAGAAAAATATCATGAAAACCTAAATTAAGGAACAGGCTACAAAATACCTGACCAGTCAAGGTCATCAAAAAGAAGGAAATTCTTTTTCATGGCTGAGTGAAATCTTACCATTTGCAGGGATTAAGAAGTATAAATTGATAGTTACAAAGCAGTCATGGGGATGTGAAATATAAAATAGGGAATGTAATTAATAATATTGTAATGACTATTTATGGTGTTACGTGGGTACTAGACTTATCAAGAGGATCACTTTGTAAATTATATAAATGTCTAACCACTATGTTGAACACCTGAAAGTAATAAAAAATAAAATAAATAAAATAAAATAAAATAAAATAAAAATAAAATAAATAAAATAAAATAAAATAAAATAAAAATAAAATAAAATAAAATAAATAAAATAAAATAAAATAAAATGAAATAAAATAAAATAAAATAAAAACTGTCATAGTCTAGAGGAGCCTAAAGAGACATGATAACGAAATGTAATGTGGTGTCCTGGATGAGATTCTAAAACAGTAAAAAGACAATAGACAAACTAAAAAAATTTGGAAATGTGTAGACTTTAACTGATAATACCAATCTTGGTTCATTAGTAGTGACAAATATACCACAGTAAGGTCAAATCTCACAATAGGGGAACCTGTGTGGTGGGGTACATGGAAATTCTCTGTTTTGCCTTTCTAATTTTTCTCTAAATCTAAGATGATTCTAAAATAAAAAATAAATTTTAAAATTAAATAAAGATAAAAATTAAAAAATAAAATTAAAAATTCTGTTTATGAACACATCAATGACAAGATTAAGGATAATATTATCACATTTGACCATATTAAAAATAGTTTCTCAATATTAGTATAAAATCTATATTCAAACATTCAAATTTCAAAAAAATTTTATTATACTATTCTGTTTCACACAGACACATCTATACATGAAGGTCATCATGTTAAAGAATGGGATTCAACCCTTCTTATTGACCAAACAGCTGTTTATTGCCTGCTCACTGTGAATACGGTGTCTTTATTATAAAGTTCAGTTTTTATGTTAAACTTGCAATTGAAAAGCCTTGATGAATGCACACTTCACATTCACCAAACACAAAACTCCTGTCTCCTTCCCTCAAAGCCGCCCCAAGTCAGAAAATCGTCCTCAAGGTAGTGACATGCATAAACCAGCCAGACACCTGAAGCAATCCTTGGCGCCTCTCTTCTGCCTTCCTCATCAATCACTAAGCCCCATAGATTCTGGCATGTAAATAGCCTAAAAAATTATCTATTCTTCCTTATTCCTGATGCCATTCTCCTTCCCAAATCACCTGTATTCTTTCAACATCCTTTAACTGCTTTTTCTGCCTGCAGTCATGATTTCTGCTGATCCATTATCCATAGTAATTAAGCCATCTAAACCACTATACTTCTGTATTTTTCTGCCTAAACCTTTTACTTCTCTTTGCCCTTAGAATAAAGCCTAAATCCTATTAAGTGACTTATTAGGCTGCATAAGATTTGTTTCCTTCCTATTCTTTTCACTTCTCATTTCTACTCATCTTACACTTGACTTTCCAGCAGAACTGAACATCTCCCTGGTCCTCAAACATGTTAAATTCCTTCCTACCTCAGGACCTTTGCATGTACTGTTGTTGGTCACTGACTTCTTTCAATATTTCTAATACAGTCACTGCATTTCTCTTATTATGAAGTTTATAATATTCTTATAATTTTTGTTCGTTTGTTTTGCAAATCTATAACTTCCATGAAGGCAGTGACCTCTAACTTATACACTATTATATTTTCCATATTATCACTGTGCACAAAATAAATGACTATACATGCAAATAAATGAACAAAAAACTAAAGAAATGTGTAAAATATATGGCCTAGAATTGTAAATTCTTAAATTATTAAAAATTTTTATGAATCATAAAGAAATAAAATGCCAGAAAAGAAAATGGTGACAGGATATAAATTAGAGATTTGTATACAAATCTACCAATAACTAAATAAACAAAAGAAAATATCAATTTCAATTGTTATCAAAGAAAATTTATTATAATATTTTACTATTTAAAAGACCTTTATTAATGATAATATTTAAGGCAAGAAAATAAGAAATGCTATAAATTTCTAAAGAATTCTTAATTCGTATTTCTGTTCTTTATGGTTATCTGATTATTATTTACCAAAATCTTTATATTTTTTCCATGTTGTTTACAAAGAAATTCTAACTATAGTGAATAATCTAAATCAAATTTCTAATATAGTTGTAGATTTAATAAATTCACATTGTGCTTCTCAGACATAAACGAACATTTATTAGAATAGAAAAATAATCACGGTCATGATTTATTTTCATTTGAAGATAAGTAAGCTATAAAAAAGTAAGCTATAAAGGGTGTACACAAAATTGGTAAAACACATCAACAGAAGATTTTCTGATGCAGTAGAACTGCAAGGACATAGAGTAACTTGTACGTCTTCAGTTAAGAGGATAATAGGCATTTTTTTATTTCCTTTCACTTTATTTTATAACTAGAAAAAGTTCATCAAAAAATTAAGAATAGCTTGAAAGCAAAATCCTTCATATATTAGCTTTCTTATAAACTCAGCTTTATCAGAATTAATCATTTTGACTAAAAAAACTGCTGGGTTGCTGGGTAGACTGTGAAAACCTGTCATTTTTCCCTCCATCCACCCCAACACACACTTCTTGAGCACATATTTAAGTCATGTAACGGAGACTGTTTTTCAGGAAACTTATGAAGAAGAGTTGTTGTATGAAATAAGCCTAAGTAGAAAAACCTTTGTACTTCATCTTTTAAGATCAAGGTAAGTCCTATTATGATTCAAACACTTACAGATTTATTAATCTATTATATCTCAGTTTGGGTAAAATCCACCAGTGAATTCCTTAAGTCATTGCTATCTGTATAGAATTTGAATTCTTTCTCGTCTAATGCAAGCCCATCTCATTTCAACAGCTTAACACTTATGGACATGTTTCTCCAGTTCCTAAATTACTCCCTGTTGGGGTACTGGAGTTTTTTGAGCTCCAGTTAATACATTACTGCTTTGTGAATCAATGAGACAAAAGAAATTTGAAAATCATGGTTTTTAACGTAACATAAGTTATTTAAAATAAATATCAAACAAAGTTCTGTTGGAGAGTAAGCTAAGAACTGGGAAGAAGTTTCTTCATCAAGTTATCTTGTGTGAGTTAAATAATTTTAGTGCCCTTACCTCTCTTCTTTAGCAATCTTCCCCACCTCGATTGTGGTTGTTGAATTCTCATTTTTTTCCCTTTTGTGTATTTCTAACACAATAGCTCTGCCTCTCAGTCCAAAACATTAAAATCATGGAGAAATGTTAAATGCTCAAAGAGAAGGATAACTTTATTGAAGAATTGAGACTCTTGCCTATAAGTTAATAAAATAAAAATAAAATAAAATAATAAAATAAAATAAATTAAAAACAAAAACTCCCCTACACTGAGTCTCCCACTGGAACAAATGTTCAGAAACACAATAAACCTAATAACATAACTATGTTGATAATTTATTCAGACTCTGCATATTCTGACATTCTCAGAATGGAAGGTGACATTTATCGAGCATTTCCCCCAAAGTTATCTCTTAATTCCTACAATATTCATATAAAGCCAATATTGATTTATTTCCATTTTATTAAGGAAATATCAAAAGTTTACCTAAATAATAACTTGTCCAGGGTCACAATGCAGGTGATGATACTGATACTCTAACTCAAAGCGGTCTACTTTTGAAATTACCCCTTGCTGCCATGCCTCAAGTAGCCAATTTTATATTGTTTAATTCTGCTAATAAACTCAGATTGGTATGTTATAGAATTGTAAACATGAAAGCACTTTAATATGATATTCATATCTCTGGTGAACATTACCCTCATGCCCTTGGCTCCACAAAGTAAGTAAATTTAGTGCATGCCACAGAGCCTCAAAAATCTGTGAATATAATTTATTCAGTGGTTGACATATGATATGGTCACAAATGGAAACCTGATTTTATTAATTTAGATTTTATATATCTTTTTCTCCATACCTACTTTTCTCCCCATGTTTTCTCAATGTGTTTTGACTTGGTTTTTACCAAACTTATTTTATATAATATTATATATTATGTATATATAATTATATAACAGTCATTTTACAAGATGATATTGAGAAATAGAGGTAAACCTTCATAGGCCAACCATATTAAATGAGATTATTTATTCATCCAATGGAAACATTGATTAGATTAACTTTGTTTACGCTATAATGAATCCATTAATAAGTGAAAAATTCTATTTGTGTGTATGAGGCAAAAGAAACATTAATTTATACTATATGATACTACCACATTACTAAAAAATTTATATATCCTATTTCAAAATAACCACAAAATGATTGTTTTCTACTTATTGTATCTCTTAGTTTAACAGTGTATTATAAAGAAATTTTTACACATCAAACAAAGTTGAGAAAATTTTATAGAAAACATTTATATATCTGTTAATATATACATATACCTATAGTCCCAGCAAGATATATATATACACATATATTCATTAACATTTTATTATGCTTTTTTATATCACAATTGCTTGTCTATCCATCCAACATTTACCCATTCATCCATCCATCCTCCATTATTTTTATGCATTTTAAATTATATTGCAGACATCAATGCACTTCCCCCTAAATATTTAAGCAAGCATATCATTAGAGTTTAATATTTACGTTTTTTTCTTTTGATATAAAATTTTTATACAGTAAAATGCATAAATCATATACACTTATTGTTTTGACAAATGCACATTTCTGTTACTCAAATTCTTATATTGAAACTCTAAGAGTTTAATCTGAAATGGCATTTATTTTTCCCTCTTTCTTGAAGGCTATTTTTTTGCTTAATATAAAATTATAAATTGATGAAATTTTATTTCTTTTGGCAAATGATGCTGACATTGTTCTCTCCTCCAGGTTCTACAATCCCTAATGAGATTTTTTTTTGAATTAATTTTTACTGTTAAGGCAAGAGACTTTTACTCAGATAATATCTTTTCTAGGTTCTTCTCAAGATGCCGCCTTGCTACAACAGCCAGAATCTTTTTCTTTTTCTCTTATAGTTTTTAAGCAAACCGGGAAATCTAGGTAGAAAGGCTTTTTGTGCCAGTGGGATAGATTTTGCTTATCTGTTTTTAACATAAGAAGACCTCACTGAGATTCGAAACAGCCTGGAGGCTTCTCTCTCATGTAATTGTTTTTACCTAATAAATTTTTAGAATGAGTAAATCTCAGAACCTCTCTGTCTTTTTTTTCAGGGAGTTCCTAGCCTTGAATTACACTGAAACCTACTATTCCACAAAAGGAATGGAGATCACTCGGCATCCTCAGATCATGGTATCTCATGGAACCTTCCTCTGTCTTTTCTCTGAAACTATCATTCCTTCATATGATTTTGAAACCCAATTCCAGCTTTACAAGCAGCTTCAGAAAGTGTTACATCAGAAATTAATCCTGCGTTGACTACTGTAACTGAATGATTCTAGAACAGAACATAGGACCCTCTGAAATCTAAAGAAGACTAACCACTGCCTAACAAGCAAATCAATGACTGCTTATGTATTTTTATTTATTAAACTGACTTCTATGTACCCACAATGATATTAAGTCTGAAGGAAGTATAGAGCAGGAAACTAAAGAAGTATAAGGCACCCAAATGAGGTTATAATTAAGTTAAATGGGGAAAATCTACAGACAACACAGTTTTAAAACCTCTATCTAATTGACCCTTAAGTAAGTCACATCCGCTTGCCCAGTTTTTCTGATGCATAAACACTGAGGTCTTGCCTTCATTCTCCAAATGAATCTTTGTTCGTTTGTCATGAATATTATTCTAGTGGATACAGGTTCTATTTTAATAACTTTTTTATTTCTCTTTCCAAAACATGCCCTCTATAGCATATCCAACAATGACATTATTCTTTCTTACCCAAAGTATGCTTTTTAAAATCTGTTTCCTCTAAGGCAGCTGTCAGCTATAAAATCCAAGTCGTCATGTAATCTTTGTAAAATAGAACAGGAAGAAAACTGGGTAATATTATTTCATGCAAGGGGTTAATTATTGGCTTATGTGGGTCTGAGGTCCATGGAGGACCATAGAAAGTGCCACATATAGGTGATAGTTGACTGGATGCAAATGATGGAAAGAGTAATTAATTGATGGAATCATCATGGGCAGAGCACTATGTAGGGAGTGATAACGATATCAACTTAATTGAAGGAGAAAAGAAGCAAGAGACATGGTTGAAGAATAAACCTAATTTTAGCAATTATCAACAACTTTGGCTTGGTTTCACAGGCAACTCAACTGGGGGAAATTATAATAACACAGAAGGTGGAGTTTGGTAGAAATTTTAGAATGGATTAAAGTAGTAATATTTCTAAAGAAAAGGGTCATATTTCTGAGTCTGGTGTCATCAGCTAAATCCACATACTACTTTATAGAAAGTAATCATGCAATTAAAATAAAATGATTCTAAAGTTGTTCAAAAATTTTCCAAATAAAAGAATGCAGGGAATGAATGCATGAATGAATATTGCATAATTCATGAGAATGAAATACTGATATACTGTAACATAAAATATGTAGATATTTTATTTATATAACATCAATATATGTGCTTACATCAATAACCTCTTTATTCTAGGATCACTGTTTTTACCAAGGATCCATTATACATGAATTTGATTCTGCTGCCAGTATCAGCACATGTAATGGTCTGAGGTAATGCACAGTTATCTTCCTATTTTCTTTATAAGTTTTCCTATGGATTTTCAAGGAAATTCACTTCTCATATTTCTTCTTAACAACTCTGATAAATAGAAAACTTAATGGGAAAAGCTGCTATATATTTTCAGCATGAGTGTCCACTCTAGCCCCATTGTTTATGTTCACTTTTGACAAAAAGATGCCTAATGCCAAGCAAGACCCAAGCAAGATAAGTTTTTCAGTATATGATCAAGGGATTCAGAGTTGGAAGGCTACTGGGATTAATTTAGCCTGTCTCATCCTCTCATGTTACAGATCAGTGTACTGAAATCAGAGACTTGCTCGTGAACATTCAAATTGCTTGTGATAGAATTAAGTCCAATCCAAGACCTGCTGACTTCTAGTACTTTAAATTCCTGCCACACTGCAATGCTTCACAGTGTTTCCAGTCTCTAGAAAGTAAAACATCAAAAGTAAAGCCTATATATGTTCTCCATATTTGGCTCAAGGACAGAAGAAGGTGTGAGGAAGCAAAGGGTAGAACAAGAAACTTCAGTTTCCATTGATGAGGATTTGACTTGAGTAGTTTCCAATATTTTCAAGTGTAACTTCTTTAATGACAAAATTACCAAATACTAGTATCTGTATTTTCACATATTTATGATTAATGCATGATAGACATAAAAATTTAAAACATGTTGCAAGAACTCAGACTTGCCCAGGTTTCCACAACTCCAGGTGGGAATCACTATTCTAGCTATACTTCAAAGTGGAGATTGGGCCGTAAAACTTCTGAAAACCCAGATGAGCTGACTCTCACAAAAAGGTGTTAACCCAATCAAAGACCCCATGTCATCTCATTTCTTTATCATTCAGAACGCCTGGCTACATGTTCATGAGCTCTTGACCTTATAGTTTCCTTTCTTAAAAAGCGAAGTCCATAAAAATGAAATAAAGTAGTATTGTATAGTAATGCTCTGGTAAAAAGTCTTAACTACACATTGTATTCTCAATTTCCACAGGGGGTTCTTCAGGGTATATGACCAAAGGTACCTCATTGAACCAGTGAAATATTCAGATGAAGGAGAACATCTGGTGTTCAAATATAACCCGAAGATGCAGTATGCTGCCAATCACTCTTGTACAGAGCTCAATTTTACCAGAGTAACTGTTCCAAACAACAATAGTGAATACATGGAGGAAATCAAAATAGGAGTGAGTGCTTTATTTTTTCTCAGATAAAAATGATCTTTCCTCTAGTAAAATGCCTCTTCTTTATGACTTCAAGAGAGAGATTATGAGCCCAATGAATGAAGTGTAAATACTATCTGAGTCGGACCCTTTATTGTTTTAAATCTGAAATGTCAAATTTAGTATTTGTTATCTATATAGAAAGTGTTCATTTCCTACAGTAAATCTCAGTTTGTCCCAATGACTTACTGAAATCTTTAAACAATATGCTCTTGGTTCATACTCAGAGGATATGCATGTACCTCACTCAGTGCATGCCACCCAAAGCTGAAAACATAATTTATTATTGCTGTTTTTTAAAAAGATCTAATTATTAGTATATTATAGATATTTTATAAAACATGTTTTCTTTCTGAGACTATTGCAACATAGGAGATTGTAAGAGAGGGCCAGGAGTAAATAGAAAATGGTCAGTCCTATTAGTCAGTCCTATGTGTTAGCTTTGAACTACAGATGGGCGCTTTATACATGAGCTTACTTAGTAAGCATTTACTTTGTAAATAAAAAAAACTAAATGTTAAAAATTAATTCATAATTCTTTATAACTTATTTTATTAGAAAGATGAAACAGAAAAAAAGAATAATCAAATAGGGAATTTTATTTCAGGTTTATTACAATCTGATGTCTAGGGCCACATGTTTTATAATACAAGAGGCTTTATTTAGATAAATTCTTAGAATTATTAGCTATACTTCGATACTTCACATTCCTGTATTGATATTAAAATTTCTTATCTTAAAAATTTTAACTTAAAATATTAAGATAAAAAATAGTCACCATACTTCATTAAATTTTTCATGAATTTCCAGGTTACCCATACAGAAAAGTATGTTGAACTGTTCATTGTTGCTGATAATAATGTGGTAAGTTCTCAGATGAACTTTTGCTCTTTATTCATATATATAATAGTATAGCTGTGATTATAACAACAATAACAAAAAGGCATTTTAATCAGAATTTCATCCTGTTCTCAAAGTTCTGTTTTTAGCTTCCCAAGACAGACTTATATAAAAGACAATAGGGTCCTTTGGCAGCATAGCAGCCTCAACCAAAATAGAACCACTCTCCCCTACACAAACATTAGAAAATGTTAAACAGCATATAAAAATTAAAAATATATTCATAATCTATAGTTGAGCTCCAAAGAAAACACAGGAAATCTCCAAGTGCTAAAAATGAATTAGAAAATCTCTGTCATAGTAGTATTCCCTAGAGGGTTGTTAATGTAACAATCTATGATGACATTGACAACAAACCCAGAAAATTAAGTAAAATTATAAGCCAGTTTTACTTATAAACATAACTACAAATATCCTAAAAATATCTTCAAACCTAATTCATCACATATAAAAACATCTTCATGACAATGGGTTATTATAGTTAATATAATTTTTAAAAACCATGTAATCTCAAATATTATATATATATATATATATATCAACATTCATAATAAAACTCAGCAAATAAGAAATGCAAGAAAATAAAGAATATTTACCAAGATCTTATCCTGTGTAAACATTAAACTTAATTGTGAATAGGATACATCTGTTTATCATCGATTGATTTTTTTCAGCATATTTATTGAAATTCCTATCCAATGTAATAAGAGAAAATAAATAAGATCTATGTTAGTTGCACACTAAAAAAAGAAAACAGGAGAAACTACAATTAACTTAACAATTAAAAAATAGAAATTAATAAATTTCAGGCACTAATCAATAGATAGGTTTACATTAACATGTTGGTGAGAACATGTTAACTAACTTTTAAAAAGAATGCCAAGACAAGTTTTGTTCTTAATTTATTAACAATAAATAAAAACAATTTATTAAATTTAACATTTTAGCCCAGATACCAGGAGAAGGTTTGCTTGATATGATTTTAGATGCATTAAACTGGGCTTTACATGCATAGCTCTCACACTCGCTGCCTTATTATTGTCTAAAAATATTTAAGAGCTTCTTTTTTTTCAGAGAAATTCCTCTGGTAAATTATCTGTTTTAATTTGCAAGTAGTTAATGAACATCCACTATGCTATGTTACTGTAGAGGACATGAGAACAAAAGCAAAGCACAGTTAGGGTATTTTGGTAACACAGAATAGGGAAAACAAAGACAGCTTTTGAAAAACGTATTGAGGACTTTACATATCTTGAAGGCAATATGATGCATTTTAAGCAGTTAAACAGAGTGAGGCTATGGATGTGTACACTCAGAGCTAGCAAGTTGAAAGAGAAAGCAGAACACAAATGTCCTAATCCTGGGGAACACTACCAATTCTATGAAGATTTGGAAGTAAGAGTAGAAAGACCATGCCCATCTATCTCCTTATATCCATGGGTAGGAATCAATAACTGATAAAGTACCTATCCCTGTGGTCCTTAATATAGCCTCAGAATCTCTCTCAGCTGTGGAATTTAGGCAGTTCATCCATGGAAACTCAGTTGCAAAACATATTTGCCATCTAGAAGTTAAGGGGATGGTGGAAAAGAGAAGCCTGTGCGTTGTAAAATATTGGGAGTGTATAGAATAACAGAAACCAAGATGATAAGAATTTTTTTGAAAAAGAAAATGATCAATATTAAAATGGACAAAATGATCAGGAAGATGAAGGAAAAGTATTCAATGAGTTGATATTAAAAGGACACTTGTGGGCCTATCAAGAATAGTTTCAGTGGAATTGTGGCATTAAACCAATGAGTAGTGGATTGAGGAGTGGGTGGAAGATGAGAAGTGAAGAGATTCTAATGTTATATCTTTGAGATATGTAAATATTTAAGACAACAGGGCAGCAATGACGTGGTAAGTAGAGGATATTTGCAAGATTCCGGAAAGGTGCATATATATTTTTTATTTTTATTATTTAAGAAGCTTGGCCATTTGCATTTATCCAAGTAGGATACCTTACATTATTATCAAGTATATTTTATCAGGTTTAAATTGATAATACCGAGAACAAGGTCCTGATGGCATAAATAGAGAATTCATTTGTAAGAAGAGAACAAAAGGCAGAATAGGCTGGAACAGAAAAGTCAGCATTGCCTTCTTAACCTTTTCCTGGAGGGAGGGGTGAACCATACTTTCATGCCCCTCTCCTCACATCTCTGTTTCTAGGGTTACCCTCAATTTCGTGTTCCTTAGTCTGTAACCAACACAGACACTGGAAGGCTGAGAAAGATGCTGTTTTCTTGCAACATAATGGTTGCTGTGGAACTTAAATAAGTTTTGTTTTATCAACATGATAAATATGAACTCTAAAGAACACTTATTATTTGGTTTAATAAATCAATATAATGTATTGTAAAAAAACAATATTATAAAGAAAAATTTATAGGAGTGCTAAGTTGAACCATGTCTATAGAAAGTGCTGTATCTAGTTATTTTATGTAAAAAATGTTTTTCTGCTTAAGTCACCCAGATTTTTAGCCTACTGGAAGAAAGGAATGCCAAGAAAATATTTTCTTTGAACTATCTGGTAACGAGTAAAGTATTTTGTTGAGTTTGTATTCAGTTCCAATTATTAATGAATGTTGACCTGATATTTGTATTTCCAGTGTCACAGGAATAATTATCACAGTAAACTGAGAAACCGAGTTTGGGGAATGGTCAATTTTGTCAACATGGTGAGATTTTATACATTGTGAATCAAGCTAAAAATAAAAAGAAACTGTTGAATTTTTGTGGTAGTTCTGATATTGAGAGAGCCCAAAACACAAAAATTCATCATCAATTCATTGAGAAATTCACAGAAACCAATGAACCACAGTCTGAGTTTTTGGTTTCCTAAGTAAATTACATTTAATATTTCAATATTTAAATAAGTTTCAAATATTGGTCACTAATCACAGAATTTATAAAGCAATGTACAAAGATTTGAATACACATCATGCGTAAATTAAATCCATTATTTTAAATTACTGTATCATGATCTTGTGTAGCAAAAGGGTTTCAAACTGTAATTGATTGTCCATGCTTTAACACAGAAACTAAGGAAAATATTTCAGTAAAATACACTAAAATGATTAATTTTTCTGAAATAGAATTAACTGTTGCCTTTTTTAAAACACAATACTGTGAATTACACAGATTTTTCTTATGCTGACTTCTAAGTCATGAAACTTCATTACTAGGGTGAAGAGCACCCGAAGGAAGATGCTGTAACAAATAGTCCCCCTGGGTCACTGGTTGTTCATATGCCAGTTGAAGGACATTTAATCTGGTTTTTAGTTTTTTACTAAAATGAATATAATTTCTTTGAACATTTGCATACAGATGTACATGCACACATAGATTTTTATGTTTATTTTTGTAAATGACTAAGTGGGAATGCTGGCTTAAATGGTAAATGTATGCTCCTTAGCTTGTTCTCACAACTTTTTATGTTTTATTTTTAAGTTTTATTCAATTCAAAAATATTTTAATACCCCTTATGATTTTTTTTTTGATTCAGTGCTTTCGTATGTGTATCACTTAATTTCCAAATGTTTAAGAATTCTTAAATATATCTTTCAATTAGGATTCTGCCTACCACATCCGCATTTTCCACTGGCACTTTAACATATTAATAATTAAAAATGATTCAGATAATTTCACCATTTAGATTTTCTCTGAGTCTAGTTTTGTTGACTCATCTGTCAAACAGTGGGTTGTTTTATGCGGCTCTTTTGTGTGTTCTTAAATATTTTATTGGATACTGGAAATTATATGTCAAATAGTAGGGACAGAAGAAATAGAACTTAGGCCTGGAAATGTACATTTTTCTTGCTATGCTATTAACATCTGGGATTGAATCAATCTTGTCAAAAATTGAACTGGTTCAGGTTTTGTTGTTGATATTATTGCTTAAGTAGAATACAATCATTTTGTGGTTATTTTGAAATAGGATATATAAAATTTTTAGTAAAGTACATGGTAGTATCGTATGGTATAAATTATTGTTGCTTATAATAAATTTCATTAGTGTTATTTAGAGTGGGTTCTGGATTGTTGGGGAAATCATTCCTGCCTCTGCCTCAACCTCAGGCCTTTATCAAGAGCCAGTGCTCAGAGACGGCCTCCCTTCACTCACTTATCTCTTCTTCGGTAGTAATCTGTTCTTGTTCGTCACTCAGTGGTGACTGGGCAGGTTATGGGACCTGAAGTGTTTTCTGTTACACTAATCTGCCCTTGGTATTAGAAAAGCCTTTCCCATGGGTTGTTGGGTGTGTATTTATGAATGTTTACGTTCCTCCTTCATGGATAGGGGACCTTAAATGATCTGGCCTCAGGACAGTTTCCTTTCCTGCTTCTCTTCTTTTGTCCACAATAGATCTTCATTTAAGTTTTGAGGATGTGGAAAAAAAATTGACTGAAGTTCATACAGCAGCTTAGGACTTTTTTGCATCAGGAGAGAAGAATTGGGTAGGTTTTAAGATGTTCTCAAGACAGAAGTCACTCTCCTCCTTCAGGCCTGTAGCACCCAAGAGGATATCTCCAGTCACCCACTCTGCTCCCATCACTTCTGTGGGCATCCAGAAAAGGCCCATGGAGAAGGAAGAGTCTGCACGTGTGTGTGATTACTTCTGTCTGTGTCTCCCAGAGGGTCCTATACTCTCATTCTAGCTCACACTTGCCCTTTATCGATTTCTTAAATATGTTTGGTGAATTCTTACCTGCTTGTATAGTGCTCAGCATCTCATTTTCTCATACCCTGTCACCAGGAGAAGTCTGCCTTTCCTTAGATTTCAGGCTACTTGTTTGCCGGTTACCTCAGTTCTCTTATGCTTTCAAGAAAAGCTGTGATTTTGTAGATTCTCTGGCTTTTGTGTGTGTGTGTCATGGTAGAAGCAATATTGTTTTCAATTTTATACATCTTAGCTAGAGGCAGAACTCCTCCGAACTTTGAATTTATGTCTATGGATCTTGAAATTTCTATAAAGCAGAAACAATGTGGAGTGTAATGATTATATCTCATGGTCAACTCTTCTTTCTCTTCTTTCTTATATCTTACAATTGTTTCTATCACTACTCTAACATTGATCCAAATATAAAGCTCAATTTCTTTCCTTGGGTTTTCATCTCCAAAGTAAGCATAAATACAAAATTGTTGCACTTTGCTGAACTTTTATTAAAGATGTTTAGTTGAGGTAGAGAGGTCATACCAGAAACAATTTAAAGTAACATGGTCCACAAATCCTTGACCCTTTCTGTCATTTCACTTCTTACTGGCCCTTTATCCTCCACAGAGCCCATGGGAGAAGAAGAGTCTGAGGGGACTGACAGGAAGCAATCTCTGCTCTGGCCTGGATCCAGCTGGGTCTAGCTAGAGGGTCTGGCAGCAACCATCTCATCAATAGTCTGTCCTCTACAATAAAACATGCCTTTATTGTACAGGATGCTTTCTCAGTGGAAGAAAATACATTCATAGGATGACAAATATTATTTTCATTTGCATTTGCAACCTAAAGACCCCTATGAATATAGAGAGTCCAAAGCACTCAAGTTAAAAAATATCCTTGCTCTGTGGGTCATGACTCATAAAGTTTATTCCACCATAAGATTAGGACCAAAAAGAATGGGCATCACAGCCTCCAGTACGTATTTGAGATCATGATTTGACAAAAGGTCTTCATGAGAGTTTATAAGAAATTTAATTCTCATGGTTATGAAATGAACTTGTTGGGTTATGTTGACACATGGAATTCAATATATTCATAATACACAGGTTAAGAAAACTGAAAAATCAACACAAAGTTATCATTGTAGCAATGATATATTAAATTTCTTAATAACCAGTTATATTCCTTATTAATATTACATTAGTGACGTTTCCATTTCTATTCTTAACACAATGTTCATAGTTTGTCATTCATACTTTCTTCTAACCTGGCTAATATGAGATATAAAATTGATATAACACATAGTTCTTTATCTCAAAAACCTCATAGTATTTGTTTAAACTCATCTTCTTTCATCCTGGCATCACCGTATCTATCAACTAGGTGTGTAGAAAAGCAGATGGGTATTAGGGTGAGAAAGCTTATAAGCTATAACTAGGTCTGCCTGCTTTGAGCAATTCTCAATAAGATTTCTTAGACAGCAAAGCAGTTCCAAAAGTCAAACGTGAGGAACAAACATGACAAGTAATTATCGGTTTTTGAAAACCAGTATCTACCACGGAACCAACTCATGACCTAAAAGTAGAGGTGAATGAAGAACATTCATTCCACTGTGTGCTACTATTAATAAAATTATGTTTTCAGGTCACTTATAATCTCAGAGCTTTACTAAATTATTTATTCTAACACATCCTGAGGCCAGTGCCCATAAGCCTTCTGATAGTTCAAGAGGAATCCAATGTTTTTGGTCTAGTTTCTTGATTGGCCATGGCCCTTTACCCCACATCAGGTTTCAATACAACTGTTTGAGGCCTGCACTTTTTGCTTATTCACATTACTCATTAAAATTACTTTTAAAAAAATGTAAAAGAATGTAGTAATGGTGAGGATACTTCTGCAACTTGACTTTGTGAAAACTTATTTCTTTTTTGAACAGATTTATAAAACCTTGGACATTCATGTTACATTGGTTGGCCTTGAAATGTGGACAAATGGAGATAAAATAGAAGTAGATTCTAACATAGAAACTACTTTATTGCGCTTTTCAACTTGGCAAGAAACAATCCTTAGAAAAAGGAAGAATTTTGATCATGCTTTGTTGCTCAGGTATGTAACTGCTCTATTTTCCTGCATAACTTAGGTGCATTATTAAAAAGAAAACAAAACAAATAAACAACAACCAAAATACTTTTAAAAACAATTGACTTTTTTTTTTATGCCTGTAGCATCTGGTGTTCCTAGGTGGTCTCCCACCCAAGTAGTAACCAGGCTGAATCCTGCTTAGCTTTTGAGGTCAGTCAGGATTGGGCATGTTCAGGGTAGCATGGCCATAGTTGAAAAGAAGCAATTGACTTTTAAATAGTATGCAGGGACAAAACGTTGTCGGACCATACTGAAAGTTTCTGTAGAACTCTCAAATAATCTTTCTTTCTGATTGTGATTAATACCTGAAAGGAAAAATCTGACATATTCATATCCCTAGACAGGATTGAGACTGCGTAAGCACAGCACATTTAGAATCCAATTACTATACTTATCAGCTTCCGACACTGTCTCTCCTCAGCCTTCCACCCCATGGCATTCTGACTGCACCAAAACCTGGGGAAGCATCTCATTATCTGAACATGTTCCCTCAGCAAAGTGGGTCCATCCAGTGACCAATAGTAGAGACGAGCATCTTCTCAATTATTAAAAATGACAGATAATGAATCTCATCTATATAAGATGGGCATCTGCTTTACCTCCTTCATTTACCTATAATACCAGTGTTTCTCCTAAGGTCTACAACCAACCTGTAAATGTGTTTTCTACCACTATCTAAATGTCACTTTCAGTCTCAAATCAGAACTGTGAAGCTTTACTTGTAGTGAGAGGTCAGGTCCAGCCCTTTGGCTGATTGATGAGAGTGACCTAGAATTCCAAAGTAATATCGTTTTGATTTTCATGTCCGGGATAGCCTGTAGCACATATATTTCCAGGCGATACATGTACCTGGCTTGGTCTTGGATATGCGTGCACTGGTATGCCCCCAAATTTTGAGGAGTTAAATAAAATAACACCCTAACCTTCGTAGTGAGCAAGATTAGCCCCTTTGTCTATTCCTTGGACATGTGTTTTAAAATACTTAATAAATTAATCTGAAAGTATTTAAATGGGTGTAAATGGAAAACCTTTTATTTCCATGTCTGTCTCTTACCCCGAGCCGTAAGACTCTCAACAATAGAGTGTCTACAAGTAGAGGAGTGGTAGGGGAGAGGGAAGTGCTGCTAAATGTCTAGCTGGGTGTTATATTTGGGATTTCTCAGGTACTGAATTTCAGGCATGCCGTCCTTTCTATATTCACATAGAGCTAGAAGTGATGAAACTCAATCTGTAGCATTATCATGGTGTGACTTTGGGTTTTAAGTGACTATGAGCAAAGTCAGAATCCAGAATGTGCTTTCTCTGGTGCTTTAACTTAATAGGTGGTATTCTCTCAAGATCTTCAGAGTCTAGGAAGACCAGAATTCTAAGTTCCTCCAATATGTACAGTCAAATACTGAGACTTCAAAATGTTGGATGGGACCATTTCAATAGTAAAGAAAGAAATAGAACATATCTTCTTGATCAAAAAAATTGAAAACTGAAACGGGTCATCTAGCTTGACAACTTTTCTAGCATTTGAAACCTCTCTATTAGTCTCCAAGTGTGGCCCTCCAGACCATAATAGTTCTCTTTAAAGTGTTCCAACTCTAAATGTCCTTCTCGAAAGCACATCAAATTTGGATCCCTTTAATATACACATCTACATCATTCTTTCTTGATACTCTAGGAATTGTCCTGTTTTCACATGATAACTCTTTTAAATGTTTGATTGTAACTATTAAATTATCTATGCATTTTTATGGCTTATTAAACATTTTTAAAATTTTGCAACCACGGCTAATTAATTATGGTGTTGAGTCCATTTATCATGTTGTATTTTCTCCTCTAAACATTTTTAATTGTTATTATTTTTTTGGTTTTTTGTGTTCTTTTACCCAAAGCTAAGTGTAGGGTAATCTAAAGTCAAGTAAAATGAATCTCTAACTTTATTATTTTTTTTTTTGGAAAGTATTTGTTTTTATGATTTCATCTTAAGATTGCATTGACTTTCTCAATGCCACTAATAAACCATAGGTTTAAAATGAGCTTAATTTCAACTGACATCATCCTCAGATCCAGAACTCCAGAAAAAAAGGAAAGACACTTTCATGTGCAAAGGAACTAGCATTGTGGGGATTAACCACAATTCTTTCTATGTGTTAATTAAACTGGCTCAGCCTGAAGAGTGTATTTCATCTTGTTTCTAGTGGGAAGTGGCTCTACACGAATGCTCAAGGAACTTCTTATCCAGAGGGCATGTGCCTACCCTATTATTCCTCCAGTGTTGTAAAGGTGAGTTATGTTTTTTATATGTCAGATTACTTAATCAAAAAGTTTGAATTAAGTTTCTGTAATTTTCTGTGTCCTATTGAAAGGGACGATATATGTGTTCGGTCATATATTCCCATAAAAATATTTCACGATGAAACTGTCATATTTCCTTTATTAAATGAGAAAAATATATATTTTATAAAAGCTACAGATGATTAATGAATGTAAATGAGTCTCAGACTTTAACAGAACATCATATACAGATGAATGTACAAAAATTAGAAAAGCTCCTTTGTATATTAAATATAGTTATATGTAAGGACATGTAAAGTCCACAAAACTTGGCTGATTTAGCAAGTGAGTATAATTGTACTTGTGCTGAAAACAAAGTACAGAAATCATTTAAAATATTATATCAGGGCAGATCTACAATTCTCTTTCCAAAAGCATAAGATATTTAAATTGCGGACTCCCTTTGTTTATTTGATCCTTTCCCAAGCCAGTAAGGTTCTAGAAAATACTGTTCCAGCAACCATATCTAAGAAATTCTTAAAAATATCAAGATTTAGATTTGTTTCCTTTAGTTTCTCTACCTAGTTGCTATGCTCAGTCCATTGTCGTTAAGACCTTGAATTAAAAGCTAGTTACTAAAATAACTTCACAACCTACTTATTATGTGATTTTTGTATGATTATGCTTTGCCTATAGAATTTTAATAACAAATTTTTCATAAAGAGTTAATCTAATCTAATATAGGCAGTCGGCTCTCCAATTATGATATTATAACCCATCCAGGACACAATTTAAACTTAAAATGAGCAAGATGAAATTACTGAATTAGGGGTGTTTTACTTTTGTAGTAACCTGATATCCCACCCCTTTTGGAAATTAATATTTTTCATTAATATAAAAATTGAAATATTAAATAGAGCTACCAACAGAGGTAGCAATCAACTTTGCCTTGGATTCTGCATCTCTGACCTTCTGGTTTTCTGCATAGTAGAAACTCCCTCATGACTGCATAGTGTTGCTGTGAGATGTGAGACTGTACACTGAAAGCATGAACCTAGCGTATTTTAATTTTTATCCTCTTTGAATATCTAGTATATAGAAGACAACTGAGAATGTTTAGTAGGTAGGACATTACCTACTAAAAATTAATAATTTTAGCTATTCATAAGAATAAGCATAAATCCAACAATGACTATTATCAAGTCACAAAAAAAGAATTACAAAATGTTACAGTTAGAGACACTCAGAAAGTCATTTGTCCAACCTCATTATCTAATTAAACAAACTGAGGCACAGGAGAGGCCAATAGCTAAGTCTATAGCCTCTCAAATAAGTATTAGTTAAGCAACAGCTAGAAACCAGTTCTCAACTACCAGTTTGAAGTACTTGGTACTACACTGTGCTATGTTATTGAAATTACTAATGCACATCTTTCTTCTTTTTTTGCATCAGGATCTTTTACCTGACCTAAATATAGTTGCAAGCAGAATGGCACATCAGCTGGGGCATAGCCTTGGCATGCAGCATACTGGTTACCCATGTACCTGTACTTTGGGAAGGTGTGTGATGGATGGTAGTGGAAGGTGAGGCTCAAACAATATAAAGAATACATTTCAATATTTGGGTAGTGGCTTTGGACTAAAAATCCATATTGTATAGATATATCGTGATTATGTGGAATTTTTCCTACTATGCCCCAGAAGGTCTATTTTAAAATCAAGGATGGTAAGGAGTTTTCCTTTTGGGACTAAATCTTATCAGTTATTAGTGTCTCTCCTAATGATATAATGAGAGAAATTCTAAAACTCCATCTGAGCATACTGCAAAAGTACACAAAAATCAATTCATTATTATACCACGGTGCCTAGGAAAGGAATACATTCTACATGCTTTGTTTTATCATCTTTACTCTAAGCTATAATTTCCTCCTTCAAATCTTTACTCAAATTTTATTCTCAGCAAAGTCTTCTCAACCCACATGATCCAATTTTTCAATCCTGTCTGCCCATACACATACCCTGGCATAACTCACCCCCTCTCTTTTTACTTTTTTTCCCCCTTAGCACTAACCACTATCTAATAGAGTCTATGTTTATATATTTGGTTTATTAATTATTTCACTCCCTCACTACAATATAGGCTTCATGAGGTCAGAGAGTTTTTTCTGCTTTGTTCACTGTAGTATCACCACTGTCTAGAAAAGTCCCAAACACATACTAGGTCCTCATTAATACAGAATGAGTGACTGTCCAAAGTCCTCCCAGCATGTGAATCACCTGCCATCAAGTCCTAAGTCTTGTCCATCCCTGAACTCCTACACGGGGGTACAAACAGTCCATTGTATATGGTAAGAAAAGTGTTTGTTGATGATTATCAGTACTTCTATATATTGATTAAATGAAGTATAGCATCTAAAGCACCCAAGCACAGTGATTGGCATAGAGCAAGGACTTAGTAACTGATATCTAATTTTACATCATTAAATATACAGTAATAGTAGTTATTACATTAGTATTAACTGTTACATAGTAATAGTACTATTACTATATTAGTTATATTTTTTCAGGGTCCCACCATCACAATCTACTGTATTCAGGGCTCTAAAAGTCCATCTGCATTTAATCATTGCATCAATAATAATGGCAAAAGAGTCAAAACAAAAGAAAGAGAAAAACTAGGTGAAGTTCAGTTTTTCCAAACTTCAAACTTCCTTTTAAAAGGACAGTATATTGCATTCCTAGGATCTGTGAGAAATTATTAAATAGTTTGTTTCCATAAATATTTATAGAGAACTACTTTGTGCCAGGAGGTTTGGTAACTAGCGCTTATTTATTTTGTTTAAAGTTGAACATGAAACAGTCCCTGCATTGAGGTGTTTGTAATCTTGCTTATTATAAACAAGTATATAGATTAATTCAAGAGGAACAAATAAAAAGTGATACAGGAGCAGCAAGCACAGACAATCAAGCTAAACTTTGGGCTTCAGGAAGGGCTCTCTGGAGGGTATACTGTCAGAGAATTTTCACTAAAATAGCATGTGTTGGCTGTATTTCAGTGAGGCATTTTCTGTAATGAAGAGCCCATTTACCACTCTGCTTGAGCAGTAAGGAACCAGTAAAAAAGTAAATAGACTTTTTAGAGTCCAGCATTTATATTTGTTCTTTCTAAATTCTTTATAAAATTTTAACAGCTGTTCAGTATGCATTGATATGATTAATCTGTGTTTTTAATTCATCCTACCTCTAGCACCCCTGCACTAAAATTCAGTAAGTGCAACAGAATCCGGTACATGCAATTTCTGAAGGATTATAGGCCAACGTGCATGTTTAATGTTCCATTTTTTGATAAGTTCAGTGATTCCTCATACTGTGGAAACAAAAAGTTGGATGATGGAGAAGAATGTGATTGTGGCCCTGTTCAGGTATATACAAATGATGGCTTTAAATTATAAAGTTTATGCTCAGCTAGACCCTAAGCAGGGATGTAGCCATTAATTAACCATGAAATTCCTTTTAAAGCTTTAAAAGTGTGCTTGTTTTTTTTTTTTTTTTTAAATCACTTGGAAACAAGCTGTTGGTGCATCCTTATTGCAGGCTTCTTACCAAGTCATAAAACGTGTATAATGATCTTAGAGGAGGTCCACGGCATCACCTTTCCTGGCTTATATGTCAACTGAGTCTTCTTGTGAGAAAGGCCCATCAATGTCATTGTCTAATTTCTCATGCACAGTGGGAGCTGTTCTACAAAATCCTTCACAGTCTGTCAATAGAGTTTTACTTAGGAACTTATGAGGTGAGCCTATAGCCCAGTGGGACAGTTCACGTCATGAGAAAACTGTCTTAATTGAGTAAGAGCCTTCTAACTGTTAGAATAAACTTTTAGGAACATTTAGAATAAGCTTTTGAGACAAATTTTAAAGTGATTCTTAATCTGCTTTTCTCCAACATAGAAGCTATTTCTTCAAGAGCTCATCACCTGAGTCCTGGAAGATTTCTTCTCAATTAAAATTTTTATTTTCAAAAGTAATGTTTACATAGAAAATACATAATATACAACATGGGGAGCAAGCTTCAAAATTAGGTTATTTTCAACTCCCATTGTTTAAAAGACATTCAGTGACTCTCCTTGGATATTTATCTCATTCAGCAGGTCTAGAGGGGGCCAAGGCCCTTCATTCCGACCGAATTGCTAGGTTATGAGATTGCCGGTCCAAGGACCACAGTTTTAGTACATACTTATACTCTAGACACTGCACGATTCAGGAGTCTCATAAGATGGCAGAGACTCCACAATCAAAATGAGGGTGGTGACATGTCCAGAGGTTACAGCATCTACTCTTCAACTGTTTCAAATTAAACGTGAATAGGCTTTGACTTGGAAATTGATGTCTTTGCCCAGGCACAGTCATTGGAATGGTCCTATAGTTTTATTCCAACGCTTGAAGTACCTTACATGACAGGATGCAGACAGGGTTTTTACAATTTTAATTTTGTGTTTGTGCAGATGAGGCCTAAATGTCTGTCCTGCTGTTATTACTAAATGATGCATTAAAGAAACCAAAAGTCAGCCTGCGATACTTGGCATCTTGAAGAAAATGTAAAATCAGATCTTCAGAAGCTGCATTATCTCACACCAAACCATTAGTCTAGAGAAGCTGCAGAACCCTCCCAGAGAAATGAGGTCATTGGTAGAATAGAAGGTCACAAATTTAGGACTGTGTAAGCTGTCAGTGAGAATTCATTATCTCTGGAGTACTAAACAGCCACGTAAGAAGGAAACAAAGTAAAAATCCCAAACACCAGGAGCAAACAGTAGTCTTTATATGCATGTCATTACCAAGGACGATACAATTGTATTTAACTCTAAAAGACAAGCGATGTATTTAAATTACAGAAACACACAAACTAATTAACTCTTCATACATGGGTTTAACTGCTAACCAATTTCTGATCTTTGATTTTTCGTTATTGCCAGGAGTGCAGCAATCCTTGCTGTGATGCAAAGAAATGTGTGTTAAAGCCAGGATTTACTTGTGCAGAAGGAGGATGCTGTGAGTCTTGTCAGGTGAGATCTTTTGCTAGGATGAGGCCTCTCTGTTTTCAGTTTCTTAAGTATACATAAAACCAAAGAGTGGTCTGACCACTGAATGACCCTGTACCACTAATCCCAGACTGGGGCTAGGCTTGATTGTACACAATAGAGTATCTTCTGAAGTGTTACAATTTCTTAGCACTGAACAGTGCTCTGGAATGGGGAGTGAAGCGTTTGGTAGGCAGCACTTGGCCTTGTAGGAGTGGAGTTATATGACAAACATTATTCTCACTTCTTTGTAAATCATTACCTACCTATTCCACTTCAGCTCGGGTAGGGGTTGAGGAATTGCCATCCCAACAAGAATGAACTCAAAGGAAAAACATTATCCTGGAACTGGAAAGTGATAAGGACTAGTATATGGAGATATATTCCTAGAAAAAGCAATCAGAAATCCAAATGGCTCTGTCCAAGTTGGATTGACATTTCTTTCACCCCACTAGACCGGGAAATTCCAAAGAAAGGGAAGCATGTCTTACTCATCTAGAAACATTCCAGAACTCAGCACCATTACATGCATGCCGAATAGCTGAATCAGAGACTGCTGTGATGCAGTGCCTTCCAGCAATGAGAGCCAGGGCGTTTTCCTAGTTTATAAGGAGAAATCCAGTTTCTTGGGAGTGGAGATACCTCTTTATGGGCAGGGGCTCCCAGCTGTGTGTGTGCTGTGGTAGTGGGGGGAAGTACTGGAGCAAGGAAGAAGACGAGATAAACAGAACACTTACTCATCTCTCTAATTTACATTTGTTCCAACTCTCCCCAATGCTTTTCTAAAAAAAAATTCAAACACACCATCTCGGCATTCTTTATATTAATAAAAACCAAGACATTTATAAATGATAATAATTTTCAGTGGAATGGAAAAAGTAATTATGATCCATTTCTAAAACCTTTTTTTAGGTGAATGAAAGGGGTAAACCTTCCTCCTGCTTAACCTTCCTCCTACTTACCTAAATGCGTCCAGGATTCAGTCTCTGTTTTTTGTCAACAGATGAAAAAAGCAGGGTCCATCTGCAGACCAGCAAAAGATGAATGTGATTTTCCTGAAGTGTGTACTGGCCACTCATCTGGATGTCCCAAGGACCGATTCCAAGAAAATGGATCCCCTTGCAAAAATGCAAAAGGCTACTGCTTCATGGGGAGATGTCCCACCCGGGATGACCAGTGTTCTGAATTGTTTGATAATGGTGAGAGACAACTACAATGAATGACTGACGAAGCTAATAACCATTATTTCTCTGTTCTTGTCCTGTGGGAATTTAAGGACAAGATTGGCAATAACACCATTTGTAGCATTTTTCCAGAATATTACCTGGCATATCTCTGCATCTTACCTTTAACAGTAATTGATATTACCAATGATATTAATTTATTAGCTCAGTATGTGAGTTAAGGCATGTTTATTACTTTTTTTTATATCTATACTCCTTCTCAAGGTAGTAGGATAGATTTTTAATTATTCATTTCATTCTACTTGACCATTACATAATACTGAAACTTCAATTACATTATTAGAAAAAATAAAGTATTTTAAAATTAATAACACTCATGCTTTCCCATTTTACTTTTTTTTTTTTAATAACATTTTGCATCCCAGGAGCAAAAGACAGTTCTGATATCTGCTACCTGATGAATAAAAAAGGAAATAGATTCGGATACTGCAAAAATAAGGAAAACCGATTAATTCCCTGTGAAAAGAAGTAAGTGCCTTGTAAAGAAAGTAAGTGTCCTCTACGGTGTTTTGCAAAATCATAACAGCTCCTGTTCTGGTAACTGCTAACCTCTTTTTTGCTGAGGAAACTAGGAAGAGAGGAAAGCAGGGAGGGAGAGAGCAGGTATCTCTGACAGTATTAACTGACAGCTATATATTGTATTTATTAGCTGCAGGTCATGGAATATAAGGAGATAAGATAAAAAAAAATTCCAGATTCTTAGGAAAGAGAAGCAACAGAAGAAACTACAAAAAAAAAAAAAAAGAGAGAGAGAGAGAGAGAGAGAGAGAGAGGAGCACACAGGAGGGGGAAAATAAAAAAGGAGAAAAGAGAGAGTGAAGGAGTGAAGGCATAAACAAAAAGAAAAAAAGCTGAAATTGAAACTGGAAGAGAGAATGGGAGAATTGGAAGTTAGATCTGATTTTAAAAAGCACAAGCTGACCCATACTTCCAGGTTTGTTATTGACATTGGGCAAAGCTTTTTGTGTGCCACAAAACAGGATTTGGACTGAAAACAACAGCAGCAAAAACTTATGGTCAAGTTCAGCTTTGCTCTTAAATGGACTCTGTAAAAGTGGGCAGTCACTTAACTTCTCTCACTTCCAATTGCTTCCTAAGCTTTAAAAATGGGGGTTATAATAATAGCAACCTCAAAAGGTTTGTTGTGCGAATCAACCGACATGCTTTATGCAAGAGAGAATAAAAACAAATCTTAGTGTACTGATTTAAATTATGCTAGTTCAAATTATTAATAAAAATATTTTTCTGTAAACTTAAGCTACTATGACTTGTAAGATCACAGAGATATCATAAAGAAATATGAGCATTTTATGTTTACTGACCTGTGTCAGTTCCCACGGTCAGGACTATGTCCAACAGTTTACCTGCCTCTCTTACCCTCTCTGCAACCTGCTGACAAACCCGGGTCTAGAAAAAAGTGGCCAGGCCACTTCACTGCAAACCCAGTCTCTAAAGTTCTATTTCTGGTCCCAAGTCTGAAAATATTCTTGCTTTCCTTCAGAGATGTCAAATGTGGAAAGATATACTGCACTGGAGGGCATCACCCATCTGTCCCTGGAGAAGAAAAGACCTATTACTTTAATAGAACCCCAAGGCAGAATGTCACTGCTGAATGCAAAACTTTTTATTTATATCATAATTCTAAAGATTTGGGTCTGGTTGCTCCTGGAACAAAATGTGGCGATAGAATGGTAAGATGAAAATGTTTGTTTTATTAAAACTTCTTGGTTCAGCCACTTTAAAACATAATTGGAGCCTATAATTGGTTCCAGAGGGCCTATATATAGGAAAGCCAAAAAAAAAAAAAAAGGTAACTTTTTTATTGAGCAGAGTAGCAATAACACTATCACAAATATTCATTTTATCTAATCTTTATTATATAATTGATATGTAAATGTTATAAGTATGCTTAATTAGTGTCTTACAGTAGACATATAATGAAATTATAATTTTTAAAGTTAATTTGACAATGAAGTAGCCATACATTCTTCATTTATTTCATTCATTCAGCCCTATTTGCTGGACACATACTGTGGTGCCAGTGACTGAGCTGGCTGTGGATGATGCAAAGAAGAATGTACTTGAGAATTTCATAGATTAAGTGAAGTCCATCTTTACAATCTAGCACAAGTGGTGAGACCAATGTACATTGGAGTCCAAAAGACTGACTTCACTTTTAGAACATAAATGGCATCTTATGATACCATTAAATGAGAGACACTTCAGCTTGGACTTGATGAGCAACGTTTTTCAACACACAGACAATGAGAAAAGGCTTTTTAGAAAGACATATCTACATAACATGCACAGGTACAAAGTGTATGGCGTAGTCAGTTACATGACATTTTCGGTGTGACTGGACTTTGGGTAAAATGGCAAAAATGAATTGGAACAAATAGAATGAGGCCAGATCGGAAAGGCTTTATTATTTCAAGATGAAATTTTAGAATGTATACTACTAATAATAGGCGGCTCATCAAGGCTTATAAATATAAGAATATGTTTTAAAAAACACATAATACTTTATTTTAAAAAGTCTTCCATTTTAAAATGGAATATTTTCTATCTGCGATATAGTTTCCCCTCTCTTTCCCTCTCTATGCCACCATCCACAAACATTACAGTGTCATTTGTATAATGTGACAGAGAAATGAACTGGACAATGAAAATTCAGAATACAAAAAAAAGATCAGAATTTAACGTTTAATGGAGACTGATATTTTAAGTCCAAATATTCAACTATACAGTTTCTCGTTAAAAATCACTAAATAAACATCAAAATGATAAGGAATCTATATTTGTAAAAATTGAGTTATGTATACCCACCACAAGCTTGAAGGTTTAAGGACTCTCAAGAAGATAGAGTGTGAAGCATCAGATTGAAGAAAATACCAATTTCTTATTCACTTCAGGTAAGGACATATAATCTGAAGTGCAACGTGGAAGTATGACTTCCACTTAATCAAACCCCATTAAGAGTAGCAGGGATTGAACAAAGGGGTTGATAGGGTAGCAGTTGTTAAGAAACAAATCTTGATCTTGTGACCTTGTACCATCACATAGAATGTCTTCAAGAGAAATCTTAGTTCATAAGCACACCAATCACAATGATGTCAGTTCTGAAACAAATTCCTAATAAGGGAATTCATGCATAGCAAGTGCCAGTCTATAGAGATATCACCAAGACACAAGTTACAGAATTTTTCATTTTATTTTTACGTTGAGATACTATTTGCAGATGAGGAAGTTAAGATGAGTAAGAAATCTTCTCATTTCTCTTGGTAGTTATTCTTTCTGGGTAAATTTTAATTTGGCATAGGGCAAAAAGGGCAAACATATTCCATTGCCCCTGGGTGCCCTTTTTCTTAGTTATACCACAGAATTTACAACATAGATAAGAAAAAGGGAAGGAAAGGAAGAGAAAGAAATGAAAGGAAAGGAAAGAAGAGAGAAGAGAGGAGGATAGTAGAGGAATAAGAAGAGAGGAGAAGAGAGGAGAGGAGAGGAGAGGAGAGGAGAGGAGAGGAGAGGAGAGGAGAGGAGGGGAGGGGAGCAAATTATGAGTGGGAGAAAGTATTTGCAACCTGCATATCTGATAAATAGCTAATATAAAAAGTTATAAGTAACTCATACCACTCAATAGCAAAACAACAACAAAAACAAATAATTCAATTAAAAAATGGGCAATGGACCTAAATAGACATTTTCCCAAAGAAGATATACAAATAACCGACAGGTATATGAAAGGTGTTCGACATCAACTAATCACCATAGAAATGCAAATAAAAACTTCTAGGAGATATACACCTCATATTCACCATCTGGCTATTATTAAAATGACAAGAAATAACAAGTGTTGGTGAGGCTGTGGAATAAAAGGAACCCTTGTCCGCTGTTGGTGGGAATGTGAATTGATACAGCTCTTATGGGGGTGCCTCGAAAAATTAAAAATAGAACTAATATGTGATCCAGTAATTCCATTCTGAGTACACCTCCAAAGCAATTGATATCAAAATTTTGAAGAGATAATTTGTATCCCCCATGTTTATTGCAGCATTGTTCACAACAGCCGACATATGAAAACAATCTAAATGTCCTTCAATGGGTGAATGGATAATAAAAATGTGTTTTTTAAAAGGTAATCCTTCTATCTGCTACAACATGAAGGAACTTGGGAAATATTTCACTTATGCTAAGCAAAATTAGCTGGACCCAGAAAGACAAATACTGTATGAATTCTCTTATATGTAGAATCTAAAAAAGTCAAAGTCACAGAAGCAGAGACTAGGATAATGGTTGCCAGGGGCTAAGAGGTGGGAAAATGGGGAGATGTTGGTCAAAGGGTACAAACTTTCTGTTACAAGTAAGTTCTAGATATCTGACATATAATTAATCATACTGTAATGTGTACTTCAAATTTGCTAAGAGAGAACACCTTAAATATGTTCATGTTCCCACCACACACACAAAAAGTAATTACTTGAGGTGATGAGTATGTTTTAAGTTGTTTTTGTTAATCATCTCATAATGTATATCAAATCATTATGATATACATTTTTAAAATATACAATTTTATGCATTAATTATGCTTCAATAGAATTGGAGAACATGTCCCAATATAAGCTCTTTTTTAAAAAAAAGGTAAAAATAAAAATGACAATTAAAAGTTAAATAAATGAGCTAAGATAAGCCAGGCAATAACTATGAGCAACCAAACAATAATAATTTGGTCATAAAATTTACTAAAAAATGTTAAAACAAAGATTATAAGCATAAATAAGATTAATTGATATTAACAAAATGCTCAACCAGCAACTGTGATATGACAAGCACAGATCTTCTTCAAATGAAAGAAAACTTGATAGAAATAATAGAAAAACTTGTTGTAATTACAATTGTAGAATCTTTGCTAGATAAATATTTGATGATTCTAAAGGACACAGACATAATTAAGGAGATTGTGTATAACAATATTTGAATGTACAGTACATTATTTTAAAATAAAGGATTTCTTATCCCACAGAAGATTCTAAATGTGATTTTTTCACAGTAGAAAATATCATGTAAAATCTAGGAACAAGTAATTCTAATTCATATTGGTTACTTTATTTCTAGGTGTGCAGCAATGGTGAATGTGTAACTATTGAAAATGCCTACAATTCAACCAGTTGCTCCTCTCAGTGCAATGAAAATATTGTAAGATTTGGCTCCTTTTTAAATTAATGTCTTACCAGTCATTTATTTATATAAGATTTATTCCAGGGCCTATGAGTGTGTGTGTGTGTGTGTGTGTGTGTGTGTGAATGTATGTATGTATGTATGTATGTATATTTGTAGGGTGGTTTTTAAATCAAATGTACATTTTGGATCCATTTTTTTAAATGTATCATCAATAAAATTGACCCAAAAATCCAAACCAGATATTACATGTAGATGTATTCAGTATTACCAAATATTTTATCATTGGACTGGTAATCTAGAAACCCAGTACCTTAGATACATATGAAGTTTATATCTGAAGTTTAAAGTTGGATTTATCATAATGCCAAAATTTGTTTAAAGCTTTTGAATTAAACAAGACAATTTTATTTTTTAACTCAACTAACTTTGTTCATACTAGCAGTACCTAACAGTCATGTTTGTGGGTAACATCTTTCCTATGCTCAGTTCATCATAACACATATAGAGTTGTATATGTGTCAGGAACTCTTTCAAATACTTTGTATAAATACTAAATTTTAAAAGTTTCATAACAGATCAAAAGGTGGTAACTACTCTTCTGTCCACTTTTACAGATGAAGAACAAGTTGCACTGAACTGTGAAAGGAAAAGCTGAGATGTATATACAGAGAGTGTGTTCCTAACCATTACACAATGCTCTTTAATGGAGTAAATATTGTTCCATCACTTTTCACCACATTAATATTATCCCATTATTAAGCCTAGCTTGAGTCTGTTCTTTGACTATTATCTGTCCAAGTCTAGAGGAAGCTGTTTATTTAATAATATTGATCCTTTCTGGAAAGATAAGTCAAACTGTCTTGTTTGTCTAGTTTTCAATTTGTCAGAATTGCTCTTTTATTCAAAGGCCATCTTCAATGGTGGTTGATTCTCATATTTTTTTGCTTATTTTTTCCAACATAGACTTTGGTATGCAGTTTAGTTAATCGGTCAATAAAAAGTTTGTGTGTGTGTATGTGTTTGGTATAGAACTAGGACCAAGCTAAGTGAGGTGTAAAACACAGCTTATGTCAGTTGTTTGATAAAATTATGTGATGATTACTCTTACAGGTGGATGGCAGTGAACTCGAGTGCCAGTGTAAGGATGAACAGGTACCTGTGAACTGGGAAGAAAGCTTAAATGTTACCAGTAAGCATCCTTAACATAATATATTGCATATATCAAAGCCTTGCCAGTGAAAAAGCTTCTTTCTTCTTTTTCAGGTCTACTACTTACATGTTATGTTTCTGTTTGGATTTGTATGGTCCTATAATTATTTTCCATATTTAATTAGTCAAATTTGAATTTACTACCATTACTTTTTGGAATTAATGTGCTTCTCCTAGTTAAATTTGGACCAGTTCTTCTAAGAGCCTATAACACAAGAAGGTCTTTTCTATGTTAGTTAATAAGCTGATGATCAAAACTTCTCTGCTGATTATGGGTCCCTTAAACATAATGGACTCCTAAGTGGAGTGGCAATTGCTAATATAGATGATAATTTGTGTAATATTTTGGCCTTTTACTTTATATTAAAAAATTATAGGGAGGGAGATTTAATGTATTTGAAGGAGGGGAGAATCAGGGTTGTAACAGCTAATTTACTTAATATTCCACCGCCCTAAAGATATCCTGGTTGAAGCTTTTTTTTCTTTTTTTCTTTTTTTTTTTTTTTTAACATTCCAGATCTTTCCATTCTGGTTGTCATGCCTATCCTGGTTATTATCAGTATTGGGATTATCACATTATTAATTCGTTCCCAAAAATGTATTAAACTGAAGCTAGTTCAGAGGTATGTCTGTATTTTCTATGTGGTGAATGGGATCATTATTGAGAATATATAAGCTTTGTGGTCATAGATGATACTTTATGGGGGAGAAGTATAACCTATTATTGAAGACCATGTAAGAGTAACAGTAAATCAAGCTTTTACATATTTTGTTCTCATTCAAATGTTTATCCTAATGGTTTCCAAACTTTGCTGCCCATTGGAATTACAGAGGATTTATAAAAATACTAATTGGTTCCTCCCTCAGGTTTAATTGTTATAGGGTGTAACCTGTATATTAGTCTTTTTAAAATCTCCGGGATGGTTTATTATTAACCACAGGCTTATCCCATATCTTGTGCTAATATTCAATTTCCTTTGGACAGCCCACCCAGAGAAACACTGGGAGTGGAGAATAAAGGATACTTTGGCGATGAGCAGCAGATAAGGACTGAGCCAGTCTTACCTAATATTCATCCCCTACACGTAAGAAACTTCCATTTGTAATAATTAATTAATCAATTTTAAAAGTAGTTATCTATGTGTTTAAAGTGGAACTAGCCCTAAGCTAAATGAGGTAGGAGATGCAGGACAAAAATTTAACATGCTATCATACCATGGAACCTTCAAACTACATTTTGGGAGAGAGAGAATGGCAAACCATGACAATATTTCAGAACAGACTATATTCATTAAATAAAATACTGATTTGTGCACTATTGGAAAAAATTATAAACATAAAGTATATTCTGGGCCATAAAACAAGTCTTAATAACCTTAAAAGAATTGGGGCCATACAAAATATGTTCTTAAAATAAAATCATATTAAAAATCAGGAACAAAATGGTATTGGGAAAATCCCCAGTTAAAAAATAGGTAACAAATTCCAGAGAATCCTTGGGTCAAAGAAAAAAGTCAAAAGACAAATTAGAAAGTATTTTAAACTAAAAGAAAATGAAATGCAACATATCAAAATTTGTGGGAAACTAAAAATACTAACTAACGGCAATTTTATAGCATTAAATGCTTATGTTAAAAAAGAAGAAATGCATCAGATCAATGACTTTGGCTTTTACTTTAAGAAATTAAAAAAGTAAAATAAATGAACAATGTAAGCAGAAGATGGGAAAAAATAAATATCAGTTTGGTCACCAATGAAATAGATTACAGAGAAAATCAATGAACATGGAGCCATTTTTTAGTGATTAATAAATCTTATTAACCTTTAGCTAGACTGATCTGAAAAAAATAAAAGCATAGACTGTCAGAAATCAGAAAGGTGACATCACAGGAGATTATACACTTATTAAACTGATAATTGGAGAATATTATTTAAAAATTATTATAATATATGTCACAGTTTAAGGAGATAGTAAGCTTTTTTGAAAGGCACACATCACCAAAGCTTACTCATGAAGAAACAGACAACCTGAATAAAGAAATTGAGTTTGTAGTAAAAACCTTTCCACATGGAAAACACTGTGCCAGTATAGCTTTACTGAATGAATTATACCAAATATGTAATAAAATAATACCAGTTCTATATAAATTCTTCCAGAAAATGGGAGAAAATGGATACTTCCCAGCTCATTTTATGACAACAGGATTTCTCTCTTACCAAGCTGGAAAAAATAATTACAACAGAGAAAACTACTTGCCAGCACTTCTAATAAATAAATATACAAAACCTAAACATAGAAAACTATAGAACTTTGATGAGAAAATTTAAAGAAGACCAACATAAATGGAGTGAAATACATGTTTATGAATCAGGAAATTCACTAATGTTGTGTTGTCAATTCTCCTCCAAAATGACCTATTGATTCAAAATAACCCTAATCAAAATCTCTGCAAGATTTTTTTTTGTAAAACAAATAAATTTTAACAGTTACAGGATACAAGAACAATAAGCAAAAATTAATTATATTTACCTATTCTAGCAACAATGTGCAAATAAAATTTTACATATATCATTTGAAATGGCACCAAAACGTGAAATAATTAGGATAAATCTGAAAAAAAAAAGAACCAGAAATGTACCTACAAAATGGTAATACAATGTTGAGAAAAATTTTAAAAGACCTAAATAAATGGTGATATATAGACCCACATATAGATAGATGGTCAATTGATTTATTGTGAAGATGCAAAGATAATTGGAGAAAGTTACTCTTTTCATAAATGGTGATAGAAAACTGCATTCACATGTACAAAAATGAACTGTGATCTATTTTTTTGTCCCATGGGCAAAATGAACTCAAATAGTAATATGCACATAAACTTTATATATATACATATATATATAATTTTTATAAAACTTATATATATACTTTTCTTATAAATTTTAAAATAAAAAATGTGCAAAGCTAAATTATAGGGTTGAGAGATAAGCATAATGACATGCAAGGCAAAGATCATTTTTTAAGTCAGGAAACTGGCTGATTTGGGGGCAGAAAGTGATTGGAAATAATGATAGAAAACTTGAGATGGCTGTTCTATTTCTTAACCAATGCAGTGATTACAAAGATAATGACTTAAAATTCCATGAATCTGTTTTTTTGTGTGTGTGTGTGTTTTTTATCTTTATTAAATTTCCCATGAAATTATTAAAAATTATAAATAAAGGACGGAGACACTAATCACTAGTGGGGATATGGACAATGAAAACTCTCATGCACAGCTAATAAGAGTTTAAATGGTATAAGCAGTAGAGGAAATTGGTACTATGTTTAAAACTATCATACATTTGGCCTGTGACCCAGGGATTCTTGATGTAGGAATACAACCCACAGACAGGTATACATGGGAACATCAAAAACCATAAAAATAATGTTCTAATGGTAAAAGGGATAGACAAATTGCTAAATATTTATACTACAAAGAATAATAAATGAACTACTGATATCTACAATAACAATGATGAATCTCACACATACTGTTAAGCAAGACACCAAATCCAAAATCAAACTGTGTGACTGAATTTAGATCAAGTTCAAGAACTGGCAATACTAATTTATGATATTAGGGGTCAGGGTAGCAGTTATAACAGGGAAGAGAAGATCTTCAGAGGGAGAAGTAAAGTTTTCTTTTAAATCTGGCTGTGGTTTGGTTACACAGATGGGCTCATCTGTGAAAATTCACCCACCTCTACACTTAGTACCTGTTTACTTCTTTGCGTATATTTTACACTAAAGGAAAAAAGTTTATGAAAACAACAGCCCTAGCGATACATGAAGGCCTAAGATAAAAGCTGACAATCCTACAGAAGTCCCTACAACTAGTGGCTTGTTAAGTGCTTTTGACAACTATGATTTCCAATGCATTCAGCTCACGAATAAAACTGTATAGATTAAAAGCTATCAAAGCATTTCTTTAAAAATATTAATTATTGAAGAGATCATTCTTGTTGAGATTGTACCGATGAAACTGTCCTCCAGGACCTTAGTTTTGAAAGAGGTAGGAAAAGCCTTAAATTTTGAGACTAAGTATCAACTGACCATTGTTAAGTGCAGATGTGAATGAAAATAGACTGGTGCTAGTATTTTAAAGTGGTTGTCGTCGTTGTTGTGTGTGTTGTGTTGTGTTTTTATTTATTTATTTTTTTTGGTGCGTTTTTGTTTTTGTTTTTGATTTTTGGGTTTGTGGCAGTCTGGTTACACAGCTCCAGGGGTTTAAAAGCTTTAGCCCCAACTCTACATGTCCCAAAAGTAATGTGTTTTTAATTGCACAATATTGCATAACCTGCTCCCACCCTACCCCCAGGAACACATATTATGATGTTATAGCAGAAATGCTCTTACTGAATTTCACGTGAGTATTTAAGGACGGATAGGTCATCTTTCTCTGGTTATATGATAGTTTGTCATTTTTATCCATTCGTAGTTTTTAGTATATAAGTGGTGACACCAAGATGATAAAAAAAAAATAAGTCTTAATTGCCACTCAAATGTTCAGAAAATATTGTGTGATCATTTTTTCAGCTTACACTGAGATTTATGGTACTGAAACCACATGATGCTAATATCAGTAATATTTGTCTTGAGGTTTAAATAAGAAACGGTATGCAAATGTCCTTAGCACAGTGTTTGGCATATACTTAGCGCTTAATATGTGTTAATTATCTGCTATGCCTCATGTGTTGTTGCAGTTTCTTTTATAATTAGTTTCCTTAAATTCATATGCAAAACAGGTGCAATCCCACAGCAAAGCATCAGGCCAAGGTGGCCTCAGCATGTGATCACTGAAGAATAGTCACAGAAGCCAAAAGAGGTTTAAATAGAGCCTGGGGCACATTTGTTACTTTCTAGAATGCAAGCTTCTTGAGTTTTTGGTTTTCTAGTTAAATGAGGAACTTAGAAGAGGAGCCTAATAAATATTTGTTGACTATATGAATAAACTTAAGTCACTACAAATGGAGTATATACCATAATACATTATAAACACAGATCTTATAGGAGGGTTTGGGCCCTGTAATCTTATGTTTAGGCTTGTTGTATTATTTTTCATTAAACTGTACACATAATAATGATTTAGCTGGTGCTTGTTTTGCACATTACTCATCAAAGGCCAGTTCTCCGCAAAATTGGTTTGGGAAAAGTCTGTCTTTGGTGTCCTTTCCCTGTCACATTAATAATCTTCGGTTAATTTTTCCCCTGGAACTTAGTGACTCTTCCAGGTCCTTTTCCACTGGAACATGCTTCCCAGTTATATAAACATCTGCTGGGGGTTAATAGAAAACATTTTAAAGAGGGTAACCTCAACTAGGCGTATCTATATGGCAATAGTAAGTTCTGGAGGTCCTTAAAGACCTTCAAGGTCCAAAGGGATATAACTGGTTGGGGAACTTCAGGCATTCAGACAATTAGAGATATTAAGATTTAGAGGCTAACAGACGTGCCTTGTGCTACTCATATTATGTGATACATAAAGAAACTCCCAATCTTCTCATATGTAGGTTTTATAGGTAAAACCTTAGACGCGTCCATCATAAGACAACAACCCAGGGAAAAAGCTTGTCTCATGTATTTTAAAATTTGTGCATTTACTAGGACTGTGTTCCAGGGATAGCTAAAAATTTTATTTTATGGGCTTCGAAAATAATCATACTTGCTTGAAAACTAATTGCAAGTTAATAGTTTTCTTTTCACCAGAGAAGAACTGCGGAATCCTTGGAGAGACTTCCGACCAGTTTCTCCAGTCCACACTACGTCACACTGGTATGGTCTCCTGCCTCCTTTATGTTGGTTGTGCCAGTCTGTGTCCATTTTGGTAATAAACTTGATGCACTTAACCATTCATTGGTACCTTGAAAAGATCCAACAATGTAACATGAATCTCTGATTTGAGGCAGAAATAGAACAATTCCTACTTTTCAGCAGGGCTGGGATTAGGGTGAAAAGAGCATGCACGTTCAGATGCTGTCTTTATTTAAAATATCAATATTGTGTTCATCATGAATTCTCGGGAATGCATTTTGATTTTTTAGAACAATCCATTAACATATTATTTAAAACTATCACTGAGTTTGTTTGTGCCCCTTAAATGTTGTTCCTGAGACAGATGCCTCACTCACCTCACTCTAGTCCTGGTTCTGGTTCTCAGGGGTCAAAACCCAATGATGGCTTCCAGTGAGGCCATGATCAGCCCGAGGGCCTCCCACTGACAGAAGAGGTATATGCCCTGAATCAGTTGATGAGAGAGAAGCAAATTCAACAAATTAGCACACACATGCATTAGAGAGAGAGTCAAAACAGGATTTCTAGGATCACCTGAAGTGCTAGAGTCCCTAGAGCTACATCTGTATCCCCAAGGTCGCAGAGTAGAACACTTCATGTTCAGAACTGGATGTGAAAGCACCGAGATTCTCAATGGTGTATTTTTACAATTACCAATTCTCATTAAGCTGTCTACTTGTGGCTGATAGGGTGTGATTAAGGTAGTTTTCAATCCTCCCGTCACACAGAGGGGCTCAGAAGGTGCCGCTCAGTCAGGACAGAACAGAATGAGCATGCTTCCCATGCTCAACCAGCAGCGGCGTCCACTTTCACGGATCAGTTTCACTGGCATTTCAATAGACACACTTTTTGAAAAATAAAAAGCTCTAGCACTTGAAAAATGTTTGAAAACCATTGACTAAATATATGGTTGGAGAAATCCACAAGGTTTACAAGGAAAAACTTGGAAGTTTCTCATGAAACTTCACTTAACCAGAACCATGCTCCTCAACACACCCTACTCCATAAGCAGTTGACAAACTGTCATATTTTTCGTGGATCCAGACCAGGTAGTCTGCACGTGGACCCGCTCGTGTGTGTGTGTGTGTGTGTGTGTGTGTGTGTGTGTGTGTGAGTGTGTGTGTGCACGCGTGCACACATGTGCCTGTGTGAGATACCTGGTGTAATTCTTGACACAACGTTCATTTATTATAGAAACCTGCAAGTAGAGATTCCAGAGGACTCGCAGATCCTAATCAAAGTGCCAAAAAGGTAGGTTCTCATGACAGATAGTAACCCTCCCCCTTTATGTTTTTCAAATTTTGTGCTTTTCGCCTGCTCATTGACTGACTGATGGGGTGGGGGCACACCCTCTGCTCTTGTCAAAAGAAGAGAATGGTTGGAGTTGTTTCCTCTGACTTGCTAAAATTTCTAACAGACAATTCAGCAGAGCCTGTTTTAGTCCAAGCGTTTTCCACCTGACCAAAGGAGCAAACTAGAATTCAACAGTGTCAGAGTCTCAAGACATTTGAGAAATAACAACAACAAAAAAACTTTTTAAAATTTTTCTTAGAAAAAATATACATACTCATGGGTTCTTATAAAGTATTTCCAAGGACATAATAGTACTGGTCATCACAGAAAAGGTGTCATCCTAATGCAATATTTTTTTCAGAATTGCTTTACCCAAGCTTTTGCTGACTATATCTGAAGAATAATTTCATTTGTGAGTTATTATATCTATGTTAGAAAATGTATTAAAAATGTGGGTTTTGTCAAAGGGAGACAAAATGAGCATTGTTTGGCTATATTTCAGATTTTTTGTCTTTATTCTTCATTCATCCATTCATTGATTTTTATTGAGTTCCTACAATGTTCTGGATTAATATGAAGCTTTCCCCCACAAGGCATTCTTACAAGGAATCTGGCCCAATACACTTTCCCTGTTGGGATGGAGAAGGAAAAATATTTCTAATGTCCCTTTCATTCCACAGTGACAAACCTGTCTCATGCTGGAGAGTAGAGAAAGATACTCCCAGTATAAGTAAACTGGCTTTCTGTAATGAAAAACTAAATGATTTTCTTTCTTTTGGGATAGGCTTGTTCATTTTACAACAACTGCTTAATTAGCCATGGCTAAGGAGAGCTGGAGAAATGTGAATAAACGTAGTACAGCAGAATCCAGAAAGGTTATTGTGATTAGGAGATATAAATGAGTAACCGAAATAGAACATGCTTACAGATTTTACAGAAAACAATTTATTTTTAATCATCTCTTTCTGTTTAGAACTTGAAATTGGATATCCAAAATGGCTGTGCAAGGCTAGGCTGAGGCTTCGGGATGCAAGATCTTCACAACCTTCTCTCGATTTTTGCTGCACAAATTTCTGACAGTTTTTTTTTTAAATGTTCTTTACCCAGACAGAAAACGTTGAAGAGAAATAACTTCTTTCTGAAAGATTCATAACCTGTACTGTAGACATGTGCTACAAAAAAATTATTATAGTTTTTCAAATCCTCTTCAGCTTAACACGAAAATAGTCTCCTTGCTCTAGTATTCTCCTACAAAATGTTAATCTCATCACTTAAAAAAAAAGGAGTCCAAACCTTGAGGACACTGTAAATTACAGCCCTGAGTGAGTCTAAGAAATAAAACCTTGCTTATAAATTAGGGTTATTTTCTTTGGGAGCATACAGGTACTTACCTTAATTTGAACATGACACAATCAACATGCATTCCAGTTTAAATGAAATTCTCTCCCACAGAAATACCAAGAAATCAGTGCAGGAAGGCATCCAATTCCACTAGCTAGTTAAAAGGTAGACTGTCTTACTCATTTCCTGTCAGTGAAAGAGACAGAAGAATTAGTCATCTGAACAGGATAGTGCTGAAAAGTGTGGAGTAGCAATGGAAGACTTGATATATTCCTGGTAATTCTAAATTCCTAGAATTTAATTCTAAATTCCTACATTTTTAGAATTCCTTAAGAATTGACAGAGAAGTCAGAAAGTTACAAGAATTTTAGAAAATTAACTTCAGCAGAGAAGAAATACTCTCCATCCCCATGAAGGGCTTGTGAATCCTTATAACATATGGATTTGAGCACTTAGCGTGTGATTTCTGTGCCACCTCCATTCCTCCCTGTCGGTTGATGATGGTATTTGGAATTGTCCTGGGAATGATTTCAGCTATTTCTTTATACTGATGATTCTCAGTGTGTTCTCTTGTGTTCTCTCTTTCCTTTGTCTTCTCCGTTAAAGCTGTACGCAATTATTTTTTCGTTCGCCGAAATAATGGTTTCAAGTGCTAAATGCAAACTTTACGATTCAATTAAATAAAAGCTGCAAATCAAGGAAGAAGGCCGGTTGTCCTTGGTGAAATGGTTGTTGCTATGCTGACTCGCTGATGTCAAAATCAGATCAAACAGCAGTGACTCAGCACTTTACCCCTAGGCCGTTCTCAACAAGCGTTTGTTATTCTGATTAAAACCATCCGTTTGAGAAAGAATATTGATAAATGTGTACTTAAAGCGGAGGATGCTAATTTAAATATTTTATGTAAATGTATGAAAAGAGAGAAATTCCCCATAAAATATAAAATATCATCTATAATAGCCTCATTAAAGCAAACAATAATCCTCTGATGTCCAAAAGGAAGAGATAGTCACATATTCGTATCCACCTGAACAGTTAGTTCATATGTTGATGAACGGTATACATTTTGGTGATATCTTATTCTCCCTCTAAAAAGATAGCCCTCTTGATTTGTTATTTTTGTCATTGTTCCCATATCTCTTCCAGGGAACTCACCCTCAGTCACTTTCTCAGTCTTGGGCTCTACATGCATCTAACTACTAATTTCTGGAGATTATTTTTTCCAAATTGGAATGTCTTTAGGGATATATATGTACATATCAATAGAGAGACTGCTCATTAAAATTAATTGATGCTTTAAGGCTTCCTTTTTAAATATGAAAGGACCTGTCTGAATTATAAATGTCATGTTTTTAAGTTAACACCATAAGTAATAAAGACTATAGGGCCCCCTTGAAAAAAATGGTCTACATTAAATTTTTTTAATGTATTAACATTTTAAAAATGATATTCAATGGGCTGGATTTGAGTTGGGGAGGAGGAAGTCAATCATCAATGTAGTTTTGAGCAAAAGTGCTGATAGGAGACAAATAGGAACAAGATGCATCTTTGTTGGGCTGGGGTAGTAGACACAGCAGGGTGAGAAGCGAACTGGCCCAGAATGGACTGTGTGGTGGGGCAGGTACCCGGGAATGAGAAGAATGGCGGCTTTGACCAGCTCTCCACATACCCCTTGCTGTCTGAGGAAAGACCCGCATGGGGTGAGCACCCCAGTAGCATCACAGAGAGTAAAATCCCAGAGGGATGAAACTGAGTGACCTTTGACTGTTCCCCAACCCAGCAGCAGATCGACAGGGGAGGGCAGAAGCTTTACCTGCTTGGGGAGTTTGAACAAAACCTCTTCTCAAATCACTGACTACTGAACAATGCAGATTCAGGGCAACACGGAGATAAACAGTATAAAATATAAAAACGAGAAGTAAAACCAGAGCAGAGCATCAGCAGCTGTACTGCAGGGGGAGGAGAGTGGGCAAGGTTCTGCAGTTTAAGTTCAGGCAAGTCATTTTTAAAAAACATTCAGAAAAATAAATCAGAATCCGTATTTATTACTATATATTATCTAAGTGCTATTGTGTCAAGGAATCTTGAGTATATTTTTACATCATTTCTGCCAGGAATGCAGTGATGGTGATCTCAAAGTAAACTAAACCAAAGCGAACCAAACCAGCATTCCCAGTACAGCATCGACTGTTCTCAAATATCAACCAGCTGCACGGAGACACTTGGCCTTTTTGTTTTATCTGTCTTGACAGATGATTGTGGAGTTTTAAAAAGTACGTTGGATGCACTAAAATCGAGTAGTCATAGTCTCTAGGAATGTAATTGCTTTCTTTTTAGCCTGCACAGGTGTGGCAGGCCTGCCTGCACCTGACAACCCCTCAAGGAAGTTCCTAGAACAATCAGTAGGTGGCAATCTAGCAAAGTAAATCTCCCGTGAGCCGCCAACCTCGGAGATTTCATCCCTTTGTTAAGACAACCCTAGGGCTTCAGAGTCGTGACTTTAAATAAACTTACTAAGACATTTGTTAAACTCAGTTTCTGGTTATTAAAGATGTAGCTCTAGGGGGAATTTTGCCACACATCACTTCCTTCTCTGCCAAGGTCATGACTTCAGGTACAAAAACAGGGACCATTCTCCTAAACGGATGGGGAGCCGGGCTGGCAGCCTGAAAGCTTTGCATGGAGATTTTAAATTGGAAAAGATAAATCTTATTTACCCTCCGTTCCAAAGTCCACTCTTGAAGATGACATGAGCCCCCAAATGACCCAGTCTCCTGGAAACTACTGTGATGTCTAGTTTTTGATTTTTTTTTTTAATTTTATATTATCTGTTTATCTACGTTTGGGGGGGAAGCCAACAAATTAGCCACGGCTGTCAAGGAAACCTGAAGCACTTCCCCTTTCCCCAAGGACATATAAGGGATAGTACATATCAGGAAAAGCTGAAGCCAGTGTGACTTATATGACTTTGTGGTGGACCACTGATGACAATCGATGTCTCCCTACTAATCATCACCGAGTAGGAAGAAATATTAATTGGACTCCTGAGCTTATTGGAAGCTTCCTGATCACTTTCTAACTGAAGGTCAGGCTTTTAGGAAGCTAAAGAGCCATTATGTAGGGAAGTGTCTCTCTCTTGGCCATGACAGAATCCATTAACATCTTTCTCCAAGAAAAGCTGTAAGCGTGAGCTATACATAATGGATATTGATTGTTAAGAAAAGAAGATACATATAACTTTAAACCTGAGGGGTCTCCAGGGCAAAAGACAGAGAAGAAGGGGCTTTCGGGATCTCAGGAGTGCTAGCTGGAAGAAATTGTACCAGAGCTGCCTTAGAGACTCTTAGATAAGTGAATTTAAAAGTCAGGCCTTCTTGCCCAAGGATACCAGCAATTTACTACAAGGAGAGTGAATATAGGATTTATTGAGTACACACGTTTTGTCAGGCATTAGTCTAAGCATTTCACATGTATTATTATTTATTTTAACTGAAAACAGCTCTGTGAATTAGCTACTATTATTCTCATTTTATAGTGTGATAAATTCAAGGTAAAAGTCAAATAATTAGCCAAAAGAGCCGATTAAGTAGCACAGTTAGAATATAAATCTAGGACGTCTAACTACAAAGAATATGCTTTTAATCACTACTGTGATGCTGGTGTCAACATAATTTTGATTAGGAAAAAACACAAGCCTCACCTAAATTCAGAAATTCATATATCTCACTCCCATTCTCATTTTTCATCCACCCAAATTCCCAACCTTTGCAGTCACTTTAGCAACGATGCATGGGTTTACACAGCAAGAAAGGAAAAGGGAAGCCAGGCAGGCTGTCAACTCTGAATTTAGCCAAAACCTAGGTGAGATGCTGCTGTCCGCAGTGGAGCCATATTTGGGGGATGCTCCTGAGAGACTTCAACACCTGTTACCATTCTTCTGGCCGTCCCCTAGCTGGCGCTAGTGACCCTTGAATCTTTTCTGGGTTCACAGTTACTTGAGGTTCTGAAAGATGCTTTCTCAGCAGAACAGGACTCTGCTTGGTTGATGTTTTAGTTCCAGTTAGCGTGCCCCAGAAGCTGTCTGTCGCTGCCTCGACCACCTCCGTGCAGAGAAGGAAACCAACAGAACTACTGGCACTTGGCAGCAGCCGGCAGGCCAGGGATGGCAGGGGTCAATGAAGAGGTGGAGCCACAATGATGCTTTCTTCCTTGCTTTGATAAAATGAAGACTGTGCCAGGAGGTTGGTCATCTTTAACACCTAGGAAAGGAGAGAATGTCTGCACTGCACCTGTCAGGCTGCCCACTACTAGGCTCTGTGACAAGTATTATTTTACAGACCAGGAAACTAAGATGATTTGTCCCCAGACATACAGCTAGCTGTATATAGCAAAACAGAAATATGAACATAGGCCTCGCACCAAAGCCACAGTCTGCACTGTTACCCATTTCAGTGTTGAGACACCAGTGCGACAATGACATCAGAGGTGGCCACTGAATGACCTAAGAGATTATTCCTGGGAATGGTGACTTTCTTCTGTAAAGGAGCTGGCTGTCAAAGTGCAGAGGATGGGCCTAGGTTTTTACCATCAATTTTATTTTTGCATCTTCTCCAACTTCTTCTAAGTAATGATTTGAGGGATAAAAATGTTCAAAGGTCTATTTTCTTTCTAACGGGATTCAAGGAGAAATTCCGGGGTGGACAAATATGAATAATTTTAAACAAATCCTCTAGCATTTAAAATCATTCTCTATTTTAACTATTATTTTCTCTCATATTATCAGTGTTAGTGTCTTGATATAAAAGTTTATATCAATGACCCAGGGATGGTGACGTTAAAAAATGATAGTAACTTAAAGTCTTGACTCAGGGGCATGCCTCTTCAGGTCTACCAGGGAAAGTAGCCGGAGATTAATTTGATCTTCTCTGAAATGTGTCTGATGCTCTCTTTGAAGAATGACATAGTTTAAAATAGCATTAGCTACCGCAGTCTTCAGGCTGGCTGAGGGAAAGAAGAAATAATCTAAGTAGCACACTGAGCAAATGTGATGCCTGAGTATTGAGGCACTGCCAAGCAATTCAGAAGAGAAATAAATCAATTTATTTCATCTTGTTAATGCTGTCTTGGTAGTTTTAACAGGTTTTTGTGCTGAAAATATCACCAGCTGGACACTGTGTCACTCAATATTTCACCTTCAGAAATGAATATGAGGCACAAGCCCAATCAAATGTCATTCACCTCCCTGGGTTCACTGGGATCTTCAAGCGAGAGAACACTCAGATGCAGAAAGAAGAAAGGTCAAATGGCAGAACCACACAACGTCATATCTGGGGTCACAGCACAACCAACGCCATAACCCTCACTAGGGTCTCCCCTGCTCCATTCTCCCAGGTGGCTCTTCTAAAAGTAAAACAAATGAAAACTAGAGACAGCAAAAATATTTGCAGATCTCAGATTTTTAAAAAGGTCTAAAAATAAATAAGTAAATAAGTATGGATTTATACTATTTTGAGTCTTCATGTTCAATTATTTACTTCTTTATTCAACCTGTATACAATGTACACTTGCTGTATTCGAGGTGCTGTTCCAGGTACATGAAGTCATGCAGGTACATAAAGCTCTGCCCTAAGAAATCCAAGCATCAAAGGAAAGCAAAACAAGCTTCTCAATGAAGGATCATGAACAAATATGATGAATGGCACAAAGGAGGAAACAGTAAATGTGATTGCTGAGGGGAAGGTGGAGGAGGTGTACACTGGTGGAATAGAGAAGGCTTCAGGGAGAAAAAAATTCTTATTAAGGTCTTGACAAACGTACAAAAGACTTGCCAAGAAGATAATTGGCATTTAAGGGAGAATCAGTGAGTCTATGCCTACCAGAGTCTGCTGGGCCCATGGACAGTGAGTAGACAGTGTAGCTGAGCTATGAGATGTACAGGAAAGCCTGGTGTGAGGGTAGATGAAGGTAGGTTGTATGGGGTTCTTATACTGTGCGTATCTCAAATGCAAAGGGCTTACTAAAAGGATTTAAATGAGAGCTACAGGATCAAACTTGTGTTTTAGAAAATACAATGGTCATAATTCTTTAGGGAAGATTAGAGTAAAACTACTGGACTGTCCAGATTAGAAGTTATCCAACTTGATAGAGACCAGGGATGGTAGAAACAGAGAGAAGAAGATGGCTTCACAAAGCTTTTTATTACTGAGGGATGAAACAGGATGAGGTAGAGAGGAAGACTGATACTGGCTTCTATGTTTGTGTTTGTGCATGTAAGGCTTCATTGTTCCTTTCCAGAAAGAGAATGCAAGGGAGGAAGCATGTTAGACTGGAGGCAATAATGAGTTACATTTGAGGCATTTTTAACTGACTTAATATGCATAATGAATTAATACGATCATAAGAGCAAATTGGGAAAAATTACTCAGAAAAGTTTTTTCTTAAATAAATAAAAATATCTATTCAATTTATTCAATTATTGTGCTAGAAGCAGACAACCTAGAGCAGAACCCTGGACTTGTAAGACAGGGTAGAATACAAAATAGGCTCATCAAATTTACTCTGGTTTAGAGTAAAAAATGTGTCCCCTTTTCTGAGGTAATGAAAATAAATAACTAAATAACTAGTTGAAAATAACTGAGATGTTAATAATTTTGGAAATAGGATCCAATTCCCCTAGTTGCTCATATCTTTCAACTAAATTGAATATTGTGCTAGAGATTTTAAATTAGGCTATTTTAATGCCAAGGAAAAATATACAAGGAAAGAAGTGTAATCACATATACTATACTGTTAAAAAATGAGTGATGCTTACTTAAAAGAATTGTGCAGTAAGTATTTTGAAAAGATTAGCAAAGAAAAATGAGAGAAAGGAAGTAAAAGAGTGATAATTCTTATCTTTCATAGCTGGAATCATAGGAATGTTAATTCCTAAAACTGGCAATTGTACAAATGGAAGTATAAGTAACTTATTAAGAAACATGCAGGTAGCTAATATTGGAAGTAACTTACAGTGTCAAATGTTATCGTCTTACAATTTGGCAACCAGGAATGGGAAAGCATGCAGCAGAAATGTCTGTCTCTCATTATCAATCTTTGGGTGTCCGTTGGTATTTTAACCTATATGTATTTCTATGAAAAAATATTTTTCAAGGAGGTTAGGTAACTGGTTCATCATGAGATACTAATCTAATTAATAAATTAGAATTCTGCTTTATATAAATGAGTAACTTAGGAAATTTTGATGAAAATTAAATATCTTGATTTCTTGATTGAAACACCAAGAGATGCAATTTTTTGACCTCTGCTATATATATGTGTATGTGTGTGTGTGTGTGTGTGTGTGTGTGTGTGTGTGTGTGTGTATATATATATATATAATTTTCCCCATTATTTTAAGTTGGTTTCCCCTATTGGAGAGTTTGGGCAGGGCAGGCTGAGGGGAGCGTGTCCATGGGTGGATTCGGGAGCACCAAGACTTGTCATTATCATCCCCACATGGTGCCAGAAGGACAATGTAAAACTGTGACCAAGAGACAAAATAGAGGCCAATCCAGAGAGGCATATGCAAAGTGGTCCCTTAAAACTGCAACAGAGGAAGAAGCATCAAGAGCTCACATACTGAAATCAGCTGGAATTGGAGAGCAAGGGGACTTGGAGAGAACTGGCTAGAATAGGTGGACTAGGGCAATTCCAGAGATAGGAGCCCTTGCCTGCCACTACCTTTGTATGAATTCTCCTTATATGGTGGCATCTTCCAACTCAAAGAGGATGGGACAGAAAAGAGGGTCAATCTGTCATATAAAGGGAGGACTCAAAAATTGAACAAATACACTTGCACAGACCCAGACAAACACACAAAGGGTAAATTACTCTCTTACTTTGAAACAGTGTGCAGCCTCTGCGAGCCACACAAATGATGAAGTAGAGATGACCAGCCTGCCAGTGATCAAGACAAAACTCTGCTTTGCTGCAGTGCTGAAACAGAATCCTCTGAATGACAACATCACTACAAAACATCTGCATCCTATTTTGACTAAGAAATCTAGAACGGAGGGCTTGTTTCTTCTAAGTAATGGGTTTACTTCCCTCTTTGCTATAAGGAGAACTGCTAATATAGGACTATTATAATCAAGGCTTCAGTAATAACATGAGGGTTTTTTAAGTGATTTACTATTTTCATTAGATGCAGTGATTACGATACCTTGAATTGCATCATAGTAGTTAGATGGACAGTGAGATTTTCCTTTTATCACTAAGAGTAATTTCTATTAGTGGATTCAGAGGATGTACACACATATGAAAAGTTGAGATGGCTTTTAGAAGAGCAACTATCTCAACAAGAAAAAATTTTAAATCCACTAAGCTAATGTTGTTAATATTTGCATTCATGTAGTTAAAACCTTTCCCTTTTTCACACCCGAATTTTCACCTATGCTTATATTTAGTATGTAATTTTCCCCCTAACTACAAGAGGTGCAAAGTTGTTCCTCAGGGCAGTTGCATTTTGGCTTGTACCATCCACATCTTTTAGATCATTCAGAACTTCCAATTATCAGGCTGCCTCTGTGTGGACTTTTCATCTGCCTCTCAGATTCACTTTCTGACCTTTTGCTCCTTGTTCCTGCCTGAAGATGCTGACGATTATAGACTGTGCCAATGAAAGCTTTCTTCCTCTGGCTTCACTTTGAAATTGTCCAATAGGAGACGATAGGCAGGAATAGACATAGAGAGAAGTGTGGCTGGGTTCTTATTTCCCAGTCCTTCCACATAGGGCTGTGGGCTGGAAGCTGCTGTGCGTCTCTACCACAGGGCACCCTCTCCAACAGCCGTGATCCATTCTCTCTCTCTCTCTTTCTCTCCCCCCCACCACACACACACACTTCTCTCCTCTCCCTCACCCTTCAGACTAGGGCAATAAGGACTAACTGCTATTGATAGAATTGGGATGTTCTGCTATCCATGTTTAATCCCCTGAAACCCTAATCATACCCTTTCACAAAATAACAAGTCCTCTTCCTGCTCCTTCCTCCCTTCGTTAATACTCATCGATTATCCCCATTTGAGTGTGGAATCTGTGAGCTGCCTGGACCCTGATGGCTACAATGTTAAAATTCTGCTTAGTTTCATGCAGAGATAGAATAGTTATCTTTTTTCCCCTCGTTTGGTACTACAGACAATTACATGAATCCTAAAGCAGATCAGCTTATATCCAGTTAAATTACACCAAATCTCATGAAAGTCAGTTCTGTAAAATCTTAGAAAACAGGCTTATTTAATTGATTAATTAATTAATCAATTAAATCATTTCTCTTCTTTTCTCCCATTATGCCCTGTTCCTATCACAAAACCCCTTACAAGTGTAAAATATGGATACAAAGAGACATAATTAATATGGGGCTGTCATGAAAAGGGAAGGCTTGGCTTAAAGGATATTAATTTACCCAAGCCAAACATAATCTATTAAAATCATATACTTGGGGGGGTCTGGAAGTAAGAAATTTATAATTACACAGGTTGGACTAATTAGAAAAATTTTGTGGACAAGATGAGAGCAACTTGACCTCAATAGAGGAAAAGCATTTGGGATGCATGAAGGATCTTGAAAGCATTTAAGAAAAAGGTGATATTTTGGTAAAGATGGATTGTGTGCATCAGGTGCTGGGGAGCAGGGGACGATGGGATTGAATGAGTAAATGAGGCCCCTCCATGAAAAAGCTTGAAAGCTAGGTAGAAATATTTAAATTAGATGTAGTCGGCAATAGGAAAACATTGAAATTATGTGCTAAACGTGACCAGACCACTGGAGGGAATTCTATTCTAGCAATTTGGATTAATTTAACAGAATTTATCCTCAGAACAATCGTATCAGACTTTGAGGAAGATATGGAAACCAGTAGAAGCCAAGCCAGTTCTTCCATAATGGCCCATGTGGAAATTTTGAAATCCTACACATAGTTATGGTGCTTTGCTAAATTCCTGCTAAGTAGCAGAGGTGAGGGAACTGACAACCACAAAGACTAGATGATTTGCTACCTAGCAACCACATGGAGCTAGACCCCTAACACTGGGAACTTGTCCAACATTACTTCCACTACAATGTTTCTTTGATATCGTCTCCAGTGTAATTCCACCATTTCTAATGCAATCACAATAACCCACTATGAAGCAGTTTAAGAAGAGTTTCATCTATTCATTCAACGCTATTCTGGGTTCACATGAATTTTAACTCCAGGCAGAGCAGCCAGGATGAGAAAAAATGACACCAACAAAATTTTCTCTGCCTTTGTGGCATGTACCACTCATTAGCCTGTGACTTAGGTTGAACACTGCCCGCTCTAGTGATTTAGCATTTAAAACTTTAGGAAAACTGTAAGATAGACATTCTGCTGAACACTTTGCCTATGTTATCTCATTCTGTACTTGCAAATCTCTGAGGGGTGTGAGAGAATGTGTGTGTGGTTATTATGTAGATCAGAAAACTGAGGCTCTTAGAAGCAATCTGTCCAAGTCACATACCTAGTAAGTGACAAAGCTGAAAATAAATCTAGTTTCTCTGAACCCAGATTCATGCTCTTTACACTGCACCAGTTCACTCATCAAATGCATCAACTCTGCCCTAAATTAAGCAAAAACAATATTTATTTTCATGCAAGTTACCTTGCATATGTGTATAGTTCCAGTTTTAGAGTGAACAGAACCATGCTTAAATATATGTAGCATTTTACATTTTCCAAATGTTTTACATCCTTTTTTATTGCTTGCTCAATGAGAAAAATCTTTATAAGTGATTTTTGCAAGTCATGGTTTAAAAAAAAACTGCAAGGGGTAGGGGCCTTGAGCAGGGATAACTCTGGTGACCTCAGAGGCAGAGAAAGATTGCAACTTTTAGAGTTCCCCAGATTTTGTCAGTGCCCTCAATTGACAAGCTATCACTTTTAATTCCAGAACTGATGTAAAATTGCCAGTGGGAATTATTCTCTAAAATCCCAGGTCTCTCTGTTAAAAAGCAAAATGAAAAATATGACAAAGGTATACCTGGGAGTCATAGAAACTCATGCCTGTGATTTGTGAAATGCTCATTACCATCACTGAAATGTCAATGATTCCATGCAACCTAATGAGCCATCAGCCTCAAGCCACCTAACATACACGTTGCAACAGAAATCCACTAGAGTGGGGGAGCAGGAGATGGCGTTACTGTATTACAACATTTCAATGCAGTGGCCAATGCAGGGACTGCTTCAACATCCATTTCCTTTGGCTGCATTGATTATGCTGCATTAATTTACATAAACACAGCATAGATGCTACTCTGGTTTATACTGCAGTGACTCTAGTTAGCAACTCCAATACTACAGAAACTGCGGCCTCATACTTCTCAGAACTGAAGACTTGAGAATGGTATATTTAACCCAAATTGAGGTGCTGCAAGGTTGAACTAAGATGTGGGAGTTAGTCTTCTCACCTACCTCCAGCTACAGAAATAGATAAACTGTAGAAGTCTATTTGGATCATGAGCAGAAAGGAAAACAAGAAATGGAATAGTGATAAAGGAATTTTACCAGCAGGTATGAAAAAGTTGCAGAAACAAATTTTTCTGTAAAACACTGCTGTGGCTAATATCTGTGAGTTTACATGTAAAATAGAAGCCAGGTGCTGGAAAAATCTGAACTTACTCCTAGTTCAGCACCAATTCTGGTGAGTCATGATAGACACAAAATCTGAATTTGGGTACCTATTTCCACTTCTGTGGTTTGGGTCGTATATAGTTCACCCTACCAACGACATGTCTTAACTCATATTTTTCACATCTAGAGCACAGCAGTATCCAAGTCATAGATGACACTAAAGTTAGGTTTTTTAAATAAATTAGAATGTGGTCTTATTGCCTATGGTGCTCACACATCATTAAGAGTAGCATAGTTTTGGGGGTAGGTATATAGATCGGGCTTAGAAAGCCTGCGTTTGAATCTTAATTACACTATCTAGTCACATGCTTTCACCCTTTCGTGCCTCACTTTCCTCAAATGCAAAATATAATAATAGTACCCACTTCATAAATCAGTAAATATATAATATGAAAAGTAATTAAGACAAAGATCGCACATAGAAACCATTTGGTACATGTCAGCAAGTAAAACTGTTAAAAAGAGCTTCATTAACTCTGATTCCCTATTTTATTCTCTTTCATGATATTCTACTAAAGATACTTATAAATACTGGAATGCCAAGTGAAAAGGAAAGAAAATAGGAGGCAGCAATTAATAACTTAAGAGAAAGAATAAATATCTCACACATCCCAGATGAGGTTTCTCTTATGACCTAGAGGACAAACAGATCAAAGCATTTCGACGACACTTTCATAAAACAATGCATTACTCATTAACATGGAACTTTAAAAATGAAAGGTATTTCCTCATAACTGTAAAAGACAACTGGAGGGCAAGTTTGCTAACTAATTCCCTTGTTTGAATTCATATTACAGTTTGCATTCTTTTTAGACTAGAATACACTGGGCATGAGGGATTTATTATAAGCTTTGTCTTTGAGACCAGAATTTGCTAGCACTTCCTCCCCACATATACCCATTGCAATTAACTGGCTGGCACTTCCTCCTTATTACAGTCCCAGCGGGAAGCACTTCTTTTGATTCTACGTCTTACACAGAACTTAAAGGTTTACTTGTCTTAATTTCACATTCTGTTGACAAAAATAAATTTCCAAAGGGATAAGGCAGTACAGTCCTAATTTTGTTTTTAAAGTACATAGGTCATCATTTAGAATTAGGTCTCCATGAATGAATAAGGTTGGAACACTTTACAATATCCTGCTAATAAGCTCCTTCCTGCCCTAACCTTCCAGGATTCACTATAGCTCTTGGCCTACCAACCATGTGAAGACTCAGCTTGAGCCTATTTAGATGAAACCGAAGGAGTCTATAAGGGAAGTGGCTGTCACCTTAGATAGGGTCAAGAACTGGTCTTACTTCAGCAAGCCCAGGGCTGTTCTAGCTGAAGTTACTCTTATTTAATTGTCAATTGGACTGCAGTTTTGCATTAACCTCAACCATCAGTTTCCATATCACAGGCCTGGGCGTCTGACTCCATTTCCTGATGGGAACTCTCGTTCCTAATGGCATTGGAAATTGGGGCTAAAGCCCAACTGAACTAGACAGGACTCTGATCTACAACTTAGGCCTCAATGGCATTTACTCTAGGGACTGGGCCTGTCTTCTCGACTTCCTTCATTGCTTTCTACTTTGTTCTGAACCAAATGGACCACCTGTGATCATGATGTTGATTTCACTTGACTAGGTGTAGCTCCGCAATCTAGTAGTTCTCCTTATTTTGAAATATCCCTTGTGTATAAATGACAGCCCAGATCAAGAAATCATTACTGATGCTTGTGTATAAATTCATCCAGGTTTATTTATGTGCTTAGAGATTAGAACTTCATTTGGGTCTATTAGTTCTGGCCCCCTACCACCCCATGTCTACTTACATTGAGCAGATAGTGGTGTTTTATCATGCCCCACAGTAGAGTCTCTTGTAACCATGCTTCATTTAAATTTAAAAGTATGACACACACACATATATGTATATGTGTATATCTCTGTGTATACACATACATAGTCTGGGTTACTAGGAGCTAGTTTCCCATGTATTCATGTGCCTGATCTACTTCCAAGTCATTTACTCATTCAATAAATATTATTTGAGCACATACAATATGCTGTGAACTGAACAACAGAGGAAGAATCAATGATTAAGGAGAAATGGTCCAACACAAGAAAAAAATAGAAAATCTTAATAATCTTATGTATCTTAAAATATTAAAACTATAGTTTAAAAAAAAATAAAACTTTCCACAAAGAAAACCCCAGGTCCTGATGCTATGGTAATGATTTCTACCAAATATTTAAGTAATTGATTATTTTAACTCTACACAAATTCTTCTATGAATAGAATTCTTACAGTGAATAGCAAAATGTAAACTTTTGTCATTTATTTTATGAGATGAAAATAACCCTGCCAAATCCAGCAAAGACATTACAAAAAGAAAAATTATAAGTCAATCAAGAATATAGTTCCTGATTCAAAAGCAAAATAGATTCAAATAAAATTAATTGTATATAAAAAGGATAATACATCACAATCAAGTTAAGTTTATTCCAGAAAGAAAAGGTTGGTTTAAAATTAAAATGTAATTAATATAAATCATCATATTAACAGACTAAAGAAGAAAAATTTCACAATTATCTTGATAGATACAGAACATCATTTACTAAAATTTAACATCCATTTTGGATAAAAATTCTTTGTAAAGTAAAAACAGAAGGATGTTCTCTTAACCTGATTTAAGGCATCTACAAAAAAAACTTACAGTAAAATTTATACTAAACAGTGAAAAATATGAAGCTTTATCTCTGAAATTAGGAATGAGACAAGAGTGCAAGTTATCACAATGTCTGTTCAACATCATATTGCTGTCTTGGCTAGTACATTAAGGTGAGTGTAAGAACGTGTAAAAATGAAGAGGAAACTATTATTCATTGATAATGTGACTTTTTATTGGCAAATAAATAGCAAAATCTACAGATTGTTTTATTGACTTAGTAAATTTAACACGGTCATGAGATATAAGGTCGATGTGCAAATGTAAATTATATTTGATTATTCTATCAAAAACAATTAGACAATAAATTTTAAAACACATTTATAATACTATCAAAATTGTATACTTAGGAATAAATCTAACAAAATTTGCACAAAAACCTATAAACAAAAAACAAAATATTTTTGAGAGAAATCATATCATTAAAAACTGGAGAGATATAGCGTTTTCATAGTTTTGAAGACTCAATATTTTAAAGATGTGCATTGTTACTAAACTGATCTAGATATTTGATACAATTCAAAATCTTCGAGTTTGTGTGTATATGTGTAGGCGTAGGTGTGCATGAAAAATAGCAAGCCAATTTTAAATATTACCTTGCATCTGGGAATGCAAAGGACTGCAAATGGCTCACATAACTTGAAGAACAAAATTGGAGAACTTAAACTTCCAGTATTCAGAATTTTCTAAATCTACAACAATTAAGACAGTGTGAGCAGACATCAAGATTTTTTGTGAGACTACAATAATTAGAACAGTCTGTAAATATAGTGGGATATTTAAAAAAAAAGTAACACAAAGAGATGGAGGGTTGAGAAGCCAGACCCACACATATACTGACAGAGGTCAGAGCAGAAGGAAACGGCAGTCTTTCACTAAATGCCGCTGAGTTCTTTGATGTCCTTCTAAGAAAAGGTGACTATTGGCCTCTATCTTACTGTATATACAAAAATCAATTGCAAGTGGATTGTAGGCCCAATTTTAAAATAATAGAGAAGATATTGTACAAGAATGTCTTTATAATATTGAGGTAGAGAAAGATGCCTTATGCGGGACACGCACACACTCATGCACACACACACACACACACATGCATATAAAACAATTAATTATAAAGAAAAAGATGGATGAATGAAATAAAATTATCAATTCCTGCTCATCAAAATATGCTAAATATGTCAAAACACAAGCCACAGAATGGGAGAAAATACCTGCAAAACAAAATTTAGGAATGTTTGCATCGTAAATATATAAAGGACTTATACTTGACAATAAGTATACAACAGACAACTCAGAACATCAGACAAGAATGCTAAACAGGCTTTCACAAATGAGGATAACCAAATGACCAAATGATAGCACACACACAAAGGGGCTCAATTTCATTAGTCATCAGAGAAAATATAAATCGAAATCCTAATGAAATATTACTTAACACTCTCCAGAATGACTAATACTAAAAGGCTGATAACATAAATGTTGGTGAACAGGTAGAACAGCTAGAACTCACATACACTGCTCGTGAGAATGTTAATTTGTATAATTACTTTAGAAATGTCTTTGGCAGTATGCTGAAGGGGTGTGTGTGTGTGTGTGTGTGTGTGCATGTACACATTTTAAGTCTCAGAAATAACACTCCCAAGTTTATACCCCAGTAGAAATACATGCACACATGCATCTAAAGACATATACATGAATGTCATAACCATATTATTTTTAGTATCAAGTCATTGAACTAAACAGAATATATAAATAAATTGTGATGTATTTATACAACACAACACTACACAGGAATGAAAAAATATGATTTACTGCTACATGCAGCATTACAGATGAGTTTGCTGGAATAATTTTGAGTAAAAAACACTAAATACCAAAAAGGTACATTCTAGATAATTGCGTTTATATAAAGGGCAAAACTAAGTGGAAACAGTTATTTTCTGGGGAGAAAATAGACTGAGAGGGGACATAAGGGTATCTTCAGATGCAGATACTACTCTATTGCAATTGCTCTGTGGACAGATATTTTCACATTTAATATCTGTGCACTTTTCTGAATGTATATTATATTGTAATTAAATGTTATTAAATCATAAAAACATGGTCCCTGCAACTGAGGTCCCCTCTACTTTGTTTGAAAAATACAGATTTATAAATAATACATGATCTTTCCCTTCTCCATTTACCCACCTCCAATCTAGTATTATTCTCCTGTGGGCATATAATGACAAAATCTATAGTTTAAACCTGACATCACTTCCCTCCTGTCAGCAGACTTGATACAATGTGGTCACTTGAGCCCTTCCTCACCTAATCCCACAATACCATTATTTCTGCCTCTAAAATCATTGGAGTCCATTCGCTTTTCCCTACCTGACAATACTCATTCCACTTGACACCTTCATACCTTTTCCTGGACAATTGCAGCAGCTCCCTAATTGATCTTCACAAAGGCATTTTATACCTGTTATAAATATAACTCTTTCAAGACCTTAAACATAATGATGCCATTTCCTTTTGGTTAAAAATGTTAATATTTTTCATTTTCCTACTGAATAAAATCAAGGCCCTGGACTGTGGTCTTACTATCCATATTTTGTTTCCTTTGTTCATGATCTTCTCTCTGCCAATAATTTCTTTCCTGTCATCTTCAGACACCTAAGTCAATTTGTTCTCTAATGTCTATTCAAATGCCACTCCTTCTGTGATACTTTTCCCCAATTCTTCTTGATGCAACTTCTTCCTTTTTTAGAGACTATCTTGTTTTATGTATCTTGTACTCATCAATCAATTTCCATCATATAGAAAGGGCCTAATATGCATAAAATACTAAATGTATAATCAGAAAGCATGAGTTTGAATAGTCTCTTTGCCACTTACTAGCTGTATGATCTGGGTAAGTCATTTAACTCGATCCTCAATTTCCTCTTTTGTCAAGATACAGTATTGCCTAAGGCTTTTCACAACATAAACCTATCATAAAATAAAGCCTTCCAGATCCCCAGGGAGTCTTGGGAGACAAATAAAAGACTCTTTGCTAGGTGACCTCTAAGGCCACTCCAAGTTTCATGAACCATTCCATGTTTTAAAGATATTTGTGTATATTTTTCTGCCCTCTGCAAGGCTTGAGTTGCTAGAAGATGGAGTTCGTGATTTACACATGTTTACTTCCTTAGCACATGTACAGCACCTAACATCCTATGCTTGTTCAAGAAATATTTGTTCTTTAAGTAGATTATGCAAAAGAACCATATATTGACAGGGTGGTATCTTACATAGAGAGTTAGGTAAGGAATTTAATTCTAAATGGCTAAAGATGCTGTAATCAATAATATAATCAGGATCTAAGTCCAAGTGTCACATCTCAGAGGTTGAGGATATAAATAACTTAAAGGCTCGTCTAATCATAGATGAAATAGTGACAGGAATACTAGTGATCAATTCTAGTGTTCAAGCACGTCATTTTATCGTGGAGTTTTCCACCAGCTGCTGAAATGCTTTCCCCATGTAACATGGACAGAAAGCTACAGCTAGCAGCAAGGTTTCCCTTCTCCTCCAGAGATCTCTCCAGCTTGTTTTACTTGCCTCCGGAAGTTCTGTTGCTAGGCAACCATGAGCTCTTTCAACCACTTAAGGTTTAAGTGCATTTTATAAAATTTCTCTGCTTGACATACTTGAATGATGGTAGCATTTGCTAGCAAGAAAGAACAAACTGAAAAAGGCCAGTCTGTGAGCTTAGGGCAGTTAACCCAATCCATTTCTCCAACTGGAAGATGGGACTGTCCCACCTGATGGGAATAATGAGCAAAATAATGTCATTACAGCATCAAGCACTTAGAGTCTACACATGCCCTGGAAATGCAGTGTATATTAATCTCAGCATGTCCTTTTGAAATACAGATTTTATACAAAATTACCTTTTTTTTATTGTTTGCTTTAACAGGATTTTCACTTGGAAACTTCTACATTTAATCTGATTTCAATAGCAGCTGAAAACAGTACAAAGTCCTCTCTCTCTTGATTTATCACCTTTCACTGGAAAATTGCCCCGGGATCCTTTCTGGACCACTGCTGAGCTCTGGTTCTCTTGGTTTCTTTGGCTGCTTGACCAAGGTAGCAATTAGGAATTGAAGTTGACTTCTATAACTGGATTCAGCAGTATGACACAAATTTCTCTGCAATGCACCACAAAAGTCTCTTCTAAGCAGAGCTAGCTCTAATCCTAGTAATATTTTAATTTCTATATTTTAAAATATATAATATATTCTAATTTTGGAACACAGACCACATATTTAAGAAGGTACCATATATTATCCTTCAAATGCTTGGATATGATGAGCAGACTGTATCTAATTACTCTCCTGATGATTATTTTTTTTTTTCATAATCAAACTTTGGACACAGTTTACTTCACCAAAGCTGGTCATTGTGGGTTGTTTTTTTTTTTTAAGATTTAATCCAACTCTGCCAATGATAATTCACCTGTTAAGTTATAGGTGATATAAGAGCTGTTAATGTTTTGATATTTAAAAATATTTGAAAGTGGCCAAGTGCTATACACATTTTTAATGGTAAATTGTTATTTGTAATGAAACATGTTAGAACTTAAAAGTTTATAATTATAAGTTTTTCATTTACTTCTATGTAGCAATTCTCAGAATGTAAAATACTTTTTTTCTGATGTTTATAATGATCCTGTGAGGTGAACATAATTTTGTGAAGGAAAATGTGAGCTCCAATTCATACAGATGAGGAACTGAGACTCAGAGAAGTACTACGATTTTCTCAAAAGCATTCTATGGAAAAACTGATACCTTAAACCAAGACTTATAACTTTAAATGCATTACTCGACTAATAATGATTCTTTATCCAGTGTTAGTAGATCGTATTAATCAAGCTATTTATCCCATCTTCTGCTTGGTAGAAATGAGAATTCTGATTATCCAATACTAATACTAAAAGTAGCTAATACTTTTGAAAGCATTGTAACTTGCCAAATATCACACACACAAGAGAGGAAGGGAAGATGCAAACCTAGGCCACTCCTGTGTTTGAAGTAACAAGTATAAGGCAGCTAGCAGAAATAAGGTACAGTTGTGACTATGTAAGCTCTCAAATTCATTTGGGAAGCCCAAGGTCATTATCACTGTATTTATTTACTACAAGCTTCAAACAAATAACTTCTAGATTTATAAGGGGAGAAGAATTATAAACTATAAAGATTATGCAGCTGAGGAATATAGACTTAAAGCACTGAAGGTCTGAGAACACAGCTAAAGATGGGGGAGAGCAGAGATAGCTCTTTAAACTGATTGGCTAAAACACTAACCTTCAATCTTGCTCTAAATTATTCTTACATCTATGTTTTTCCAGTAACATAGTTTAATAAAACATGGTAAGTCGAATGATTATGCTTTTATCATACTATTTTGCCCTGGTCATTTTTGTTTTATGTCTGTTGTTCCAGAGTAATTGTTAATCATACCCCTTTTTACTCAGGCTTATCCAATTTGGGTAATAGATAATGTGCTAAGAGGCTTGTAGATTTTAAATTACCAAAGTCTTTGATTTAGAGAAAAAAACTAATATTTTGTTATAAAACTGGCTCAAGTGAGGTTTCTAGTTATTAATTATTTTAGCTTGGTGAAATTATGAACATTATTTCAGCTTCATATCTTTTATTTGCAAAATAGGGGTACCCATATAAATCTTGTACAGGTCTTATGAGGATTAAGTGATGTAAAAGCATTGTTTCTCAGTAAAAGCTTGTTCCCATTCTTCACTTCTAATCTTTTATTCTTATGTAACACTAAATTGCATGCTGAAAGAGACACCTTTTCATATATGCTGCTTCTCTTTCAAATTAGAGAAGTCCTTTAGCAGTTATGACCAGATGTGAAATCACTATATATCCAAAGCATTCAATATGCTTTCTTGTACCTGCTCTTTATGTAATAAATATTTGTTGACTGAGGATTTATCTATTAATTCATCTTACTGAAAATTTTAAGCATTGATAAGATATATAGTATCATGGAATTAATATTAATGCTGGAAAGTCATCCAGCCCAACCTCTTTATTTAGCAGACAAGAAAACTGACACCCAAAGGACAAATTCTATTCTCTTTGGCATAAGCAAAGCCAATCTTGTTGGTTATAATACTTTTTTATTTTTATCTTACTAGGGCATCCCTTAGCAAACAAATATAAAAATATTTCACATAGTATAGTACTTTTCAATTAAAAGTACTTTCCCATGCATTATCTCTTTTAGATCCTCAAATCAACACTCATTATCTTCATTTTGCACATAAGAAAATACTACATCCTCCATTAAGGAAGTATCTAGAATAGCAGTGGCTTAAAATAAACTAGCCTCTGTTAGAGATTACAAGTTTCTTAAACACTGCATGGTATCTTTTTTAAATTAATTTATTTTAATTAGTTTCAAGTATATGATACTTTGGTTAGATATCTATATTGTTCATAAAACGACCTCCCCAATTGCGCCCTTCCTCTTCTGGCTCTCCACCTAGCCAACATATTAATGCTAACTGCACTCCTTCTGCCGTGCTCCTCATCCCCGTGACCAACTATCAACTACTAATTTGTACTTCTTTAACCCTTCACCCCATTCTCCCAGCCCCTAAACACCATCCCCATCCATCAAAAAATTGTCCACTATGTTTGTGAGACTGTTTGATTTTAAGAATGCACTGTTCACTAATGTGGTTTAGCTACAAAGTCAGTTACAAGTCAAAGTATGCATGAAGATATATTTGCAGAGATTTTTGCAGCCTAATAAGTCAATATGCATAGAATCTAGGGACTTTTGCACATGAGGCTGAGGAGAGAAAACAGAGTGTCTAGCCTGTGACAAATGCCAAAATCCTAGGAAAAATAACTGATCTTCTATAGAGGCCTGCTGAAGAGATAACCAGGCATCTCCAAGGATTGTGAAATAGTAAAACAGGCCTCAATTCTGAGTTTCTAAGTGATCAATGTTGAGAAATGTAATGGGGAGGGAGTATGGTAAAATCAAAGGGGAGAGGGGCAGGATTCTTGCCAATCAGGTAAACTGCGGTTATGATTCTAGAAAATTTCCTTATTGAGCATAATTCAAGATCAAGCCCCTAGATGAGAGAGAAATTATATTTCTCCTGTTAACACTTATTACATTTTATAGCAATGTCTTGTTAAAGATCTACCACCTCAGTTGACTGTAAACATGGTGAGAGTAGGGGAATGTCAATTGTTCTTGCACTACTTTGGTACCCAGCTGGCACATTGTAACTGTTTGATGAATATTTGTTGTAAAAATAAATTAATTAATAAGACACATAGAACAATAGGATCTTAATCATGGAGATTAAATAGTATACACACCTACACACACCACACACACACACACACACACACTTTGGCTGGGAGCTAATGATTCAGGCAGAGAAAACTCTAACAATGAAGTCTGCTTCTTGAGGACCTATAGGGTAGGCTGAAGTTCTGGCTTTGGTGTTCACTCACCACCACATATGAGAGCCAAGGTCAGCCTAGCAGGAAAAGAGACTCCATGGGATCATTGAAATTCAAGCTGGAGCATATGACTTAATCCATAGTCTAACAAGAGAGGAACAACTGACACTCATTGTCCCTGTTCTTGTTAGGGCTGGCTCAGAGAGCACAAGTCTGGTTGCCAGTGGGTTGAGCAATGGAGAGTCACAAAGACATTAGAGTATTTGTCCTTGCTTAGGTCATTTTAAATAGACACTCTGGCAGACTTTGTAAAGTTTACATATTGGCTTCATTCTTTATTATATTATATTATTTATTAAAAAGCTGAGTGTTGATTTTTTTTAAATAAAAGCAAAAAATATTTGGAAAGATTTTGATCATTTCCATTAACTTATTAGGACTATAACAAATCAGCCATCTATTAAGACTAGAGCATTTGTTTAGACAAGACAGAGTCCTACCTTAAATATGTTTTGCCCCACGCTCTGCCTCTGACTAGGCAAGTACAGTATGCTACTATACTTTTAAAGATTTTTCTGTTTCTAATTTATTGTTTTGTTTACCTCTTTGTTTTTAATGTAAATAATTCTACTTAAGAAAAACCTTTTCCTTATTTACTTTGAGATGAATTAAAAATTTTAGGACATATTCAGTATATTCAATGTGCATTTGGATCTGTTAACATTTTCTTCATTTCCTATTTGAATATCTTTCCCTATAAACAGTAACAGATAGCATTTAAGGATAATTCAGGCTCAGCAATGAGTCATGTTGAAATAAGTGCAAGATAAGGTAAAGGTCAGACATGGTCAGATCAAGACCAATGGAATTAACCCAAGTATATTTAATTCTGCATCCTGGACTAAGACAAGGGTCTGAAGGACAGTTACATGCTCAGAAAATGCATGAAAAAATGGATAAATAAATGAAAGAATGAATGTATGTATAAATAAAAGAGTGAATGCATTAACTGATATATGTGATAATGATCTGCCCAGCAACCCAAAGCAACGTGCAAAGAGATTTAAACAAACAGATCACTGTTAGCAGTAATAACACAGTCATGTTAAACATACAGTTGATGACATGAGTCCCCACAGTTTGAGAGGATAGCACAGCTTTTCTAGAGGAAAGGCAGATGTGAGCAACAATGTCTAGGTCCCAGTAAAATGAAGTACGGTTGATGTTAAGACTCTTATTTCATCAAAGAACTGAAAACTTGAGAAGAAAGATGAGACATAGCATTTGGGACAAAGAGGTACGTTTTAGACTATAAAGCTGAAGACCATAGCCCTATGATATTCAGATGCTCAAGGTTCATCAGAGGTGGAACAGATCGGTGGCAACAAATTTGATCTAAGATCCAAATTTGATCTAAGATCTAGGATCCATTGGATCCTGTCAATGTACTTCTTTTCTTCTTGATAGGGATTAGCTAGGTCTTAGAAGGAAGTTAGCCACAAATGAAAGGTTTCAATATCTCATAACTGAGCAGGAACAAGTAAAATAGGAGGTGATACCAGAAATATCCAATTAAGTACAAAATTTTTTTCTACCATCCATGATGAATAAATCTTACCCAGACTAAAAAGATGATAAAAAAACAAAATATGGCAAGGTAGGTGAATCTATGCACCTATGCACCTTCCTGTAATCCCTACCACCATTTTGTGAACCAGGCTCCATTTCTCCCAGTTTCATAAATAAGCTCATGAAATTTAAACAGCTTATCCAAAATTATAATACAAAAAGTGATAGAACTAGGTGTCAAATCCAAATCTTTCCCGAGCTCATTACACCCTTAGCAGCCTTAAGACTCTGAGGAACTAGGTCTGTGAACTGCAAAAGGACAAAAACCAAAACCCAGGTCTTCTTTTCTGGAGTTTTCTCATCCTGTTAGCTGTTAAGAAGTATGGTCATTTTCTCCTTCTCACTCTTGAGTTCTGACCCAAATCATGATTGTATTAGCCATTCTGCAGATTTTTATTGTGCTAGGTTCCAAGAAAGATGAAAAATTATAACTCTCAAGTCTTGATGTCATAGAATTTAATACCTAATTGACAATACCAGATAGAGATTGTTAGATAGCAGTATACTAGGTTATAATATTAGTACAGAACTGTCATGAAACAGGACATAAGAACACATGTGAGGGGTCAAAACATGAGCTAAGACTAGGTAGAACTGTTTTAAACAGAAGCAATAGGATTTTGCTTTTTCCTAAAGGGTCAGTGGGATTAGAAAGATGGGGGAAAGTGTTCTTATCACAAGAACAACAAGTATTTGTTCTTGAGAAACAACATGAGTCTTGTATGCCTTTTAAAGATACTCTTATCCCGCAGCTATTTTCATCATTTTTTTTCCATATTTAGATTTCTACTCCCCTCTCCAGCACCTAAACCCAACACTAACCTCCAACTTGCAAAAGACAAATGGGTGAGAGAACATAGTCAATAGAAAATATTGCACATTTCAGAAGCCACAGGGTGTGGTACATATAGCAGAACATCAGCTTATGATTCTCTTTGCTCTTTTTTTCAAGGACCAATATTTTTCTAGCCTGGAAATAGTGATATTATGACTCAGCAAAAAAAAAAATTAAGGTTTCTTTTTTTAATAAAATCAAATTGACCATTGGTACTATTATGTATTTTGAGTGGAAATAAGCATTTGCTTTTTTAATCTAACCATATGTTATGCCACATAGAATATTTTCAGTATCAAGAGTTAGCTCCAACACTGTACCATGTAGGATTTTTAAACACAAGGGTTAAAATATTAGAAACGTCTTGAAGCTTGGAAAGTGAATAGCCAATGAAACAGACTTTCAATGAGGTAATGTCATTTCCTTGAGCTTCATTGGTTGAGTCTAAAATTCCTGTTTCCAGGAGTTGGAGGACAAGTTTCTCTGCAACCAGAAAGAACTGGATAGTGTCCAATTGCTTATGTAAGGTAAATACTTATGATCACTTAATAAAGGCAAGTCCCTCCTCAACTTGCCAATAGCCTCCTCTGAATTATTTCCCCAAAACACACATACATAAACTAGACTGCAGGGGTTTATGCTGGTTCCAAATGAAAATCTACATAAAATATGAAGAAATGAAGCGTTAGATGCTCAGTGATTATATTTGTATGCTGTGGTGTAAAGCATACTGCATAAGTTCAGACATCATGTTCTCCATTCCAGCTCTGATACAATCGTCTTTGCAATTTGTGCTGCTACTTACTACATCTAGAATTTAGTTTTTAATTTTTTTTTTAAGTTTGGATTCCTTAGCTGACAATAATAATTATGCTAATTCAACCTACTTCGTAGAGTTTTTTCATGCAAGAGCATCTAATTAGATACTGTAGGTGCAAGAGTTCTGAAAGATATACATGTCAATCTCAACTTCAAGAGTTGCCTATCATTTTAAGAAAAGAACACATTGATGATTTCTTATTTTTTGAGGCAATATTAGCCCCAGTTATAAGCAAGCACAGAAAGCCTCTTGGCTAGAAGTGGTACTTCCATATGTTGAAGAATCCTAGGAAATGAAAAAGCAGTCTGTGCCTTAAAGCTAGAGAGAAGGATGCAGGTTTTCTTTGAGCACAGTTCTATCCAAGTCAAACTGCCTTGAGGCTTAATTATCTAATTAGAATATTGCTCTTACCTTTGTGACATTGAGAGGCTTAACTTTCATCTTCAAACATGCTAGGCTTTGAGGCGAGTAGCCCACTTTACATTGCAAAGTCTAACCATCTGGGTGTACAACCCACTGCATAGGCACATCTTCAGCTTTAAATTTCTTGCTATTTTGGCAAAGAAAAAAAAGGCAACAAATTCTTTTTCTAGGATACAGTGCTAGTTAGAGATCATTAACATATTTAAAAGCAAAATTCTTGCTAACCTTACTACCTAATTTCTACCTTCCATAATCAACATTCCTTCCATATTAGTAAATGGTAATCTCATCTGTCATGTTATTTAGAGAAAACACTACAGGGTCATGTTTATTTTTTTATTTTTTTATCTTCTTTTTACTCAATTATGAATCTATCAACAAATCCTGCAGGCCTACCTTCAAAATAGAGCCACGATCCAGGCTTTTTTAGTATTTCTTTTGCTAGAACTCTAGTTGAAATTGCTGTCATCTTTTCCCTGGATTATTGGAAGAAACCACTAACTACTCTCCTTGCTTATGTCCTTGTCCTCATACAGTCTATTGTTCACATAACAACCTGAGTGATTTTTTTAAAAGAGTAGCTATGCCACTCATCTGCTCCAAACCCTCCGATGGTCCCACCTCACTCAAAGTAAATGCCAGAAGCTTTACAATGATCTGGCCCCACCACCACCTTCTACTTCTACCACTGCCTCTTTCTGTTCCTTAAATACATCCAGCTCTTGCACTTCACCTTTGCACTGGGGGTTTCCTCTGTATGAGATAATTTTTTCCCATCTCTCTCCTCTTCCTCTCACCAAAGTAAACCCTATGAAGACAAAAACTTGGAGTTTTCTCCTATAATCTCAGCATCTAGCAGTAGATGCTGAAAAAATATTTTTAAAAGTACCAAAGAAAGATGCTATTTTAATATCTGACTTGAGGCAGGTATGAAATATTTTAATATTTAAGGTAAACAAAAGTATAATTATGAAATGTTAAGATTAATTCTAAAGATATGGTAATTAATGTTTCCAAAAGAGACTTCTGGCATTCAATCAGTGACAATGTCATTGAAATAATTACACAGTTGTTTGAGGACATTATTGTGATGGTAGAAATAGGGAAAGTAGAAGTGAATGCTTAGAATTATTTGGACATTTTTTTTTGTTAGCACTTGTATCTCATTTAGAGAATCTCAATAGTCAATAATCATTTAGATGTATGTATATTTTTCATTCTTTATAAAAACCAGTATAAGTTAGTTACCCTGTGGACATAAGTTAACCATCACATAGACTGGGAAGAGCATATTTAATTAAGCTCAATTATGTAGAATCAACCTACTTCTCAGAGACCCTCGTTTAAGTCCAGAGGATAGCATCCTCACAGGGAACAACATGGTATATGTAAAAGAAAAATTATTTTACACCAGTTAAAATGAGAAAAAAGACTTTACTCAGGACTATTGAAATAGGTGTTAAGACTATATAGGATAGACTGTGCTCAATTCTGAATATAACCAAATGAAGAGATTGAGGGGCTCAATGGATAGAAAATTGCTAAGAGGAGACATAAAGGGTTGGGAGACTGCTAGTATTTCTAAATTGAAGTAGACAGGTCAAAGACAGGGTCTAAGAATGAAGCCTAGTCTAAAAAAGAACACAGAAGGGCCTGGCGAAAGTGGGGTCAAAGAAAGTTTTAGTCACATAAAAAGTCATTGCAAGAGCCCATCTGAAGTACTTTTGTTTCAAAATATCAATAATTAAATAAAAATTGCTAATTCAACAATATATCCACTGACCTTGCTCTGGGCACTGTGCAAAATAAGGAGGAAATAAATTTGAATATGAAGCAATCCTGACTTGGTAGCTCCCGCTACTGTGGGGAGACCAAGGTATAAGTTAATAATTAGAGTGTAATACAGCATATGCTTAAATAGAGAGATAAAGACGGTACTATGGAAACACAAGGGTTGAGAGGGAATTCATGCTGAGCAGGAGAGAACAGAACAGGGATCAAGGAAGACTTCTCAGATGAAGACTTCTTTGGTTTGGGTCTTGAAGGAATAGTAGGCATTGACCAGATAGAACAAAAAGAAAGATTGGGGATGGTCCTTCAAGGCAAAAGGAACAACACACAGGTCAGAGACAGACAACATCGGATTTGAGAGCTCACTGAGAAATGTAGAAAGAGGCTAGACTCAGCATCAGGCACCTGAAAAAAGACTGGTAGTCACATGGGACCAGACTGTGAAGGATATTGTGCTTTAATATAGCAGATCTTCCCTCATCCACAAGGGATACATTCCAAGACTCCCAGTGAATGCCTGAAACCACAGATAGTACTGAAACCTAAATATACTATATTAATTCCTATACATGAATACATTTTTCACTAAAGGAAGCACTTTTAGGTTTCTCTTTAGCATATGTGAATTGCCAGCATAACTACTCCTACACTTTGGGGCCATCATTAAGTATGAACACAAGCACTGTGATACCATGTCAGTTGATATGACAACCAAGACAGCAACCAAGTGACTAACAGGTAGGGAGCATCTACAGCGTGCACACACTGGACGAAGAGATGATTTTCATTTCATGCAGGATGGAGCCTGACAGTGTGGGACTTCATCATACTACTCAGAATGGCACGCAATTGAAAACTTATGCATGTTTATTTCTATGACTTTTCATTTAACATATACCACAATCAATCATGGGGGAGTTGAAACTGGAAAGCAAAACTGCTGATAAGAGAAGACTCCTGTACTTCATGTACTTGGACTTGACCTTGTGACAGGGGGAAAAGTAAAAGTTAGATTTGTAGTTTAGCAAGATTTCTCGGGCACTTGGATGAGGATAGATTGGAATAGGAACTAAAGAAATGCAAGTCTAGGAGGGAGCTTAGAGAGAAAGAAATAATAATGAACATGTCAAGGAGAGCTAAAGGGCCTGGAAAGGAAACCATAAATTTTAGAGGAGACAGATTCCCATTAGCATAATATAAATATAACATCATTTATAAAGAAAAGGTAAAACTTAATAATGGCTCCCAGAGTTCTGGTTTGGGCGTTTGTGAAGATAGTGTTGGTATTAACAAATATAAGGAGCACAGAAAGAAACAGTAGGTTGTTTGTGGGATACAGTGAGATTTGCTTCAAATCTATAGAATTTAAGGTGCTGGAGGGACTTCCAAATCTAGACGTCCAGTGTGCAGATCCGTGTGTGGGTTTGTAGTACAGGAGGAGGTGGAAGTTGAGACCAGAATTTGCACATCACTGTAATAGAAATGGGAGTTTGAAACGCTGGTATGCAAGAAGAGCATCATGTGAGAAGGAAAAAAAAAACAACGCAAAATGGAACCATGGATGCATTAATGCTTCAGAATAGCATTTTGTGTACAATAAAAAGAAAGAAAAAACATGTTTTATATTATACAATCGCAACCGTTCTTAAAAAGTGTATATTATGTTAATGAGAAAAACCTTGTTTTGAGAGCACATTGACAGGTTTGAATCAGCAAATTTGGAATATGCAAATTTGCTGAATTACTCTGCGAATTAACAAGAGAACTGAAGTCTTTTGGAGAAAAATAGGGGGAAAGAGAACAAAAAAGAAAGGCTGATGCTTAGAGAGATCAGAGAGATAGACCTTGGCAAAAAATTTAGGAAAAAACACAGCGTAAAGAGATTTGAAGTTCTGTGTTCAGCTTTAAGTTCTTGTCCCCCAGTGAAAATTTCAGTGAGTCCACAGTTCACTGATGTCTTTATGCCTGTGGAGTCACTGGCATGGGGGTAATGGTGAGGATGGTGGTCAGTTCTCCAAGATCTATTTATTTCCACTTTTTCCTACTTAGTGCAATTAAAAGACAGAGGAGGCCATTAGAGTGTAGGCCACAAAAACTGACCCCCCAAAAAAAATGTATGTAGAGCTTCTTACCTCTCACAGGAACAGGAAGGTTCCTGTTGACCTTTGTGTTGCACAGTATAGACTTGCCTGAATGATGCATATGAAGAAAAGATTTATAATGGGTTTAGCTAGCTAGCTCTATGACCTTAGGCAAATTGCCAATATTTATCCATAAAACTACTGACTTATATATGCTCCCATATTCATATATCAAATTCAAGTTCAAAATGATAGCCTCTTTGAATGCTTAGCATGAACCATCATATCTGTCTATATATTTGATCCCACTTTTACATTCATTACCATGTATATATGTGAAATGTTGTTTCATTGTAAATCTCAAATTAATAAAGAAATAGTATGTGTTCTCTTTTTAAAGCTACATATCAATCTCTGATTTTTGAAAATGACAATTTTAATTTTATGAGGGCTTTGTGATTAGGTAATTTATGCAAAAGGGATAAAAGGAGCTTAAAAACAGACTCATGATGCAAAAATGTCAATCAGAAAGTCTTTTCTGTAAAAGTCAGTACAGCAGAGCAGGCCTTCTGTGCATTCTTCAGGCAGCCTGGTGTCAAGATTTCATGTTGTCCTGTGAGATTCAGAGGACACCCATATTCTTGCTGCAAATACTGCAGACACGTGGGTATGGTTTCTAATACAGAAGTTGATTATCTATGAATATTCATAGACACACTCTAGCTGAAAACCTCAAATGGTTTTCTCAGAACAGTTAAAATAGCAACAGTAAATTCTGAGCTAATCAGATACAATTAGTTAAGGAAGGATTCAGAGAGCTTTGAAAATGAGTCCAAAGCCTTCTTAGGACACGGTATATGATTCCCCTGAATTAGCTTCCTCTGGGTTATGAGGGCATATGACTTGATATAAATTTGTAGGAAACAAGAAACACAATTCAGACAGCTACAAAGCAACAGAATCACATTCTTCCTTAATGTAGCGTCTATAATTGGATATTTCTTGATGCCATAAAGAGTTACAAAACTCAGATAGTCTCAAGTTTATCTTACATAATATTTATTTTGGCAAAATCATGCACCTGAAGATGTCCTATTTTTTCTCTAAGCTGACCTTTGAATAAACTAGGAAAAATAAAATCTGTATAAAGAAAACCAAAATGCTTTTAATCTCCAATCAAAACTATAAACACTATAACATAATAGACTATTATTTATCACAGATACATTCCTTTATGCAAATTTAATAACCTATCCATCTACCTACTTGTGTATCGATCTAATATATCTATACACTCATACACATATGCACAATATCTTTAACATTTTTTTTAGTTTTACATTCACAGTAAAATTGAAGAAAAGGTACAGAGATTTCCTATATATACTCCCACCCTCCACACATGCACCATCTCCCCCATGATTTATATCCCATAACAGAATGGTATATTTGTTAAAACTGATTAACCTACACTGACACATCATAATCACACAGAGTCCATAGTTTATATTGGAGTTCATTCTTGGTGTACATTCTAGAGATTTGAATAACTATATAATGACATGTATCCATCCATCGTTAGAGTACCCTACAGAGTATTTTCACTGGCCTAAAAATCTTTTGTGCTCCACCTAATCATCTCTCCTACCCACTAACCCCCGATGACTATAGATATTTTTATTAGCTGCAGAGTTTTGCCTTTTCCAGAATGTCATATAATTGTACTCATACAGTATACTGCCTTTTCAGATTGACTTCTTTCACTTAGTTGTATGCATTTAAAGTTCCTTTGTGTCTTTTCATGGCTTGATAACTCACTTTTTTTTTTAGTATTGAAAAATATTCTATTGTCTGGATGTACCCCTATTTACGTATTCATTCACCTACTGAAGAACATCTGGGTTGCTTCCAAGTTTTGGTGGTTATGAATAAAGCTGCTCTCAACAGTTGTATGCAGGTTTCTGAGTGAACATAAGTCTCAGCTTCATTGAGTAAACACCAACAAAAATGACTGTTGAATCCTATGGTAAGAGTATGCTTAGTTTTATAAGAAACTGCCAAATGGTCTTTCAAAGTGGCTGTGCCATTTTGCATTCCCACCAGCAAGAATGAAAGTTTCTGTTGCTCCACATCTTTATCAATACTTGGTATTGTCAGAGTTCCAGATTTTGGTCATTCTAATAGGAGTGTAATAGTATCTCACTGTTGTTCTAATTTGTGTTACCCAAATGAGATATGATGTGATGCATGTTTTCATATGCTTACTTTCTATTATAAGGTCTCTGTTAAGATCTTTAACGCATTTTTTTAATTAACTTTTTTTTTTTACTGTTGCGTTTTGAGTTCTTTGCACATTTTAGAATACAGTCCTTTATCAGATGGATCTTTTACAAATATTTTCTCCTTGTCTGTCACTTTTCTTATTCTCTTGACTTTGTCTTCACTGTAGCAGAAGGTTTTAATTTTAATGAACTCTAGCTTGTCAATTATTTTTCATGAATTATGCCTTTGGTGTTGTATTTTAAAAAAATCATCATACTCAAAGTCATGTAGGTTTTCTCCTAAGTTAAATTCTAGACATTTTGTAGCTTTACATTTTACAGTTAAATGTGTGATCCATGTTAAGTTCTTTTTCTTTTTGCACTCTTATAACAACCATCTTTATTACATGTGTTTTTAAGTACTTATCTAAATGCATTACAGAGTGGCTGTTACATTATTCTCTAAAATAACACTATTGAGTTAAATTTTATGAAAACTGTAATTTCTGGATATAGATTTATTATTTTGCAGTAGATGTTCATTTATTCCAGTACCATTTGTTGAATAAAATATCTTTGTTCCACCATATTGCCTTTGCTCCTTTGTCTAAGATCACTTGAGTATATTTACATGAGTCTATCTTTGGACTCTCTATTCTGTTCCATTGATCTATTACTTTGCCAGTATTACACTGTCTTAATTACTGCTGGTTTATAATAAAGTCCTGAAGTCAAATAGTGTTAGTCCTCCAACTTTGTTATTTTACTGCTCCAGATAAAGAACTGATGATAAGATTATCCTGTAGTCTCTTCTATGTCAGTGGTCCTCAACATTTTTGGCACCAGGAAACGGTGTTCCTATGAGAATCTAATGCCCGATGATCAAAGGAGAGCTGAGGTGGTGATGCTAGTGCTGGTGAGCGGCTGCAAATATAGATGAAGCTTGGCTCATTAGTTGGCTGCTCACCTCCTGCTTTGCGGCCTGGTTCCTAACAGGCCATTGACTGGTATTGGTCTATGTCCTAGGGTTGGTGACCCCTGCTCTATGGATGTCCAGCAACAGAATTGTCTCAAGAATGAATATTGCAGGTTAGTCCTCTCTCCCTTCAAACTCAGTCCCTTTTGTACTCTATATTGCAGACTACTTAATTTTTCTGGAATATAAATGACATCTCTAATTAAAGCATTGATGTTGGTTTTCTTCATATTTTTTTTTGATGATTTTATTCAAGTACTATGATAAGGGATAAAAAAATGGATAGAAGGCTATTAGCAAATAAATAAAGCTTTATGCTCAGTGTGTCTTCTCATCTAGAAGTCTTACCAATTCTACCACTTTTGCTTATATTTAACATATAAATGATTCTATTGATTTTATGGTTATAAAGTATGTTTTTATTTTATTATTTTCAAATAATACATAAATGTGATTAAAATTTCTCCCAATCTGATCACAAAGCAATATATCTACTAAAAATTTTATATATATACAGAATTATTTTCTAAACACACATTATATAGATATTTTATCTAAAAAGACTATTATATAAGACTATTATAATTAACTTTTTATAGGTTATAATAATAATGCTTGTTAATTTTATGTCAACAAATATAACTTTACAGTATCACTTTAAATAACTGCATAATATTTGATTGCATGGATATACTATAATTTAACTATACCCTATCATTAGTATTTTATTTCCAGTTTTCCATTCTATAAACAATGCTTTGATGAACATCTTTGTACAATTGCTTTAATATAATTTGATAAATATTAACAAACTTTCCTCTAAAAAAATACTAATTTAAAATCCTAATGACAGTATTAAGATTGCTTATTGACTGCTATTAATTATTCTAATCACTGAAAGACAAAAAACAAAATTTTTTTTGCTTTAATTTATGTTTTTATTAATTAGATGATTGAACGTATTTTAACATAGCAATTTTCTGTTTAAATTTAATTTACTTATTTATTTTTTTTATTTCATTAAAAAATAAAATGAACCCCCTAGTATGTGCCAGACACTGTTCTAAGAGCTTACACCATAGAAATACATTTATCCTACCACTGAAATACTCATTTATCTGTAAGAGATTTCATATATCAAGGATATTGACTCTTTTCCTATCATTTAATATAAGAATGATTTCTCCTGTTTATAGTTTGTCAGTTTTATTTTTAACTTTATCATAATTATTATTTCCAAAAATGTTGATTATTTTTTTCCTGTGGTCAATTATCATGTTTCTGTAGTTTCTTTGGAATGCTACAGAATGGCTAGTACATGGAAAGGCTAGAGACTATTGTGCCACACTGAGAAATTATAATATTTATTTAATATTTGTTACTATTTTATTCTTATCTATTTAATTACATTTTTAACCAATCTTGGATGTATTTTACTTTAAACTGGGAGAGAATTAATTATATTTTGTTGAAATTTTCAGCCATTTACTCAAATATCTTTTATTGATTAATCAGTCCTTTGCTTACTGATTTAGAAGGCCATCCCAAAATGTACTTATATAAGAGATGTCTACAATCATAATGTTTTACATAATGAAATTTATAGTGTGCTCACACATCTCTTAGAGAGGAGACAAACATAGTTAAGAATACAGATAAACAGTTATATCTTCCCCCAAAACTTAGCTTATTTAATAACATCTAACAATCTCATCTTTTAGAATGCAGCCAACAATCTGCTGGAGGAAAAGAGTCCTCAAGCATTCACCTTTTATATGACAAAGAGCATGCACTATATCTCAGCCTCTTAGAATATACTTTTTCTCAGTTTAGGCTCTTGTCAGGTGACCTTGATTATACAATTCCTGATTCACTAAGATTAGGAAGTATGCAGGGCATTAGATCTAAAAGAAGGCTTATAGAGAGCACTAAGAAATGATGCTGAACCCTGACAACAATGGGAAAGAGAGATGCAGAGCAAAATACAGCCAGGAGAAATAACCCAACAGTCAAAGGCCATTTAATATAGTGTAATTAATTCTAATCAATTCAAATGTTATAAAAATTGATTCTCATGCTATGAATGACAAGCCTTAAGAAACATATTTTTACAACATTTTCAGTTTAGAGTGTCAGGAAATCAAACAGTCCACCTCTTAATAATGTCTATAAACTGACATATATAAAATACATATGAATACGAAAGCATTATGCCTTAGTATCCAACATGTGCCTTTGTGGAACACATTTTGAAGATGGTAAACCATGAGATTTTTCTTTTGTTTGAGATAGATGCAATTCTATTGCTATGCAGTAACGAGTTAATTCAATGAGATTGGGGTACTCAAACCCTACACATTTCAAAGAAAGAAGCTGACTCTTACCAGAATCTGAGAGATAAACTTTAAACCTCTGTAGTATTCTGCATTTTAAGAATATCTTTGTATACCTGGGGACTTGAGACAAGCCAGATTTATGCCAACAACGTTATTTATGATGAACACCTGTTTTTATCCCCTTGGGGCCTTGTGCCATACTATATTAGTTTGGCCTCTGGTCAGAGATGGGAGGGCTAGAGGCTGAATAGTTAAGATCAGTCATGCAGGTACTCTATGCCAGAGTGGCTGACCTTCAATAAAAACCTTGGACTCCAAAGGCACAGGGCAACTTTCCCACTGACAATATTTTGGCTAAATTACCCTATATCATTGCTGAGAGAATTAAGTGCTATATATGATTCCATTGGGAGAGCACAATCAGAAACTTATACCTAAATTCTCTTGAACAATGTTCTCAGCACCTTTTTCCTTTGTTATTCTAATCTGCATCATTTTACTTTGTAACATAATCCTAACTATGAATATGACAACTTTACTGAGTTCCATGAATCTTTCTAAGAAATCTTTAAACTGGAAGAGTTCTGAGATCCCTGACAGAGTTGCTGAGAACATTAAAAATCTTCAGTAAATGTTTGCTAGGTGTTATGAAAATTATTGAAACTTAAGCTTGGAAAAGGCTGCCAAGGAAGCCTGAGACACAGCTGGAGCAGTAGCCTGAATCTGGATTTCATGTTTACCATTCTATACTTTGTGTGAAACCTGAATGCCGAAGTAATTATGCCCAAGAAACAGACCCAGGCCAGCTGTAGATCAACCCTGGAACACTCAGAGAGGCCCAAAGGAGCCCAGCTTGGTGCTCAGGGATGGATGCAAAGGTATAACTTTAAGCAAGATATTTGGGTTTATACTGACAACCTCTTATCTGTTGAAATGGGCAAGTTAAATAATCTCTCTATACCTCAGGTCTATTAACCTGTAAGGTGGGGATAACGGTAGATAGTTTGAATATTGATTGAATAAATGTAAGAAGGATAGAACAGTATGTAACTAAGAGCTCAGGAAATGTTAGCTATTACTATATGGTTATATTGTTTTCCAGCCAAAGATCCAAGGAATGCTTTACAAAATTGATGATGAAGTTATTTAGTTCATTTAGGAAAGAAAAGTTCCTTGGCAACTAACAAATATAGCCTGGTCTTATACACTTAAGTGTACACTTAAAATACATTAAAACAATACTTATAAATAAATATATAAAATTTATAGAAATGTTTATAAAGTAACCATCAACAATATTGAGATAAAGAGATATGAATCTATCCTACAAGCCTTATCAATTTTTCTTTCAAATATTCACATTCAAGATTTGCCCTTATATACTTATATTGTGGCTTTTTTCTTCTATAGATTATTCCCAACAGCTATATTGCCAGGGGTGAGATTACTGCTGTAAAGGATGTTAACATTTTTACTCTTGTGCTATTTATAATCATATTGTTTTATAACAAATTATCCACCACTATTCAATGCCAGCTAAGCAGAATGTGCAACAGTTAAGCTCTAGGGCCCTAGAATCATTTGATTTGGGTTCACCAACCATCGCTGTTACCTCTCTGTGACATGGCACTTGTCGTTTAAGTTCTTGGGCACAACTTGCCTCTATAGAATTCCAGATGAAAACACCAAGATCATTTGGACAGTAGAAGGATTAAATGAGAAAATGCATGGAAGGTAGTCAGAATCATCAGCAGTAGTAAATACTCCAAAAAGATGTTACTTTTGTTAATATTTGTCTCAAGTATGTGCTTTGTGTCAGGCCAAGTGTAGGCATACACAGATTTAACAAATATTAAGATATGGCTAAGTGCAGGTACATAAGAATGAAAGTAGATGTTGTGTCAAATTACTTATGGTTCAGTAAGGAGCAGCATATACAATGACACAATGCCTCAGAGACAGAAGAACTGAATTCTGCCCAGTGAGATGACAGAGGTGACAGGGAGCTGGGGAAGGGCATTCCAGGTACAGAGAAGAGTCATTCACAGTTTGTGTGAAAGTGTGATGAGCATATTGAGGAGATAGTGAAAGTGAAAGTTTCCAGCAGCTGGAAACTAGGCTTTGGGTAGAGATTTTGGCGGATTGGAGTGGGCATCTGGGTACTCACACTGAAGGCATTGACCCACAACCTCATCGGCACTTCCTCTTTGGCATTCTCAAAGGCAGAGAGCGCTCAGGCATTTGGAGTCGTCTTCACTCTGCCTCCCTCTTAGACTGCGCAGTCTGTTCCTCCAGAAGCTAAAACAAATTACCCTTATTGGCAGATGGCTGAGACTACTGCAGTTAAGGCTGTCTGGCATGCCTGTATTTCCAATGAGATCCTCCTGATTTATTTCATCCGCAGTAATTAAACTTGCCTTTCCCCCTGCCACCCCCACCCTTTGCAATGACTTAAAAATACCAGGCGCTCTGGGCCTCACTGAAGATGTTTGTCGTGTCACTGCCAGGTTACCCAGGGACGACTTCAGACTATTTCAAATTTTCCCTGAATACCCTAAGAAAAAGCCCCTCAGCTGCAATACAGAGGTGCAGCTCACAGCTATTCTGTTGGTTAGAACCAAAGACTGGTAATGCTGTCCTCTCTGTGTTTGTATCCTGACAGATTCACTCTGCCCTCGGGTGTGCTTGTCAGTGTTGCTCAGGCAGTAACAGGAGACTAGAACTCTGTCAAGCTACGTAGAAACATTTTGAAATATTGTATTGCTTAAAGGATGCAAAATAGAAACTTCAAGCCAAAAACTTTTTAAACACACACACACACACACACAAAATGCAATTATTGCTAGAATTCCACGTAAGAAATCCACAGATATTAAAACTAAGATTTTTATTCCTCTATCTTCAGGAATACTCTGTGATTGTCTCATTGCAGAATCTGCAGGCACGTTAGAGATGGTGTAGGAAAAACAGAGGAAGGGACGTGAGAGACAGGAGCAGTACAACTACTCTTTGCAAAACATGGCTGCTGGAGTAGATGGCCCTTCAGATAAAACTCAAAGAAGTTAGCCAGGTGTGATACTGTGTTTATAACCAGGACTATAAATTTAGTCTTTGTCCCATTCCTGCCACAAAGTTCCCAAAACCCTTGGAATTTCCTGTAAGGAGACTCATCAAGGTGACTTTTGTTATGTTAATGAGGTGACCTTTGGAGACTGCCAACAGATAGGAAGTGGTTGCCAGAGAAGCCAACATGGTATTTAGAAGGTCTGAATCCTCAGTCCCTTCCCTCTGACAGCCAGGGAGAGGACAAGGCTTGAATTAATTACCAATGGCCAGTGATTTAATCAATTATACTTGTGTAATAGGGCTCCATAAAAATCCGAAAGGATAGGGTTCAGAGAGCTTCTAGGTTGGTAAACACATCCATGTACTGGGAGGATGATGTACCCCAACTGTACAGGGACTGAAGTTTCTGTGCTAAGGGCCCTCCAGGCCTTGCCCTAGATATCTCTTTATTGGCTCTTGCCTTTAATATTCTTTGTAATAAACTAGTAATCTACTGAGTACTAGGTTATGAGTTCCGTGATCCATTCTTACAAATGAATTGAATGCAAAGAGGGGGGTCTTGGGAGCCTCTGATTTATAGGCAATAAATCAGAAGCACAGGTAACAACCTGGATTTGAGATTGGCATCTAAAATGGGGGCAGTATTGTGGGACTGAGTCCTTGCTTAACTTGCATGATTGTGACTGTCACCACTCACAGACTTCAGTTCTTTAAGATGGGTTTTGCTCTGGTTCAAGCAAGCTTAGCCAGCTATAATAAATAGCATTGTGACTCACTTGCCTTTTCTGCCCTTATCCTTCCACCTTTGTGTGCCTATGCCCTTAATCATTAAGCCTTAAGACATAAAGTTCCAGCCAGTATCAGATTTTTTAAGAATAGAGCCTAAGGCCTATTGATCCTGAGGACAATAAATTTCTATTAAACTAAGGATAACTTCTTGGCTTTATGTATGTTTCAGCCATAGACCCATCCAGGGGGAAAAGCCCTACTGGCCAGGGGACCAGATGCGATGACATCACGGCTAATTCCCATACTGGACATGATAATCAATTACCCCAGCCCCATTCAATCGGCAGCACCCATGACCCCAACTTCCTCATGGCTAATGATTTGTTCCTCTATAAACTATTCCCTCAAGACACCCTTGGAGCCAGGTCCTTGAGAGTGATAGCTCACCTGTGTCTTCCTGACTAGGAACTTTCTAAAATGAATCCTTGCTTTCTTTGCTGCAAAGAAATATTTCTCATTGACTCAGATGCACAGAGACAGATGGATTCCTTTGTTCTGGTGACAAGACCTCATGTTATCTTCAGGTATATAGTGTCAGAACCAGGTTAAATTTATGAGACACCCAGCCATGTCCTTGGAGAACGGAGCTAATTTTTGGTGTGCTAAGGAAAAAATACATTAGAATTGGTATCTGAATTGTACCAAATAAATAGGCTATTGGGAGGTGGGTGTAGGAGAATGAAAGTGACACTTTTGATGTGGCAAGCAGTAAGGTCCAGTAAGACTGGAAGGAGAATGTGACAGAAGTGGCAGGAGGTAAGAACGACAATAAAAATACAGCCAGCATCTTGCTCACTTACTCCACGCAGGGCACTGAACTAAGTCTGTTAAATGCCTCATCTCATTTAATCCTCACCAGGGCCCTGGGAGGTAGCAACTTCATTATCTTCGTTTTGCAAAGGAGGAAATTGAGATGCAGAGATTATGATGGATTGGCCAAAGTCATTCAGCTCTGTAACTGAGCAAAGGCCAAGCCATAAAGGGTCTTACATTCCAAGCCAAACTGAATTTTCCATTTGAGAGATGTAAACAGACTGCATTGAACCATCAGAGGGAACTCAAGAGTGAAAGCAATAAACTAGAGCAGATATTAAAGATGTTTTATTATTTTATATCTCCAAAGGATGATGGGAATCTGCACAATTATACGGGATTTACACCATGGTAAATATTTACATGGCAATCTAGAAAATCTGATTAGTGATTAATAGACCGAGTTATTTTAAACTCATGGGCTGTAGTCATTAAGTAAAAGAAAATTGCCTCTCTTGTTGCATTATATTTTAATTCCAAGCAGGGAGGCTTATTTAGCAGCCTTTGTTAGAATATAAACAACAGTTTGAAAAGTGGGATGACACAAACACAATATTATTCAGACACTGCATGAGTCAGCCTCTACAAAATAGGACAAATTTCTACGGCCCAGACCAGTAGTTAGGTTTTATATGAAGGCCCGTTCCCTGTCATCATCATCTCTTAGTTCATGTCTTTTAGAGAGAGAAAAAAAAAAATTTACAGATCTCTAGATGAATTGTAGTTTAAAAAAAGTGGTTTGCAGCCCCAGGCACATTTCTTTCCATTTTTCTCTCACATGTATAAAAACTGGTCAAGGACAATGTATACTACGTATAGATTTCCCCCTGAGAAGACAATAAAAGCAGGAGCTACTTCAAATTTTACAAGAAAAGCAGCACAAGAGAAGTTCCAGAACCTGAGTTCAGTTTGCTCGGCTCCACAGTACCTTTTCCCACAAAAACGTGATCACACTGTGAGGATTCAGGGCATAAAATAAAATGATTCAGGATTTTGCAGAAAGGCCATCTGAAAGTTAAATTCCTGCAGAGACTTATTTTTTTTAATTTTAAAAATTGTAATCTGATAATAGATTTATTGCTTGTGCTGAATTTTTATAAATCGTGTTCAAAATAAGGCTTCATATTTGGAAGGCTGGATAAATTTTTGAGAAATGCAAATAAAGTTTCTTAGAATGGAAGAATTCAAAGTTGATATAAACTCTCTTGGCACCTTTCCCAAATCTAAAAAGAAGCAAGAAACTCTAAAGTTATAATACAAAAAAGATGTCATGTAGTTTTCTGAGCAATTTTTTTTTAAAGCATAACATATCCATGAAAATGTGCGTGGATTTTAAGTGTATACCTCCTTGTATTTTACAGTGCTCCCAGTCACGTAACCAGTGACCAATTCAAGAATCAGAACATGGCCAGCCCTCCAGTCTCTACTTTCTCCAGAATAATGATAGTATAGACTAAATGCTGAGTCCTCTCAAAATTCATATGAAGCTCTACCCCCTAATGAGGTGGGGCCTTTGGGAGGTAATTAGGGTTAGATGAGATTACAAGGGGAGGGACCTCATGATGGGCTTTAGAACCCTTATAAGAAGGGACAACCAAGACCTGACTCTCTCTCCCCATACATGAGCAATGAAGAAGTCGTGATCACACAGCTAGATGGTAGCCACCTACAAGCCAAGAGAAAAACCTCAGAAAAAAACTACCTTGCTGTCACCAGGGCATTAGAATCCCCAGCCTCCAGGACAGAAATATCTCAGCAAACTGGAAATAGAAAGAAGATGTCCTTATTCTGGTAAATAAGGATAAATTTCTCATTATATTGAGGTAAATAAGCCAAACATGAAGAATGCATACAGTGTAATTCTAGTTATAGTGCTTACTCTATATTCCATAGCTGGCATTCTTGAGTTAGTACAAGGGAGCATAAGTATTACTGTTAGTACTTCCCAATAATGCTGGAACTTACAACATTTTAACTTCATTTAGCCCCCATGCCTTTCACATTATTCTTGTCACACATTTTAATTATACATATACTTTGAATCCAGAAGACATTACAAATGATATATTCTACAGTCAATGTGTCTTCACATTTATTCACGTGTTTGCTCTTTCCAGTGCTTCTCGTTCTTTCGTGCATATTTGTATTTTCATTAGAATTATGAGTTCTTCCTGTAGAACTCTCTTGTATTTTTTAAAATATGTGCCTATTGGTGCCTACTTTTTATTCTGGGTGTATCTTTATTTTTACCTTCATCTTTGAAGGATATATTTGTTAGGTATAGAATTTTATATTATTGGTTGTGTTTCACCACTTTAAAACGATCATTTTTAATGGCATATCAGTTCTATAGAAAAGTGACCTGTCAGTTGATTCTTCAGAGGATGTTTTGCTTTTCCACTAACTACTTTAAAATTTTCTCTTTCTCTTTGGTTTTCAACAATTTGACAAGATGTAACTAGATATTTTTAAATTTATATTTATCATTCTGGCTTTCCCTGAGCTACCTGAGGCCATGGACTGATGTGTGTGTGTGTGTGTGTGTGTGTGTGTATGTATATATATATATTTTCATATATATATATGAAAATTTTTAGTAATTATTTCTTTAAAAATGGCTTGTTTTCCATTTTATTTCCTCACCCTCTTGAATGCTAATTTTATGTATATATGTAAAATACTTTTCCAGCATGATCCACATGTGTCTTATACTCTGTTCTAGCTTTTTTTTTTAACTCATTTTTATTTTTGTACTTCGTTTTGTATGTTTTCTATTCACTGTTCTTCCTGTTCACTCTTCTGTCTTCTGGCATGTTCATTTTCCTGTTAGAATCACCAATTCAGAGATTATATTTTTTCAGTTTACTAACGTCCATTTGATTTTCTCTGTATATTCCAATTTCATATTAAAATTCTGCATTCTATTTTCCCTGTTTTCTTCTAATTTCTTGAATAAATCAAGAATAGTAAAATTTATTTTAAAGAACTTGTCTGCTAACTCTGATATCTGGACTATTTCCCGATTTGCTTCTTGTATTTGACCCTATACCCTAATCTCATCACATGCCTAGTAATTTTTTTATTGAATGGCACATATTAGGGTAAACAACTGTAGATGGTTCAAATTATTTTATCTTCCACAAGAGATGCCTCTTTCCTTTGCTAAATAGTTAAAAGGAGACTGATTATTTGAGAGAGAGAGAGAGAGAGAGAGAGAGAGAGAGAGAGAGAGAGAGAGAGAGAGAGAACGAGCGCACCTGTTTCTAGGGCATAGCCCTTCAGCACTGTCAATTAAGAACACGTGATTATCTCCTCAGCAATAAAAAACTGCAGGGATGTCTGCTCTAATTTTCAGGGGTTTTCAGTTTAGCTCTTCAGTCTCTTATCCCACACAACATTACAATTTGACAATAGTCTTGAGGAGGAGACCAGCTGTGTTTAAAGTGTCTCAAGTTTCTAATTTTATCACTCCAATTCCGAGTCAATGACAAAAGCTCTGCTGGTTTCTCTGTCTACAGCAATGGTCCTCTTTTGGAGGTTAAGCCTGGATTCTTAGATTATAGCTGTACCCAGTTCTGCAGGCGCCTCCAAGGGAAAAAAGTTCGAGCTCCATGTCAGTTCACCACTCCTCAGGGGGCTTCCAGTTCTTGTCTGTTGCTTTCAGGTTCCCTGCCCCTGATAAGTATTTGTTTTCTAAGTAGCAGAAGGATGCAGAAATTTTCACTCAGCAGCTTTTCTGAGATTTGGACTTTGCTCTATAGTCTCCCATCCCATTGCAGATTTGTAGTTCAGCAGGTGTATTAAAGGAAGAATTGGACATCGGTGTAAGAACTTTCACATCTTTAAATTTGCCTCTCGGACCCTTCATGACTGCTATAATCACTGCTGCTTATTCTGCACCTCAGAAGTGGTTTGCAGCCTGGGCTGAGACCAGACTCTCATCCCTTGGCCAGAATGAGATAGTGTCCACGGAGAGAGCTGAACGTTCTAATTTCACCATCTAAAAGTTTTTCTCTCCCTAGAATTTTATGCTAGTCCTCACAGTTCTGTGGTTCTCAGACACTTATTAAATCTTTTGAAAATTATATTTTATTTGACTTTCTAGTTGATTTCATTGGGAGCATTAATCTGCTATGAAATTCTCCATCCTACCAAATCAGAAGTCTTGACTTGGCTTTTTATATAAATAAACGTCTTTTTGTTTTTCCACTTCTGCATTAGAATTACTTTCAGACTTTCTGAATACATATCCAGTGGCTTTCACTCAGGGCTTCTTGCTATATTAAAAACTGACAAATAATTTTATTTCAAAGGAAAGGACAATCCATATACCATAATTTATGTCATCTTTTCCAAAAGTTGTTGGGTGTTTTTATCTATAAGCAAAAAGCAAGGAAAATCATCAAAATTAGTTTTTTTTACAAATGTTTGCTTTTAGACATGATATCTATATTAATGATTTCTGAATAAGAATGGTCTTTACCCAAATATTATAAAAGCACTTTCTAATTACTCATCTAAAGATTGGTAAAATCAGTTATACAATGTCTTTTCTGTCCCCAGTTCAGTGACATCTGTTGCAGATTAACCCCACCCCCACGCCACCCCACACATCCACTTCAAACATCTCAACACCCCCTTCTCCCTCAGTTTGATCATAGGAGTTTTGATACTTGTGTTTCATAATGTAACTTTGGTTGGAAATCAAGTTCATAGAGAGGTTTGAGACTTCTTCAAACATACAGGCTCTTGGTATCAGCATTTGTCTGGTATAGTGAGATCTTATTCTGACATCTCTTTCCTTTTTTGGAACAAAAACAGTGATAATGTTTAGTGTAGTGTTTTCTGCTGGCAAAGCAGCTTTATCTAATCTCATATCTTAACAAGCATATAACAAAGTTATTATTATCTCCATTTGAAAACTGAGAAAACTAAAAACCTGAGAGATTATTTGATTTTCCCAATGTAAAACAACTAAAAATGAGCTGAACTGGAGATCAAATCCAGGTATTCCGATGAATTCCATGCTGTTTCCTTTTACTTCATGATTTTATTAAGAATAACTAGCATAGCAAGTACTGTACTAGGAATTGAGAAAACAACCATATAAGGCCCTGCCCTTATGTCTACATAGTGGAGGGAAAGAGAGACTAATGACCCACAATTTTTAGATAGTAAATACTTTACTATCTTGGTGATGGTGTGGATATACAGTGACTTGCATTTAAATAAAAAAGAACATATTAGTAAAGACTTGTCTGAGGAATGACACTTGCTCTGAGTTTTCAAGGTGCAAAGATTGGATGAAGAATGAAGGAAGGATATTTGCTATAGGCAACAGTAAGTGGAAAGACACAGAGGTTTAGATAACAAATGCTCTAATATTCGGAATACATTCTACTCGGGGAATGGTTCGGAAGGTAATGATTAACCTATAGGCTGCTAAAGATTCTTTGAGCTAGAATTGTTCCCCAGATCTTCCTAGCCAAATACTTGTTAGCAGCCACTCAGCATCTTAGTGATACCAGCCAGGCGGGCATTACTTCTTAAAAAACAAAACAAAACAAAACAAAAACCTTTTAAATCCTCTCTAATAATACTTTCCATTCAAAAATAACAGTTTTATTTCTGGATTATTTCAAGAAATAATCTTCAGTTTATTTAATACTACCTGTTTTTGCCTTAGGTATGATTATCCCTAAATCATTATAGACAACTGAGAGCACAAAGAATAACATACTAATGTTTTAATTTGTGAAACTCATGTATTTTTCCTACTATTCTTGAAAGCATCACTGTAACCTCGGAGGACATCAGTTTCCTTCCATGATCATAAACTCTGTTTAATGGACCTGAATTTACAAGCTTTTATTTCATCTAATTCCAGATCCTTCAATTTCATTTAGTAATAATTTCCTAATCAGAAAAAGATAAATAAAAATAATGGATTTGTCATTTTTATTGCCAATTATATTGTAAATTGAAGTAGTTCATAAGTCATAAGAATGTTAATTTTTTTTATTAAAATGTTTACTTCTCAAAGATGTCACCCATATATATTTTTTTCACTCTTATATTTTGTTACACATCCTAGACCATGAGCAGACACTGCTGCTGTCTGATCCTTGGTCACAAGTGCTGAACCAGAATTAAACTTAGTTTCTAAACCAGTGATTTTTCCCATTATCCCATGCTGTCCGAACACAAGTCTCTTTCTCTTCCTCTCTCTTAGTTTCTTACTGACTATATTCCAAAAATCTTATTATATCTTGTAAATTCAACAGTGGACAGGCTGGAGTTATCTTCCCTAGAGTTTATGCTGTTGATTAGAGTTCCCGAATTCCATAACCAAATGAAAAATGACTTTGACTTCAGGGACTTCTTTCTTTGTGTCAATTACTGAATATTCCCTTTCTGAATCTTAGATTCATTTTTTATCCCTGACACAGAAGTAGGACCTGACCTACTTTCTAAATTTACATTACATTGCACTTTACCTTCACTTCTAACAACCCAGTTTATTTCACTGCTTTGAAGAAAAAAAAAATTGTGTGAACATATTTCTTGGTGAATTTTTAAGTTAAACTTTTAGCAAGCCTATCAGTCCAAGACGAGACATGTGAAACTGCTGAAGAGATAGCAAGAGGAGAAAAAAATTAGAACATCATAGTTTATCACTTAACTGAAAGGGTAAATATATCAGAATAGACCCTGGGGTCAGGTACATTAACACCATAATCTTCATGAGCAAGTTTGAGGACTAACATTCTAGTAAACCTATTTCCCAGTGTAAATATTGTAAGATGGAAATTAGGATTAAAATATAAGAAACTAGAGACTCAATCTAGAAAAAGTTAAAAACAAGAAAAATGAAGATTTTTGTAGAAGTAATAATACAATAACATGTCCTCAGCTGAAGAAACGAGTTTCTATATTTAAAAGGACCACCGAGTTAAAATACAATATATGAAGAAAATTTTGAAAGTTTCCAAGAGAAAGAAAATCGAATACAGAATATCTAAGTTTAGAATGTTTTCATATTTCTCATCTATTATTGTTTCACACAGAGAAATGACATAAACTTATTTATGTTACCATGTTCACACCAGGAAACACTTTTCCTAGGCTGCTTCCAGTCAGTAACTGAGCACAGTTAGAGATACTTTAACTGTATTATTTCTACATATTATAATGGCCAAAACTTCTCAAAACTGTACTGAGGTCTGAGGCTCTCCCTGCTCAATCCCTCCTTCCCTCTTTTTTGGACCGGTATCAAACCAGCACCACAGCCTGAAAGCTGTCTCTGCCTTCCTAGGTTGTGGATCTCTTGTATATGTCTGTGTCCACTTTTTAAAGGACCAAACAGATAGGCTGATACTGATTCCTTAAGTATCAGATTCAACAATTTTTACCATAGGCATTGGAGGGTAAAAATCTTTCATGGACCACTATTCTGAGATAAAGGACTCAAGAATTCCTTTTAAGTTTCCATCCCAGGGTTGGAAGGGTCTTTAAAGGTTATCTAATTCAACCTCCATGCTGATGTGTGATTACTGAAACATATTGACAAGAAATTGTTTCATTCTCCACCACTCTGTCTCCACATCCTTTGAAGTATGACTTTGCAGCTCCCCCAATCAAGAGTTGAAGCCTATTCACTCCCCGCCACTTTCATTTAGGATTGCTTTGACCAAGAGAATGTGATGGAAGGAACATTGGGCCAGTTTCAAGCTTAGACTCCAAGTGACCTTGTACGCTTCCACTTTTCTCTTGGTCCCCTGCCTTCACAAGTTACCAAGATTAAGGCCACCTTCTGGAAGAAGAGAGACTATAAGAAACATAATGAAGTCATTCTCGTTGCCTAGCAAAGGTCTCAGAACTGTGAGAAAGCCCAGTGAAGACGAGCAAAGCCGTCTAGCTGATCTACAGCGGACCACAGACATATGGAAGAGCTCCACTGAGCCTAGACAAACTCATGGGCAATTAAAAAGTACTCTTGTAAGCCAGCAAGTCTTGGAATAATTTGTTATACATCATTGTGACAAACATAACTAATACATCCATCTTCTCAAATCATGTTTTTAGTGAGTACTGCTTGGGTCATACCAGTGACAAGGACTTAAATAAGCGATCAGAAGTTGATAAGTTTTAATTTTCTTTTTTTTCCTTAAAAATAGCAGATAATGGGGCTATTTCAGTGGACCTCAATAAATAGTGACAGCAATATCACTGTGCCATGCCTTCCCTCTCCCACCACCATTTTCCAATTCCAAGACATTTCCAGGTAAGATATTAGAGCAGGTTTTTTCTAATTCCCTTACAGACAGTTTACCTCTGTATTTAGGATGATTAGAGAACCTGATCGATGAATGCAGAACATACTTTTTGCATATGTTCCTCAGTAACAGGAACTGTTTTAAGGATTGGGGATTTTTTATGTGTAAATTTGGTTACTTTTATGATATTGTATATTTCAATTTTAGAAGTGATTATATGTTGTTTCTAAAGCTCTGGGTGGGGCTGTAAGTATATAGCTGTAATCAACAGAAAACCTATCTACACGCAGTCATCTACTTCAACCTCACATTCTGACCTCAACAAATGAGAGGTTTGGGTTTTGTTTATTTTTCTCCTAACATGAAAAGTCACTGGAACTGGCTCAGCACTTCAACACTATCAGTGCCAGGGTCTCTGGGGGTCTCATGAACCCAAGATAATTCCCCAGCTCCAAATATTCTTTCTATTAGGGCAAGGAGAAGAGGTGAAAAGGACAGTGCTAAAAATGTTTGTCATATTTATTAAAAATAAGAATCCTCCAGAAGATTTTGTTTTGTCTGATTGCCTAGAATGTACCACCGCTGCAGGGAAGACAATAAACTGTGCGGTTAGCTTTTCCATCATCTGCATGGAGACAACAAGGGACACAGGTGGTTGGGAAAGGGAACCAGGGTAGCCAGCAACGTCTGCCACAGCGTATGCAGTGACACAAGAAGTGAAGTTGGGGAAATAGGTAAGGTGTGTTCATCAGTACAGGATTTGTGTGTACGCACTCAGCATGCACTTGGAAATTTTTGAAAAATGGTAAATATTGAGACTTCACCAAGACTTTCCCCTAAAATCATTTGAAATAGTAAGGAGGGTTATCTCTATTGTAGATGAGGAACTGCAGCCTGGAAATGTTGAGTCAGCCCAGAGCTCCAGAACACGCACACTGTCAATAGCCCCCACTCATTTTGATATATTCGAACTGAACTTACATTTCCAGCTCCTGCCCCAATTTGCCTGTCATCCTCTTCCTCACCCCCTACACCTATCAATCTCCAAGTACAAGTAACTCTACTTCCCAAATCTGACTCAAACCACTCTTTTTTTTTCCTTTTGGTCCCACTGTAGGGCAGGCTCTCATTACCAACCTGCACTGCTACAGTAGCGACCTTACTCTTTCTCTAGCATTTTTTGGGGAAAGAAAAATCAATACACAGCAGTCCTGTCAGAGCAATATTTCTAAATTCAAGTTGAATATTTTTTCGCTGGCTTCCTTAAAAATCCTTTTTCTTGAGGACAAAGGCAAGTATACTTTTGCAGAACATAAAAGGCCCTTCACGATCTAGTTCATGCCCATCCTCTCCCAGCTCATTCATCTTACCCAACAAAGCAACTTTCGCCACCAAATTGCAGGCGTTCCTTAGATACTACAGACATACGTACTTTCTTCTCCTCATGTTTTCTCACATGTTCTTTCACTACAGATATCTTTCAGGTCTATTATTCACAAGACCCAGCTCTTCTTATGTCTCGAACTCTCATCTCATTGGTAATTTCTTCTGTAATGTCATTGTTTTTATGTGCCTCTTGTGAGCTCCTAGAACAACTGTGATCTTATCACACTTATCACTTTCTCACACTTATCATGGTAATTGTTTATTGCACATGTCTCTTTGTTCTTTTAAACTCCATGACCATCTAAGTTTGAGTGCAACTGAATATAATAGTACAGTGGCACCGAGGCACTTATGTGCTACCACTGCTCTGCTCTCTACTCTGCCACAAAAGTCAGTGACACACTAAAGACTCTGACTTGATCAAAGTTATGAATCTGGGACTGCATCTGTTGCCTTGACTCATGTCACTGTTCCTAACACTGTTCCCAATATTCTGTGAGTGTTCTTGTTGGATTCTTGAAAGGAGAAAGGGAGGTTAACTTCTAGCAAAATCCTCCCTTCTCTCTGATAAACAATGAAAACTCTGTTCCCTGAAATTTACCTCAAAACGGCTTTGCTTAACCCTCAGATTGTTCATTTCCAAGGCAACTATTTACAAAAAAGAAAAGTAAAAAAAAAAATAAAAAAAAAGTAAAGTAGTCTTTAATTCTCTGAAAGTGCAGTAAATCATTTCCCTCAGTGTAGGTGCTCAATCTCTGAGGAAGACTTGACAGCCTGCTGATTAAGAAATCAGAGTTCATTAGGTCATCACAAGTTGAAAGCCTCAGGAAATGACAGCTATTTGACTTGCTTTGCTTTCCCACAGACTTTCCCTAACGTTAAGATTCCAAATCTTTTCGAATTATTCCTTGCACTTTTTAAAATTAAGTTTAATCCTTACATTCATATTATCTAAAATCATACAAATCTGTTTATTTTCAGTAGGGTAAAAGTAAACTTCAGCCTAATACACCCACGTTACAAAAAATTATGAATTAGTGATCTTTTGGATTAATGACATTTTATTAAAGCAAATTCCTAGTTATAACTTGGCATTGCTGGTGCAAACAGAGCAAATTTACAAAAGCAATTAGAAACTCCTGCTGTTTGGGAGAAATGCCATGACAGCCCACACTAACAATTTTTTTTGTCTTCGTAACCTCATGGAATGGGTCTGAGGGAATCCAATGCTAGTTCAAGGACCACCAGTATACCTTAAAGACCAATACAGCAACAGCTAAGACCCACACATTGACCAAGCTCTGTTAGTGCATAAAACTCTTGAAAAAAAAAAAAAAAAACTAAGTTAGCTTTCTTGTTGGATAAGATCATGTGAGAGAACTTTACATGGATTACAAAAGCAATAAATGAAAAAAAAGTATATTTGATATCTTTTGTATTTAACAGATTTTATATTTTATTTTAGGTAGATAATATAAATTGTGCTTTCCCTTATAGGCAAATAAAATTTTTTAAATCCACAATTATATAAACAGTGTTGTTCATCATTCAAGCATTGGGATAACCTGTATCTCTTACAAGTCTTTTGGACCCAATTTTAAGCAGCTATTCCTTTGGATATAATGAGTCTCTTTTCCAGTTTCCTAGGTGAATTCCAAGCTAAGATCACACTTTTCATTTTAAATACCCAAACTGGAGCAAATATTTCAAGCTTCTCAAGTGTTTAAAACTGGTGCTTAATTCAGGGCTGAGGAAATAGATGGTGGGAATTCAGACAGTAACCCTACATATTGTATAGCCTTAGATAAATTATGTATCTTATTAAAGCCTCAGATTCTCCATGTATAAGATAAGAAGATTGAAATAGAAAATATAACTTTACATTTGTATACAATTAAGGGTTAATCTTCTACAAAAACAATATAAAAGGTTGAGCTGGGTTGAAATTAATACTTTTATGTTAACGATGAGGGCTAGTAAGAAAAACTAACTTTTCTATATTTATAACAAGTAACTAGCTGGTCTGAGTAAATGACAATACTCAGCATAGGTCTTTTGCTCTACTTCCTACTCTGTTTTCAATATGTCAGACTGCTTTACAAATTTCTTTCCAGTTCTAACATTTCTTTAATATTAATTCTTACTGCAATATAGCTAAAGCAATATTAATGTATGAGATTAAATTTCTTGTATCTCTTCAATTTCACCAGTGCTTGGGCTCCTATGTACTAAGTTCTATGTTAGGTGCCAAGGAATACAAAGATAAATAAGATTTGATTCATGTTCACTACATAACATCACTTTATATAATTTTCAAACTATATAAATTTTTTTTTCAGAACTGTGCCTACACTGGGTATTTTTATCTTCATTTTACAGTTAAAAAAACGACACACTGTGGGAGGCCTACAGATAGACTCAGGAACAGAAATATTTAGAAAATAAAAAAAAAAGTTTACTTGCATAAAATATAAAGGAAATATATTTTCAAAGGACTAGCCACCCAAAGTGATAGATAAATAAATAAATATAAATAATAAATTTAATGAATAATTAAAGGAACAGATATACAATTATCAAGGTTACCAAATTTGCCTCAGTCTTTTCATAGTAGATAAATAGCAACTTTCTTTATAGTCACAAATTTAAATATTTGAATATCAATATGGTCATACTCAAGGATAAAACTGTTTCTGTTAGTTCAGTATTTTGGCAAAAAATCTTTATAATATTTTATTCCCAAGTAGTTAATTCTTATTTTGTTGAAATTTAATTAAGTAATTTACTTCCAAAAAGTCATCTTCTAAACAGAAACAGCTTTGGAAATCTTCACTCAGTTTTTTGATTTTGTCTGAAAGGTGTGTCCTCAGTGATCATGTAAACTCTACCCTTGTAAATATTTTCTGTAGCATCAATAGTCAAGAGTATGTGGTAAAAGTTTTACTGAATTTATTAAAATTTTCCTCCCCAAAAAACATTTTGACATTTAGCTCAAATCAGGACTCTTTAAGTAAATATAAGGCAAAAGCAGAAATTATAAACAAGGCTAAATAGTTCTAATTAATTAATTAAAATTTTTAAATAAGCCAGAGAAATTAGATATTATTAAAAATAAGGATAAAAGTAAATTTCTAATAGGCAATGAAGCAAGAGGAAAAAACCACTGGACCACTATCATGAAAGTATTGAAAGAAAAAAATCTGTCAACTTAGAATTCTGTCAACATAGAATTTTATACCAGAGAAAATATCTTTCATAAATGGAGGCTTAATAATTCTACAGACATACAAAACAAAGTAATTTATAATATTCAGACCTACATTAAAATAAAATTTTAAAGATATCCTTTGGGCAGAAGAAAAATTATACTAGATGGAAATAAAGATCTGTAGAAAGTATGCACAATATTGGAAAAAATAAACATGTCTATATTTTTATCTTACTTTTAAATTTTATTTAAAATATAATTGACTATTTAAAAATTATAATGTGGTAGTATAAAGTATATAAAAGTAGAATGCCTGAAATAAGAGAATGAAAGCTGGGGAAAGAGAAATAGAAATATATATTTTTTTGTTTTTACATTAAAATAGCATTTAAGTGTAGACTTGATAAATTAAAGGTGTGTAATTGAACCACAGAGTAATCACAAATGCTTATACCTATTAAGCCAACTAAGGTGATAAAGTGAAATCATACAAAATATTAAATCAATGTAGAAGCAGAAAATGAGTTAAAAATGAACAAAACAAAGAAGATAAATAGAAACAAATATCAAAACAATAACCTTAAGCCTTAATATGTAAATAATTACATTAAACATAAAAGCTCTAAATTCTAATTATGCTCAGTAAAAAAAGGTCAGAAATAAAGTATATATAATTTCATTTTGATAAATTCTAGAAAATATAAACTAATGCACAGCAATGGTTCATTTGAGAAAATGAGAGAGGTGGCATGGGGAGAGGTGGATGAGGAAATACAAATAAGAATGAGAAAACTTGCAGGTTTCACAGATGTTCACTACATTGACTGTGGTGACAATTTCACAAGTGTATAGATATATCAAAATTTGTCAATTTCTTTATTTTAATCTGTGTTAATTAAATCTCAATAAAGCTATTAAACTAAATGCAAAATGTTCTAATTATCAGGTGTGCTATACTATGTTTCTAATAAAAAAAAATATCATTTTAATATATTTATCATATTCCTAAAGACCATGACTCAACTTCACAGCAAAATTTCATGATAAAATTGTTTTTGTTAGAAAATCCAGGATTCTGAGAAAGAATCAAGGTTTTATTATTTGAGATGCCAGAGTCACAGAATTATACAAGATGCTCCTGCTAATATTGATTTAGCTTAGGGCACAGTATTTGTTTTGTTTGCCTGACTGTGGAATAAGAAGTGCTTTTGAAGCAGAGCAATGTGTCCATTCTGGCTACTTGAGGGCTAAATAATTTGCCCAAAGTCTCACATGATCATAGCAGAGGTTTGAAATTGAATCCTAGGCTTGTCTGATTCCCAAGCCTTCTCCTCTACTTCCTACTATCTTGAATGTTTCTTGCTTGGTTTGGTTATGAATAAAACTGAAAGATGTAAATTCCCCCAAATTATAGCTTAAACTTATAAAAAACAGAAACTTCAGAAAACATGATAAATGCTTTATTCAATTTGCTTTATACCCCTTTTTCATGCTTTCCACTCTGCCTGTTCTCCTCATGATATATATATTTTTTATATCATATATCATATACATACTTCCCCCACAACTCCAGGATGCTTCTAAATATGGTTCCAGAAAACTTCTATCCCATGACTTTGGAGATTTTAATACTCCTGATGCAAAGTTCTAGAGCTAACATGGCCTGATTCCACCGTGGTAATAGTCTAACTACTCAGAGCTGTCTGTCTCATTCCCTTGCTTTTCCTTAATATGTAGATAGACTCCTCTTGTTTCTATTCTTTCTCTACTCTCTGCACAGAGGTTGAGGCTCCCATTTAAATTTATTCTAAGAGTTAAGACTGATGGTGTTAACCTGTCAAACTAAAAAGATTTTTTTTTATTATCTACCAGCATTAACTTTAAAACAAAGCTCAAACGAATTAATATAATAAAATACCTATCATATTTGTATACATTCTATATCCTTGGTCTATATTCATGTGTTATCTGATATAATCTTCAAAACTCTTTGAATAGATGTTATTATGCTCATTTTACAGGAGAGTTAATTTATAAAATTGTCTGCAAAGAGATTTGCCAAATGGCTCAGCTATTAAATATTAGAACCAAAATTCAATCTCTTTAATGCTGGCCCCAAAGCCAGGATCTCCTTTATCCTGCATAACATATCAACAAAGACATCAATATGACCTTTCATGCACCCAGACTCAGAAGTTGTTACTGACCCAATGGGAATATTATGTGAGTCTCTTACAAAAGTTTCTAGCAGCATGTTACTTTTTACCCCTACATTACACTTAAATTATTTCATCTGTTTTCAAGTTCCTCTTGTATCTGGATCCATCCTTCCTTTTAACAATAATAATGACCCAAATAGGTTATTCTGTGTTATTAGTATTAACAGAGCTATTAGTGAAATAGCATTTTTAAACTCCCAGTTCCTCTTTAATACAACCACATCACCACAGGCTTTCAGCAGAAATTTGGGGCTGAGTTAGGATATTGACTGACCAAGAAAGAATTGTCACCCTTTTCTCTTCCAATAACTAATACAAGTCTTTAGAGAAAACATATTTACTCAGAATTTTTCTTCCCTTTGGATGAGACTCTTAAAACATCTTTAAAAGAGACTCCTGAGTGAGGGGTGGAAAAAGGCCTTGTCCTATTCTATCTGTTACAGCAAAACCCATCTCAGTTTAAATTGACTTGTGACTTCAAAAGGTCTTGGTAATATCTAACCTCAAACTCCTACCCAACTTCTTCCTACCTAATTAAACTCCAAGTTCATGCGCTTCTTGTTTCAGTTCTCACACACAAAAAGCTCAGATGTTTCAATGCTGTTCTTACAACAAGAAAAGCTGGACAGTCTATAAAGCACTGGCTTTCCTTGGACACATCAGAGAACTGAAGACATAGAGCAAGCCACCAACTCCAAAATTTGGAAAGACAGGAGTATCTGGAGAGATTTTACAAATGAGATTTACTTACTGGAAGAGAAGAAACTGGCATCATTAACTGGTAGGAAAATTCACAATTTTGAAATATTGAGTGTGGATTAGCATAAAAAGAGAAACTCCTGGGACCTCAGTCTTAGAGAGAGGGCCCTACATTTTCCTGAGATTTTACTCCAGGAATTCCACAGTTTTTTACAGTAATGAAGCAAGAAAGAACTATAAAACAGCCATAAAGCAATTAACAAACAGGCAATAGTAAGTTCTTACAAATCAATAATTATTTCAAATGTAAATAGATTAAATTCTCCAATCTAAAATGGTATGACTGAATAAAAAAATACAAACTCTTAACAACATGCTACCTATAAGTGACTCATTGCTGATTTAAGAATATATATAGAACAAAAGTAAAATGATAAAAAAAATATTTTATGCAAATAAAAATCAGAAGAGAGTGAGAATAGCTATACTTATATCAGACAAAACAGACTTTAAGTCAGACACTGTAACAGAGACATGGAAAGTCATCATTATATTGGCAGAGGGGCCAATTTATAAAAGGAAATAACAGTTGTAAATATACATGCACCTAACATTGGAGGACATACTCAATGGTGAAAAGCTGAAAGCTTTATTCTATAAGATAAGGAACAAGTCAAGGATACCCACTCTCACCACTATTGTTTAATATTGTATTGAAAGTTGTAGCCAAAGCAATAAGAAAAAAAACTAAAGGCATCCAAATTGAAAGGAAGAAGTAAAATTGTCATGTTACTATATATATAGAAAACCCTAAAGAGTTCACCACAAAAATAAAGTTAATAGATGAATTCAGTTAAGTAGAACACAAAATTAATATACAGAAATTTGTCACATTTACATAGACAAATAAACAATCAGAAGGAGTAATTAACCCATTTCCCACTTAGAAAGAAAAGTGCAACTCACTGCCAGCGTTAATTTAATTTTACATAAACATGCTCTTTGATGCTAAAGCAAATCTGCCTGTTTTTAATGTGAATATTAAATATAAAAGCAGATCTTGGAATTATTTCTAAACATAACTTATCTCTAATCCTAATGAAATAGAAATTTATATACATAAATCAGATTCATCAAATGAATCTTCAGTTAACAACTATTTGAGAACAATGCTAACATCATATATAGAAATGCTGTGTTTTCTAGAATTTGACATTTTCAGCGCTCGAGAATTACTATAATTTGTAAATGTAAATGCAACTATTAAAAACAGAATACTTTAAATAGAATGATGTCATCTATTTCCAAAGACTATCAATATACTAGAGCGATGCAAAAATAATAATAAAAGTGAGATATTTTGTGACAAACTTTAAAGGTAAGGTTAGGACTATAATCTGCAAGTTTTCATGGTGTAAACACTACAGCCACAAGTGCCTCTGATGAGTATTCTCAGGGCAAATAGGAAATGTGTTAAGAAAACCATCCTATTAAAACTGTATAAAAAATAATAAAATACCTAAGAATTGATTTAACCAAAGAGGTAAAAGACCTGTACTCTGAAAACTATGTGACACCGAAGAAAAAAATTGAAGACTACACAAATAAATGGAAGGATATACTATGCTCATGAATTGTTATTAAAATATCATAGTACCTGAAGCAATCTGTAGATTCAATGCAATCCTTATTGAAATACCAATGGCATTCTTCTCAAAACCAGAATAAATAATCCAAAAATTTATATTTACAATTCAAAAGACCATGAACAGCTAAAGCAATCTTGAGAAAGAACAAAGTTGGTGGTATCAAATTACATTACAAAGTTATAATAATCAAAACAGTTTGATGCTGGCACAAAAACAGACACATAGTTCAATGAAACAGAATAGAAAGGCCAAAAATAAACCCTTATGTGGTCAATTAATCTATAACAAAGGAGTAAAGAATATACAATAGAGAAATGACACTGTCTTCAAGAAGCAGTATTGAGAAAACTGGGTAGATACATGCAAAAAAAAAAAAGTGAAATTGGACTACTTTCTCAAACCATACAAAATAAATTCAAAATAGATTAAAGACTTAAATGTAAGACTTGAAACTATAAAATTCCTAGAGGAAAACATAGAAAGTAAACTATCTGACATCCATCTTAGCAATATCTTTATGGATATATCCTCTTGAGCAAGAGAAAAAAACAACAAAGTAAACAAATAAGACTTCATCAAACTAAAATCTTCTGCACAGTGAAGAAAATTATCAACAAAATTAAAAGACAACCTATTGAATGGCAGAATATATTTGTAAATGATGCATTCAATAAGGGGTTGATATCCAAACTATATAAGAAAACACATACAAGACAGTAACAAAAAAATAGATAATCTGATCAAAAATGGGTAGAGGATATTAAAAGATATTTCTCCAAAGCACATACAGATGTCAAACAAACATATGAAAAGATGCTAAACATCACTAATTATTAGGAAAATGCAAATCAAATGACAATGAGATACCACCACACATCAGTCAGAATGGTTATTATCAAAAAGTCAGCAAGTAGCATATATTGGAGAGTGTGGATAAAAAGAAATTCTTGTGCATTGCTGATGGGACTGCAAATTGGTGTAGCCACTATAAAAAACAGTATGGAGATTACTCAAAACACTAAAAATAGATTTATAGTATGACTCAGCAATTCTACTTCTGGGTATTTATCTGAAGAAAATGAAAACACTAATTTGCAAAGATATATGTATCCCTATGTTCATTGCTGCATTATTTACAATAAGTGAGATATAGAAATAGCATAGGATTCATTGACAGATGAATAAAGAAGAGGTATATATATATGATTAAATATTACTCAGAAATAAAACAGAATAAAATCTTGCCATTTGAAAAACTTGGATAGACTTTAAAGGTATTATGTTATGTGAAATAAGTCAGATAAAGAAAAACAAATACTATTTGGCTTCACTTATATATGGAATCTAAAATAAAACTAAAACAAACTCAATGGTAATGTGATTACTAGACTCAGTGTGGTGGTCATGTTGTAAGATATATAAATGTTGAATCATTGTATTGTACAGCTGAAACAAATATAAAGTTAAATTTTTTGAAAAAGAAATACTAAATAAATAAATAAATAAATAAATAAATAAATAATAGACTTACCAGAAACCATACAAACAAGAAGAGAATAGAGTGAAATATTTAAAATGGTAAAAACAAACAAACAAACAAAAACATCTATTCCAGGGTAATTGTTTTTTAAAAGCAAAGGACATGCAGACTTTCTCAGATCAATAGAATGGACAGAATTTAAAGCCAGAAGACCTGCTCTACAAAGCCTTCAGTGAGAAGAAAAATAAGAAACTTATATCTATATCAGAGGAAGAAAACGTAAAGATAAATTAACACTTTTAATTTTTCAAAATACTTAACTGATGTAAACTATATTTCTATTTAAATCAATAATAGTAAAAAGTATTGGGTGATGAAAACAAATAAATTGAATGAATAACAACAATTCTATAATGTATGAGAGAGAGGAATTAAGAATACTTTGTTATAAGGTAGATGTATTTAGATGAAGTGGTGTTATTTGAAAAGTGTTTTCTTAATTGGTTAAAAAATATTACAAATTCTAGGACAACCACTGATTTTTTTTAAAAAGACAACAGATAAAATAAAATTACATTAAATGTTCAATTAAAACTAAAGAGGTCAAAAATAATAAAGAACAAACCAATGAATAGAAAACTCTACAAATTTAGTGAAATTAATCTAACTATATCAATAATTACTTTAAGTATGGTCAAAATAAAACACATCAATTAAAAGAGAGATTACCAGAATGAATTTTTTTAAAAAGCAAGGCCCAATTGTATTGTTACAAGAAATTCACCTTAATTATAAAAATATAAGTAAAAAAATAAAAAAGATATATCATGCTATACTAATCACTAATCAAAAGAAAGTTAGAATAGTTATAATAATTTCAGAGAAACCAGAATTTAGAACAAGTGAAATAACCATTGATAAAAAAAGGAAATTATGCAATAGCAAAGGGATCAATTTTTAAATAAGACAATTCTACAAGAACCCTGAAGTTGTGTGTAACCTAACAACAGAGCACTACACTATTTGATTTAAAAACTGGAAGGAGAAATAGATAAATTCATTGTTATAGTTGGAGATTTTAACACTCTATTCTCACTATTAATTAAGTCTAAGCCCGCAGAAAATCAGTAAGGCTGTAATTGATCTGAATAGTGCTATCAATCAGGTTAATTCAACTGCCATTTACTGAATATTCAGCTCAATAATAACATAGTTGCATCCTTCTCAACACATAGAACATTTCCCAATGGTGACCACATTTGGGATCATAGAATACACTTTAAAAAATGTAAAATAAATAGAAATCACAAAGCATTTTGCAGATAGCAATGGATTTAAAATAGAATTCAGTAACAAAGATAGCTGGAAAATCCTCAGACATTTGGAGATCAAACAACAAACTTTTACATAAGAACATAGGCCAAAAAGAAAGCTTCAAGATAAATTTTAAAATATTATGAATGAAATAAAATGAAAATACATATTATCAAAATTTGTGGGGTGCAGCAAAAGCAGTAACTAAGAGAAATTAATACATTAAATATATATAATTAAAAAGAAGACAGACTTAAAATCAATAACCTAACTTTCAGCTCAGGAAACTATATGTTTAAAAAACTCATTTAAGCATAAACAAAGACAGGAGAAGAAATAATAAAAATCAGAATAGAAATCAAAGAAATTGAAACCAGGAAAATAATAGAGAAAATCAATGTAACAAAAAGCTAGTTCTTTGAAAGAAAGATCAAATTGATAAAACTTGAGCCAGGCTAATTAATGAAAAAGGAGAGAAGGCATAAATCACAAATATTAGAAATGAAAGACTAGCTATGAATACTTACCTCAATGAACATTAAAACAATAATAAAGAAATACCATGAACAGCTCTATTTCCACAAATTTCATAGATTAAACTGGTCTATCCTTCTAAAATACAAAGTACCAAAATTCATAGGAGAAACAGACAATCTATAACATAGAGATACTCCTATATCTATAAACAAAACTTAACCACAATAATTAAAAACTTTTGGAACAGAAAACATCAAGCCAGATGATTCCATCAATGAATTTTACCGAACATTTAAGAAAAAAAAGTTACCAATTTTCCAGAATCTCTTTTTAAAAATAGAAGCTGAAGGAGCTCTTTCTAAGGCATTATATGAGGCTAACATTACTTTAATATCAAAACCAAATAAAGACATTACAAAATGCTAGTAAACTGAATTTAATAACGTATAAAAAGACTTATACACTATCACCAAGTGGATTTTATTCTAAGCATGTAAAGTACTTTAGCATTTTAAAATCAATTAATGTGATCCAACATAACAATAGCCTGAAAAAGAAACCTCAAGCAATTATATCCATTGATAGAAAGGTATTTGGCAAAATCTACTTACTATTCATGATAAAAATTCTTGGTGAACTAGGAATAGAAGGGAACTTATTTCACATGATAAAGAACTTCTTCAAAAAAAAATCTAATTAACATTATACTTAATAGTGAAAACCTGAAGGATAACATCTAATCACTCCTGTTCAGCATCATATTAAAAGTCCTAGTTAGTACAGTAAGACAAGAAAAGGCAATAAAAAGTATTAATATGGAAAGGAAGAAATAAACTGTCTTTGTTCACAGGTGTGATTGTCAATGGAGAAAACCCCCAGAGACTCTACAAAACAACAGCAGCAGCAGCAAAACCTCCTGGAACTAATAAATGAATGAAGCAAGTCAAAGGTACAAAATAAATACATAAAAAGTCAGTTGCTTTTCTATATACCAGCAATGAACAACTGGAATTTGAATGTAAAAAATAATGCCAGTTACAAAAAAAAGTCCTCAGATAGAACTCTAGTAAAATATGTCTAGGATCTGTACACAGAAAACTCCAAAACACTGATAAAAGAAATTAAAGATCACTAAATGGGAGACAGTTCATGTTCATAGATTAAAAAATTCAATATTGTTCAATCCAGTGTTGAGCTCAACTTTCACCTCCTCTGTGGAACCTTCCCTGATCAACTCCCATTGAGCTCCAGTTATTGTCCATTCCCACAGCAAAGAGAAATTATTTCTTAAAATTAAGCCTTGAATATTAGCCCCACTTACATCCTGAATTTCTTTATGTTTCATATTACTCTATGAGACAAGCTTCTTGAGCCTAGTGATAGTATCTCACTCATTAGTGAGGATCTGAAAGCTAATATAGGCATTTAATACTCTTGTGTTGAGTTAATGATGTAAAAACTGAGAACTGAAAAAAGTAAGAACTAATATAAGACATTTTAAGAATTCATAAATGTAATAAATCATACAGTAAATACTTTTATGCATAATCTTTGTAGTCATTACTCTTAATTTCTTTATGAAATCCTGAGTAGAGTGTAAATATAAAGTGTTTTTTTTTCATTTATTTATTATTTGTTATGAAATGGTTGTTCAGAAAGATAGTATCAACAGATTTATTGAATAGTATATCATTTTTATCATTTTCATTTTGATAGGCAAAAGCTTTATTTTAATTGTTATTTATTTACTAGTGAAACTGAATGTTTATGTTTATTATTGTTTCTTCCCTTTATTACCAGTTGTTAATTTTCTTTTGCCATATTAAAGATTTGAAATCTCTGTCTGCCCTGTCTATTGTTTTTTAATTCAATTTATGATTGTATAATAGCTTCTATTACAGATAATAAAAATGTGGAAATTTATGTATTATGTATCTAAAAATATATAAATAACAAAATAGTTATATTAATAGTACTTGCTTGATGTCTGTATCTTCTCTGTATAGTGACTTGAACCTGGTGTCTCCTCTGCTATCTCGAAGTGACTGTAATTGCTGTTTTTTCTTTTTTCCATTTCTTGTCTATTTCTTTTTATATTCTTATTGGTTTATTTTATTTTAATCAAATTTGATCATAGCTTCAGGACTTTTATGTGTATTAACATGGAATTGACACAGTACTTTTCTTTTTTTAATTTACAGCATATCTGGTTATAATCTTTTTAAAATTACTATGATTTCTCATTGTTTTAGTTATATTTGTCATAGATTTACCCATTCAATGACTTTTTTTTGGTATAAAATAGAAATCAATATCCTAGGCTCTAGAATGAGACTACTTTTATTAAATATTTTGGTTTCATTCATTTGCTGTGTGGTCTCAGGTAATTAATTACTTGACCTCAGTTTTCTCATCTATATAAAGGGATAACAAGATAATAGAGTAATTATGAGCATTATTGTGGTAAAGAGTTACTACAGACTGATGACAGGCACATAATAAGAACTTGATAAGTTTTGGCAATTATTAGAACTATAAAGCATATTTTTCTATGGATGCTTTTGGTTGAGATGTATAAAGAGTACTACCAATAGGGGAAAGGAGAAATTTAAAAACAAAAGGTTAGAAAGCTTAACAATTTTTTAACTTTACCAGCCATTCTTTATCTTTACCAGTTAAAATGTTAATTCCTGCAATAAAAGAAATACGTTCTGATTTTTCAGGATTTTGTTAGTTCAGAATGACTCATGACCCTCACATTTTTAGCAGTATGGTCCCTGAGGCAAACAGATGCTTCTGCTACAGACCAATATTGATGTCAATATGAATACCATCATCACCAGTGTGCAGTTGGGTGAGTAAATTATTTCTTGATGTCTTCTAGATCCAAATATTAATGAAATCTTTCAAGGAACCACTTATTTATAATTACTCTAGTGGATCTAGCTTTGCACCAAAGCATAAAATAGTTTTTATAGTGATCCACGTTCTATTCATTTTCCAAATTATGGTTATCACTTCAATTCAACAACAGGAAACAAAAAATGTAGTTCTTGTCCCATCTGTAAAAGAAACCTGAGACAAAAGATGTTCTCAATCTATATCAAAAAATCAGTGAATGTGGGATTCCATTTTTAAAACCCTGGTTTTGAATGTTTCAAAATGTCCAAAGATTAAGATATATCATGTTAATTTTGTAAAAGTTAAGTAGCACTCTGTAGTTTCCAATCTATCATCCTAAGAAAAATATTTTTATTTGGTTTAAGTAATTTGTTACTGTAGAAATTTAATAATTCTGGTTTGAAACAATTTTCCTTCTACTCTAGCTACTGTAATTTCCAGTCTTTCTTCAGTCCCCAATTTATCCACAAAGACTTCTCCGATCCTTTTGGGCTAATTTTTTGAAAACTATAGAACTTTTTTTAGTATCATTCATTGTCTTTTGAACCATAAAATATTATTATTATTCTGGTATTATTATTTAACTTTCTATGTGCTACATTAAATTTTCATCTCCTTATGGAGACTCCACCACAGGCCATATTCTTAATTAATTCTTGATCAACTAAAAATTTTTACAATGCAATTGCAGCTTTCAAGGAATTTATAGAATAATGATGGGTACACAGTACACTGATAGAGAAACAAATAAAAATATACATTCCATAAACTATAACTGAGGAATGACAAAATACCGTAGAAATTCAGAAAAGTGAGTTTATCAGATCAGCTTAAAAAGGAGGGCAGAAAAAGAAAATTCACAAGATGGGTGGCATTTCTGGAACTGGGTCTCAATAGATAAAATAGCAGGTTACATAGTGAAAAGGCTCAAAAAACATGCTGAGTAAAAAGTAATTTGGATTAATTCGTATTTTGAATCATTAATAATTTCTACTTTTACTTACGTTTTCATATAAGTATTTGTTTCGTGGCAATTTCAAATTAATTTAGAGGACTAATGATATGTTGGTAGTAATTTCATTTATGTAAGAAAGTTCCTAAGAAACTTTTGGCCTTTCAACTAATTACTCTGATGTGCCCTGACTATAGACAAACACAGGGTGAGCTAGCTATGCTACATTAGTTAAAGCTAAAAAGCCTCCAGTTTCTGAATATAATGTTGACATAAAAAGGTGTTATCATACATATTGGTAGATAGAAAAACCATGGCAGAAAATGACCTGACTAGATCTGATTAGCTTCCTAGTTCATTTCAAATATCTCTATTTATAATCATCCAATCATGGATGCACTTCTATTATAGGACATTGTTTTGTTGAAGAAAGAGCATTGGGTGACAACAGTGCTCTTTCCTGCCTACTGTATTGGCAGTTTGTATAATTAATTAAGCAAAAAGGCCATGGCTGAACACAATCTCCTTGTTTTTCTGCCATTAGATGACAAAGCTCACTTCACCATTTGCTAAAAAATCAGTTTCACAAATTTAACACTAGGAAATAAAAAAGTTTAAAAAACAAAATTTAGATAATGTCTGGAGCTGTCCTATACAAAGAGTGTCCAGACATTAAGGCTAACTGCAGCGGTAGTACTGATTTAAAAAAAAAGAGTCAGTTTCCAAGTGAATCACGGATTTAATCTCTCCAGACTCTCCTTCTGAAAATATACAAAATGAGAAATTGCCAAAAGTGATGATTTACACATTTTACATTAGCAATTGTATATTTGGCATTAACTCTATCAGAAAAAAATATATTTAGGGTTGATATAATGCCTTTGATATTGCTGACCTATAAAATTACATTGAAAAATCAATGTGTTAAGCATGTAAGTGACTCTAGGGAAATGGAGAAGCCATTACCGTTTACATTTGCTTTTACATTTTAAATTCTAAATCTATTATTGAAATATGTCTGTGGTTATAAAAAGACTTTTTGTTATCAATCTTTTAATAAGACCCCCCCAACACACACACACACACACACACACACACACACACACACACTCGCAGATATCTTTTTAATGGGGACTAATGTTGACATAAAAAGGTGTTAGATCTGGATCCATTAAAAAAATTATTTTCTTGAATCTTGGAAGTGCATATTCATTGGAAAAAATAGTAATGTTCAAGATATGTAAATATCTTGGCTAAAAATTATAGAAATGCTCCCTTCAGTGAACAAAGTTTAAAATTGTTTAAGCTTTTGACTATTCCTCTTTAGAACAGAGCTTGATTCAGAAATATCTCATATACAGAAGATTCTGGTTTCCTAAACTGGACTATGAGTTCATTGAATCCTGTCTCTATAATATTGCTTTTCTGAGTGACCCATCTATGCATAATACCAAAGAGTTTCCTAAAAGACAGACTATAGGACAGGTTGCAGGATTATTTTGTACTATTTTCTAATAAGTCCTAAATTGTGGGAGAATTTGGTCTGATGTTTACTTTCCTTAGTAGAGAGGATATGATAAGGAAGACCTAAAGTCTTTACCCAGCTCATCTGTCCCTAACGGCTTCCCAAAATATCATGCATGACCGTATTGGCTTAGGTCAGTTAGCAATCTACTCTTGTTTCAAATCAGGCCACTTGTATTTGTCCACGCAGGGCAGGCTGCCAAAACAAAGTACCACAAATTGATTTCTCATAATTCTGAAAGCTGAAAGTCTGAGATCAAGGTGTCAGCAGAGTCAATTTCTTCCAAAGCCTCTCCTTTTGGCATGTAGATGGCCATCTTCTCACTGCATCTTCACATTTTTTCCCCTATACATTCTGTGTCCACATTTTCTCTCTTACCAAGGACACCAGACATATTGTGTGAGGGCCCACCATAATTGGAAATTAATTACTTTTTTAAAGACCCCATTTCTAAGTACAGTCAGATCTGACGTACTAAGAGTTAGGACTTCAAATATAAATTTGGGAGGAGAACAGAACTCATTTAATAACATCACCTTTAATTCAAGGTGTAGAAAACAGATTGTAGTGAAGATGTATGAGGACTACTCTTTTCTTTTTCTCTTCTCTCTCCCTCTTTGGCTCCCTTCACTCTTCCTTTCCTATGCTTTCAGGTTGGAAAACTTTTTGTTTCTCTAAGCAACACTTCATAGGTAACAGGTTTTCCTCTTCTTTTTCCATGCCAGCCTTCTTGAAGAAAAGGAGCTTCCCCCCTACCCACCCACCACGACCCATGCTATGTGCCTGGCATTCAAATAATGGCTCTTTCCATCACAGCACCTTAGATGGTTCTCTACAGACCCTTGGATTCAGCATTTCTTCGGAGACAAAACTCTATCAATTCCCTGTACCCCTTGCCTGTGGAAGATATTCTCCAGACCTCTTATCAATCCATTTCATTGTTCAATGATCAGCTCCTCGACAGGCAGTGGGAGTGGCCAGGGAGCACTGCCTGCAGCCTGGGGATCTCCACCATACCAATGAACCTTGTCTCCTGGGTTAACTGGTGATATAGACTTGTGCCCTCTTGTCAGTGGCTATCTCCTCGTTTCTTAAACTATGTTTTGGTGACACTGAGATGAGTCTGTAGGTCCTGGGCCTCTAAAACCAGCTAAGAAAAGAGAAGGCAGTCATAGTTTATGGCATTCTTTCCAAATTTGATGTTGAGCTGTGTGCAAGTGAGGACATAAGGGCAGGGATTTTTATTTAAAAAATATTTTTTAAATGAGGATAATGGAGGAAAACGTTAGCTACTAATGTTTAACAAATGATTCCTGTCTTCTAAGACGCTCTCCTTCTCTCTCCTAGCTCCAAACTGTGAAAGCCTAGTAGGAAAAATCAGGAATTCAAGCCTTAAAATAAAGCATCCCTGGGTATAGAATAATCATAGATGCTCAGAGAACATAAAAAGCTTCAACAGAAACTTAACATGTAAATGTTTTTCAATCATCCTGCCTAAATTTTTCTTATTTATAAAAATAATGAATATATTGAACAAAACCTACCAGTCATTCGATACTTTGAGTTCTTTAGAGAAAAACACATGATAAATGAGAAAGGAAATATTTCTCATTGTGCTCTCTCTTCCTGTTCATTGACAATTCAGTTAACTCACATATTTTAAGAACCTGCAGAGAAACAATATCTTCCAACAGAAACACAATACAGCAAGAAATGAGAGACTGGGATTCTAGAACTGTCCTCGATTCAGACACACAATGATAACAAAAATCTATACTTTAGGGCAAGTCTCCTTATGCCTCTGCCTCCACATATTTGAAATGATAGATGAAGTGACCTCTAAGAGCCCTACAGCTTTTAAAGCAATAAGAAAATGGGATACTGTCTGAAATAGAGATAAACGTGGGAGTAATGGAAGGCCTCTGGGTTAAAACTCACTTACTGAAAGTGCTATTTTTTTTAACAATGTAAAACAGACATCTGCATTGCAAAAGCAACATAGCATTTTGTAAATAAAACTCTCCTCCACCATGTAAACCTAGTAAATTGAGTACAAGTAACCTAAAAGCAAAGGCAATTTCTCTGTATTGGCTCTTCACATACTGATGAAAAATATGTCCTTAAAGATGATGCTGAAAATAAAGCCAGCCATTATTACTGTCCAAAGGGTGCAAATAACCATGCTATTTGTTAGTTAACATCTGAGTAATGGTCTTCACCACGTTGGTCTCAGCCCATTGAGTTTTGCATCTCAATAATGGTTTTAAATAGTAGGGAATAAAATAAAAGGGCAGTATGTGTATGTTACAAACAGTAAGAATAAGTATTATTTTATAAAACCATCTCAGTTTTATAAATGTATGTGTATCACATGTGCATATGCAACATGTATTTATATACATACATATATGTTTATAGATGCACGTATAGGATATATAGCATGCTGGTGCATGTGTAAACAGTATAAAAAAATTGGGTCATGTTGTCAGATTTATTTTTTATTCTACATAAGGGTGAAGAAAGATGAGACCCAGTGTTCTAGGGCAGCTCAAATTTTTTTCCTAGTCTCACTCCGACCTGTGGGACAAGAAGAATATCGACATTGTGTAGCTTCTGGACAGAAGTAGAATGTGTAACAGGAATGAAGCCTTTATGTTATAGAATATTCTAACTTCCTTGAAGTATCACTTCTTGATTCTTGTACTATGCTCCTTCCTGGAGGCTTTGTTAGAATCTTTCTATTTGGATGATTTACAGTTTCTGACTATACGGTTGATATAGAAAAAATGGTCATGGCCTTTTTTTGCCTTGATGAGGAGAAGATACTGTCTTCTGTCTTCTAGAGAATCAGGGATGGAAAAAAAAGCAGGGGGAACCTTATGAGACTAAATACTGATAACTCTCAAGGGCATGAAAGGGGGATGAGGCATGGAGCATATCAAATACTCAAAGCATCTAAAATAAAATATTTCTTCCAGAAGAAAATCCTTTCCTCTTTGACTTGATTTAGTACTAGTAGGAGAAACATCTGGTCACTCAGAGAGGGAAGTTCCCTGTATGTCACACTAAGGATTTTAGATATGATGCTGTAAAAAATGAGGATGAAGAGAAGCAGGTTACAAGAGAGACTGCTAAAAGTTTTAAGTCAGAAAATGTCAGGAATATATTTTCATTTAAGGAAATACTCTGGAGGCAGTGTGAATATCAAAGACAACTAAGAAGGCCATTCCTTTAACCCAGGCAAGAGAAAAAAATAAAGCAAGTGTGAATTAGAATACCAGCAGGGCGGATGGAGAGGAGGATAGAGTATAGTCAAGACATTTGGAAGAGATAAAGATTTGGTTACATATCTCCAGTGTATTTTTTTTCACTTTCATATTTTACTACATAATCAAAGCATCTAAAATTAAAAATTTTTTTAGAACTAATATTTTCCTTTCTATCTTATCACTAAGAGAACCATCTTGTCATTTAAGGAAAAAAGAATTATAATCTTCCTGAGTCCATGGTGTCCTTAGCCTTTTCTCCTTTACTCATTGTCCAGAAACACAAATTCATATCTTTCTTGTCCTTTTCAAGAAAATGCCTCTTGTGCTCAAGACATCAATAACTAGTGGAGTCATTGAGACAACTTTTCAACTGATTTTCTCACCCTGTCTCATTCTTCTCTCCCTTTTTTATTCTCTGCCTTCAAACTAATCTTTCTATAACACTACTTTTTTTGTTTATACCTCCCTAATTATAAACATACAATGGGTTCCAGTAAACAAGATAATAAAGTTAAAAAGCTTGCCATTTAAAACTATTATAGTTGGTTTCCATCTTATCACCCCTACTTTATTTTCCCAACTCTCTCTGATATCCCATTTCTAATTCATTCTACAATCTGTCCACTTTTGTCCCACCTATTTAAATTTTAGGCAGGAGCTATCATAAAGAAACATGGTAAAAATAAATGAATTTATTTCAAAGCATGGCAGGAAGCCATCAGAATTTTTTAGGGGGGTTGTTTTTAATTTTTTTGTGTGTGTTTTGAGTCTTTAAAGAGTGACTCTAGAGACTGGAGAATGGACTCTCAGGAAGCCAAATAAAAGCAGAATGTCTATTATATTATGTGACAGAAGTTATCGTGACTTGGACTAAGATGATAGCAATGGAGATTGAGAGAAGACAGTAGATTTGGGGTATGGCAGGAGTAGAATTTACAGGACCTGACTGGTTAATTAGAGAGAAATGGAAAGATATTATTCAGTAAGGACTTTAGAGTCAGATATAATTGTCTGACCCTAAATGAACTATTTAACTTTTTGGAGACTAAATTCTCTACTTAATAAGGATAATGATATTTACTTAGACCATATGAAGTCGCCAATCTTGACTGTTACTAACCTATAAAAACTATATTTAAGTGGCTCATTTTAATATTAAACTCACAAAATTATTGTAAGGATTAAATGTGACAAAATATTTTTATAAATAAACCAATTGCATACTGCACTTAGTAAGTGCTCATATCTTTCCCTTCTTTTTCTTTCTTTTTACTTCAGGATCCAAATAAAGATCTTTTTATCATGGTCTCCCTGGATTAACTGGTACACACTGAACTTTTTGCCCTCAGAACTCTAATTGAAACACCATATTACTCTAGTTTAACAACTTTCCATATCTGCCTTGTTTGCAAGAGTTCAGACAGATTGAAAGCTTTCACAATGTTATACAGTAGGTCAATGGTGGATTTGGGGCAAAATGTGATTTTCATGGAGTAGTCTTTTTCTTTTTATTAGTTAAATATTTCTAAATTTTCACTTTGAAATAATTGTAGATTCATAGGGGGTTGCAAAGAAATGTACAAGAAAACTCTGTGTACTCTTTCCCCAGTCAAAATTACCTTCTAATACAACTACAATATAATACAAAGTCAGGACATTGGTATACTCCTTTGAGTTTATTCATATTTCATCAGTTACACCTGTCTTCAATTGTGTGTGGGCATCTTTATAATGTTATCACATAACCAACACCAAAACTGAGATACTTAACTATACCATCACTGTTAACATTCCTTTATGTTATTCCTTTATAGCCAGACCTATCTTCTTTCCCATCCCCAACCCCTGGTAACCAGTAATCCGTTCTCTATAATTATGTTATCTCAAAAATGTTACATACACAAAATCATGTAGAATGTATCTTTTTGAAATAGTCTTTTCTTAATGAAAAAAAAAGCAGTCTTTCTGGAAAAAAAAATGTTTTCTACATTTTATAGTGAAGTATTATGTAAAGAGGATGATATTAAGAACAACAGCTCCAGTTTCCAGGAATAAAAACATCGTGAATACAAGGTGTTTGTCATTTTTAAATATAGTTTTATTTAAAGGTCAGGAATGACTTTCAAATAACAGTTTCTAAGAACAAAAAATAATTGAAATAATTTTCAAAAGAAGAATTCCTGTGGAATGCCGCCTCATTTCCTATAGTAAATAACTGCACAGATCCAATTATAGAGACTTAGAAATACGCTGTCTCATGTTTTCAATATTCACATTTTCAGGCAAATGAAATTTCCAAGCTACTAATACAACCTTAATCTATATGAAACTTTACTTATTTTGGAGAATAGGTTTCACCCACCTTGTTTTAAAAAAAAAGAAGGAAAACCCAATAGAACTCAGCAAACTTTTATCCACGTGGAAAAAGTTGAAATTAAAATGAAACCCTGTGGAGGACACATATAAAACACTGTCTAATTTGATTCACAAAAGCTCAGAGGAATACTGCAGTGAATTACATTATTGGAAGGCGTGCATAAAAGCAAGGGGCTTGACTTTAAAATTCTTTCACTCCCTTTTTTAATTGAATTGTTTGTGTTTTCTAACATTCAGTTGTATGAGTTCCTATTGTATTTTGAATTTTAACCTCATGTTGGATGTATCATTGGTGAATATCTTCTCCCATTCAGTAGGTTATCTTTCATTTTATGGACGGTTTCCTTCACTGTGCAAAACCTTTTTAGTTTGAAGTAGTCCCATTTGTTGTTGTTGTTTGTTGTTGTTGTTTGTTTCCTTCACCCCAGGAGACATATTCAAAAAAAAAAAAGAGAGAGAAAAGAAACGACTACTTTATCACATTATAAATTCAAATTGATTAAAGACTTAAAATGAATTAAGACCCGAACTCATAAAACTTTTAGAAGAAAAGTAAGGCAGTAAACTCTTGGACATTGCTTTTTTTCTTTTTTTCTTTTCTTTTTTTTTTTTTTTTTTTTAGCATGATAGAAAACAATCCGATTAAAAAATGGGAAACAGAGCTGAACAGACATTTCTTCAAAGAGAACATACAGATGCTCAATAGACGTGAAAAGATGTCCAACATCACTATCAAACTAATACCACAATGAGATATCACCTTGTACCTGTCAGATGGCTACTGTCAATAAATCAACAAACAAGGAGTGTTGGCCAGAATGTGGAGAAAAATGAACCCTACATGCGCTGTTAATGGGATAGAAAATTGGTGCATCCACTATGGAAACAGTATGGACATTCCTCAAAAAACTAAAAATAGAACTACCGTATGATCCAGCAATCCCCTTCTGGGTACTTATCCAAAGAAACCCAAAACATCAATTTGAGAATATATATGCACCACTATGCTCATTGCAGCATTATTTACAATAGCCAAGATATGGAAACAACCTAACTGTCCATGGGTAGATGAGTGAATAAAGTAGATGTAGTACATATATACAATGGAATATTACTAGGTCAGAAAAAAGAATGAAATCTTGCCATTTGCAACAACATGGATGGACCTAGGGGGGTTTATGCTAAATGAAATAAATCATACAGAGAAAGACAAATACCATTTGATTTTATTTATATATGAAATCTGAAAACAAAAACTAAATAAATGAACAAACAAAACAGAAACAAACTCATAGACACAGAGAAGAAATTAATGGCTGCCAAATCAGAGGGAAGTTGGGAAGGTCAGTGAACCAGGTGAAGGGATTAAGAAGTACAAATTGGTAGTTACAAAATAGTCACAGGGATATAAAGTACAGCTTAGAGAATATAGTCAATAATATTATAATAACTATATATGGTATCAGATGGGTACTAGACTTACCGGGGTCATCACTTCGTAAGTTATGTAAGTGTCTAATTGCCATGCTGAGCAACTGAAACTAATACAATATTGTATATCAAGTGTAATTTTAAAATATTTTTTTTTAAAAACTTTCCTGTAGAAGCCCATATTTTGGGACAGATCACAAAGCTTTCTTCCTACTCCAACCCAGGAACCTAGGAACCACCTCAGCTACTAAATGAACATTTGAGCATTTTTTTCCCCCAAATGAGCCCATGTCATGACGAAGTTTTACACCACTAGCTAGGTAGGACAACTTAGGATATATAGGTTAGATGATGAAATATTGCTAATCTTCAAGTATTTTTATGCTATGTAATAAATAGAAGAATTTCAGAATTCTTACATAAAATCTCATATAAATATTCAGTACAAACACAAGGAGTCCTCAGAACCCTTTCCTGTGCTAGAGCTTTATATTAGTTGGTTAGGGTCACCAAAACAAAGTGTCACAAATTGAATGGCTTAAATAACAGAAATTGTATGTCTCAGTTCTGGAGGCTAGAAATCTGAGATCAAGGTGTCAGCAGGCTCAATTACTTCTGAGAACTAAAAAGGAAGAATCTGTTCCATACCTCTCTCCTTGCTTTGTAAAGATGGCCATCTTCGTGTTCCCATGGTGTTCTCCCTGTGTCCAGATTTTCCCTTTTTTACATGGATTAATCCTGTTGAATTAGGGGCCAATTCTCCTCCGGCATAACCTCATCTTGACTAATTAAACCTAAAAAAAAAACTTTATTTCTAAATAAGTTCACATTCTAAGCTACTGAGGGATAAGACTTGGACACATGAATTTGGGGAAGGAACACAATTAAACGCATAATAGAGTACATATTGTTTGATTAAAAGAATCTTTCCATTTTCTTTATCCGAACTTTTTTTTTTTTTCTGCAGGAATTTTACCTGCAGAGAAAAGCCTGATTGAGCAGAGCTATAATAAGCTGCTGGTCACTTTCCTCTGTGAGTGAAGACAAGTCACCTTGGATCGGATTTTTTTTTTTTTTTAGGAAAGAGTCACTTTCTAGTTGTGTAAATGTGAGGTATGCTGGCTTTCGTCACCTTGAGAATAAAAAGTTACAAAGCCTTCACTGATTAGTTTGACAAAGATGACTCCTTTCAACAACCTTTGGTGAGTGGACCTTGCCTATAGAGAAAAGATTAGCAGATTTACATCGTCTGGTAACTCGTAAGGAAACTGATTGAGAACTCAGCTCCTTTGTTTTGTGGAGTCTCTGATAAACTGAGATAGTTGCAGCAGTGAAGACACCAACAAGTAAGTCCCCAAAGGGAACTTTCAGGAAGAGTAGGAATTTTCTGAACCAGAGGACTAGTTAAACGACCTAGAAAGTTACTGGGAAAGGGTTTGTTTGGATATGAGTCCACCTCAGACCTACAGAACCTTCAAACCTTGCCATTGCTGTGGGTCAGAGGGAGGGATTTCTCTTGTTCCCATTTATTTTATGGTAGGACAGAGTTATGTTCTCCAAACTATACAGATGACTCAATATTAGATCCGCATATGCACAGGGCCAGAAGCCTGGATACCATTCTCTGCATGGATGTCAGAACCTCATGCCCCAGAAATTAAAGTCCAGATCAATTTTATATATGCCCACAAACTCTATTCCCACAAACTCTGTTTATGGTTTTTGATTATTGCTCTTAGGGCTCATTCTTTATAGCTGGGTTTTAGGGACTTCTCTCTCTTTTCTGATGGTTATATATAAAAAATTACTGTATTTTATCTGTAATCACATATCCTTGGTTCAGAAAAGATGCTTTCACATTAGCTCTGTATGCCAGGCTTTTCGTGGCCCATTTATTTGTTTGCAACTCCCATTAATCTTTGGTCCAAGTGAGATCAGGTAAGGTGCCTTTTTGTCCACACCAGAACTTAGCACTGAGTTAAGCATATAGAAAATACTCAATACATATCTCTCAAATTATGGGAGGTAGTATAACACAGTGGTTAAAAATTTTACCTGAAAGTAGATTGCCTGAGTATAAATTCTCCTGTGTCACTTACTAACACTAGCATAACTCAACCTCTCTGCACTTTCTTCAGTTTTCTCATGAGTAAATAGAGTAATTATAATACCTGCCTCATAAGTTTGTTGTCATAATTAAATGAGTATGTGCATATATCTGGCACCTAGACCAATGTCTGGCATGTAATAATTGCTATAGAAGTATTATTTGCATTTTCATTATTAATAAATTTCATTTAGGAGTAGGTGAGCCTTTTAGTAGACTACATAGCACAGACAGTTATCTCCTCTGCCTACATATAGAGCTGGCCCTGAGATCAAATCTTCTTGAAGAATGTGGAAAGAAATAGCTCAGACCTGAGACCTGCTGTTTGTAAATCAAGCGTGACAAATTAGAGCGGGCCCAGCTTGTTACTGCAGGCTCAGTGCTGTTTTTCTCATTCCACTAATCAAGAGGCCAACTGGACTGAGGTGGGTGGGGATTGGAGTCAACAACAACAACAGTAACAACAACAACAACAATAACAACAACAATAACAAAAAAGAATGTTCTAGTCTTAGGAACACCCCAGAAAATTTTTTTTTAATTCATATTTCCTGTCAAGTATAGAATTCTCTCTAAAGAAGTAATCTATTTGTATCAGAATCAAGAATTTCAAAATCTTTTTCGTGAACATTTTCGTAGAATCATCTTTCTAGATTGAAAACAAACGAAAAAGACATAGTAGAAACCCTAATTCAGAAACGGCGTTTTGTCTTAAGAACTGTCAAACATTTAAGTTCAGTAAATTCAGCAATTGCCTACTTTGAGCTTAAAGATATTCATTCTTTTGTAATATATCAAACTCACAGTGAGAGGAATCTTACTGCTTCATCCTGCTGATTTAGATGAACCAAAGCTGGAATCATATGTCAAAATAGAAAGAGAAGATCAGGCATGGTACAATTTACTTATCAATAACAGCAATGCTATCACTACTTTCAACACCAACTGTATAAAAGATTTGCATTGGAGACAAAAGGTTTAGCCTTGGTTGTTTTCAAAATTATTTTTAATTGCTATATTTAGCAAAATAAATGTTATCAACTCCCCTCCCCCAGATCATGGCAGGGCACCCAAAGCTAAACTACTTTCCCTGGAGAATCAAAGTTCTCTATTTCTTTTTTCAACAGGCAAGACAATATCATGGAAACAATAAAAATTTCCACAAAATTAACTTAGTTTGTGTCTTTCTTACTTTCAGAAAGCAAATGGCAGAATGAATTTAATTAAAACTCATCACTGAGGCTTCAAGTGTTTTTTCTTTTTAAGCATGTGGGGGGCGGGCAAAATCAGTGAATAAGTAAATTAAAATATACAGCCTAATCTATTGGCTTTAGACAGTTTTATTTAGAAATATATTATCATAATTTCTTATACTGCTGAATATGACACTATAGATACTATTCATCTCTATAATTCATTAATGAGGAAAAGTCCACATAATGATTATGTGAAATACATTTAATGACTGATCCATTTTAAACATATTAACATATCTGTAGACACTATTTGAAAATGACAATATAACAGACAGTGAAAAGTTAGAATGGCTTATCATTATTGACTTTTTTTTTTATTATCAACTATAGAAAAATTTAGTGGCATAATAATAAATCAAGGCAGAAGCTATATATTTTTTAAAATATCATTGAGCAAATATTTTGAATAATATTCAAAAGTTATATTTTACTCTTAGAATTATACAAATTGAGAAACAGAATTTCTGGAAATAAATTTAGACATCTTGACTTACAAATTACATTTAAATTTGACTGAGTGGTATAATAAAGTTTTTATATTTTACTGAAAGTAGCATGGGTTGGTGCATAACTTTCAGGAATGTTTTTAAACACATGTATGTACCTGTATGCACATAACCATTGGTCCTTAAATGCACAGACCTACTACTGCTGAACTTAAGTCTTCATCACTGCTTCCTTCCACTACATGCACTGCAAAGTGCTCGCCTGAGCTGCCCACTAATGTGCAGGCAGCTTCTGAGACTGAGCTTTGCAATGGGTGGACTTTATGGCCAGCCCTGACCTTTAGGAGGAGTTAGCAGAGTGCCACAATAGCTCAAAAAGCTTTTCTTTAATTTCGATAAGTGAACAATAACAACAAAAAAACCACAAAAATTCCTCAAGGTTTTCAGTAAATTTAGTAAACTTTTTGCAGTAATCCAGGTGAGGATTGATGGTCAATGCTAAAGCAATGGTGATGGAAAAATGGAGAAACATGCAAACCAAAAAATATTAGAAAGGTAGAAGTAATGAGACTTGGTCATTTGACTGGGATACTGAAAGAGGATTCATTTTAGAGTCGGCTAGACATGGGTGGAAATACTGGTTCTACTACTCACTACCTGTGACTGCTTCAACCAGTCACTTAAAATCTGTTGCTCAGTTTCCTCACCTATAAAAATGGAGAAAATAAAAATCTATACCTCATAAGATTTTTATAAAAACAAAATAAAATAATTCATACAAAGCACATAGTGCAGTGCCAAGTAGAGAATTAAAAGTCTATACATTTATCTCTATATAGGATGCATAAAAATTTAAGGATGACTGAAATTTCTGACTGGGCATTTTATCAGGGATGTCACAGAAGAGATTAACACACTGGGTTTGATGAGAATCCATGGTTCAGCAGGCAGAAGAAAATATAATATCTATTACACAAATAAACATTTTAAAGAGCATAGATTTTATTGCCTTTGGTATCAATGAACAGCCACAGAATCTGGCTGGTGATCTCATTCTGGGTGACCTGTCCTGTTTCTTTCAGTTAATTGATCCTTGCAGAATTCTAGGAGACAGCATTTGACTCTGCAGTTTTACAGACAATCCCTTATTTCAATACTGTGTGATCACTTTGGTCTGTTTCCAGCCTCAGGTCATGGCCTTGTCAGAGCACCCCAGCTGCTCCACAGCAGGAAGCACTGGGCTCTCTATTAAATGCATCGCATGAAGCCCTAGTAACCATGGTAATAATCTTTAGAAGACACAGCCCCATCTCCATCCCAACCTTCTGACTATCCCTAGTGAAAACCACAATTCCTTCCTGTCTGAATGTTTTAAATTATACACTCAAGGGGTCTGCTTTCAGTCAAGAGAAAATATCATATGCACATGCTGACAGCTGCCCAATATCAATTAAAGCAAGATCCAATGATAAAATGCTGTTCTAATATAATTCGGGGAAAATGCAATCAGTCCTTTATCTTGAAAAAGCAGCCAACATTCTTTAATTCTGTTATTCTCAGGTTTGGGATGTCAGCTTACTATTTTAAAAGAATTAAAATAACATATTTTCAGAGTTTCTCTAAGAGGAATACTGGAAGTAAAGAAGACTTAAGAGTATTATGATTGAAATGAAACTTAATGAATCTTCTAGTTCTCTGCCTAATTTTAAATAGAAGAAAACTGAAGCACAAAAATAAGAGAAAATGACTTGCCCCAAACAGCAAGCCTTTGAGGGTCCGTAAATCTCTTCATTTCTCAGGCTTTTTTATACTACATTCTGCTCCCTGCTGGGTACCAGATCAGTGGTAAAACTAATTATGCTGTCATTTTTACAACTAGGTTTTCTACATTTTAAAGATCAACAACAAAATAACTCCTTTTTATTGGAATGAACAGTCTTTAAAGTGAAACAGACAAGCTCAAAGCCAGCTTCTGCCACTGTCTCTGAGTCAATTTACAATCTTTTTAGTTTTTAGTTTCCCCAATTTTAAAAAGTGACAATAGCTATCTGCTTACAGTGCTAACATGAGAACTGATTAAAACCATCTATATAAAATGTCTGCCATTCATTTGTGACAACATAGATGGAACTTAAGGGTATAATGTTAAGTAAAATAATAAGAAAAAGACAAATATCATAAAATTTCTCTTGTAGGTGGAATCTAAAAAAGAATTTTTAAAAAACCACATAAATACACAAGACAGATTATTAGTGGTTACTTGAGGGGAAGAGGAGTGAAAGCTAGGCAAAAAAGGTGAAAGAAGTCAATTGTATGATATCAATGATAATTAGACTTTTGAGGTAATCACTTTGTGGTACATACAGATGTCGAATGATAATGTACACCTGAAACTTACAAAATAAAAAGAATAAAATAAAAATAAAATATCTGGCATTAAGGCAAATACACAATAAATGTTCATATCTCAGATTTTATACAGAAATACATAAATAGTATATTTTTAAAGTTAATATGATTAGAGATATGATGATGGATTCACTTCATTTTTTTTCATCAGAGAATAAAAAAGGTGATGTCATCTCAGAAATTCCATCATTCACAGATTGCATAAGAAACTAAAAGATAATTAAAATAGACTTTTAAAGTCACTGAGTAGACAGCATACATCATTCTTTGAGCATGAAATCATCAAAGTTCACTGAGAACTTTGACATGAAGGAAGCTGTCCCAACAATGGCACTGAATGGACAAGTCAGATGGCACAAAGGAAATTATTGAGGTGAATAAATGTAGAAAACAATTTTCTTTGAAAACAGCTAAAGGATCCAAGAAGAGAGTGCTTATAAGGAACATACTTCTCACAGGCAAAGAACACTTACAATTCAAACTTGCAGATAAGGAAAAAAAGACAAATATTGACTAAACCAAAAACCAAGAATAAGATACATCATAATATCAGGTCCAAGATGAAATGATAAAATCCCAATTAATAATCAACACGACAGATCAAATAATATTTAGAAGAAACCCTACTCAAGACTAATTTAAAACCAATACCTCTTCATAAAATAAAGACACAATGGGGACAAAACAGTCAGAAGCACCTGCTATCCCCCAAATTCAGGGCACCAACTAAGTATAGAATGCCTCTACCATCTGCTTTCTTTCCCCACAGCCTCTCTCTCTTTGTCCTGCCATTCTTATCATTCTTAGAGATATGTTCTATGAAAAAGGAGAAATGTAGATGAATGGGTCAACAGTATACTTTTTTATGTGTTTACTAGGTTTTTAGTGTGAGCAGTGGTGCATTGGTAAATATTTAACCACCAACTATCTGAAAATTAGGTATGGATATATGTAAACAAATATCAGTTTTTAAATAAATTTAACCAATATAAAGGTACAGCAATTTACAAATAATAAAAAAATGCAGTATTCTTTATTGTATATCCCACTTTGCCAACTAATTATCACAGACTATATTTCCTTGAACTTTGCTGAATTTTCATATCCACAAACTATGATTGCAACTCACAAGTGATTGTTGTTCTGACATAAATGTTGGTTTCGTTTGTATTAACAAATAAGAGGAAAATGACACAATAAAGACATATTGAAGTCAGAACTTCATTAGTCATGACATTAATTTTTTTTGCTGAATCAGATAATTTTTAAATATTAGAGAAATATTTCTTTAGATTCCAGCTTAGTGACAATGTAATAGCTGCAGATAATGAATTATTTTTTTCTGCATTATTGACGTTTTCACCATCATTTTCCTAAGTCTAGACAATCAATAAAACAATAAACGGTAACATTTGCTGATTTTTTGTCATGTGAATACTCCTACCTTGACTAATTTTAAGGCACCTATGTACATCATTGAATGCAGAGTGGAGATGCATGATAGCACACCATTATATAGTATTTCTACCATACAGATTCAATATTCCTAAGCAATTTCAAGAACGAAGGATATAGGAAAATGCAGCATAATAATAAATAAGTAATGGAATGTGAGTTTTTATTACCTGGTTTTTACTATTAGTTATTCAATTGTGTTTTTATCATTTAATTTTTAACAACAGTTTTATTTAACAATTGGCTCATTAAATTTCTGAAATTTTAATAACCTTCACTTGCAAACCAGAAAAGGCTGGCTCTGGGACAACCCTGAACATGTAAAACACTTTCCACGTTGGCATGACCACTTTTTATATGAAACAAACATTCTTGTGGGAAAGACATATAATAAAAATTGTATTATTCATTATTTAATTTTCCTCTCTTTATTCATTTAATCAAAAATATTTATTAAATTTACTGTCAGACACTGTGAACAGCACTAGGAAGTAAAAATATAAGGTACAATGGGGTGTAAGGCAAAGTGTTTCCAAAGCAACAGTATTTTCTCTGAGAGACGAGTGAGGAGTTAAAGTGGAAAACATGTCATATGTGATCTAGAGAGGTTAGAAGGAAGCTGTTTAAGGCCAAAAAATAATAATCTTTGAGATGAAAAAAAGTATAATATGTTATGAAATTTAAAATAAATATTCTGGTGCACAGTGGGATAGTGGGTGAGAAGTATAGCATAAAGTGTTAGTAAGAAACTAAATCATGAAGAACATTATAGGAAGAATATCCATACATCCTAGTTTACTTTAGAGTCTCCCACTTTGCTCCTATTGCCCTAATTATTAAGATAGCATAAACAGCACCCCCTTCATTTTCAAATTTTTAATAGTTTAGATAACAAAAGGTATAGCCATCTTATCTGTAAACCATGTTAGAAATTCCAGTATTTTTCATAAAAACTTCAAGCTAGGAAAAACTAGGAGTATAGCCATATCCATGTGTATTAAAGGGTAGCTACCATGTGTAGGGAAATTAAAGTGCCAAGGGGCAAAATAGGAGAACTCATTTGAGGGCTATTACACGAATCCAGTGAGAGGCCATGGTGGCATGGATAGGAGTTGTGAAAGGGATTTAAGATAATTTAGTTTGAGATATAAGAAGTAGGCAAAAACTTGATAATTCATTGAATAGGGTGGAAGAAAGAGAAGGAGATCGCAAATATATTTGTGAGCTCTGGCTTGTACTTTTGATTGAATGGCTGTGCAATTGGCTGAAATGGCAAATACCAGAGGAATGTCATGTCTAAGCACAGAGGATGAGTTCTGTTGGCACATCAAATTTGAGATGATTATAAGACATACAAATGGATATTGTTCGTAGGTGGTTAGATAAAGGATCTTAAATTTAGAGTACCCGGACTGGAGAAGAAAACTAAAAATAACCATTTAGATGAGAAATGATCCATGACAGTCATGAAATTTTCTCAGAAAAGGGTAGGAAGGAGAAAAGCCCCATGGTGGACTCAAAAAAACTATCATCTACCTCATGGGATAATGCTCAAATTTAAGTAGGCATAAATTAACTTAACTCTACAAAAGGAGGATCTTGGAATCCAGTAAGTGGATCATCCCTCAACTCTACCCATGAAGAAGACACAATTATAGTTTTTTTGTTTTTATTTCTTTTTTTTTTTATGACTCATGGGTGATTTATCCTCAGATCCCCATGTGGAACCTCTTAATTTGATGACAAATTGTTAATTGTAGTTTTATTTTTTGTTGAGAGATTATGTATTTATTTTCTTTTTATGCTTTTATACATTTATATTATTTTCTTAAATATATGTATATGGCCTTTTAACTTAATTCTTAAAAAACCTTTGCTATTTTTGATTGAAGGACATCTGTAGAGACTCACTCCTATTATTAACTGCCATAGGGAAGCCAATTTCAAATTCAATGAAGTAATAGCATGGCTATGTTAAATTATAAAAAAAAATTAACATTGGTTTATATGAGTTTTCTTGAGTTATTAACAATTTTCCTGTGGAATAAATTAATTAACTTTTCTGAAGTGATTGAAGTTTGGGAAATGAAAAAGTTTATTATTCTGCTTTCTAATTGTATGGACATACTAAATTCTACAATTGGAAACTACATCTTCCTCCATGTGGCAAGTATCTGAGAAATAATATTCTAGTCTCCCTGTATTCCAATAGAGGTGCCAAATTCTCCACAGCCATTATTCATTAATCATGCAGTCTTTAAACAAGTACTTTCTATCCCTTTTTTTGAGAAGCAACTTCAGTTTTATTCACAGGCCATACTTATAAATGATAAACAAGAAAGAATATTTTAATAAATACCAAATTACCATATCATCAGTCTCCATTGTGCTATCAGAGTACTTTTGTGCATTATAGAAAACAGGGCTTTTTAGAGGCTCTGGTTCTGAATCTTTGGTCCAGCAAGATTATGGATTGCTTAAACTCTCCTGTGCTTTGTATAATGCCTCTAGAGATGAATAATCTAGTGGTGTATGTAGTCCAGAAGGCAATCAGTGATGGGCATGGACTGCAATGCAGGCCTGTGAAATATTAAAATAGCCTTTTCACAAAATATCTCTTGACCAGCTTAAAATTGGAGACATTTTTTAATGCTATTATTTTCAAATAGAAAATTACATAAAGCATCTTTATCAAATGATTTAAAATGTATTTTGAGTATGGTGGAGATAAAATAATCTAAGGTTGAGAATCAGGAGTCTTGGATCTTGAGTCTCCTATCCTACCACCTTGCATGATTTTAAAGAAAGTCATTTGACCTTGGGATATCTCATTTTTATCCTCAACAAAATGAGATTAACACCACTCACTGCTACCTCGCAAGACTGTTGAAGGACTCAATCTATTGGAAATAGACTTCAAAAAGTATGAGAACAATGCAAATACCAGGTAATGTGATCTTTACAATGTTAAAGGTCATTTATTTATGAACCAAATTTTTTTCATGTTTAAAAAATTTGTTTTTTAAAAAGTGTAATCTGAGATATTAAATCTCTTGAGACTCAAAACAATAGAATGACTCTTTATCTTGTCAGTGGAAACTAATATTTTCTGACATTCATACTCAGCTAAGTCAAATGGAGTATATATCAACTTTATGATAAACTTCAAAGCAGAAGTTAAATATTTGCTCCAATTTTTTCCTATATGAAAATAGGGAGAAGTAACTTCTCCCAAGAAGACATACAAATGACCAACAGACATATGAAAAGATGTTCAGCTTCACTAGCTATTATGAAATTACAAATCAAAACCACAATGAGATACCACTTCACATCTGTTAGAATGGTTATTATCAACAAGACAAATTATAACAAGTGTTGGGGAAGTTGTGGGTTGAAAAGAACCCTCATATACTGCCAGTGAGAATGTGAATTGGTACAGCCACTATAGAAAACAGTATGAAGGTTCTTCCAAAAATTAAGAATATAATTACCATATGACCCAGCAATCCTTCTTCTGAAGACATTTGAAGACATTTATTTATAAAGATATATGCACCCCGATATTCATTGTAACATTATTCAAGGTAACCAAGACATGGAAACAACCAAAGCCTCCTTCCATAGATGATTGGATAAAGAAGCTGTGGTATACATATACAATGGAATATTACTCAGCCATAAGAAAAGATTAAATGCTGCCATTTGTAGCAACATGGATGGATCTTGAGGTTATCATGCTAATCTAATAAAGTCAGACAAAAATTGAGATTTCACTCATGTGTGGGCTATAAAACTGAAACAAACAAACAGGATTAACAAAACAAAAATTCGTAGACACAGACAATAGTATGGTGGTTACCAGAGAGAAAGGAGGGAGGTAGGGAGGTAAATAAGGAAAAAGGGAATCATATATATGGTGACAAGGAGATCTGACTTTGGGTGGTGAACACACAATACAATATACATATGATATATTATTCAATCGTACACTTGAAATCTATATAATTTTATATAGGTGACCCCTTCCAGCCTGTATATCCACCTGTCCCCAGATCCCAGGGAGAATGACACCACTGACAACTCCTTAGAACAGAACTGCACAACACAGAGACAGGGTTCAGTCTGGCACATGAAGTTGACCACTTTCATACTGAGACCTTATTTAGCATTTCTTCCTATGTCTGCTCCCTGCAATAATATAGATTTACTAGAAGCAGAGAAAATATCTTTTTCAGCTTTCTATCCCTCCCTGTGTATAATATAGGGCCATATGAATTATAGATGCAAATGATAGTTTGCTAACTAAAGAATTACCATTTCTATTCCTATCACTATATTTATAACTAGCTTTTAATGAGCCTATACTATATGCTTGGTCACCAGGCTAAATGATTTACAGACAAGTCTCACTTAACCTCTAGAGGAATGTGACAAGCAAAGCTTACAACAAAGTAAACCCTTAATAAGAGCTAAAAGTGATTAAGATAATGATCATTCTTCTCATTTCTATTCCCCTTTAACAGATGAGGAAACTAAGTTTCAGAAATGTGAAGATGACCAAGGTCACGTGGCCAGTAAATGATGAAGAAAATACTTGGAACACAAACCTGTCTGATGTTAGGCTGTGTACTTAGCCATTTTACTCTTCTGCTTCTCCACAGAAGATGTGGATGTTACTACTGAAATGTTGTTCCAGATGAAAGGGCCATCTTGGTCTATGGTGACGAAATTGCCTATCCCTCTTTACGGTTTTTCAGGCCTTTTAAAGAGTCAGCAAATAGTTTGGATTATTCATTGTGTGTCTTCTTAATCAGATCCAATTGCAGACTGTGTCTTCTCATCCTGGCCCTTTCTAGGCTTCATAGTACGTGCTTTGAGATTTTTCACTGAAAGCAGGCTCAATTTCTGTGTAAGTGGCTTACGATACCAATTTATATATTATGATACTCCTTTGTTCAGTTGAAGAGTATCTCAGTCCTTTTTGATATTTTATGAAATATTATTCTTTCTAAAGGCAATACTGTGTTTATTATAGACAACTTAGTAATACAGGGAAGCAATAAGAAGAAAAAAAAGACTCATCAATAATCTATTTACTGCTGTCTACAACTGAGTAGATGTTCTTTTCTACACATGATATGTATGTGTGTGTGTGTGTGTGTGTGTGTGAATATTGTGTGATTGTTTTGTATATACAGAGCCATATACACAACAGCATCATATCACACAGACCATACATATTGGGTGACTTCTGTTTTTTAACTAAATAATATATATATCGTGAGCCTCTTTTCATTAAATTCTCATTAAGTGATTACATAATAATACCTTTGTAAATATATGTTATTTAAGTAATTCTCTATTATTAAACATTTCATTTTCAATTATAAACATAATCCTGCAAGGCTTATCATTGTAGGTAAATATTTAGCCACAACATCATTTCCTTAAAATTTAAGTTATTTCTAGATTTTTGTCTTCTCCAAATGTACAGTTTTTCACAGAGGGAAAAGAGTTCATTTTAACCTGTAGTTACGTGACTATACAAAGGTCATGTAACTACTGCACAGAGTGCCAGGGATTCTAACCTTCATTAGGTATGCCTTAAATGTCTCTACACTTTCCATTGTACCATATGGTCTCCTGTCACAGCATACTAGTCAAAAAAACTGTATATAATCCACATGCCTATAATGCATAAGGAAATTTTTTAAAAGAGAAATAGGAACGCTTCTCCCAGGGACATTGTAATCTTGACGGCGTAGGCATATTATGGAATCATCCTTACATTTAAATTTTTAATTTGCAAAATGCTAGAGGGAGCTTGACACGCAGTCTCTAAGTTCCAGAGGTCTAACCGTGAAGTATATTGGCCTTTCTAATGAGCTCAGCAATTTTAAGGAGAAGAAAAATGCATTTATTGATTTGGCTCAGCTGTCTCGATTTGGGAGCTGTCCCAGTAATCTCATTACTATGGTATGTATGCTTTTATTCCCTCAGCATCAGAATTAAGTCTACATATAGAGCCAGCAGCTGCATTCTCAGCAAGACCTCAAGGTATCAAATGTACCCAGGAGCTCTCAACTACCCATTTTCATTAACAGAAGGCACAGATGACAAATATTTTTTTCTTGCCTTGCACATATAGATTTATTTATTTACTTGCTTCTTTATGTATCTTTGTCTAAACTAATGCATAACTTTTATGATTTCTAGACTCAGGCCTTATACTCGTAGATTTTGGCAGAGATTTAAATACATTCTAACAAAATTGTCATTTTATCTGATTCATGAAATCACCAGATTGGCCCTCAGAATATTTTATGAATGTATTAGAAAGAAAACTGTAATAACTAAAGAAAGATACTGTATATCTTAATTAATGTTCTTTTCATCATAGAAATTAATTTAAAAACAGCTATAATTTTTTTTCGCATCAAGAGAACCTCTCTTCAATGCTATTTCTTTATATTTTCCTCTCTTCTACAAGGAAAAATATGCTTATGTACAGGAAGTGTGGCTTGCTGGAGTCTCCAATTCAACCTCACTTGCCATATGCAATGCATAAATTTATAATGTGTTAAGCTTCAAGAACAGCTGACAACAAATTTTAGCTTTCCGACCTAGGTTTAATTCCACCTAGACTCTCTGTCCTCTTATATCAGCTCTGTGAGTTGTGAAATGCTTTTATGACTAATCAAATACCTTCTGCTGCAAAGATTTTAAAAGCTCTCAGGGAAAATGAAAACACGTATTAATGAGAACTTGAGAAGTGTTAATGAATTACATTTGTCTGAATGCCACTTTTCTCCCTTTATCCTTGAAAGGTCACAGGCTTTCAGAACAGAGGTTTCCTCAATGATCAAACTCTAGGCATCCAAGTACAATGGGTTATAAAGTTACCTTCTTAAATAGTAAGATTACTACTTGCATTACTATCATTTGTTTTCTAGTATCCCAAGAAGAAGCTATATTTAACATTCCCACCTGCTTAAGACAGAATCTAGCATATTTAGCCTCTAGCTAAATATGGGCAGTTTTAAAGGAAGAAAAGATTATCTGTCTTAACAATCTCATTTTGTAGGAGAAACAAAGGGAAGTTAATGCCATACAAATGCCATACAGAGCTGCCACTAAAGTGAAGGTCTCCTAAGTACTTTTCAAAATAACATACATTTGATCTTTCTTAAATGCTGAACTGTAAGTAGAAACTTATTTGCCGTTTTAAATTCTTGGTATCTTGTGGGGGAAAAGCAGACTGAGAAGATCACAACAGCTCAAGAAAATGTTTTACTTATTTGATTAAAAAACTTTCACTAACTAATGTGTCAAATCAATTCAAAACTTGGTATCTACTATTCCAAATAAATAAAGATGAAATGAATCAGCATGAGAACAGCAGGTTAATGAAGCAAATTTCGACATAAAAGATCCAAAATGATTCTAAACAATAGATCATCATGAATTTGAGAGTTTGAAGTAAATAACAAAGATGATAGTGAATAGTTCATTATTAACAACAACAAAAAAATTAAAACAGAGATATTAGAGTACTTCCAAGAATGATGATATCTTGAATAAAAACATCTAAGCCATCTTTTTTCTTAAAACATACTGAAATGCCCAGAGAAATATAAATTTGGAAGAAAATATCAGCACTGGGAACTAGAAAATAATGCTGTCCACATCCTATAAATCTTGAAGTCACATTCTGCTAAATACAGAACAAATAAAAATAGACATTGAGTGTTTAAGTGTGTCTGGCAGGGAAAAGGGGTAGTACAGAGATGGGGAAGTGTTTTCATAAATAGTTTTAGTGCTCTTTCTTTTTCATAAATATTTTTTATTACTTTGATTCAGTTTACTCTCAGTTAATTGCTTACAGATTTTTGATAGGTTATCTGTCAGTCCCAAGTTTCTATTCTTCTGGGGTTTTATATAGTTCTACATTCATGGGTACTTGGTAGAAAATTGGAGAATATTCACCGGAGGCTTAGAGCCAGATTCCATTTTAAATTGAAAGTCTCTGAATCAATGCTTTTAAATCAGGGAACATGAGCAATGTGCAGTAGAGCTGATTAAACTCATTAAAATATGATTTCCTTAAATATGGTGTTTCTGTTTCACTCTGTATCTCTTATTGTATTCTCACAGGCCATCAGGGATGCTGGAAGATAATTCTTGTTTCTGGAATTAAGATTGACACCACTTAACTACAATTCTTCAAAACAAATGTTTACGAACTATTTTGACACCCTCCTTTAAAGTTTTCCTTTCACCCTAAGAATAAAAACCTTACGTTTCTTAGTATATTTGATCAATTGCAAAAAATAGAGTTTTAAAATTACAGATATAATCAAGGGCCCTGGGGAATATGATGCATAGTAGTTCAACTGTTTTTTCTAGACCGAAAACAGAGGTAGAGTTAGTTCTATTTTTCTCTTTATTTGTTCATTTAAGAATTTTTTTCACTAATATGAGCTCTCTCAATATTGACTAGGCCCCAACTTAGCCATGTCGAATACATAGGTTTATTCCTATATTGACTCTGTTTATTAAAACCTGCACCAATTTAATATAAAGGGAAACATTTTTGACACACTCTGTATCAAACAATTCTGTCTTATGACTCCACCAATGTACAAAATTACTTTAATCTGCTTCTTCTGTGTTGTAAAAGGTGAATCATAAACTTGTCTCTGATACTGAATACATAACTAGACATAAAAATTTCTGTTCTCATGTGTGCTTGAAAACATGAAATTCCATTTTACAAGTAAGGGATTAGCTGATAGTAATCTTTTCCTTTAATCATCCATTCAATGATCTCAAAGCACTTTCAAAGATACACTCAACTCATTTTAATAGGCCTTCTGAAAGGGTACCTTGATCTGATAGAAGAAGGGAAAATGCAAATAAACAATATTAGACTACATTTTGATTCCATTGTCTTTTCCCAAAAAATTGTGGGAAAAGGTTCTTAACCTGGACTCAACTTTTATCAGTTAAATAAATAGATTTTTAAGTGATGGCATTGGAATCATCACCAATCTTATGTGTAAGTCTGAAGTAAAGAAAAAAAATTGAAATTGTTATTTTTGTTCACATTCTATCATTTGACTTATATTTGTTGAAAATTTAATATGTGTTAGCAATGTGTCCTATAAATCCTTATATATGTTATCTCATTTTATCCTTAAAATATCTCTGTGAAGTAGGAATTTTACTTTTCCACTTAACAGGAAAAGAAACTGAGACTCAGAGCACTTTGGTAACTTACAACTGTTGAATGACAGAGCAGAATCCATTCTTCCAAAGGAAACCTCATGCTGTTAATGTCAGAAACTCATGAATTTCCAGCCAGTTAAAAAAATTAAGATATCTAGAGCTAACATCATACCTAATGGTAAGAAGCTAGAAGCTTTCTTACTAAGACCAGAAACAATGAAAATTGTCCTAGGTGAAACTGACCAATTCTTGAAAGATAGAGGCTGCCATACTCACCCAAGAAATAGACAACTTAGTAGATCTGTATCTATTAAAGAAATTGAACCAATACTTAATAATCTCCTGACACAGAAAGCACTCATCCCTTATGGGGTCACTAGAAAATTTTAGCAAACATTTTCAAAGAAATTGTATTGATTCTCCACAATCTCTTTCAGTGAGTAGGAGCAGAGAGAATACTTCCTAATTCATTCTCTAAGGTCAGCATTACTCTTATAGCAACATCGAAGACTTAACAAAAAATCTACAGACTAATAACTTCCATAAATATGGATGCAAAAATCCTCAACAAAATATTAGCAAATCAAATCTAACAATGTATAAAAAGAAATACACCATGACCAGGTAGAATTTATTCCAGATATGCAAGGCTGGGTTAACATTTGAAAACCAATTAATGTACTCCATTATATTAATAGACTAAAAAAGAAAAATTACATTATCATATCAAGATATGCAGAAAAAGCATTTGACAAAACTCTGTGTGTCTGGAAGCTGAGGTATATGGGAAATATCTGTACCTTCCTCTCAATTTTGCTGTGAACCTAAAACTGCTGTTAAAAAAAAAAGTCTTGAAAAGAAGCCAAACCATATCAAGCTACATATGATTAAAATGTGAAAAATAAGAGGGATATTTAAATGACAGCTGAAAGGAATTCTTCCAAGATAAAGTGTATAAAATGTTAGAGTGAAACAATAAAACTACCACAAAATATCAAAAATATAAAGATTTTTTAAGACTTCTATGACCCCTACTGCTCCATGTCTTAGTCTAGATAAAATCTGATTCTCCATCTGTAAATTGTATAATTATAGACTTTATTATACAATGATTTTTTTTCTACCCTATCAATTCTACTTTTAATGTTTATTTTTTTTTTCTACCATTAGCAGTTTTCACAAATCTATACAAATGACTAGAATTCAGAAATTATAAATTATAAATCAAGGTCTTTTTTTTAGACCTTGCTGATACTCTGAAAATATGTCTTTACAAAGATATATTTTCTGACTGGCATAAAACAGGATTTTATAGACCTCTTCAATTTTGAAAAAGAAAATCTCACAGCTGGCAGACTGGCATCCATTACTTAGAGGTCATTTACTCTTTGATAGTTTTCTCTCTCCTGTTATACAATAACCCCCTTCATGCTCCTTAGGGTGTTGGCAGCTGCTGAACATACCCATTTTCATGTTACTTCCTCACTCAACATGTATATCATGTATCAGTGACTAATCAAAGCAATAGGGACATATAAGTAAGCAAGCAGACAAAACTTTTTGCCTTCTAGGAGCTTACATTCCAGATGGGGGAAAAGATAATAAAAGTGGTGTCAGTAAACTATACAGTAATAAGTGCCAAATGACACGTGAAAATGATAATGCCAAGAAAAAATTTTTTTTAAAAAAAGGGCATCCAAAAATGGTGAGAGTTTAGGTAGGGTAGCTATGGAAGATCTAACCTAGAGACTTAAGTTGTGGAAGAAAGGAGGTATTTGAGATTTGAGATAGATTTGGGCAGATCTGATTGCGTGTCAGCACCTAACTGATGACTAATACTTAGAAGCCAGTGGTTGAAACAGAACTGTGTGAATGTAACTATCCCAGTAAGGAATAAATTCTCAACATTGGCCCCACCTGTTCTCTGTGTTAACAGAGTCCACCTGCCAGTAATGTCCAAGGAATAGACCCATAGTAGCCATCATTATGTTAAGGCTATTTTATCTATAATTTGGGTAGAACCAATGAGCACATATTTGATAATGTACAAAAGTTTATTTTAATATTAGTTATTTAACTATTCACCAACTTCCTCCAAAATACCCAATTCCCCGCTAAATGCTATAGTTGAAAATGTAATGGCTCCAATAAATATGAGTCAGGATTTTTATTACATCACTTTATACACATTATTTCATGTAATTTGTACAATTACTCTCTGAGGTTTTCTTTTTACTAATAAGGACACAAAGCTTCAGATAGATGAAGGAACTTTCCTAAGTTAAATTGGCATTAAAGTTTTCAAACTGTAATTCGTACACAGATCTAGCTTTTTCTAGAGCCTATGCTCTTTCTTTATTTTCTGTGTGTGACACTCACTATTATTTTATATTAGTTTTAGGTGTACAGTATAGTTGTTAGACATTTATATAATTTACAAAATGATCCCCCTGATAAGTCTAGTACCCACCTGGCGCCACACACAGTTATTACAATATTATTGACTATATTGCCTCTGTGTTCAATAAAATTGGTGCATCAGACATGGAAGAAGTCTTAGAACAAATCTAGTCCACTCTGAGGCCCAGAGGGATGAAGTTATCTTTCCAGTGACTCAGAGAAAGCCAGGAAGAGTTTGAACTAGAAATCAGATGTACTCGTGCCTAGCCTGGAAATCTTTCTACTGCATTAGAGAAGGGTTATTTATTGTTCTAATATAAAGCTCCAGGGAGAAAAAACTCTTGTCCCTGGACACGTTATTCCTTGATAGGAATGACCATGTCTTACTGATGAATGACCTGTTCTGTCTTTAAAATCCAATGAGGTGTTATCTCCTTCAGAAAGCAATCTTTGATACTTCAGGATACCATTACACTCTCCTTCCTCTGTACATCTATTACTGCCTCATCGTGTCATCTAAATCATATCATAATTTATAAATCACATGCCTGTATTTCCTTTAAGATTGATCTTCCTAAGAGCAATAACTATATCATTTATTTCAGTATCCTTGGTGTATAAAAATAGTTATATGGCAAGAAATAACTATTTCTGGAATTGAATTTTCAAAATTCTTATTTCCTTGAGAAAACAATGATTGCTATACCCTCCTAAGTTTTATCCAAACAGAATCAAATAAAACTTTAAATTATTGTCCACTATTTTTATTCAAGTATTTATTTAATACTTGAAAAATTTAGATAATTTTTCACATTTTAGCCATAAAATCTAAATATAGTTATTCTCAATGAAACATGCTTTTTCTTTCAGAAGTTTGTTCACAGAAGCCACCAGTATTCCATATTTCTCAAAATGAGACCTTTTTTGCAGTCTTACTCACTAGTTCTAGTAGCATATACACCATTGGGAATGTGCTTCCAGGCAAAGGATGTCCAGTCTACCCCATGTACAGAGGTTCTCCTTTTGTGTTGTTGTCTGTCCACATACGTTTCTATTCCTTATGATACAATTGGGAAAAGAACAAGATCTATAGTCAGAAAACTTTATTTCAAGTTCCAAATCTCCCTCTACTTTCTAAATGAATGTGTGTAGGTCTCCCCAACATTTCAAGCCCAGCAGAATGGAAATAATAATATCTACTTAGTCTAATTCCTGGCAAACTAGTACAAATCAATTGAGAAATACTTTTAAAAGTGTGCAGTTAGCCATTAAGTACTGGGTTAGTCCTAGTTATTATTTTTTTAGATTCTGTTCACATGCACAGAATCTACTCTCCTAATATTGAGATGTCTTTTTTTGCTACTGTAAGGAATAATAAAAATATAAATATAAGTGAAATATAATTTTATTTCAAACTTTAGAGGATATTCCTAAATTATTTACCTTTTTATAGAATTTTGTCCGAATTTATACATGGAGAAAAATAATTGTTCTGCAGAGACAGATATTGGATGAAACAATAAGCTTTGTGATTGTTAAGTTATAAGTAAAAATAAGTAGTTTGCATTGGTTGGGTCCTCCTCCAGGGGCCTAGGTATGTGTCAGTGATCTGTTATTTTGTGAGTGCTATTGGAATTTACTGTTTTCTGATGAGGATATCTGGGGTGTTTAGTTTGGAGCAAGTTAATGAGCATGGATGGGAAAGCATTCCTTGATGTCAGGACAAAAAACTTGAGGGGATCAGCAGAGCTACTAGTGTCCCTGGCTAGTCCCTTAACCACCTATACCACAATCAGCAAAAAGATCTTTTTTGCACACCTCACAAAGACTAGCAAGCACAGAGGAAGCAACTCTGCACCTTTGTTCCTTGCAGAAAGTTAATGTGTCTACATCAATGAAGCACTTTTCTACCGGCAACTACAAGCACAGAAAAATGTCACCTTGTCATATGAATGACTTCGCAAAAATCATATTTAATGAGATATAATCTTTACACATTTTAGCTACTAACATTAAAACAGACATGATATAGGTGTTTACTCTAGATCTTTGCTAAGGTATTTAAAACACAAAACTTAAAAAAAATTACTCAGTTTTCCAAATTGCATCCTACATTTATGAATGAAGATTGAAATTTAGATCTCCTATTAGAATACAATAGGTAAATAAATAAATAAATAAATAGATAGATAGATAGATAGATAAATAAAGATAGCACTAAGAGTTTCACATGCCACAGTAATTTAAAAAAATTAATACTAACTTTTCCCCTGAATGTTGACAGAATGGGAGTTCATAAAATTCTCCATCTACAATTCTTCAACCATGGACTTGGGACTATATTGATAAAGTTCATCTTAATCATGACACCTTAATGTAACTTACATTCAGATGGTCCAAAGAGACCAGAAAATTAACTGTATTTCCATGTCACACTCGCCCCTCCTTTCTACTCATCACCACCTACTTGAGAACCTTCTGTCTTTCCCCAAGTCTCTTAAACAAGTTTTTGTTTGTTTGTTTTTATGGAGGAAAGGGTATTAAGAATAAGATCCTACTTAAAAAGTTAATAAAAGATTCCGTATTTTTTCAACCACTGATTAGTAGAGATCTTATAAAATGTCAAGGGGCATTTATTCTTTGAAATTAAGAATAACATTAAAGAAGCAGATAATTTAGTGAAAGTGTATATACTCAAATACTAATATAATTTACAATTTTAATTTGATAAAAGCTCTTGCTAGAGGGGACAATATTCTATTCAAATAAATACCTGGAGGCATTTGAAATGCCACGTTGAACCTCTATGATCAACAAGATAAAGAGGAGGAATTTATCTAGAGAAACAAAATAAGAAGGAAGAGGACCAGGTTTTACTTGCATATTTTAGGCCACTTTTGAGGGATATAAATAAGAGCAGAGTTGCAGCTCAAGCAAGAAGGTCAATGTCTTAATAAGGATTAAACTATGGACACATCACTTCTAGAAATCCAGTGACAGAGTCATCTGGTCAGCTTAATGATATTATAATTGAACACATAGAAAATAGATAATAGATAGGATAATATGTAAACGAAGTAAAAACAGCACTCAATTTTGAAGCACCATACAGTTTGTTAGTTTTATTTTAAGTCAAAGACTATGACTATGCATGGTGGGTAATAAAGTTTATTTCCTGGTGAGATGAATTTTGTGAAATTGTTATGGGTACTGCTGATACATGCTTCTCCTTGCATCTTGCTATTTCTGAGGACAGTCGAGCTTATCATGGAGGACTTGTAAAAATGGAACTTTATTTTTATTACTATCAGCTAATATTTACTGAGAACCTACTAGTGCACACTTTGGTGTTCAATGTTTTATTTTATCTTTACAACACCCTCATGATACAGGAACTATTTATTATCTTTTTCTTTCACCTTATAAAGAAGCAAACAGCCCCCGACCTGGTAAATAATTCACTCGAAGAAAAAGTGTTAGAACCTCAACTTGAACTAAAATCTAACTACTAAACTTTATGTGTCCTTTCAGCAGCACAGACTGACCACTTTGTATTTATTTAACTGGCACTTATTGAATTAGTTGTTGTAGACAAAGTGACACAATCATAGTTAACTGCATGAACTTTACAGTCAGTCAATCGAGGCTAAAATTCCAGCTTTGCCATTTAGAAGCCATTTTACTTGGAGAAGTAATTTATCTTCTCCCAGTATTAATTGCCTCATCTATAAAATGAGAATTAAAAATATGCTTGTTTCAGAGGATTGTTTTGATAATTAAAGAAGATGTTGCCTACTTAGCTCAGTGCCTAGGCCACAGTAAATACTCAGGAAATGGTAGCTGTGCTAATTGTGATAAATATGCCGCTGCCCTCATGGACCATAGATTTAAGGAGGAAAGATTGGTTATGTACCAAGTGGCTCTTACACATAATTGAAAATGACATTGTAAGAGTTCAAAGGAAAGAGTGATAAATTCAGTCTAGTGAGATAATCAGCATCATTGTGGAGGAGGACACGCTTTATTAGGGCTTTGAAGAATTGCTGATGTAGATTCAGAGCCATGGCAGCCCAAGAAGAGGCACAAACAAAGCAAGAGGTGGGAAAATACAAGGCTTGGCTGATGAAGAACAGAGATTGAGACTGACTCAAACACTGGCTCTATAGAGGAGCTCAGTGGAAAAAAAGACTAGATGAATGAATATATTGGAGACCTGAATGTACAGCTAAGGAATTTGTTCTTTCTTCAGAGGATAATATGGAACTTTTGAAGATTTTTAACCAGAGGAGTCATAGGAATGCAACTGAACTGTGAAGTGAGGTGTAAACGTAAAATGTAGAATAGGAAAAGAAAAAAAAAATAGGTAGGCCATTTCAAAAGAATGTATGGAAGTCGAAATGAACAATAACGGTGGTTGAGCGAGGTAGAGCAGTAGGAGAGTAATGCAGACAAAGAATAGACACATAAAGTGGACAGGAGTTGGCAAATTGCTCAGTCAATTTGAGTTGAGAAGAGAGACATTAAAAAAAGCGAAAAGAAATAAGACCAGTTTCAGAGCCGATGATGAGCCCTTTCATGGACATACATTTGAAACCCCCCAGCTACATAGAAATGCCAGGAGAACAATCAGAATTGTGTGATTGCAGCTCAGGACAGACTTTAAACCTTGGTTTTAACTGATTTGAATCTCCGTAAGGCTAGGAAGTAAAGTATCCTTTGCCGAAAGCAATTGCCAAGGTAGAGAAAAAGCAGATTGCATGCAGGAAGGAGAAAGAGTCACAGGAAAGACAAGGGGGAGAAAACAGATTGTTTAAGCATCACAAAGCCAAATAAGAGGAAGTTACAAGTAGGTGGCCAGTGCAACATGGTACAGTGGAGTCAATAATAAAACTTTTTTAAAAAGACCAATATCCACATTGGAAAATGAGAATTGATTGATGTGCATTCACTTTGGAAAATACTTTAACAGTTTCTCATAACATGAAATATAGAGATACCATATAAACCAGCAATTCTATCTGTAGGATCTAGAGAAATGAAAACATGCATCCACACAAAGACTTGTACACAAATGTCATAGTTTTATCCATGATAGAAAAAGATGAAGACAACCTACATGTCCATCAATTGGTGAATGCATAAATAAAATGTGGAATATTTGTACAATTTAGTATTGGCAATAAAAACTAATAAAATACTGATACACACTACAACATAAATGAACCTTATAAACATCACCTTAAAGAAAGAAGCCAGTCACAACATACCACATACTGTATGATTTCACTTATATAAAATGTCCAGAACACATAAACCTCTAGAGACAGAAAATATATTAATATTTGACTAGAGGCCAGGGAGATTGAATGGAATAGAGACTGACTGCTAATGGAAATGAGGTTTCTTTTTGGTGTGATGAAAATATTCTAAAATTATATTGTTGTGATAACTGGGCAACTATATAAGTATAATAAACCTGATTATACACTTAAACTGGCTGAATTTTCAAGGCATAAATCAAATCTCAATAAACACATTTAAAAAAAAAAAGAAGAATCCATTGGTTATGTTTGAAAAAGCTATTTCTGTGAAGTGGTAGAATTCAAAGGAATAAGTTTCTAACATGAACCACATTTAAGAAATTTGTCAGTGAGGTATGGACATGAGGTAAATCAAATGAAACCTTAAATATGACTCTAACTAAGACATTGCCTAGTGTCTCTGCAAATGAAATTCTTGCAGTCCATTAATATTTTACTGGACAGAGAAGGTGAAAAACAGGTGGAAATGTGACTGCAAATACTGATAATTGTTTTCAACTTAAAGTGCTTCAGCATAACAATGTCTAGACTATTGAAAGAAGGCTGATTTAGTTATTAAAACTCAAATACTTGTATTAATCCACTGTGAATACCTTACATTCCATCACCAAGGCAGTCACAACATTCAGGACGACCCAGTAATCCCTGCGTTGCACATTCACTAGTTTATAGTACACAGTGAAGCCACTGAGAAGAGAGCCTGGCAATCTGCAGGGTAGTTGCCCTGACTCACTTGGCTGCGTGACTATGGGGATAACATCACCCCGTGTGGAACCCCAGAATCGTATCAGGTGTGGTACAACTGATTGGCACCCTAAAGCATTTGGTTGGGTCTGGGTGCTCTAGACATAAAAGTAAGTCCAGAGTCATCACAGGAAGGAATATAGTTTAATACAAAAGAGAATATTAATTAAATAATTTGAGTATTAAGATTAGCTTATTAGTAACTCAATAATTTCTGGAAAATGATATTAAGATTAAACATAAGCATAACATTGTAATAAACACTTATACTCCAAGCAATCAAAATCCTACGTATTAACAAAATGTCTCAAAGAAATAGTATAGACTCTACTGAAGAAACACTTTCTTTCAAATACGATGTGTTTAGTTCTTATAATATGGATGAGTGAATGAAGGGAGTAAATTATAAGTATTCTTACATATAAATAAGTAAATAAGATAATGAATTCTTGTTAAATTCTCTGAGTTCAAACCACTTGGACTTACTGAAAAAAAAAGTGGTATAGGCTATTGCTTGCATCAAAACTGATTAGTGATCCAAATTAATTAGTGGTTGTAGCAAATCCTACCCTCAGAAGCTTTTATAAAGTGAATTGATGCTTCTGGAATTACAAGACATATATGTTAGCACTTGAGAAAGCCTCCCCCCAATTTTCTTCCACCCTCTGGAGGTGGGCCAAAATGACTCACATTTTGTCAATTATTCAGAAAAAATAAAAAGAATTTTTAACAGCTCATAAATAGCTGAATCCCATCCTATTTCTAATGTTCTGTGCTGTCTCATTAATATGACGCAATTGAGCCACCGCAGCTTTGTTCTCATAAGAAACAAAAAAGTAGAAGATGCAGTGAGAGAAGAGAAGGCCATGTGAAGACAGACTGAGGCAAAGATTAGAGTGATGCTGCCACAAGTCAGGGTGCACCAGGAAACACAAAAGCTGGAAGAGGCGAGGAAGGATTCTCTCCTAGAGCTGTCAGAGAAAGTACCTCTCTGCTGATACCTAAATTTTAGACTTCTGGTCCCCAGAACTGGGAGAAATAAATTTTTGTTGCTTTAAGTTACCAGGTTTATAGTAACTTGTTACAGCAGTCCCAGGTAACTAATATGTGGTGTTACCAAAGCTGGGATTCCCCCACTTGGAGCTGGAAATAGAGAAGCATGTCTAAAGAGAGCTGGAATTTCAGAGGGAACATAGCCACTGCTAGAAAAGCCATTAATGTACAGAAGAAGGAAAAGATGGCTTCTGTCCTCCCACCTCATCTGCTAGTGACTCTGGTTGGTTGACTCCAGCCTTAAGTCAATCAACATTGGAGCCCGAAAAATGCAGGACAGGCCAGTCTCCCAACCCCCATAGAGAGCAGAACCAGGAAGGACAAAGAATATGTCTGAGAGCCATAGGCTCAGGGTCAGACTACAACAGGGGAACACTAAAGAAATTAAGCTTGATGTATCATGATGTTTTCACAAAGAAGGTGATATTTGAGCTTTATCTATCTGGTTTAGTGGAAATTCATCAGGCAGTGGATGGAAGGCATAAATGGGAAGGAAAAAACAGGAGCAAAGTCAAGTTCAGAATACTATGCAGTCTTCCTTTCCTCCACTTTTGTGCTTCTGGTCTCTTACATAGGAAATAAACACGGACTAGGTCTAATCACTAGGGGCAAGCACCAGATAACTGGTTTAGGGCCTCATCCAAATAGCCATCTTAGGTTCAGGACAGAGAGGGAACAGGAAATCCCACTGGGGCCTCCAAGCTTAAGTCACACTGTCCAAATCAGTTTTAACAAAGAGGGCTGGGTTAAGGTCTGTGTTAAGGCTGTGTTAGGTAATAGATAATCCACAATAGAGCAGTGGAACCATTCCTATTTGGTTTTCCACCTTGTGCATATAATATATCTAGTACTTGTATATAAGGAACGCTAGCAGGGATGAAATGAGGAGTAAGATTTTCATCCTCCATTCTGTTCCCTGAATGAGAAGTTAATTTTTAGTTCATGTGATTCATTCATAAGTAAGAGTTCATTACACAGTTGAAGCATCTTTAAAATTCAAAAAAATATCTGAGCACTTCATACATCAAATCCCATGTTCTTTCTACCACATCACTACGCTGTCTCGTCATGGTCCTGGGCAGTGTGGGGTCTCATGAAGACAAATAACTGGACATTGATATTTGGAAGTCATTGGGTAGTAATTTAAAACATGGCATTGAGTAAGATTATCTAAGTAGCTGCTTGATGAGGACTGGGCCCCTTCCATTGAGGAGCATATCACCATTGCTCTTGTCATCAAAATAACATTTGTCATCAGACTGGCAACTGTGTGTGCTCTGCTACCTTACCTTAGAACTGAGCCAAAGCTATCAATAGAAGCTTCAAATATTACGTAAGCCTTCCCTGCAATATCTATTCTACCAAGTATTAGAATAAATTAGTTAGAAAAGGACACTGCAAAGCCATCACAGCCAAGTTACCTTTTTTTTAATCCACCATTTCTACCTGAATTTCAAAAAGAGAGATGAAAGAAAAAGATGTTATTATCTCACTTGACTTACACCTCTTGCAATATATAATTCAATCATAAGAGTTTCTGCTTTTTCCTTTCTTGTTTTATTTTATCCTTTAAAATTTGCTTTAAAAAATGTATATATAATGATATTTATTTATTTTAGCTCATTCTTAAGTGACCTTGAAAGGCTAAAGAATATCTTTCAGTAAAGTTTCTTTTCTTGGCATCTTGGTAAGAGGATGAAAATGCTAGCCTGTCAACTAAACAGCATTGGATAGATACAAATGAATACAACCCTTCTCAGGGGACAAGGCTGTATCCAGGCAGAGGCTGGCAGCACTACAGCATTGCACATAAATGAATGATGCACTGCAGATAAAATGCAAATCAACCTATCTTCTGGGCAGCAAGCCCGTTCAAGGAAGAGACCTTGGTCTTTACTGGAAACACACCATTTTCCTTGTCTAGATTCCCCAAATGCCTGTCATTTCTTTAAGAAAATATCAAATAAAGGACTTGTCTCAGTGAAGGAGCCACTATCCTACAGAGAGGGACTTTGACCTTTCAAAGCAGTTATCGAATTTCATTTTCCGAAGACAAAATCGGCTGCAAGGATTTAGATGTGATGGGAATTTTTTATTCCTTTATTGGTTCATTTCAAAACATGTTTATACAATATTCCAAGCATATCTGACTGACAACATTTATGTCTATTTTCTGGCATTTGGAATGTTGATTATGGCTTTAAAAATCTGTAATTCTGTAATAACTGAGACCTAAAAGAGGAAAAAGGATATTAAAGAGCATTTAGTCTAATGGCATAATCTGTCTTTAGCAGGAAATTTGCTTTGCAACATTCCTGGAAAATTCTGCTTTAAGTCTGGGCACAGGAAGACCACCAACTAGGAAGGCAGCTCATTGCTTTGATTGAACATTCTAATTGACAGAAGTTCCTCCTGGTAGAAAGCATAAATATACATCGCTTATCTTCCCCGTCTCTGCCATCCTGAGGAATCCTATTTGCTCTTCTACATAAGAGCTTTTAATATTTCAAGAATGCTTCTGCGTTTCCTGAAGCACAGTGACAATTCTTGCACATGAACTGTGAAGGATAATGCCACATTGTGAAAGTGACCAGTACAGTGCCTGCCCTACAACAGTGCACTTGTTCAATAAGTGTTAGTGTCTCTTTAAAACTAAAAATCAACCCTGAAATTTGAGTAGAACTTTACAGTCTGAAGGGACTTTTCCATACTCTCTTAATTTAGTATCTCCACTAAATAAGAAGGGTGTTATGATCTATACTGCTCAGTTGATTATAGGTGTTCAATAAACGAGTGTCTGTTACACGTACCTAACATGTGCCTTGCACTATTTTCTAGGTACTCAAATTGACACTGAGAAAATCTTCTAAGGGGGAGATTCATGACTTCACCTGAAGAACTTTATATATCAAACCCGTAATCTTTCTGCCATATCACTTATGCTGTCTCTCCATGATCCTGACAAGTGTGGGGTTTCATGGAGACAAACAACTCCATCTACTGGTACAAAGCATCTAGTCAACTTTTTAATGGTCCACTCTTTTAGGAATTTATAACCAATAATAACCACATATTTGAGGGCAAATTCACTAGAAGAGACAGAAAACAAAATAAACTAATACAAAAAGCAACAAAGAGTTGGAGCTAGTACAGGAAAAAGAAACTTTTAAAATTTATATTAATGCCCTCAAAGAAATAAAAGATATTACATACATGAAGCAAAAACAGGATGCTCAAAACAACAACAACAAACTTCTAAGGAGAACAGCCAAAAAAGAGATAAGAATTAAGAATAAAAAAAGTAAATTTGAAGAAATCTCTCAGAAACTAGAATCAAAATATAAACAGTTGGAAAGTAAAAAACGTTAAGAAAACTGAGCAACCTTTCTAGGGTGCCCAGCGTACACACAGGAGTCACAGAAAAAGAGGACAGAAAAAATGGAAGGTAAGAAATTATCCACAAGATGACTTGAGAAAGTTCCTCAGAATTGTAAGATATGAGTTACCAGATTGGAAGAGCCGACTTCACACTCAGCACAATGCAAATAGAACTTCACGAGCACCCCTGTAAAATTCTAGAGTACTAGAGATTAAGAAAAGATTCTAACACTTCCAGAGGGGGAAAAAAAACTGGTTTCTTAAAAAGTATCAAGAATCAGATGATGTCAGATTACCCAACAGCAACATTAGAAGTCAAAGATCATGGAACAATGCTTTAAAAATACAGAATTTTATTTGGCCAACATTCAATCATGCATGAGGGTAGAGAAAAGACATTCTCAGATATTCAGATGATCAAACAAAAATCTTTAAAAGATACAAGATCTAGAAAGTAGGATGTACAACATGACAGCTGTGTGTGGCATTCAAAAGAAAAGAACTAGTCCACATTGGAGTATGCCAAAAAGCACTGTGATTTTTTTTTTTGTTTGTTTTTTTTAGAAGACAATATTGAAAAATCCCTAATGAGTCTGAAAATACTGAAAGATTTACAAGATGAGTATTAGGTGTATAAAAACTAACCAGTTTATATACCTATATAAAAATATAAAAAATGAATTTATATTTGTATATATATTTATATTTAATATATATTTATCTATTTATATATTGTGCATTTATATAAATATATAATATATATTACATATATATATATAATTACAGTAATTACAAAATTACAATACCTGCACTAGAAAAGGTAACAGATTTTTTGCATATTTGCGATGATGGGCAGAGGAGAAACTCAGCATTAATACAAGCACTAATAAAATCAAGGATATGATATTTAGAGCTGTAGAAGCAGAAATGAGTGAGAGAGCAGGAGAATGTTGCTGATAGTTTTATCTACAAGTCTTATAGGACAATAACGGGGCCCTAAACTGGTCATATTTCAACTGATTAAAAATAAAAACTAAATTATAAAATGAACACTGACCTGTTCAGTCTGACCATCCAGATATTTTCAGGCCTACTGACATTCAGGATGTTTTCCCTTTGTAGATTACAAAAAAAAAGAGCACCTGACCCCTAAAAAGCACATTGCTTCAATTTTTTAAGATATTTAAATTATTTCTATATTACTTTACAATCACTCACCTATCATAAATCATGAATTTTATGTTTCAAAATATTCTATTAAAAACTGGTTTACTTTATTTTCCTGTAGGTGAGATTTATAACTGAACACCAACTTTAGGGAAAAGCATGTACCATGCCTTTGTCACTGAGCATAGTATGATGTGACATATATATATGTGGGATTAAATGAAATTAAAGAGATTGTGTGTGTGTATGTGTATGTAAACTTTATTGCAGTCCTCATAACAAGTCTTAGAAAACTGGTTATCTCCAATTTAGAGATAAGAAAATCCTGGCATCAAGTTGTTAAAATTATTTAACATCACTCAGCTGGTGGACTGCCTTCCATGACCCATTAAACTATATTCAGGTCATAATTATTTGTATTTCAACTAGTCAGATTGTACATCATCTGCAGACAATTATAAAAGGCAGAGGATTGAATCTTTCTGTTTTGATGTAAGAAGGTCAGTGAATTAAAATGAGCAAGTGGCTCTAATCTAACTTTTAATCTTTAACAAACGAACACATCTATTAATCGCCAAAATGTCACAGGTAGTGTACTAGCCAGTGGAGATAGCATTTCCTGAAAAATCAGGTCCAACTCTAGACATAAGGAGTGAATTAGGGAAAATCTGATCCTTTAGTCTTGTTTGCCTTGGAATTCTGCTCCAGGTTCTTCCTTGCAGTGTGAACACAGGCCTTTCAGCTTCAGGACCTTGTCTCCTGTCCTGTTTAGCATGCAGGCCTAACTCTAAATAATGCAACACGGTCAGGATCAACCCTGGTTGTAAGAATCGACGAGGGTATTACATACACTTTCAGTCTGACTGCCAGATTTTTCTATTTAAATGTCTCTTGGATCCTTTATACCCTGCTCACACTCAATCTTCATTCTGGACCTTAATACAAATGTCATGTTTTTTTCCCAAGACGAGCACCCCAGGCCCAGACTTCTGAGACAATCTTATATTCCCAGCACAGGCAGTTTCCCAGCCTCTTCTCCTGGGCCTCTACCCCATACTCTGCAGGCCCTGAGGCTGCTTCCACTTAAAGTATTTCCATCTGAGAGCTGTTCTGCCTTTTTTCCAGGCCACAACACCCTCAAGCCGTCTTCTTTGAACCACACGTGTCCACCCTGAAACCTTTAGATTCTGGAGAAGACACATCTAATTTCACAGATGAACAGGCCCCCAAAATAAACTCAGCAACTACACAAAACAATTACTAATGATGTAAAGGATTTTGGAATAAGAGTGACTTGACGTTTGGGGGCTGGCTGAAAATGAGGATGTTTTCTCTCCAGTCCGGGTACAGTTTGGTTCTTTCTACTGACAATGGGAGAGAAGTTGCAAATTCCTAGGAGACAAATTTGCTAAAAGGATTCACTATCCTTTTATTCTTTTGTAAAAGTACTGTCAGTCATTACCCAAATCCTTTCCAGCTCTTTTCTCTTCTACATGAAGGAAAGACCCAGGCATTTCCCCCAAGGGCCTGTGACCCATAACTGGCTCAAACCGCTAGGTGACAGAGCAGACTGCAGGCTTTGCTGGCCTGATATGAGATAAGGCACACAATCAGGATGGGAGGCATGTATTATAACAGCTTCTACTACATCTCTCATCAAAGAAATGTCTTCTCAATAGGACAAGTTTCTATTCTTTTTCAAACCCTTGTTATTGTGAAATATAAAGTTAAAATTCATAAAATATAAATGCACAATTTAGTAAATCATTGCCAAGTAAACATTCCTAAAACTATCTCCAAGCACAAAAAAAAAAGGACATCCTTGCATCCCAAAAGCACTCACATACTATGCTTAATAAGAACTCTCTCCTACATCCTGGAATAAACTTGACCTGACTTTTATGGTAATCCTCCCCTTGCTTTTTGTTATACTTTAACAGTTTTAATTCTTATAGATGAACCTCCAAATTATCTCCAAATAATGTAGTTTAGTTTTGCCTATTTTCGATCTTTATATAAATGGAATTGTACAATATTTTGTTTCCTTTTTTGGTCTAGCTTCTTTTGCTCATTGTTATATTTTTGAGATCCTTCTGTGTGCTTGTCTAATGAGTGTATAACAGACATTCATTCATTTTCATTAGTATATAGTGTCCTCTTGTATAAAATATTAAACTATTTATTCCTCTTTATGAATGTTTTTTTTCTAATTTGGTCCATTATAAATAACCCAGGTCACTTTAGAAGGCATTAGCAAGCATACAAAAATAAGCAAATATGAATTTAAAGACAAAATAGATTTTAACAAGAGAATTTTCAATTCTTGTACTTTTTTCTCTAGTCAGAAATGTATAGTCAGCCCTGAAACAAAAGGGCAGATCCTTATTGCCATACTTGTCTCTTTGTCCCACCTGCTTTCTGTGAGCTGGAAAAATCTTTTCATGTCAAGGTCAGAGGAACTCAGATTCTAAAATCTTTTTTTTCCCAAGGGAATCTCATAATACCCTGGCTCTAGAACTTCTGTGCCATCACTTGTCAGTGAGGAGACCTAGGAAAAGTGACTTGACTTTACTAAAAGCTTCAATTTTCTTTTATGTCAAATTCAAAATGAAATAAATTATTATTATGCGTAAATTATATTATGCATAAGGTATTAGCTAATTATCTTATTAAAGCACTTTGAAAACCTTGTGAAATAAATATTATTATTCCCATTACCATTTTTATCTTCCAGAGTTATTTTGGAGAATAAATGAAATCGTATATGCAAAGCGCTCAGCACTGAGTTGAAATTCAATACGCGTCCATTATCACTGATTTTGCTTCATTGCAGTCTCTGCATATTTGTTTCAGACACTAACTGTGTTTTATATATACCTGACCAAATCAGTACACTTGATTTTTTCATCATATTTACTTATGTCTGATTCCTTTATTTTGATTTATTTTAGTCTAGAATAAGTATGGGAACAAGAAGTCAATAGGAATCACATTTAATAAAGGACCTAAACTGATTTTCATCCAAACTTAGTAGCTTTCTTTAAAATATCTTCAGTCCCCTAATTAAAACACAGTGAAAACTGGAATCCAGATCTATAAGTAGCTCTTATTTAAATAAACCCTTGTCCCTGGAAAGTACTGCTGGGAGCTAAGTATCACGTTGGTTCTCCATTTAGGATACTAAGAAAAATAAAGAGAAAGATGTGAGGATTTTTGTGGCTACACTGAAGATCTATTTTTTCTCCATATTTCAGAGAGAATATTATTTTACTGTGACAAGAAAGTAAAATGGCTTCTGCAACTCGAGTTAACAAGGCTTGTCTTGCCACAGGGTTCGAAAGGGATGCACTCAGTGGCTTTAAATTCACCTCTTGGAGTAGAAGGAAGCTGTCACAGAAGAGGAATGAAATAATTACAGAGCAGCTTTGTTCCCCACACCCATCCCTGCTGGTTCCCAGCTGTTCCCCTGTTTCCATCTTTTGATGGCCAACAAGATAATGCAACTTGCTAACAAGATGAAGACTCCTGGGGTGACTCAAAGTCAGAGGAAAAAGGAGTGTAGAAGAACCACTATTCAGGAAAAAACATTTATTGAGTACGAACTGTATAATGCACTGTATGAGACAAGGTTAAGGAGGAAGGTCCCACTGTCAAATACTGGAGGTACTACACAGATTTCATCTTTACCACTCAGCATTAGAGATAATGCATAATGATTGTTTAAAAAAAAAAATTAGGAACATTTATCCTTCAGATCTCCAGGTACCCATCTACCCTCTGGTACTATAGTTTCGTAAATCTGCTTCCCTCCTTCCTTCCTTCCTTCCTTCCCTCCTTCCTTCCTTCCTTCCTTCCTTCCTTCCTTCCTTCCTTCCTTCCTTCTTTCTTTCTTTCTTTCTTTCTTTCTTTCTTTCTTTCTTATTTTTCACTGCAAATTTAGTTACTTGAAATCAATCCCTTGGGCAGTTATGTCAGCACCTTTAACTCAGATCTGTCTGAAAGACGGATTCCTGAGGGTTCTTCAACACCACATGAGGGCTGGCAGTGGAGACGGGAGCCAAAAGGAACAGTGGGGATGGCATTCCTGAATGTGAGCAAACCAAGCACGTCGGCAAAATCAAACACTAAGCTTTAGCCATTTGCACCTGGCTGTGTACCAAGCCTGCCCCCTAGGCATCAATGCAACTCCATTTCCCAACCTTAGAGTTAGAGACAGCACAGCATAACCCCTGACAAAGGAGTTGTCAGCACCGAATACAAAGTAATGGACTTGAGTAGACAGCATGGCTTAGGTAATCTGTATTATCTCCTGGATGCATGGTCCTTAAGTCACCCAATAGTACAGTTTAAAATGTGTTACATAATTTTACAAAGTTCTCAACAATTTATCCAGCTATTGTTAGTATTTGACCAACATTTGTTTTCTAAGCTGAAGATTCAAAATAAGGTTCATAGCAGCAAGCTAGCTTCGGTTTACTAGTCTATAGTGTATCTTTTTTGAAATTCCTCATAGCCTCAGGAACCAAAATGTGCCTTCTTTGAGGGGGGAAGACAATAAAGATAAGGGAACAATGCTTGGAAACTAGCTGAGCAATTTTAGGAAAACCCAGTCTTCAGAACTGTCAGACATAAAGCAATTTCAACACTGAAGCTGAGTCCAGAGGCCAATATGTATCACTGTCTTCTAAGAAACAAGACTCCTGAGTTTGAGCCTGAGGGTGTGAAACGATCTCCATAGCTAAAGCCAAAATTATTTAAGTACTGTACTTACTTTTTGCCTCATACTACTCCAGGGGGTTCACGTGCCCAACAGCCAGGTTTCTCCACAATGTCGCAAGGTAAGTATTACTACGTCCATGTTCTATGTTCCAAACTGAGGAGCAAAGAAGTTAAATAACTTACTGAGATCACATAGCTATGAAGTGACATAGCTAGCTATAATCAAGTGAATGGAAAACAAATGTTGGCAAAAATGTGCAGAAGTTAAAATCCTTATATGTTGCTATTGTAATAGGATGCAAAATGGTTCAGCCGCTGTGGAGAAAAGTTTGGTGGTTCCTCAAAAATTAATCATAGAAGTATTATATGACTCTACAATTCTACTCCTAGGTTTATACTCAGAATAGGTCCTCGAACAAGTATATGTACACCCTTAGAAACACTATTTACAATAGCCAAAAGGTGGAAACAACCTACATAACCATGACAAATAAATGAAAAAATTGTGATATGTATATACAATGGAATATCACTCAGCTACAAAAAGGAATGAAGGGCTGATACCTGCTGATACCTCCCAAATATTATGCCAAATGAAAGAAGCCAGATATAAAAGGTTCCATTTTTATGAAATGTGAAGAACAGATAAGTGCATAGAGACAGGATACAGATTGGTACTCGTCAGGCTTTGGAAAAAGGGAACACGAGGCAATCTATTAACGGGTAAAATGTGAGGAATGTTTTGGAGTCAAGTCGAGGTGGTAGTGGTGCATTGTGAATGTATTAAATGTCACTGAATTGTTCACTTCAAAATGGCTAATTTTATGTATTTGAGTTTCATCTGGATAAATTATTAACATATAAATTTTTTAAAATTTTGGATCAATCAGACTTCAGAGCCCACACTCATTAACTTTGTAGTTGACACTGCCAGGTCTCAGCATGCTATTGATTTTCTTATAGCTGTCTTCAGATCGTACTTGGATGCTGGCTTCCCAGCCAAGGCAGGAAGCCTTCCGATACATGTGGAATATTTTAAATATTAAAAGACTACTGAAGTAAGATTTTCAACTTAAGTAAATTGGCATTGATGATGAGAATTAAAAACCGGTCTCATAACTGAAGCCTAGAGCTTCAAACTTAATAAGATTGAGAAATAATATAATTAAATGCACTTTATGAATATGCACCACACTATCATTTTTTTTTTCTGTCTTTGCTTTTCACTAAATCCTCTCTCTCTTCTGCCTTTAAAACCACAACTCTAGAGTTTGTGGCTGCCTTTCCAGACTGAAGTCAAAGAGAGACAGTCTACTTGTGCAAAAGTCCTTGTTGTCTAGTTTGAAAATGGAACCGAGTCCATTCGTTTCTAACACCACACCTGCGCCACAGTGAACTGATCCAGGGCAGCCATAAAAAGAAGTGAAGGCCTTAGCATGAACGCCTACCTTTGTATGAATTATAAGATAGGCTTCCGTTGGGCAGCCTTCTCAGTTTAGACACCCCAAATTTATTGAATCAGTCTCTCTGATTTTCATCAAGCTCTATTCATCAGTTCACTCAACAAATATTGATTGAGAACCTATTATAAGTCACGTACTTCTGGGTAATAGCAAAAAGGCATAGACTCGGACCTCAGAAATAGCTCTATTAATACTAATTACTGTACAATGTAATAAATACTATTAAAAATATTTATTTTGGATGCTATGATCACAGAGAAGAGAGCCATAGATTCTGCCTTGGCTAGAATGTCATAAAAATCTTTATCAAAACATAGATATTCATTTTTAACACAAAAGGATATATGGATATGTGTACTTAGCCAAATTAAATCATGCCTCAGAGCTTCTCTCTCTATATATATATATAAAATATATATTAAATATATATAATCTCATATATTATAAAATGTATCAATATTATAAAATGACTTCCATATTCTTTTGTGCACTATTGTTCCATCTTCTGAGTGATGTTTCATCTGTAATCTTCGCCTCTACCTTGCAGAATACTACCAAAATTAAACATAATAAAATGTTTTTAAAATAAGTACCACATCTGCCACACAGAAGGTAGTAAATAAATCTCTCCTCTTCTCTCCCTCTCTTTTGTATCTTCTATGGCCAGCACAGCACTTGGGTAAACAGTAAGTGCATCAATAAATAGCATAAAGAGGGATTGACTGAATCTATACATTTCACATGCTGGTCTTTGCTATTCCTTTTGGCATGATAGACATTTTCAAATCTACCATGAAAGAATGCAATGCCCTTTATGCCCCTCCCGTCGATTAATTTTCTCTCTATGATTTTTCTGCCTAATTATATAGGGCCTCTTTAGGCCCATCTTCAGTTATTAGTTGATTCAGAGGCTTGTTGGTGGATTTCATTTAAATTTTTATTTTAAGGGCTAATTGCTAATGATGTCATTAAAGTAAACAGTTCAAGAGCATTGCCAATGTGTGTACGATGAATTCATTGCTGGCAAAAGTCCGTATTTTGCCAAGCATGCACAGAATGTATAAAATATTCAGACTGGAAGCTGAGCTGCTCACGTAGCAGAAAATACCCCAGCAGATCTGAAGCTCAGCACAGAACAGCAGGAGAAAACCTGAGCCCAGAAAACTATCACGCAAGGCTGGTATTTCTATTTATGGTAAAGGAGGAGAAGAAAGTCTTGGCTGGACTGAAAGTGTGACCTGAAATCTAGGCACGTACTGTGAGAAGCCCCATGACTGGAGGCAAGGATCTTGCTCCCTAATGGGGTGAGAGCAGATTAACAACCGCCTGAAGTCCCTGAGTCCCACCGACTTGAAGACTCTGCTCTCAAAAGAAGGAAGGTCAGTTACCTTATGCCACACCCACTCTCAGGCCCTCACCACTACCAGCCATTCTTAGGGTCTCCACAGCATATGGTCAAGTCGTACAGATCACAAGCTTTGCACCATAGAATAGTTATTCGTGAGTCCCCCCCTAGGTCCCTGTGCCTAGTGCCATTCAGTCCAGAAATCCAGTGTTAGCTGCTGAGAACCTGGTGGTGTTTTCAAACAGTAAGAGCAGTCACACACATACGGGTGGCAGAGGTGTTGGAAATTCACTGCATAGAAGCAACCACCATAATTAAAGCCCCTGTGAGCTATGGTTTCTGTAGCACAAGAAGCCTTCCTTTCTTCGGCATTACGATTTCCTCCTGCCTGAAACTTTCTGAAGTGGACAACTGAGTTTCACCCTTTAATTAAAAATAAGAATCAAATTGTAGCACTGACTCCTCCTCGATTGGTCAGACAGTGCTCATTAATTATAGCAGAGCAGAGCTTCAAACTGTAATAGAAAATGGCCAGAGACAGAGGTAAAAGTGGCTTCCAGAAACCACCATTTATATTAAGTATTATAATTTCCATTCTGCTGACTCTAAATTATAAGATGCACAACGTAACCAATAAACAACTAATTTTGAAGATTCTAGTTGAAGGTAAAAATGCAACCCCCATATTTAACCCTCCTTGCCTCTTAAGCCCATTGACACGATAACAGAAATGTAGGAAACAGTGTTCACATGACCAAAATTTCAAGGGATTTCTGCAAGAACTAGCGCTGGGGCAAGACTAATGTGAGGATCAAGCTGACCAGCACCCTGGATCCGGATCATGCATGAAGGAAAATCCTGCTTGGGAGGAAGGCAGGGAGCCCCAGCCAACCCCATTAACCATTAGAGATGGACCAAGGGACAATCAGCTCAGATTAAAACGTGACCCAACCACTGTCTCTGGTAAAGCCTGTCAGTGCAGACAGCCAGGAAGAACAATGAGCTGCACTGCCCCCTCTCAGATTTCATCTGGCTCGGCCTTGGGCTTGGGAGGCAGTGAGACTGAACCCATGACAAAACTCTGCCAACTTGAAGGTGAAGAAAAAAATAAAGACCAAAATCTATCATTGCCTGATGTGTCAGCAATAACCACTTAGAATATATAATGAAAGAGAATAAAACCTCATTTACATTAACAGTGTAAATTCCAGTAAACTCATGATTTAAAGGTAGAAACCAAGTCTTAAAATTAAAAAATTGTTTAACAAATATATTATAAATTTATTATAAAATATCTATTAGAAGGCAATAGAAGTGTTAATCTAAATAATATTGCTTACAAAATATTTTTTCTTTCAAATATGACCCCAATAGCAATCATATCTTAAGAGAAAGAGCAATCAATTCAAAAACTACAAATACATTTGATATTGAAATTTTTAATAAGAAATACTATAAGTAAATAAAATTAAAATATAAATAAAATCAAAATATTGGGGGATATACTGAAATCTTTGTGATAAATTTCTCCTACATGAGAAAAATAAAGTCTTTGAAACCTTCAGCAAAGCACTAATGACCCTTAAATATATGTGCAAAATGTTTAAGCATGCCATAAGCAAATAATATCAAAACCATGAAATATAATTTTTAAAATACCAAGCAGACTGTATAAAAATTGTAACTCAGGAAATGACAAGTCAGGAAAATGAGTGTTGTCATGCCTATAAGACTATAAATTGACATAATCTTTTTTTAGCACAATTTGAATATATGTAATTTTTTTTTAAATGAACATACCTGTTTTACAGTCCAATGATTAGAGGATGTTTGTAATAAAATAAGTACCAATATATCCAAATGTGTAGTCAAGACCACATACACACACACACACACACACACACACACACACACACACACACCCCAGTAACTAATGTGAGGTAATGGATGTGTTAACTAAAATTATCATTTTGCAATACGTAAATATGTAAAATCATTATATTGTGCACATCAAACGTATCTGTTATATGTCAATTATATCTCAATAAAGCCGTGAAAAATTAAAATTTTATAAAATTTTAAATAAGTAAAATTGCAAAAAATTAGAAATAGTCTAAATGTTCATCCTCAACAATTGATAAAAGTATACAATAAAACATATTTCACAGGAAACATATTTTATCAGAAAACTATGTATTTTTAAATTGCATATACATTGTGATTTAATTCTGTTACTTTGCATTTATTCATTCAGTTACTCATTTCTGGCCTTATAGAATTTGCATTTTAGTGGAAATCTATATGTATAATGACATATACTTAGGAAGCTAGAGATCACAATAGTAATAGTGATTATTTCAAGCTGACTAGATCAAAGTTTCTTATTTTTCTATAGTACATTTTTAAAAATAAGAAAGTTATTTTAAATGACATAAGAAAGAATAATGGCATGGTTGAATTAAATCAAATTACCATTTACTACCTAGATTTTTGAACACTAGTCTTTGAATCCAAACATTTGCTTTGAAAGAAGCTTCCGTGTATGTAGTCCACAATTAAATTAGTATATTGTTTTGCCTACTTATTTTGATTGATTTAATGCTTTGCTTAAAAACTTTTCCTCTATAAATGAGTGTGAATGAAAATAAGGAGTATCTGATCAAAAAAGGTGATGAGATATGTTAAATACATTCTTGGTGAAGAACCATTATTTTCTCCCTACAACTTCCCTCTCTCTTTTTTACAGGATTCCTTGGTACATTATATAGTGCAAATATATTCTCCGCAAATTCAATTCATATTTAAAGGATATTTTTATGGATATATGTAAATCACACAAGTTTTCTTTAAAATAAACAATATTAGAGCTTTCAAGTTTTAAAAAGGTACAGATTTAGTGCCCCTTTCACTTGTAGAGTACTGATTTATGAATGCTGGAATGAGTAAAAAAGTGACAATTTGTGCATTTGAAGCCTTTTGTATAAATATCACCTATTCTAGATGGTTATCCTGTGTTTTCTCCCAAGTTATTCAAAAGATTTTGTAATCAGCAGCATTTCCATACCCTCCCCTGCTCATTTATACTGCGTTAGTTTAAACACATCTAAAGGAATCCCAGGCCCCAGATTCTATTTTCAGCTCTATCACAGCTGCTTTTTCACACGTAACTCATTTAACCTTTCAGGAGAGGGTATGCATATATCTGGGAATTATTAAAGTAGGATTAAACGGTATGTCTCATTTCCATACTGTGTATCAGACTAATTGTTAAATCAGAAAAAGAATACTTACCATAACGCTGTGACTCAATTTTTTTTAATCTGTAAAAGAGTTAACAACAGCCCTTCTTTTTCGAACAAGGATGTTTCTAAAGAGTGAACATATAATGTATTGCATGCTTTGCAAAGCTCTGCACTCCTATATACAGCATGAAGAATATACAGATATAAATTGTACTATCCCTGCCTTCAAGTTCACCTCTCAAAAATAAGAGACAAACTATGACAATGTTCCCCACATCAGGAAAGATCTTCATGTAGGATTTGATTTCTTTAACACCCACCCTTTTCTCAAAACTTCCCCATACCCAGTTCATTTGATCATGCTTTCTCTACCCACCGACTGAGGGTGTTCATCCCTATGGGTCCCAAACTCACACGCATTGGTGCCCCCACATACAAGGCCCAACTAGAGAAGCTTCTACATATACTACTAAGCTGGCTCTCTTTCCAGACTCTTTTTTTCTACTGAGAAACCTAAGTATCAGACAGCTTCCCTTCAAAGCTGCCATACATCCTTTCTCTCCCTCACTCTCTCCCTCCCTCCCCCAATTTCATCTTTCCATCTTCAAATATCCTTCTCTATTGTTACTTCCCATCTCTCTCCTTCCCTTCAGAGTCATACTTTTTAAAGAGTGACCCAGACTCAAGTTCTCAGGTTTCATTCATTCCTCAACCCATTTGACTGGCATCTTCCATCACAATCCACTGTAAAATGCTAAGGTTGACAGTAATCTAGTATTGATAAATTCAGTGGATGGATGCATTTATCTTCAGTATCTAACTCTCTGACCACATCGTTTATCTTTGAAAATATGCACAAGCATTTTTTTTTTAATGACTAAAAAAAGTCAGCAGTTAACAAAGACTGATTCAATTATTGTTGTTATGTGGTTAGATATTTTGTTTAAGGGCTAGTGAACAGTTAATTGAGTAATTAAATACATACATGTTTCATAGATCATTACACATTTGCTTTTGTGCCATTATATCAATAAAGTGAACAATTGTTAAAATCGTGATTTTAACATAATTTGTGTTCCTTTGAGAGCAACTAATGTTAAATTTGATCTTGAGTCATTGTAGGTCCCACATTTTTCTTTTTATTAATTTTGATCTGGAGAAATTTTGTTCTGCTAAGGCAACAAAAAATGGACTAATAAAATTCTCAACACAACACTAGGTTCAAATGTATTTTACATATCACATTCAATCACTATAATGGAACCACTTGTGATAAATTACTATCATTACAGGATATTTTTCAAAATATTTTCAATTTATCATATAACTTCTTATCGCATATATCATGTTTAGCATCCCTTAAAACAATAACTAAATTCATAAGCCATTTTTTAATTATTTTGTTGCAAATTTTTAATGCTAGATTATCACAATAAAAATTATCAATATGGTATTCCATTTGTTCAAATCTCTTTTCAATTAAGACTATGGCTTGATGTAATGTTACCAGAAAATAGCATCTATAGAATTTACTGCCAATATTTTGTGTAAGAAATATTCTTTTTTAGAGACATGCAAGGATTTATGTTTTATTGAAATGTCACAGTGTTGCATATTTCACAGTTTCTTTTAATTTAGACAAAAAAATTTCTCTACATTTTTTAAAAAATTTTTTTAGTCTTATAAAAGTAAAATAAAAAAACCTGATCAGTTTGAATTTTTTGTAACTATTTCTGAAATCATTTATAATTTTTAAAAAATGGTTGGTAAAAAATAATTGCGCAGAACTCAGATGCAAGATATTCTTTACTTTCTTCTAAACACAAATCACCTTTGTGAATTTTATGTAATTTAGCTCAACTCTTTAGTATAAATTATATATTGCTTAAGATAAAAAAAAGAATTTATTTAGCATTTTTATTTTTATTTAGCATTGTCTTTTCAAGGGTAGTTATAAAGTCAAATATGCGTGTTTCATCAAGAAATTCCTTATTTGGACAAACTCAAAAATATCTATATAATTTCTGAATTGTTCCAAGGAATGTTGCTAAAATTGGAACAATTGAGGCCTTGTCTCCTAAAAAAAATTTTAAAATATAGATTATGCAATGCATAATATATGCTTTTGGATAATAGATCAAAATTCTGGCATGTGTACTTTTTCTATCAACCTTGTTAGTGTTATAATAATAGGCATGTTCTAGACAATTTGTAAATTAGTGAGGACAATTGAGAGATAATTTTTCAGGTCTTAAGTCGAAAACTACATGTTTAAAAAAAAATCTAAAAATAAATAAAATACTCATTTGATTTTCTGGTTTTCTTTTACTAATAATTCAAACTTCATATAATAAATCTTATTTTTCAATATGAATGTAAAATATTTCCAGTAGTCTAGTTGAGCTAAATAATATATATATTTTCTATTATAAGTATTATTTCTTTCTTTATTACTTATAAAATAATAAGTTCATCAGGAATTCTCCATCCTAAATAATAATCACTTCTTTATTATTTTTATCTTAGATGCCCAGTGATGCTAATATAAAATTTCAAAATAATATCTATTTAAACCCAAAATTTTCCACTGTTACATTTTTGTAAAACTTTGCTCTTTGCACCATCAAAAGACCATTATGCTTGACTAAATATTAAACACATCACATGATTGTTCTCAATTATCACTGGTGATTCAGGGTTATATTAGTTCTAGTAATTATAAGTGCTTTGCTTATGCACATAGGAAATTTGCTCACTTTCATTGTTTACAATTTTTAAGTATTTTAACACATGGTCTTTTTGAAGATGCTCTATTTCTCCTTTCATATTTCAAACATTTTATATTTGGGGTTTTGTTGAGCTCTACTTTAATATTTTTTTGTTTCTATTATGATTCCAAATATACTCATTCTAAGTAATCTAAAAATTAGACAGTAAAAGATTTTATTCAAGTGTACAAAATATGAGTTTTATCAAAGAACATAAAATAAAATATGTAAATGTAAAATTAAAATTATTTCCAAGTTTCTCAAAAAAGTTATTTTCTAATATATTTAGAATTACTATTAAAATTAAAATGCAAAGTACAAATTTTAAGAATGCACATAAATATCTCAAATCAAAATTATTTAAATAAATTATTCTTAAAATTTACTTTTTATAATTTAGTTACATCCTATCAAATATGCTTTTAAAAATAAAACTTAGCAAAACAGGAATTTAGTGTCTATTTAGTTACCATGTTAAAGAGTCAGTATCGTGCTTTAAACATATTACGTCAATACCAACATATATACAAGTTTCAGAATAAAATGAATTGTTTAATATTGCAAAATATTTCTTAGCATCCATGTGCAAGTGTGGAATGCTTGTACCTCCAGAATTATGAAATGGAACCAAAAAGGAACAAAACAAAATGGATGATTGACAGTGCTGGTAAATGAAATTTCGTTATTAAACATTCTATTATATACATACAATTTGAAAAGCTTTGACAGTTGATTGATTTGTCTAATTTATTCTGCTTCCCAAGTGCTCCCTGCACTCTGAATCAGGCACAACTTCTGATGTCAGTGGCAATATGACCTTGAAACCTTAACAGCATTAGGACACAGAGATGTCTCATTTTGAATTTCCTAGAGCCTGAATGGTATTAATCATAAGGAGGTGGTTTGGAGGTCCAGTGTGAGCCGTGTCAGTGTTGACACTGGATCGCACCTGACAAAGGGAACCTGGCATCATGTCATTTAAGAATTTATTGTGTATTTATGATATGGGGGCTCCTGAAGGACAGGGCCCTGTACAGGCTGCTTCTTGCCCAGGTTTATGAGCAGGACCTCTCATAGTACTAAAACAGGAAGCTGAAATACTTCTATTATCATCTTCTTAGCCAATAAAGAAGATGATGGGCCATAAAGAGATAAAGCATTGTGCCCCTGACCACAGATCCAGCAAGGGACAGATCTGAAATGTGAATCTAGGCAGTCTGGACCTGCCGTGTTTATACTAACTCCGAAAGTTATGACAGGCCAATAAAAAGTCAAGGTGCCTTAAATACAATCCAAACTTCAGCTTTTTGGAGTTAAAATCCAGAAAGTTCAGGAAAGCATTTATTGCACAACAGAGTGTGCTTCCACCCTTTGCAAATGGTTATGACACCAGTTCTTTACTCTAAAATTTAATAATTAAAGGGAAAGAATTATTCATTTATCTTGTCTTTCCCAATAGAAACTGTATTTCAGGATGTCCAAATAATTCTAATCAACGTTGCAAAGTAAAACTGAAACAAAAGGAAACAAACAAAATGCTCTTTTTTTATAATCAAATGTTTGTTAATACCTAGTTAAAAGGAGAAGCTGTCTTAAAATTCATTTAGTTTTCTTCTTTTTCTTTTTCCTCTTTCTTTCTTTAAAAATACATTTTTTTTTATTTTTGCCATTCCAAAATATATATTTTTGCAGATGCTGCATGGTATAGTAACAGAGAAATCACTCTAGAGGGAGTTACTTACGCATTTTCCTCAGACCAAAAGTAAGCAGGTTGCAAGAAGAAATTAATTTATGCTAATACTATCTTTAAACCCTGCCAAAATATTTCTTGTTATCTCCATTAGCATTTAGAATCTACTCCATAATTCAGAGTGATATATTCTAGCTGCATTAATATAAATTTTGGTATTAACATTGTCATTGAAATTTTATGTTTTTTTGAAGGTTGCTTTTATATTAATCTGCTAATGAAATGCAAGGTGACAAGAGCATTCTGAAATTGAGCAATGTGCACCACACACACACACACACACACACACAATGTTCAAAAAAAGAATTTTTTCCTTGACCTTGGTCAGGTTTTCAGATCTTAATAGTTATTATTGCTCTAATTCCAAGAAAATTCTCAGTAGAGAGGTTTGGGTATCATGCCAACACCAAAGTCACAAAAATAGTGCGGGCAAGTGCTAAGATGGGGTTAATCATTCCTCTACCTTCCTCTTGTGTGTGATGAGGATCAAATTAAATTATGAATGTGAGATGTTTTGTAACTGGCAAAGCATTATACGGGTGGGAGGTGTTGTGGTTTGGGAATAAACAGGAACAGTTTTAGTGGTTTCCAGATTACCACCCACTAGTTACTCTAGACATGATCACTTTGCAATAGCTCAGGGTTTGCCAGGCTTTTAGATTCATTAGGACTTCTCAGGGAGCTTCAGGAGTCACCAATGCCCAGGTCCAACACCCAGAAATTCTGATTTAAACCGTTCAGGGTGGGGGCTCGCCATTAATACTCTTAAAAACTCTGCTGTTGTTCCTAACGCACAGTCAATGATCACCAAATTCAAATGCATCTAAATAGCAGTGTTCTGTTAAGATTTTTTTTTTCCTTTCATAGTGTTCAGAGGGCTCTCAGCTCTGACCTGCCTTTTGGATGTGAGTGAGTCAGAGGCTGGCAGCAGCTGCAATCCCCACCTTCCTGCAGAGAAGGCTCTGGGAGTCAGCCCTCCTTCCTCGGTCCTCTCTGACTTCATATCCTGAGTCAGGAGGGAGCCCGCTCCTTGGAGTCATCATCCCCTGTCAACAGCCCTGGAGTCAGCTTGCTGCTCCTCCTGGCCCAGCCACTGATGTGTCCTGCTCAGTTCGGTCCATTCATAGGCTTTGCTGAGGCACCTCTCACCTGAGTCCAATATGATGTGTAAATCCTATCCAGTTAACAGGTCATTTAGAGGCCACAAAGGAACAGGAGAGGGAAGGGGGAGGTAGAAGAAATATTTATTTCCCTATACCCTGTAGTGTCTACATATTATATCTTCTTCCTTAATAAACTATCCCAGGCTCATCATACATTTAGAGAATTAGAGAAGTAAATTACCCAAAGGACAAGCAGGCCAATTCTTACTAACACAAGCATCTCCTCCAGCTCCTTGGGCACCACCTCTTCACTTGGCCTTGGGATAGATGGGCAGGACTTGAAAGAGTTGGTAACCCAGGAAAGTTCTGAGTTGTGGAGTGTTCACACAGGGAGGATGTATCCTGGAGGACCCTGTGGATAGGACAGAGACCCTTCACTCCTACAGTCCTGAGTACAGTTCAAGAATGACTGTGAACCAGCTATTCTTGCTGATACTCAGGCACCTTGTCTCTTCAACCTCGATAGACATATCAGTAGTTTTCTTTTTATTGTGATTATTGAATAAATACATGAGTGAATTAATAGGGCTGATGAGTTGTTTTCTCTTACCAGTGTAAAAGTGATATTCAGGAGTTAAGTGTTCCCTGAGAAGTAAGAGTGGAAAGAGAGAGAGGACAGAGTAAATGAGTCAACGAGTCTCAGGACGTTGTGGCAGAGTCTTTGGAGGAGCAGTCTCTCTGACTCCTGTTCTGACCACGTCACACCATTTCATCAGTTCTCGGCCCTCTTATCCTTCTGAAGTAAATGAATTTTGCTCCACACTGGGCTTCTCTCATGGGCATGAGACAAATTCCCTGATGATGTCCATTGAGATCCAGTGTAAGTTCCTAGTCACTCTTCTACTGCAACCAGAAATGTTAGCTACAACCCCAGGAAAAATCTTCTTTTTCATTTTTTTTGTTCTTTTGTGGGGGAGGGGTCGAGTTATGTTTTGTTTCCTTTTCTGTTTTATATTTCCCCCCTGTTCACTGGCAGCATAATTTGACTAGAACTAACAAAATCACTTTGAAACACGGCAATGTCAGGACTGAATCTGGGAGCAGGTGCTCTGGTCTCAGTGTTGTTGAACAGAGGCTGGGAAACTAGTTCCCTGGGGAAGGTGATAAATTGTGCATGGAGATATGCTCTCACACAGAGTTTAAACTTTGTAGAATTTTCTAGATAAAGAGCACAGTAACTCTCCATGCTAAAGAGTGGCATTCCTGTATTTCCTATCAGTCATTCCTTCTGCAGAAGAAAGAACTGTGCCCCATTTCATTGTGAGGCCACTTTATTTGAAGGGTTTGTTTTTTTCAGTTCACAGTTGCCTAAATAGCAGTGTTTGAGTCTTAAGGAGATCTGGCGCTGCCCTTATTTTTTTCATTCATATTTTTCTAATCAGGAAGCAGATTCTGATTGTCCTTGGTCCAAGATGTTTCCCCATGTGTATTTTGTTTCCATTCACCTGGGTCGTGACTTCAGTAGAAATAGAGTATTTCATGGAGCAAGGCAGAAAATGCAGTTCTAAGACTAAACACTGATTCAATTTAAAATTAATTAACATTTACTCAGCACTTACTATGCTTCTGGCTGTTTCTATCCATATATTTCATTTAATCCTTAAGTTCTGAGGTAGCTATTAGCATATCTAATTGACAAATGAAATATAAAGACTCAATATGATATAATATTGCATGCTTATATTTTAAGAGCAAACAAAGTAAAATCACAAATATGTATAATGAGATGGAAATGGAATGATTGTGGATATTTCAGCATTATAGGGTTGTCAATTCTAGTAGACTTATTCCTTATATTTTCTGCCCAAACTTAAATATCTGTGGTGATTATGTGATGTTTTTAAAATTAGTAAATAATAAGTATTTTAAATAGAATTAAAAAATAAACTCAGAGGTTACTGGTAAGTTTCTGAGCCAGCATCCTCATTTTCCTAATGGAAAACTCTCCCCACTGCCCCACTACGCATCTAAAGGCAAAGAAGGTTTGGATTCACAGGGAAATGGACTAAAGCCATCTCTGTGCTCTCAGACTTCTTCTGAAGTTTCCTCGGGCCCTCACCACCAGATTCAGCATGACACAAATTATCATCATTGTCCTAAGTCCAAATCTAAATGATCTTCTCTTTCATCTAGTCATTGAGTTGAAGTGTCAGTACGTGTCATTTCAAGTGTGAATACACTACCAATTATATAATGAAATTAATTCTGAGCTCAGAAAGGAGTGTTGAGCTGAAGAGTGTTATGGGTGCCAGTGTCTCGTCAGTGACTGCTGGTCCATTACAGCTAGACTTGGCTGACTTTTATATAGCGTGTCCGGTTTTCATACTCAACTATAATATTTTGTCAGGCTTCCAAAATAATCAGAGCTCTTGCCAGATGAGGAAATAGAGACCATGAGAGTTAAGAAACATTTTGGCTTAATTCAGATCACTCCTCTGTCCAAACGGATTCAAGATAGCTGAAAATAAGAGGCCTAAATAATACTGGTAGTCAAACAGAAATTTTAAAATCACAGCCACAAAAAAAAGAAGAAAGTAAATAATCTGACAAGGCAAACTTATATACTTGCTATGAAGTATAAATATTACTGAGTTTCTCTGCACCCAGGACAAAAAGGTAACTACGAGAAATTAGCTCATTCTCACTACTAGAGGGCAGGGGGGTGGGGGTGGGGAGGCAATGTCATTTTCTCAAAGAAGCACAGTTCTTCTTAAACTAGTAAAACCTAAATGGAATTCTTAATAAGAGACATTGAAAATTGGCAATGACCTTGACAGCAGATTTTACAACAGATTTTATAGCAAATCTATCAAAATGAAGTTCATATGGCTTCTTTTAAGCTACAAATTATTTTAAAGGTATAGAGACACCTATTTTTTTAATGTGAGCTATATCGTTAAAATCTCACAAAACCTCTGTGTAGTATTTATTATTACATTTTCCAAATTAAGAAATGGAGGCTTAAAGTAGTTAAAAAGCTCTCTCAACCTCCACAACCAATAATTGACAGAGCAGGGCTCGAGCCCAGTTTCAACATCTTAAAATCTGAGGATAAGACATGAAAATACAATTATATAAAGGCAATTTGGCAAATTTCCAAAATGTAGTTTTTCAGCAATCTGATTTGAGTTAATTATAAAGCTTAGCTTCAAGGACTAAATGGACAATAGTATGTCACAAATTATTTAGATTTTTGATAAAATCGAAATAGCCAACACCTGGAGACTGTATGCCAGCAAAGGCTGCTAGTTGTGGATGCCCTAAAAGATTCACATAAGGTCCTCAGGCTGAGTTTGAGCCCAGACTGGTAAAAACCCAGCCTCCTATTACTAGATCATAAACTCCTCCCTGTAATCAAATCTCTCCCCATCTATAATTATTGAGGTCAAGAGATGTGTACTAAATATATATATTTTACTGTGATACAAAATAGTCCTCATGTGGCTGGTGCTTCATGGAGAGAGAACAGCATGATAGAAGCCTGAGAGAAGAAGCAAGGAACAGGAGGGAATTATGTAATAAATCTTCCTGGATTATGAGCTGTGCTAGAAGAGAACTGAGAACAATCTCCTCTGGAGAAAACCAGGAGGGAAGATTCCCAGGGAGATACATTTCCATAGCCTTGGTGTTGTTTATTTTCTATCCCACACAATGGTTGGCATCCCTTCAAACCTGCCATTCAGTTTCAGCAGGATTCCTGAGGCACTGATGCTTAATGAACCCAGCTATGATTCATTTCTGATAGCTCCCAGAGTGAGAGGTTCTCTGGAAAATATTAGGTGCTTTCCACAAAAGCAATCCTTCCTGAAAAATGAAAAAATTTAGAACATAGTCAACTGAATCACAGTTGCTTACCATAAATAAATACTTATTCAACACCAATATGTGCCATTTAGTATAGCAATGTAGTAGATTATATGAACTAAAAGTAGTATGTTATACAAATTAAAAGGGAAGGCTGAATAACTTTCAAATGTCCACCCTGTCACTGGTTGGATTTGTGAAGTTGACAGGTATTTTTCTTTTTGTACCGCAGCTTTTTCATCTATACAAGAGACATAATAGTGTCTGCATGGCTGTTTTTCTAATTACATACAAAGTCATTAGAAAGTACCTGACACAAAGTAAGTATGTAATAAATATAAGTATAATGATTATACTATGCAAGAAACTAAAGAAAGAGCTAAAAGAGTATAAGATTTATATAAGACTTAAATCTCATTCTCAAGGAATAAATTTATATAAAATTCAAATGAAAGAATAATCAGCGCTAAATGAAGCTTTATAAGTTAGTTTTCACTGTATAACAAATAATCCCCAAATTTAGTGACTTAAAACAATAACCATTTGCTAGCATGAGTTTTTACATATTTTACACTTAAGTTTTACTCAGCTGGGCAGTTCTTTTGGGCTGGCCTGAACTGGAGAGATTTCAGCTGGGCTTGCTCATATTTTACAGTCTCTTCTGACATAGTCACATCTCCTGGGGCCTTTCTCCCCATGGTATCTAATCTTTCAGCAGGCAAGGCCAGGCATAGCAGTAGTAGGGTTTCAGGAGCAACAAAGGAGCAACTTCCAAGGCACAAGTAACTTTCAAGTTGCTATTTGCATCATTTGCTACTGTCCTGCTGGCTAAAGGGTCACAGGGCCCAGCCCATAACCAGTGTAAATACAACAAAATTAAATGACACTCTCCTATATAACCAGTGAGTCAAAGATATCACAACAGAATTAGAAACTATTTTGAGATGAGTGAGTGAAAGCAAAACTTATGTGATGCAGTGAAAGTGGTACTCACGGGCACTAACTAATAACTTCCTTACATTAGAACATAATTAGAGTTTCAATAAATAACTTAAACTTCCACTGTAAAAAAAAAAACCACACACACACACACACACACACACACACACACACACACAAACAGAAAAAGAAAGGGCAGACTAAACTCAAAACGAGGAGATGGAACTAATCAAGAATAGACAAGAGATTAAATAGAGTTAAAAAAAAAATAGAGAAAACCAACAAAACCAAAAGTTCATTCTTTGAAAATAACAACAAAACTGGGAAAGTAGTTAGACTGGCCGAAAGAAAGAAAGAAAGAAAGAAAGAAAGAAAGAAAGAAAGAAAGAAAGAAAGAAAGGAAGGAAGGAAGGAAGGAAGGAAGGAAGGAAGGAAGGAAGGAAGGAAGGAAGGAAGGAAGGAAGGAAGGAAGGAAGACTGAAATCGCCAAAATCTGGTATAAAAGTAGAGACATTCCAACCAACCATATAAAAATAAGAAGGATTATATGAACACTACAAACAATTGTATGCCAATAAATTAGATAACCTCACAAAATGAACAAATTCTTAGAAACACATGAACTACAAAAACAAATTCAAGAATAAATAATCTGAATAAACCTATAATAAATAAATCTAATCACTAATTTAAAACTTTCACTAAAAGAAAGCTCAGGAAGAGATGATTTGTGGGTGAATTTTACCAAATTTATACAGAAAAATTAACACCAATACCTTTCAATTTTTTACAGAAATAGAGAAGGTAATACTTCCTTACTCATTGTATTAGTCCTGATAATGAAGACAGACAAACACATCACAAACTACAAATCAATATTCCTATAGAAAATTCTCAACAAAATACTGGCAAATAGTATTATATGAACACTGCTTCATATTAAAATGATCATACACCATTGCCAAGTGGGATTTATTCTAGGAATAAAACTTTGGCTCAGTATATGGAAGTCAATCAATGTAATACACCATATTAATAGAACTGGGGGAAAGCACAGGATTATCTCAATTGTGATAGAAAAAGCATTTGACAAAATCTAGCACCCTTTCACTATTAAAAAAAAAAGCCTAAAGAAACTAAAAGCAGAAAGAAACTTTCCTCAACTTTTTAAAGGTCATCTATGAAAAACCCACAGCTAACATCATGTTTATCCCCTGAAATATAGAACAAAACAAAGATGACAACATTTACCACTTCCATTTAACATTCTACTTAAAGCAATAAAAAATAAAAGGCATCCAGATTGGAAAACAACTAGTAAAACGATCTCTATTTGTAAATGACATAATCTTATAATATAGAAAACCCTAAGGAATATATAGATGAACAAAAAATTAGAGTTAATAAATGAGTTCAGGGAACTTTCAGGACATGATTAATATACAAAAATCAATGTATAATAGCAACGAATAATTGAAAATGAAATTAAGAAAACAATACTATTTATAAAAACTTAAAAGACTATAATAATGGAGAATAACATTAACCAAGGAAGTGAAAGGTTTCTACATTAAAAAAAATTATTGAAATAAAGACAGCAAAAGATATCTTACACACATGGAACGAAAGGCTTAATATTGTTAAGATGATAGAATTCACCATATTTATGTACAGTCAATGCAATCCATATCAAAATTCCAACTGCTTTTCTTTATTAAAAAGTGCAAGCTGATCCTATAATTTATGTGGAAATGCAAGTGTTCCCAAATAGCCACAATAATCTCGAAAGTGAAGAACAAAGTAGGAGCACTCCCAGCTCCTGATTTCAAAACTTACCACAAAGCTCCAGTAATCAAAATAGTGTGATACTGGTATAAGGGTAGACATAGAGGTCAATGGAATAGAATTGAGAGCCCATAAATAAATAAGTATATATATGTTTATTTCTATATATGTTTATGTCATGTATGTGTGTATATATATGTGTGTATGTATGTGTGCATGTGTATACATATATATTGACTATTTATATATATATATACAAATAGTCAATTGATATCAATGAGGTTATCAAAGGTATGCAATATGGAAAGTATAGTCTCTTCAACAAATGGTGCTAGGGCCACTGAATTAAGTCATATAAAAAGAATGCATTTGGATTCCTAGCTCACACCATATATAAAACAAATAACACAAAATGAGTCAAAGAGCTAGATAGAGGAGTTATAACTATTAAACTCTTTTTAAAAAACCTATTTGTAAATCTTCATGACCTTGGATTAGGCAATGGCATCATTATTAAGAAAGGAAGACAACTCACATAATGGTTGATAAGCACAGAAAAGATGCTCAACGTCATTACTCACCAGAAAAGCAGAAATTGAAACCCCAATAAGATACCACTTCGGACCAACTACAATGGCTAAACACAATAGCAAGTGTTGGCAAGGATGTAGAGAAACTGGGATCCTCAGACATTCCTGGTAGGACTATAAAATAGTGCAGCAACTGTAGAAAACAGTTGACAGTCCCTTGAAAAGTTGAACAGAGTTACCATGTGACCCAGCAATTTCACTCCTAGGTTTATACCTAAGAGAACTGAAAACATGTTCACCCAAAAACTTGTAAAGGAATGTCCATAGCAGTATTTTTTATAACATCTACATAACAGAAATGACATAAATTCCTTAACTGTGAATGAATAAACAAAATGATATATCTGTATAATGATATATTATTCAGCCATAAAGAGGAATGGAGTATTGATTCATGGTTTAACATAGATAAACCTTGAGAACATTATGATAAGTGAAAAAAGAAAGACAGAAAAGTACAAAGAAAAATACAAAAGTGTTATTTATATGATTCTATTTATGTGAAATATTCAGAATAGGTAAATTCACAGAAATAGAAAATAGATTAATGGTTTCCAGAAAATGGGGGGAGGGAAAATTAGAAGGCATGTAGTTTCCTTTTGGAGTAATAAAAACGTTCTAGAATTTGATAGTAAATAGAGTAAAAACCACTGAAGTTTATACTTTAAAGTGGTTAAAATAGTAAACCATATGTTATGGGAATTTTATCCTAATGAAAAAATAAAAATAAAAAAATTATGTCCCTGTCGTCCTCGTGTTGCTTATTCTAAGATATTGTCCTATCTACCTGCCTATACTACTGCTGCCCTGACTTGCTTGTGTTCAGTTACTGCACTGAAATATACAGCTCTGATACCCTTAGAGATCACAAGAACATTTTCTTATACCCCCACCACCTTCACTAGGATTCTACTTCTGTTGCTCTGTTTTTAGTTTCCTTTCAGTCATTCCTCATTTCATTCATTTTTCTTTCCAGTTCATTACCCTTTTGTTTGTTTTAGTCTTTCCAACATGTTTCCTATCTATAATTTTATTCTTTTTCATAGAGTTCTTATCTCTTCCATTGAGATGCTAAATAGTTTCTTAAAATTTTCTTCTGTAAGTTACTATAACTTAATATTTAAAGACATCATGTAATAGTGCCTGGTATTTAGTATGTGCTAAACATTGGTCAATAGAGTAATATTATATAATTCTTTATTTTTATTATTATAAAAATTAAAAGGGATTTGACACAGCAATTTTAGAGTTTCTCCAGGAATGACTCAATTATTTGTTGCCATGAAGATTCACAACGTGCCCACATATTATTCAGCAAGTTTTGCACTAAGTGCCTTATAGACATCATACCATGTAATCCTCACAACTTTGTGATTATTTAAGTATAAGAAAATGAAGTAATTTACTCTTCCATGAGAAAATAAGGGAAATTTTTGTTAGAAAATGGCAGTCCTTCAAGAGCTACTAATTGCCTTAATATCACTAATGTGACTAAGAAAACCTAAACCAAACATATCTTTTATTTTATTTATTTATTATTATTTATGCCTATAGTCTCTGGTCTTCCTAGGTGGTCTCCCATCTAAGTACTACCCAGGCCTGACCATGCTTAGCTTCTGAAATCAGACATCAGGCTTGTTCAGGGGAACATAGACATAGACCATGGACTATGGCTCCACTGGGGCTTAAACACAGGACCTTCTACATGTAAAGCAAGCTTGCTAACTGCTACACTATTGAACCACATCACCAAACACATCTAGAAAAGATAAATTACCTTATGTATAGCCCTTTTTCTTGGCAAGTGTGCACATTCTCTCACATTTCAAATATATATCCCGAGGATGTGGTGATTATAATCATTTTTAATGAAAATATTCAATATGCAATATACCACCAATATTTCTAGGGAAAAAAAAAATGGTAGTCATTCTGAAATTACTAAAAGAGACCCAATTTAATCTCCCTCTGCAGGTCTTGAGATTCCGGACCTGACAAGACCCAATCTCTTTACTCATGAACCTCCCTACAGCCCTTCTAATGGTAAAAGGTTTATTACTAGGCACAATGGGAAGACAACGTGACAAGAGCAACCTCTCATCTCATTCAGAAAGCTTGTCATTTTGAAAAAGGCTGAAATACTCTAAACTATATAAAACTCATCTCTTAAAATCCAAAAGATCCTCTTCTCTGATCTAAGTCAGTAAAAAGGAAGTAATCCTGTTCCTAAATGCTTCTCGAAAGGCACTATGTAACAGGATTTTAGGCTCATGAAGTCCTCTGTGTCATCTCCCCAGAGCTGGGTTGTTTTGGATAATGGCCTAAGCAGAAGACCTCTGGGGACTCAGGGTATCATAACTACACACGTTCATGCTTATGACATTTCTAGGAAAATCTAAATTTTTAGAATATAAAAATTTGAGAAGTTGACTCCCATGACATTTTCCCCTAGCTTTATTGAGATATAATTAGTGTACAAAAATCACCCGTAAATAATATATATAATCCAGTAGGTTTGGATATATGTGTACACTCATGTTACCAGGCAATAAACATATTAATCACCTCCAAAAATTTTCTCATGTTCTTCTGTTATTCTGTTTTGTTATGCTTTACTTTGTTTTGCTTTTATTTTTTTATGGTAAGAACACTTAACATGAGATGTACCCTACTAACAGATTTTTAAGTCACAATGCCTTATTATTATTAGGCATTATATATGAAAACAGAAAAAAATTATCTAAAACTGCTATATGAGCCAGCAAATCCCTTTCTGGGTATACATCCAAAAGAACTGAAATCAGGATCTCAAAGAAATATCTGCACCACCATATTCATTGCAGCATTATTTACAATGGCAAAGACATAAAAGAAACCTAAACATCCATTGACAGAAGAATTGATAAAGAAAATGTGATACATAAATGGAATATATAAACGGAATATTATTCAGCTTCGAAGGACAAACACTGCATGATTCCTCAAATATGGAATATCTAAAGTATCAGAGATACAGAAATAGACAACAGAGTGGTGATTACCAGGGAATAAGGGAGGGAGAAATGAGGAGGTGTTTTTAATAGGCATAAAGTTATAGTTATATATGATGAGTAAGTTTCACAGATCTTCTATACAACATAGTCCCATGAAATTTTTCATGATCAATCTCTAATACTAGCTTTGACATATCCACTGACCTCCACAAGGATGACTCAACATTCCATTATTTCCAAATGCTTTGTTACAGGGTCAGGCAGGTAATGGCTGTATTTCTTTAACAAGATTGAAATGAAACTGCAACTGATTGAGATCACTGGATTGTCCTACCACCTTTACTAGGCCATAAAATCTTTTGTTTCTCCTAAGTCATGTTTTTAAATCTTACAATGTTGAGACTTAATTCCTCATAATTTAAGTTGACCAAATAGAATTTACTAGGCATTGAAGCACTCGTTAATCTTTTCTAAATTTTAATTTTTTAAAACTCTCAGACATTCAGAAATCAATAAAAGTAGAATAAATTATCTTTTTATCTCCTTGTATGTTTGGGAAATGAATCAGCAAGCACAGTAGTGAGAAGCTGTTCTGCCTTTTTATGAGTTGACTATGCAAGCAGGAAAGGGTCTGAGAGAGTTAAGATTTAAGCTTCCAAACTCTCATTTGAAATGGAGCAAACAAACATGTTCACAGCAATTAGTATTTGCATAATACCTTACTATTATCAGACATGTTCACATGCATTACTATATTTAAATCATCATAGAATGCCTGAGACAGATATTTCTGTCTTGAGGAAGTCAAGGTACAGAAAGATTAAACAACTTCATAAAAGACACACAGAGACCCCAGGCAGAATCCTGGTTCCATGCCCAAAGCTCTTTCTCATTTTACTGTTTCATGGAAGAATCCATAAAACTATCAAATTTTGTCTCCTCCTAAAGAAGTATGCTCTTACAAATGGTTATCATAAATGCAGGCTCCTTGCAAACATTATCTTTGTGATGGTTTTAAGTTCTTAGTCATAAAACTTCGGGTAAACGTATTTGGACAAATGTGATTAATTTCTCAACAAACTATGATGAACTGGACTTTATAAATGTTAGGTATTTTAAATTTATAAACTATAAGCAATTATAACTAAGATTAATTAATTCTCTGAAATATCAATTATCATAAAGGCATGAAATTAATTCTCAGTTTTTTACTCAGATCATCATGGTATATATTTTTTTAATACTAAGACTATTTCTTTCTTTCTCGGAGCATACTTCAGGTTATATCACCCTGATTAGGGAATACAAATGAATATAAATATTGGCTTTTAAAAAAGTATATAATTAGGATGAAAGAAATAATCTTATGTCAAATATGTACAAATAACCTTTTACAACTTATTTCCAACTAAGTGAATAATCAAAAGTTCATAGATAGAAATAAATATAAGTATTAAAATAACATATTCAAACATACATATACATATATAATGAATTCACACATATATGTGTGTGTATTTACATAAATGAGGTCACTCCAATGACAAACTACTGACCACAAAATGTACATTCTAGTTTTCCCGTTTATACATTTCTAACTCTCTTGTCTGACAATGAGAAATGTAGCTCACATTATACTCAGTATATTTACTTGATTGCCCAGTCATAAAACACACAGGAAGTAGGTGACAATTGTTAACCCATAGCACTATAAAGAGTGAACAACAACACAAAATCCTACACTCTGGAGCTCAATGTTTATTTAACACTTTTAAAAATCTTTAATCTGAGGGCATAGAATCAAAATACTGACCTCAAAAGCTACTCAGGTTGTCTCCTCTCTATACAGTGTGACAATGTCATTCATTTAAAATACAGTTATATTCAATTTGTCTGATTCATTTTTTAAAATTTTATGTTTCTTTTGAGTACGTACAACGTTATCATGGTTCCAAGAGGTCAAAACTCTCTAAAAGGTACACTCAGAAAAGTGCCATCTCATGCTATCCTTTCCTTGTCATTCCCATTCTCCCCTGTGGGTTGCCAGTCTTATTTTCTAATGTAACTTCCCTAATGCCCAGGGAAAATACAGCCTGAGATACACCCACAAAGGTGCTTTAATCATATCTGACACCACTCCTAAACATCACAAAGGGAAAAATTTCATTTTACACAAGTTTTTGGTTGTTTGTTTTCACAACGAAAAAGATTCAGAGTCAGTTTGTGTGTGGAGTATCTTTTGTATTGTGACACCAACAAGTATAGAGAAAATGACAAGACCGAAGGCAGCTCCCACTATCTGCCAAAGAGAGAAGTGGTCTTGATGAAGCATGAAGGTGGACACCCAATAACATTATCAGGAATAACCCATTAAATAAAATTTAGCTATTATTTCCTTAATTGGTCCAATCTCTAATTTGAACCTTCTTGAGAAATTAAAAACCTTCTTCCTCTACTCTGACAAATATAAAACAATGATTTAAGAAATGTAATACTAAATAAGACCTCTGGCTCATCCAGCCAAGCACCCTTTCTCTAGAGACTATAACTAAAGGATGATACACAATTAGAGACAACTGTCTGACTTCATGTTTACAAAAGAGCTATAAGAAAATAAAAATAAAATAATATATCTTCCCCATGACTCTCTTTGTAAAGTATACAGATACATGTATAATTTTATATTTTCCTTTTTTTCTTAACCAAAAGTTAGTATGCTATAGTTACTTTTCTTCTCTTTGTTTCTTGGAAATCACTCTATATCTGATTGTGGAGTTCTTCATCATTCTTTTATAGCAGCTGCAGAGTATTCTATTATGTGGTTATTCTATAGCTCATTCAAATAGCACTCTTCTATGTATAGCCATTCAAGATGTTCCAACATATTAAATTTTTAAAAAATACTGCAACGAATATCCATGTGCAAAAGTACTTTTACAATGTTGAAGATATAGCTTTAGGATAAACTCCTAGGAATAGTACTGCTGAGCCAAAATGTCAACGCATATGTAGTTTTCTTAAATATTGCCATCTTCCCCTCCATGGGGGTTGTACCAGTTTGCATTCCCATCAGCAATCTATGGCATGCCTGGTATCCCACATCCTCACCAACAATCTTGACTATTAGACTTCTGGATGTCAGAACACCAAATTTGGCCTTCATTGGGCTATGATCACAATGCAGGGAGGACTATGTTCCTTCTGATGGGTCAAGGAGAGAATCTGTGTCCTTGCCTTTTGTAGCTTCTAGAGGTCTTTTGCATTCTTTGGGTCACGCCTGGGCCTCTTACTCCATCTTCAAAGCCAGCAAGACCACAGCTCTCTTTCCTTTCTTCCGCCCGCACATCTCTCTATGTAGCAGTAACCAGAAAAGGTTTTTCACATCTGATTCATGTGATTACATTGGGCCCCCTCAGATAATCCACGGCAACCTCTTTTTCTCAAACCCCTTACCTTTAATTACATCTTCAAAATCCCTATTGTAGTGTAAAGCAGCATATTCAGATTTCCAGTGTTAGGACATGGACATTTTTAGGAATCATGATTTTTTATATGAAATGTTTCTTTCTCGTGATTTTTGTCTGCCTTTGATCTAAATTCTCTCTCCTTTCTTCCTTTTGATGAAATCTCCTAAGGTTTCCATTTCCTCCTTTTCACATCCTCAGGCTTACAGGGCCAGTGCAGGTCTGTTGCAATTTGGAGTTTATTTTTCTCAGAGGTTACTTAAAGGTCATGGTAATATCTGTCTCCTACTAATGTAATGCTGAAATCATGAGTCACGTATGGTTTTATTATATTCATTGAATTTTATGTTTTAGAGGGATTATGTATGGAGAGATTCGAATTCTGTTGGCTGTAAAGTTGCCAGTTTTGTGACTGTTAATGTATGATTTAGGCTACTTCTAAAGCCTTTTCCAGGGCTTTAATACTGTTAGTACAAATGAATTTCGAAAATGAGAATACCACATATTACCCTTAATCACCAGCGATGTCAATAAAGAATAAAGTTCCAGAAGTATTTTGAAAAATGAAAGATATGAACTCCTGGTGCATCATGCAATGAAAACTAGTAACTACAATGTGCTAAAGGCTAATTAATGAACAAACACCCCTCTAGAAGACAAGGCCCCCTAATTAGTTACACTTGCCATTTTACACCTACCCTACAAGCTAGCTCTTACTGCAGCTGCTCTAATCAATAGTGCTTTGTTGCTAGCAAGCATTACTCTTTCATAGCTAGTAAAAGAGGAATATAATGCTTTAAAATCTCTCAATAGCTGTTTGAATATCTCCCTATTTATGCTCTGCTCTCCATTTGTAAACAATGGTCACATTCTCTGATCAGTTTCCAGATGAGTTCTCCTTTCTAGAAAGAAGATTTCATTATTTTATCTCTTAAGATGAGAAACAGCCAGTGGATCAAGTTCCATTCATCTAAGAAACACACTATACAAAAAAAAAAAAATTAAAGAAATTTTAGACAAGTTGGTTTTTGTAATTTTTTGACTGCAGTGTTTAAGTAATATGTTAATCAAATGACACAAAAGGGTACATCATGAAAAAAATCTCCACCCAACTTTAAAGACTTACTCCACAGGTCTCTACTCAAAAAATAACTCCCATTACAATTTTCTAATTTAATCTTTCAGACAAAGTTCATTGTACTAAACTGACTTATGCATATATTCTCCTTTATAAAATGCAAATGGGAGCAAATTATACTACCAAATATATTTTTTCCCCTTAACTATGCATCTTGTAATCTTTCCTTATCAACATACAAATCTATCTCATATTTTCACAGCTGCATGATATTACTCTGTATGGCAAATCCATGATTTATGTAAACACTCCCTTATTAATGAATTTATACAATTACATTTTTAATTTGAATTCTCATTGTTATGCACATTTATTTAAGACATTTATTCACTGTAAGCCAAGGATTTTCTTTTCAAGAATAGTAAAGACTTAAGAGTATAAAAGAGAATCTGATTAGCAAATAAATAATAAATGTGCAAGGTCAGTCTTCCACATGAAATAAGCTTAGAAGTTAACATTCCCGTCCTCATAACAAGAAAAGAAGCTGAACAAACTGAAAATCATTGGACTGAATACTAACTACTTGGATTAATATTTCGTCCATTTGTGTAGTTCCCAGGCCTCTTTCTTATAGTAGACCAACTGGAGACAAGATCATAGGGTAAGCTGCTACAGTGAAATCAGAGATGGGCAAACTGAATCACAGCAGACATTAGCTTACTCAAAACAGAAGTCACTGGAACCATAAATTGGTAGGAAGACCTAAATGGCAATTTTGACAGACTGCTGGTGGCTAAATGTGGACTAGCATGGGAGTTAGAAACTCCTGAGGGGGCTATAGCCTGGCTGGGAGGTCTGAAAACCTTCATGGGTTTTGCCTCTAGGAACTTACCAGATTCTGCTAGTAAGGAGCCAAGAAAAATCCCTTCTAGTATCAGAAAGAGGAAGGGGAAAAGTAACCATTTTGAATTACACCAAGATAATTCTCCATAAGGAAGGTGTATTCTCCAGGTTATCCGACCTAGGATATTTACTTATCCCATTCCAGCCACCTCTAGCCATCTTGCCTTACACAAGGTCAGGAATGAAGTGGGGAAGCTAAGAGACACTTGTGAAGTCACATGGGGGAGGACCACAGACCCACTACAGGGGTCTCCAACCTCTGGGTCATGGACCAGTACTGCACCAAGCCACATAGCAGAAGGTGAGCAAAGATTCATCTGTCTTTGCAACCACTCCCCCAGAGCTAGCATCAACATCTCAGCTCCACCTCAGATCATCAGGCATTCAATTCACAAAGGAGCACCGGTCCCTGGTACCAAAAAAGTTAGGGACTATCATATGACTGTAGAATGCTTCCCTTCTGTCCCCACTTTACCACCACACTAATAGGACCCTCATATAACAACAGTAGATAACAACTGAAAAAGCTACAAGACATAGACTGTATTTAAAGAAGAGTCCTTCGTGATACACAAATACAATAGGGGAAACAAACAAACAAAAAACAAAAAGACGTTAGAGGAACTTGAGCCTCTGGTACCCATAGCGAAGCAAACTAAACACAGCCCAAGTCCCAGGAAGAGTGACATAAAACCTCAGACTGAAGGACTATTAATTTCAGTTCCTATTATGCAATGTCTATCTTCCAAGAAAAAAGTATGGCATGTTAAATTAATTTTAAAAAAATTTGCTGAGATGGTTTCACTGGTGAATTCTTCCAAGATTTTAAGGAAGAATCTTCACCAATTCTCCACATATATTTTATAAAATTGAAACTGAGGGAACACTTTCTAGTTCATTCTATGAGGTCAGCATGACCCTAATGCTGAAACCAGACAAAGAAATTAAATGAAAGAACAACTATTGACCAATATTTCTCATGAACATAGATACAAACATCCTCAACAAAATATTAGCAAATTTGATCCAACAATGTATATGACAGATTTTTTAAAGTATACTTTCCCAAAGTGAATAATATTAACTTAAAAATCATGGCCTGCTATAGCAAGTCCTCACTTAACGTCATCAATAGTTTTTTTGAAAATTGACTTTATGTGAAATGACATAACACAATGAACTTTACCAGAGGCTAATTGATGCAAAGAAGAGTTCAGTTTCTAAAGCATATTTCTCATTACAAAAATATCTTCAAATTTTTAAATAAAGACCCAAAACACTTCTAATACTACGTTGAAATAAATGTGAACTTATATATATTTAAGAAAGATAAACAAAAACAAGTAAGACAATTATCTTCCAAACCACTGATTCCAGGTAAGGGATGTGGGTGGCCAGAGCCTATCCTGGCCTCTCAGGGCACAAGGCAGGACCCTAACTTGGACAGGACACCTTTTCTCATAGAGTAAACACACACACACACACACACACTCAGACTGGGGTGTGGAGGAAACCGGTGTACCTGGGAAAAACACATGTGGACTTGGGGAGAACATGCAGACTCCACACAGACAGTGGCCCTAGCCAAGCAGCATTTTTTTTCTTGTCAATGTTATAACAAAATGACACTGAACAAAACATTATTCAAGAACCTACTGTACTTTACGCTGCCTTAATGTTTCTCTGAAATTATGAGATTCTTATGCATTATGAGTAATTTACTTCTCTTCCCACACCCATGGGCTAGGTTTAATGCTTAGCCTTTATAAGATTTGCATTTTCTACTGTTTCAATGATAATTTTTCACCTACACTCCACCCCCATATAGCCATGCAATCTAGAGATAGATTTTAAAAATATCCTTAGACCATTATCATCCCCAACCTACTAGTTGATTATAGAAAAGCCATCCATGAAGAATACTTAGAGTAGCAATCATTTGGTTTATCTTTTGATATAGAAAGTTGTTTGAGCTGTTTTCCTTCAATATTCTAAACAGAAAACAGGGTTCATACTTTTTGAAAATTACTTTCTAGTGAAAAAAAGCCATTAATTATAATAAATGTATATTTGAAAGTAGTTACAATTGTCATAAAGAGAAGGAAAAGAGTGCTGTGAGACAATGTAACAGGGGAACCCGGTACAGTTTGGGGAACTTGGAGAAATCTCAGTAAAATGTATAATCATGGAATTTTAAGTATTTCTACTACAACTGTTTTGAGCTAAGGGCTTTCTCTAGAACATGTAAAAAGAAACTTGCATTAAAGCATAATACCGAGTTTTTAGAAAAGCATTTGCTTAACATAGCAATGGTGTTTTTTTGGTCAAGTCTCTGTCCAGTGCAGATGGACTTGTTCCCACTCTGTTCCACACAGTCATTCAAGGATCAAATCCCAGCCTATGGCTCTGTCCTCTTATGGATTCTCATAGCCCTCTCTATTCAGGGAAAGAACATAGAAAGACAATGTGAAGTTTATAATGGAGCTATTTAAAACAAGGATAAAAAGAGATAAACATCAATTCCGTTCACATTCCATAAACCACGGTTTCATGGCCACATCTAACTGCACATTTATACCAGGATTGCCTTGGAATAAAGGCCTAATTTCTGGCCATAAACAGAGCAGAACTAACTGGCTCATGTTAGAGTGAATTCTTCAGTAGGGATTGCAGGGACAGACTATATAATGTGACCTTCATGATCCCCCCAACTCCTAATGTTCACCCCTTTGCATAATCCCCTCTTCTTGAATATTTGCTTCTGGTCAATAACATATGGAATGTCCCTCCCATAATTATGTTAAGTTATAAAAAAAACTCTTAGTAAACTCACTCTCTTTCTCTCTTTCTGGCTTTGAAGAGAGTTGGAGATATTTCTATGGAGAAGACCAAGAGGTAACGAACTGCTGGTTGCCCTAGAGGATGAAAGAAGCCTCTGCCTGGCAGCCAGCAAAAACCTGAGGCCCTAAGTCTTGCAGCTTTGAGGAAAGGTATTCTGCCAATGACATGAATGAGCTTGGAAGCAGATGCTTCCCCAGTGGAATTTTCAGATGAAAACATGATCCAGCTGACACTTGGATTCCAGCCCAGCAGACCCTGAGCTGAGGACGCAGTTAAGCCACGCCTGGAATCCTGAACTTCGGAGCTTGTGAGGTAACGAATGTGTGTCGTTTTAAGCAGCTAAGTTTGTGGTAGTTTGTTATGTGGCACTAGAAAAGTAATAAGGTAACTTCATTTGCTCTCTATCCAAGGTATGCAGCTACTCCCAAAAAGGTTTGGTTCTCCTAATCTTAAAATTTATTGTTTCAGGCAGATTTGAAAATAAACAGCACGCACATCAGCCTAGATGTCAATTCTTGTTTCCCAGTCCTCAAGAAAGGGGCCTTCCTGGCTCGATTTGCTAATCATCCTCCCATGCTGAGAGCATGTTTTCTTCTTGCCAGATATACCAGATGAACACTCAACTCTCTTATCTGTGCAATTATTGAAATCCTGCATTACATTAACTTTATGCCTGATTTGCTTTTAAATTTATAAACATCACTCCACATTTCACACAGATGAATCGTGAAATAAAAACAGAAGTTAGCACAGCAATTCTTATTCAGACTCCTAACACAGCACGGAAGGGGGCCTCGTGGCTGCCAACCCCATACACCCCAAGCTGCTAGACTGAAGAGCACTTGGCTTTAATCCCATCTCCCTGGTCAGAAATATCAGGTCCTTGGAGAATAAAGAAATGCTCAGAAACTGCCCTGGATAGAGCTTTGAATTGCTGGACTCCTCAGCCACCCGGAACAAATGACAGATGGAGTAGTTATAGAGCCAGGTGGGGAAGCTGGGCTTCATCTCACTGCCTGCCCATCAGCCTATCCTTCTGTTCCTCCAGGTTGTCTCACAGGAACTCAGGTGGAAGCAAGGATTCGAGAGGATGGGAAACCCTTAGCAGCAGCTTCCAAGTCAGCCCACTAAGCACAGCCAACATTTGGGATTCTGAGCCAACGTCCCCCTTTCTGTGCAAGAAAAAGACCAGGTACTTCTCCATGGTAGGGAGAAGAAGCTGCCCTGGACAATGAAGGAAGAGGTGGCCACGGGTTGGCTTCACCCTATAGGCAGGATTAAACAAACCCCGCAGAAGCCCATAAGATATTCATCTCAACCAAATAAAAGGATGTGAAACATCTATATGAACCTCTTTGCTCAAAAAATAAAAAATTGGGATAGCTAGTTGACACCATCTCATCTACCTCTATCAGAACAATTCCCAGATTTAATATTCCTTCTCTTTTGCCACTTCTCACCCACCAAAACATGAATTTAACCTGGTATTTTGTCCATGCTTTATACCTTATTTCAGTTTCCCTCTAATCACATCTTCAACTTGGCGACAAGTAAAAATTCACACACACACACACACACACACACACACACACACACACATACACACACACACACACACACCCCTCTGCCATTTGAAAACATATTTCTAGAATGGAAGAGCAATACAAAAAGAGTGAAAACACATATTTAAAATTCAACTTGAGAAAAACATACCTGCCATTGCAGATAAACAGGAATAAAAAATCTAAAAATAGTTCCTGGGTAAAAATCATCCTCATCTGCAAATCAAATCAGCAAATGTTTACTGAGCACCCACTATATTCAAGACACTAAGCTTGATGTTAAAAAAGGCATAAATTACAATTTCTCTCCTTAAAAGTTTATAATTTGGTATAGAAGCTAAAAAAAAAAAGAAATTAGGATGACACCATAGTATACATTGTAGAGTGCAGTACCATTTATTAACCATTTTTACATGTGTAATCTTGACTAGTCCTTAGATAAAGCTTGCCTTTTAAAAGATAAATCTTTGTCTTATTAAAACTAACCAGAAAAAGGGATGTCTTAGAGATGTAATCTGGCGAAGGCCACCCAGCAAATAAGTGTTTGAGCTTCATCTTAAACACAGTTTTTCTAACCCCAATTCAATGCCCTTTTTACATTATACATCTGTCTCTAAATCAAACAAATTGTGTCAAAGATGTCTGTGAATGGCAGTAACTTCATAGAATCACACAAATGAGTTGGCGTTGGGGTATGGAATTTGAGCCCAGCCCTGAAGCATTTAGTAATCAGGGAAGCAGAAAGAAGTAAACTTTGGGTTGAGGAAACGTTGAGAACAAGGGCTTAGAAGCATGAATAAAATTAATATATTTAGGGCCCTGTGAATATGAGTTTCTGAATGTCACCCTCATTTTGCCCTCATAATTGTTTTCCATGTCTATAAAATAAAAAAAAAACCTTTTCCCTGGGCTGGGGGTGGGAGGGCAGAGTTAGGCAGCACTCCCATGTATGTAGGAAACAGCTGTTATATATGTGGTTTGCTCCAAACTGCCTGAGTCCAGATCTCATTTCCATCACTAGCTGTGCAACCTTTGTAAGAATTACCCACCCCGTTTCCTAACCTATCAAATGGAGATTCTCAGAGTACCTCACTCAAATGACTTTAGTGAGCATTAAAAGAGTTGTCTCCTCTAAGGCATCCTCGGGGTAAGTGCTCAGTAAATACTGAGGCTGAATCCGCCTGAGCATCCTGCATGACAGTTGTCAAACAAGCCAACCTAGAACCATTAAAGCAAGGAAAGCTGAGAACATACCCGAGGGCCTGGTTCTTGGCAGCCGGGCTAGCCGTTCTAACAACAGCACAGAGTCCTGAAAACCCCCAGCTGCTATGAATCAGTTGCTTCGAGCCAAAATGGATTCTGAGCAAACCAAGCTTTATAGATCTAATTGGAAAGTATAGTTTTACGACCCCAAAGAGTGTGGAAGATTCATATATGTTGTGTGTCTCTGCTTCGCAGCAGTCATAAAAATTAATTGAAAATCTTTCTTCAGCATCAAAGTAACATTTTCCTCTTTATTTCACCTAAACATTTCGTGTCTGTTTTTAAAGAACTAGGTTCAAAAGTTTTTATTACTTTTTTTGTATTTTGAACATCTATAATTTATATATGAGTCCACATCCTATTTTGTTTTTGGTTGGATTTTGTTTATTTGTTTTTTGAATGCATGATGCAGTCCTTGACTTTCACCAAAGGTCTCCATTTTATGGTTTCTACAAACTAGTGGTGAGTGATAATCACCAAGAATTACGTAACAGAATACTGATATCAGATAAGATATAAGAAACTTTCTTAGCATTGGATACGCTGTGCAGATTCTAAACATCAAAGGGTTAGCAGAGAGAAGGAGGAAGGAGGGATGAAGCATAGATATAATTAGCCTAGTGTCTCAACTAAAAATAAAAATGAATCTTTCGAATTTGTTAATTTATCAATGAAAGACATGGCACAATAAGTTAATCAACCTTAGTTCCATGTTCAGTTTATCTTATATTGAAAAGAGTTATCTTTAAAATATATTCTTTAAAAATCCATATTAGTTAAGATAATCTGTGAAGCCATGTTTGCTCGGATAAGACATATAACAGATAGAGGAAAGAAGGTGCTCGCCTAGGAGGTATAATGCCTACGGTGCATACTCTGTGCCTCGTGCTTTGCACACATGATTTAAGTTAACTGTCCCCACAAACCTAGGAACTAGATCAAACAATCTTACTGTGGTTCATAAGAAAAGTATTTTCTCTAATATCCACATCAAATAAGAAGTGGTATGAAGATTCAAGAGTTTCTGATGACAATGCCTGACCATTTGTCCCTGCTGTCCACTGCCTCCCCAAAACAAAGAAAAACGATAAGCATTGCTAGGAAGGGCAGGGGCTCTGTCCTCCATCCCCTATAATCTCATCCTTGTTCACTGCCTACTTTGGCCTAAAATGAGACCTTATCTCCAAAGGCATCTGGCTTTTCCTGTTATCGCCAACATTAAGAATTACCTCCATTATTACTTATGAGGTTAAAAAAATAGAGTGGGTTCTGGAAATTTCTCTACATCACTATGAACTCCTTTATAAAATGCAGAGAATAAGACTTCTACATGTATGTATGAACATGTAAATTCTTAGGCACATAAAAAGATAATCCTAGATAAAAAGTCTGAGATCTGTGTAGTTATATTTTTCCTATCTAACTGAAGTTTAACGCTGAAAGTCACTACAACAAATACAAAGGTGGACATTAATTCAGATTAATTAATTCTATATTCAGAAAATCCGACCTTAATAATTTTTTCTTTAGAAATGTATTGAAAAAATCGTGATATCTTTCTAAAATATGTGTGATATGTGACAAATGTGTGTAGTGATTGCTTGAATTTTTAAGGAAAACTTTTTATTAAGGTGTAACATATAAACATTGATGCACAGAGATCATAAGTATACAGCCCAGTTAATTTTCACATGGTAGACATGTAGAAATAAATAGGCCAACCCCAGCAACTGAGAAGCCCTCCTTGCATCTTTTCCGAGTCAAAACTCCTTCCTAAGGGTAAGTACTGTCCTGTTTTCCATTACTGTTAAGTGCTGTCTGATTTCAAACTTTAGATAAAATCATGGACTGTGTTCTCTCTGGTAATAGGCTTCTATGTTCAACATTACAATTCTGAGAATCATCCATTTTGCTGGATTTATTGTTTCATGGTTCGTTTATCTACAAGCCATTAAATGAGTAGTCCACAATTTATTTATACATTTTACTTTTGATAGATTTTGGGGTTGTTTCCAGTTTGGGGCTATTATGAATAGGGATGCTATTAAAATCCTTGTGTTTCTCTTTGTGCATGGCATATAGAAGTAAGAGAAAAATTGCTGTGTCATGAGGTATATGTATACTCTCTTTTAGTAGATTGTTACAGTTTTCCTAAATGAATTTAATATTTTTTTAATCCTTTCAATTCTGGTTGCTCCTATGCTCTCAAACTTTTGATTTCTGTCTTTTTCATTTTAACTATTTCATTGGGTATATGTATAAAAGAATCACCTTGTGTATTTAATTTTACTTTCCTGATTACTGATGAAATTAAGCATTGCTATGCTTTTATTACACTTACTGTTCATTTGGTATCTTCTATGAAGTATCTGTTCAAGCCTTGCCCATGTTTCTACTGGGTTGCCTTTTCATTTTCTTTTGTAAATTTTAAGAATTCTTTATATATTATGGATATGAGTATATTATGAATATGAGTTGCTTTTTGGATATACATGTTTTGTCAATGTCTTCTATTTTTTGGCTTGCCTTTTCCCTGTTGTCATGGTGCCTTTGGATGAACAGAAGCTTTTAGTTATAGTTCACCAAAGAAATGTTTATTGTTTATTCATATAATATTTTCCTTTGGTGTCAAATTGAAGAGTGGCATTAAGCGAATGCTCACAAAACATCTTAAGGACTAAAGAAGAGATTAAACTACAGGCTAAACTCTGAGATAGGTTTATGTATGCTGCAGGCCACTTTCCTGGGGCTTATCATCTTTTTGCTCAACTGTAGATGATATCAGAGGGCAACATGTCTGTCATGAAATAGGACTAATCAGTTGGAGTTTACATTTAAGGCAAGTGAATTAATTAAGACAGTATGTGCAACAGTTGTTGGAGAGGTTTTTCAACATGTAGTCGGAGAAATTTCTACAGTTGAAAGTCTTTGTATGGTTTTTCCACGAGCAATGTCAAAACCAAGAAATCTTCCCAGAGGATGTAAGTAAATCAATCTTCACATTGATGTGTCCACACTGAAGCTAGCTACTCTTAGTAAAATGTTGACACATATAAAACAAATGGACAATTTTATCTTAAAAGGAATATAATTCTATATGAGTCTAATAAAAAAATGAAGAAGGAAATAATCCTGTATAAATACCATTAACAACAGCAAAAAAATTAAAATAACAAAGAAGTATATGACACAGCTTATTTCCCCTCTTCAATTTGGTTAGCCAGGCCATTTAAGCTAAAATAGGTGTCCAATAAAATGTTAATACTCTAGCCACCAACATACCCATTTTTATTGTATAATGTAGTGGCTAAGAATGAGCTCTATGTATTTACACAGCCTGCTCTTAAATTGGAGTTCTGCCACTTACCAGCTATTTACTTTTGACAATTTTTATAGTTGTCCTAACTATCCGTTTCTTTATTTTTATAACAGGGATTATAATAATAGCTACCTTGTGAGGTTTTTGTGAAGATTCAATAAGAAAAGTTATGTAAAACATTTATTCCTCATATGTCATACATTGCACTCAACATTTTTAATATATTTTATTTTAATAATTTCATTTTATATTTGTCTTTTATTATAAGCTAGTTCTAATTTTTGAATGCTGCATATTAATAGCTAACATTCATTAAATGTTGCTAGACACTAAACACTAGGCAGTTCAGTCTTTAGATGTCTTAATCACTTTACTACACTGAATCTCCACTAACAATAAGTTAATTAGTTATGAAAAATAATTTTGTTAGCTGTTAAATTTGGCTCAAACTTCCTGAGGAGGAAAAAAAGGACCAAAAGAGTAAAATCATGTAGGCCATGTAATTCTCAACATCTGATAGACAAAAGTCATAAAATTTGCCCTCTCATAAGTTTGTGGTAAATAACAAAAGACATTGTATGCATAAAGTGTTTTGAAAGTAATGTTACTTTCTGGTTTCATATGAATTATAGTATTTAAAAAATGAGTGCAAAAGTATGTAATCTTTCTATATAAGTAAATACAACTTAAGTAAACAAAGCTAGGAAAATAATGTGGTAAGGAACTGGGTGAGCTTAGCTAAATAAGAAGATAAACATCTAGGAAAGGACATTTCGCACTCATTGGAGAGACAATCAATACTCAAAAGCATGTTTGCAGAAGACTCACTTTATATTCGATCCACCATCTCTGAACTGAAGGACAAGACATCGTTGTTGGTGGATTGCAAATTCTGTTTGTTGAGGAGATGGACTTCGCTCTCGGTCGTGTATGTCAAGGTTCATAGACACTATATCTTGAATCCAAGCCACTTTGGTAACAAGTACAACTCATGGAATCAATTTTATTATTTTTTATAAGACTGTACCAATTCTTTAGCATTCTATTCTTTCTTAATTTTAACAACTTGATGGCATTGGCAGATACATTAGGCACTAATTAATGGCTATGAATAATATCTCATTCTGGCAAGTAGCCCAATTGTAAAAAAATAGTTATCAAATTTAATGAAAACAGAATTGCATATACCTCACTAATGAATTTATTGATTAAATTCTTATAAGAATTAAAATTCTTATAATTCTTACGATGCACCAGTCACCACTTCTAAGTACTTTATATATATTTGTTATTAACTTCGACAGCCATAATCCAATGAAGTAATTACCACTGTTATATTTCATTTTACGGATCAGGGAACCAAGGCACAGAAAAGTTAAAGAACTTTTCCAAATCACTCCTGTAGGGAATGCAGTTGAGATCTGAAGCCAGGCCGACTGGATCCAAAAGCCACACTCTCCACCGCTACTCTCTACCACTTCAGACATACTGTTGTGTAAGATGCAAAATGAAAACCAAATGTGAAAATTTGAACTTCAAATTTGACCTTCCTTGGTCTTCTCTGAGGAATTAGTTTTGCACCTGATTACTATGTTCTTTCTTCTTCGTTTACCTGTATGACTAATTCCTTCTTATGTTTGAATGCTGCTTTACCGTCAGGAAGAAATAGCCACTCTTTCCTCTGTGCTCTCTCATAACTTGTACATTCCTCTAATTATAGCACTTTGCACATGGATCCTTATTTTGGTTTGCCTCTTTCTCTCCCTACTGCACATAAGTTTCTTTATTGTAGAAACTATGGCTTTGCTATCTCAATGCCTAGTGCAGAGGAAAGGAGGAAAGAAAATAAAGGAAGGGAGGGAGGGAGAGAGGAAAAAAGAAGAAAGGAACAGAGGAAGAAAGGGAGGGAAGGAGGAAGGAAGAAGGTATAAAAGAAGGAAGAAAGAAAAGAAAGAAAGGGGGAGGGAGAGAAGGAGGAAGGAAGGGAGGGAGGGATCTGATTCTTCTTTTTTCCATATAAATCAGGGTTGTGTTTTAATAGGCATTGTATTCAGGAACCCTCTCCATTTAGACTTGGATATAAAGAGGGCCTATATGGGGCTGTAAATTTGTCACCAATGCAAAGAAATATGTTTTAAAGTAAAACAAACAAACAAACAAACAAACAAAATTAATTCTCCAAGGAAGAAGAAGAGAATAAAATAAGGGAAGAAGCAAAAAAGTCTTGATACTTCGAAACTGCTGAAACACAGGAAAGAAAGCCAGCTACCTCTCTCCTCTACCCTTGTTTAAGGGAAACACTTCACTGATTAAAACAGGAGCTGGTTCACTTCCAAAAGACTGCTTCGCTCTCTATTTATTAACTTTATTCAGCCCACAGATAGAGATTTGCAAACATGTCACTTGTTCAAATACTTTGAGTCTTGGGGACAGGCTTCAACTGTAATTAATTTTATCCCTTTGCTGACTACAGCTATGATCCCTCTGCCCTTCACCTGTTTTGCACTTTTTCTCCCATTCGCAGCTTTTACTGACTTGATCAACAGAACCATAGACTATAGCCTTAAAATTCCATTTTGTTTGACTCAGAATCCTCATCTGTTCTCCTAACAAAAATTCTGGTGACCTCTACTTCTAAAGATCTTAAGCAATGGTGCTGTGAAATTTTCTAATTTCTTCTTCACTGCACCATTCAGTAGGTGCCCCACCCAGGATGAATTTGTGCATCGTATTAACTTGTTCTCGGTTTCACTTGTAGCTATATATTTAAGCAACATTTTCTACTTTGACTGCTTTTTCACTTGGGCCAAAGTTTTGCTTAACTTTCCAATAAATGTCATCTCAGTGCCTGAGATGGATTGGTTTGGAGGCACCCAAAGCCATTACTGGCCTGACCCAGTTCCTGGCAACACAGCCCATGTCATGGAGCTGGCAATGCAGAGCCTGTGTATTTGTAAATAATGAAATGAGAAAAGCTATTTATGACTTCAGTATATTTAATCCATTAATCTAATAGCTTTTTTAAAAGCCAATCCCCTGCTTTGGTCTCTCTGGAATAGAAAAGCCATCTCTACCAACCCAGAACAATTTATTAAAGGCTTAAGAGGAAAAAAGCGGGGGGAAGGGGTATACTCATTCCTGTGATGTCTTTTCTTTCCATTTTTCAGGTCTATTTTTACTATTTTTTTCCATGTATAATTTTATATTTATAAGGTTTAGATGCCTCATAAACATGACTTTGAAATAAAATCAAATGTTTCCCTCTTTTCCAAATTTTATACTAAAATGATGGGTTTAGAAACATGGGTTTTAGATTTAGGTAGCTTGAATTCAAAGGCTAGATGTGTCACCAAGTTTCTTGGTGAAGTTGATCAAGTGCCTTAATCTTCCTAAGCCTTATTTTCTCATCTGTTCAATGAGAATAATAATAGCTACTTTTCCAGATTCTGTAATAACTAAATTAAATAGTGAATATGTACCAAATCTCTGGTATTGGGCACATGCATAATCCTTTATAAATAAAAACTGCTAATAAGGAACACATGGTTTCAGGAAATTTTTGAAATTGCCTCTCTTTTCTCTCTGATTATTGCTCTGACATCTCTGAGAGCCATTAGGGAGAGGGTAGACAGGATGTGGGATACCAGATACCAGAACAGTTTGAAAATTTGATGAGAGTCTAATCTGCAACAAGTTATCCTTTCTGGACCATCCAGGGTGGTCCTCTCCCACAGCAGGTCAGCGAGGCTGCATGTGGGGAGCCTCCAGGGACAGGGGGAGGCTGGAAAGCTGGAGAGCACTTCAAGCTTTTTCAGGGATGCTTCTGTAAATTCCAGATGGTTATTGAACACTAAGCACTGGGTTAGGGCAGTATGCTGGGCTCCAAACTTTTTTTTTTTTTGGACCAGATTAGTCTTTTTGCCTTCATATAAAGCTAGCTCTAAATGCATGAAAATCTTAGTTTTCTAAATTCATTTTCAATATATTTGCAGTCCTATAATTTTCATTAAAATAGTCATAAAAATCCTACCCACTCCAATATCTATTGCATGTTTTTTTTTATATTTTCTGGAAGTGTTTTCACTCATACGTACTAAAAACAACACAGACCGTTGCAGTTGACCCCTCCTGGTCTTGCACGCCATAGGCCATGTCATGTCAAAAGTGTAGCTCCAAAAGCCTGTAGAAGGATTGAGTCAGTGCCTCCTCCTTACTGTACTTAGAATTGTGTTTTGTTTTGTTTTGTTTTTGTATTTAATCCTCTGCTAGATAGAAAGCGCCTTGAAAGCAAGGGTCATTCCTAATTTATTTCGCCAGGCTTCACAGTCTCTTCACAATACCATGCATATAGCAGGTACAATTACTGCTTGTGAATGAATTTTAACGACTCAGAAACCACAAGTGACATGCCAGCCTACCCTTGTAATCAGGTCTGCAATTTCTGCTTTGTTTAGAGGAAATTGTAGAACTGTGGAACTGTATTTGTTTCCCCCATCTGATTCCCTTACTTCTACTAAGAGGGGGGAAAAAATCCAATTTTATCTGATTCAATAAACATCATAATACCCAGTGCAGTAGACTGTGTTAATTGTAAGCTTTGGATTCAGACTGGTCAGGCTACAAAAGGGGCACTGCGTGAATTTCGACCAGTGACATCATCATCAACTTTGGCCTGCAGTCTTATAAATGAAGATGACAGTAATGCCTTCAGCACAAATTGATAATAAGCATTAAATATGTAACACACACATTAGGAATTCAATAAATGTGAGATAGCTTCCCTTTAATTTTTTTAGAACTTGGTCTAAGAAATATGGGAAGAGATGTTTAAATTCTCTAGCTATCAGAAAAATGCAACATAAAACAACCTTTTAGCTCTATTATATAGCAAATGTTGGCCAGGATTGTTTAGACAGGAATAGTCTACACCGTAAGAGAGAGATAAACGAGCAGACATTTGGGAAAGCATTCTGTCAATCCTCCTGAAATTGAATATATATATAATCAGACATCCCAACCTTGGGTACATATCCCAGAGAAAATATATAAAGAAACTGAAATGAGAAAACTTAATGCAGTGTTGTTTATTGCAGTGGAGAGTTGGAGATAATTCAAGTGCCCATCACTGAGTGAAATGTGATAGATGCATTCTACGGAATTCTCTGTAACTGTTAAATGATACAAACGAGATGGACATACAGCAAACGTAGTTTACTGCAGGAAAAATAAACTGATGGGTATCCTTCATATAAATTGAAGATATATGAGAATGAACACTAAATATTTCATAAAGGAGCACACAAATTCAAGGCCATGTATCCCAAACCTTGGAGCCTGTGGCCATGAGTAGGAAATGAAAACAGAGAGAAAAAAATCTAAAAGGTCCAATATGTAGACCAGTGATAATGACAGCATGCCGTAAACTGAAGGAAGTGATTAACTAAAATGTAGCACCTGAAGTTCAAAAAACAAAAATGGGGGAATAAAAAGAAGATGAAGAACAGAAATGCTATGTTTGTGTGTGTGTGTGCACTGAGAGATGCATGAAATTTTTTCTAGAAATATACACAACAATCTCAATTATGGTTACCTTTGGAGAGAAGATTAGAAATTAACTGGGATAGGTGGTTTCTTTTATGCTTTCTGCATGGTTTAAATTTTTGCCTTGTGTGTGTATGACATCTATTTAAATAATATTTTAAAAAAACTTAACTTCTTATCTCCACTCTCCCAATTTCATCTCCAATCATTTATTTTCCACACCAGTGTCAGAATTTTTCTGAATGCTCACATGATCCTATTAAGTTTCCACTTTAGAGCCCATTTCCTAAGAAACAACTTCCAAACTCCTAACACAGATAGAAAACTCTTTGTAATCGGGTTAAAATTTTCTAAATTTGAATCAATCTAAGCCCATAGCCCTTTACTTTTGGAAAAGTTAGACTGCTCACCTGCTTCTACACCACCAGGCACTATTGCATTCTAAATGTTGCCATCCACTGTGTTCTCTGAGCAGAACGTTTCCCCCCAATTTCACTGTTAAATGAATTCCTACATATCCATCAAGCCTCACATCATATTTTCTCTTTTCTGGATTTCCTCTGGCATCCTGCTTTCCTAAACAGGTACCATTACCTGCTTCCACTTCTATTTTCCTGTCACATTATATACATTGGCCCTGGTGGGGAAAACGTCTGTGGGGGCTTGCTGATGAGACATCTGGGAATGCTACCTCTCCCCATCTCACCACACATGCCTCTCCCACTTAACCAAGGCAAGTGGCATTTATTGCCACGAAATAATTAAATTGACGTTGATGAGTTATGACTTCAATGTTTGGTTTAGTTTTTTGATTTTGTTTGTTGGTTGGTTTGTTTGTTTTATTTAAGATCTCCTCTTTAGGATAATGAGAACCCAATGCTTCCTCAAGGTCGCTGGTTGCTGTCAATTCAGCCTCTACTTCAGCATTTTAAAAATAACTGCAAACACACATTTTTTCTTCAGTCCATTGAAGGTCAAAGCCTTCTTCTTGTCAAGTCCTAGTCAGAAGATCTCAACTCTAAAAAGTGAAAATTATGATATGCTTGAGAGGTTTGGAGACAGCAGCTTGTTGTATCTGCAGAACCCATGTAAGTAAGCACAAATTGAATGAAGGGAACAGTTCAAATTTGCCTGTGATATGCTTACTGTGCCCAGCTGTTGAGAAAGGCCAAGTGCAAAGTCAATGCTGATCCTGCGTTCTGAAGATTGATAGTGTCAATAATCAGATTACCTCCTGTGCAAATTGTTTTTGCTGAAACCATGTCTCAAGAATATGCAGAAAAACAATCCTAGCACCACAAGGTGGGATTGCAGAAAAACAATCCCACCTTGAACGTCCTCTGTTACCAGTTCATTTACCTCTTCAATTATAATATCAGATGCCAGTTTTTCACTCTCTCTGTGTGACTTTGAGCGAGTCATGATTTCCTTCAGGTTTGTGTGAATAAATGCAAAGATGGAATGGAATCTATTTTCCATTAATCCTTCTCAGATAAAATAACATTGTGTGCTCAGAGCTTTCCTTTGCCAGAAAGGCCTGTGATAGATACATAGTGCATTATTGTTTTTGGAACCCTGGCCTTCTGCCTTGTAAACAGAGGTGCTCAATCAATATCCTTGGTTGATAGATTGGTTCAGCAAGTGAAGGTGTCTGTGTGAGAAATCTACAATTGGAAATATCCCTAATAAAACAGATTTAGCAGAGCCATCACTAAGTGTGCAGATGTAAATGGTTTCTCTCCTCTGGTCACGTGAGAGACACTGAAGGGACGAAGTAAGGTACGAAGATGTAATATGTCTAAAATCCAGGTATCTCTTCAAAATATGTGGATCTAGAGACATAAAGTGTCCAAAGAAACTAGAGACACTAACAGAACTTTATATGTGAAATATAAAGTTTCATCTACTGGGAAGATTATAGACCTCCATAAAGGATAGCATATGCACCAACTACCTCTGTCAGCTAACTCTCCCAAACTCACAGGAATCACTACCCACTTGGCATTTGTTGGCCCATTCTAGTCACTGCTTTATCCAGAAAAATACAACACAGAATCTTATTATACTCAGTTCCTGAGAAATTTTCCCAATAAAAATAGTCCTTTTTAAAATCAATACATGGTCCTTATGAGCCATAGTACATTAAGCCCTACATATTAAGGGAATTAAAGAGATGATCATTTTTAATTTAAAAGTTTAAGAGAGATTTTTTAAAAATCATTATCTGATTGTGTTGTTATCTTCCACTAGAGTTAGAAAAAAAATTATCTTGTCACACTGTTACATGCATATGTTGCATTATTTTAAGGTGACCTGCACCCCAAAATCTCAGTCCTCCACCTGGGGATACATACCTCCCATTTTGTATAGCCTCACCATATTGGTTGTATTTGTCTATTAGTATCATTTCTTGCTTTATTTTGGAGGTACATATATTTATATTTCCAATAATCTAAATTGTGTGACATAAAAGGAATTATATATTGTGAGCTGAAATGAACAAAAATCATTTTATTTGATTAATTTTGAAATATCCTTTATTACTTAACAGATAGACACTTAGAAATAATGAGAAGACCCAGCAAGAGTGAGAGTGGAAAGTCTACATTAAGACTTTGGGCATCTTATGCATAAAGGACGAGTATTCTAAAAAGACATAGGGGAAAAATCAAAGTATAGAAGCAGAGAGACAAACTATTTTGCTTTATGATCTTTATTAAGACTTAAATGCATTTTAATTTGTATGAGTAAGACATGATTTAGAGAACAAGGAACCAGAGGAGGTAATCTCAACTAGAGAAGATATTTAGAAAAGGTTCTGTATGATAGTGATATACTAGACGAAATGGCCCCTTGGCTAAAAGAGAAGTGCCATATGACTATAAATACAGGCCTACCAGAAGCACACAAGCACACTCAGGCTGTGCGCCAAGCCATGGGAGGCAATGGCTGCGAAAACCAGGAAGATTGTTTAAAAAGGAGCAGGTGTTCCTTGCTAAAAACAGTAAGGCCCTTTGAGAAGGGGGTAAAGCCAGAGGTTGGCCTTATAGTATAGGAGATGAAGAAAAGAGTGATGCTATTCAAGTGAGGAGAAAACTCTCAAGCAGCCTGACTTTGATAAATACTTTTAACTCTGATTCCATAGAACAGGAGTGCATCAAGTGGGTGCTGGTGGCATCTAGGGACAAGCAAGCATCATTGCGCTTGCATTCATCAGTCCTGCCCCATTCCCACTGCACACATGATTCATAAGATCACGTGCAACCTCATAGAAAGCAGCCTGATACTATGAAAAGGGCACTCTCCTACAAGTCAGGAGCCCCAGGAGGTAACTTCAAACATTACCGAGCACCTGCTATTTGCCAAACACTACGCTAAGGACTAAGGACGTTACCAGCAGTATTTATTCAACCCTCCCAGCACCCTCTATTCATAGGCAGGCATGTGTGTTGGAGCCAGCTTGTACCAGTTTATGTCTGCATCTCTTCCAGGTCTATGTTCAGTACCCCATCCCTGGTACAGAGCCCCTAAAACTCTAGGAATTCCAAAATGTTGAGTGTTAATGTTGCCTTTTGTTAATAAGATGACTTTTGGAAAGTCCTAGGTAATGTAAGATGGGGCTGGTTGCTGGGAGAACCAGGCAGGTAAATAAAGGGTTGGAATTTTCAGTCCTACTTCTTTTCCTCTGGGGAGGGGAAAGGGGCTAGAGATTGAGCTCACTCACTAATGGCCAATAATACACTCCATCACGCCTATGCAAAAAGCCTCCGGAAAACGCCAAAAATAAGGATTTCAGAGAGCTTCCAGGTTGGTGAGCACGAGGAGGTGCTGGGAGAGTGGTGTGCTCAGAGAGCAGGGGAGTTTTGCTTCCCTTCCCCACACCTTTCCCTATGCACCTCATACCTCTCCCAGCTGCTGTGCCTGAGTTATGCCCTTTCATAATAAACCTGTAATCTAGCAAACGGTATATTTCTGTGAGTTCTGAGAGCCACTCTAGCAGATTAATTTAACCCAGGAAGGGTGTCATGGGAATCTTCCATCTGTAGCTGGAAGTGCAGGTGGTGACACCCTAGACTTGCAGTTGGAGTCTGGAGAGGAATAGGGGTGGGGCAGTCTTGTAGTACTGAGTCTTTATCCTGTGGGATCTGGTGCTATCTCTAGGTAGTGTCAGAACTGAGTTAATTGCTTTGTGGTGTGGGGTAAGTACACACTGGAAATGTGTGGCTTTTTGAGCATTGCACATCTAGTCAGTTTTAGCCCTGTTATGTCTCTGACAGCATAATCTGGCACCACATTCGGTCCTCATTCTACTCATTCTTCTCAATGCTCTAAGTGATCTCAAATCTTAGAAACTCCGTAATTTAAATTCTGCTTGGATTTTAATGCAATACAATAGATGCCACATACAGTGACGGTCAAAAAAATCTGTAGATGTTAAATACATATTCTGCCTGCTTGAATGACTTCCTGAAACTTAATAATGCAACAGAACACTTATTTCTGCTCATTTAATAAGGTAATTCCATACTGAGAGAAAGTGTCATATGGTGAATATGAAATAGAATTCTAAAATTAGACAACCCCAAGTTTAAAATCAAGTTATATTATTTTTTAGTTGTGTGACTTTGAGTAAATTACCTAATACCTATGAGCCTGTAGTTCTTCATCTGTAAAATGGGGATAATGATATGTTATAAAATTGCCATGAGAATGGAAAACATATTGTAGATAAAGAACTGAGCACTAGGCCTAGCACATATATGTGCTCAGTAAATGTTCTCTATTTCTATTATTTTATGTTAAATTTCTGACCCAATCTCTTCTTTTCCATATTTTGAGCTAATTTTATTTTAAGGCAGACAATTTAGTATTATGAAAAAAACATCTATTCCAGGTACTGAGACCAAATATTTGCTTAGAGGGCAAGAGGAAGAAGAAAGAGTGAGAAGAAATTCCTCCTCCTTGTATTGGTGGCTCAAAGAAATTTCTTTTTTTACAGTGCATAAAAAATAATTTTAAAAAATAGCATGATGTCAATTTTTTTCTGCAAGTTTCAGAAGTGAACAAATGGAACCCTTTCTACCTGTCCTGTTTACCGCAAACATAGAGTATATCAGTTATAGCATCCCCTGATAAAAAATACACTAGTCTCTAAGACAGAAAAGACTTGTCTTATTCAAAAAAACCAAGAGACAAATGAAAGTACTTAATATAGAAATAATTAATGGGGATCACTGAGTTGGCCAGAAGATTTTTAGCAGATTAAAAGTCTTATTTTTAACTACTAGGAGTAAAGAATAGAAACTAAAAAAATTAGATCCCTATCTGACCTTATGTAATTAAAAGAACCTCCTGCTTAATTCCTTTTTACCACCAACTCCCAAGGGCCTCCACCTCCAAGCCTTCAGCACAAGGGCAATTTTCTGTTAGAATCCATCTGCGGGGTGAAGGTGGGGGAAATGCTTTGTTGCTGTATTGTGTCTTGCCTGTCACAGCGTGGGGCCTTGTTTTCATGCCAGGGCTCAGCAAACATCTAAAAAGACAAGCGCATTTTGGAAGAGTTGACAGCCCAAGTTATCAGGCTGTAAGCTCTTTTCTCTACCAATCTTTTCACAATGTGAGAATAAAGTCAGCCAACGACTCAAAATAAACTGTCCAAACACTTTTTCTTATTAGTGTCCCTGTTGGGGCGCTTCACTCTTCCACAACCTGACCTTCTTGTTCAAAGGTTCCAATCGATTCCCCAGCTAAGTGCTGTCTCTCTGGAATTGAGAACACTGTGGAAACTTCAAACACTGACATTTTTCAACACCTGGGTGAGAAGCTCCCAGTGAGATAAGATAGAGAAATCATAGAGTGGTCTCAACAATGTACTGCAAACTTTGGCATTTTGGAGATGGGCACACATGATGCAAAAGAAATAACAGCTTAATATTCTTGGCCAATTTTCCTAGGGCCAACCCAAACATACTCCTCTTATTGTGACAAGCCCTGATAAGATGAACATGTTTCAGTCTCCTAAGAGTTTTCCCTCTTCTGCCTTCAAAACCAAAAATAGATGATCTTCAATTGTGGTTAAGATTTTACTTTTCAAGATAGAAAATCTTCAGTGACAGAATATTTTTGGAGTTTCTCTATAGTATGTGATCAAAAGTTGCACGTCTACCTCAGGGAGAAAAAACTAGGGCAGGTCTCCAGGAACTTCAATTATATGATTATCGAAGGAGCAAAGGAGGCTCTGAAGAAACAGTGATGAAAATTTCAAGCCAAACAAATACAAGGGTCAGAAGCAATTCTCTCCTGGCTACAGAGCATGTGGAGTGCCTTATTTTGCAAAAAAGAAGAGCAGATTTTTTACTAACACAAGATAAGAAACAAGGAAAACTGATCTTGCAGTAGGAGCATTTCATTCCTGAGGGAAACAGCAATATTTGCAAGAGAATGAAGAAAAGAAACAATTGATGCAAGCAAATCTCAATGAGTAAGATAGAGTCAGGAGCTAAGGCCCTCTAGCAGTCTAAAATAGACAAGTTTAGAGAATGTGGCAAGACTCCATTCCAACCTAGGCGAGCAACCAGATTAATATAAAATGAGGCAGGTCTTGTTAGGTTGGGAGGAATGTTGCCTTCTTTGAAATTTCTGGACAGTTCTAATGTACACTGTTGGTACAAACAAGGTCTTTTTGCTAGCGAATTGGATTCAAGGCAAGGAAGATTTCTTAAAAAAATTGTCAGGATCTCCTAAATGGAAAGGCCCTGATACAAGGCATATTACTAGCATCCTTCTAGATACCAAAGACCCAAATATAAAAACAAACAACTTCTAGAGGCACAGAAAGTCTGCTTTCCCATCTGTAACTTGTTGGAAGGAAACTTAAGCTGCTGCATATTCATTCATTCATTCATTCATTCATTTATACTAATATTTATTGAGTACTTACTCTGAGCCTTTCAGTGCTTTAAGATTGGGGATATAAGGATGAATAAGACAGAATATCTCTTTGCTCTTAAGAGTTTATCCTTTGGTGGGAGAGTGGTAGACTATATGAATGGCCCCAGTTCTTTCTCCTATCCATATAAGTATGCTTTGCCATGAGACATGAATTCCACTCGCTGAAAATATAGTATATTTATGTGCACTGTAATTTTGAATTTGGTCATGTGACTTGCTTTGATGAATGGCCTTTCGGCAGATGTGACCCACCTAAGGCTTAAAAATAGAGTTTGCACCTTTTTGCTTTCATTTTTGCCTCTTTTTCTGCCACAGTGACAATATATTGGGTTTAGCCTACTATGGAAACATGAAAAACATATAAAAGAGAAACAAAGAATCCTAGCAGACAACTGATTAACTCCTATCAGGCATGGTATGAGCCCAGCTGAGCTTGGAAGAATTTCTGTTTTAAATCACCAACTCAAAGACTCATGAGCAAATAAATGCATATAGTTTTTGATCATTGAGTTTTGAGGTAGTTTGCCAAAAAGCAGTATTATGGCAATAAGTACCTGACATGAGAGATATAGACAAGTAAATAATCACAATTTGCAGTGCTGTGATGATAAAGGATATGATAAAATGCACACAAGGGAGACGTTTGCTTCCAAGAAGATGTAGTAGTACTTTACCTTAGTGTTCCTGCTAAGTACATCTAAAATTCCTGGACATAAAAAAATAATAAAATAAAATAAAATAAATAAAATAAAATAAAATAAAATAAAATAAAATAAAATAAAATAAATAAAATAAAATAAAATAATAAAATGATAAAATAAAATAAAATAAATAAAATAAAATAAAATAAAATAAAATAAAATAAAATAAAATAAAATAAAATAAAATAAAATAAAATAAAATAAAATAAAATAAAAAACATAATAAGACTTGGAAAGGTGTAGAGGAAAAGGCAGACAGTTCATGGATCTCAGAACCCAAAGTATGACATGATGGTTAGTTGCCTGGGTTGCCTTTCTGTCTCATATGTTCCAAACTTGGAGCTGCAGAAACTGGTAAACCCAAAATTTTGATAGGTTTGGACAAAAAAAAAAAAAACCCTAACTAAAGTCTTCTCTCTATCAAAAGGACCAGGAAAGAGGCAGCTTAGCAAAATGTTTTTCAATAACTGCCACAGAAAGCATTGCAGTCCTACCTACACTCCACCAAATTAAAAGGTTTAAACTATTAAAAAAATTTTTAATTTAAATGCATATATGTTGCTGTGGGAGCTCATCATTGTCCTTGAGTTTTGTGTTTTTTTAAATTATTATTATTATTGTTACTTCCCAAGTAATTTTTTCCTTGATGTTAGAACCACAAGTGACTATTTCTGGATGGGTTCAGATTAATAGAGTTGTGAGAAAACATTGAAATATAATTTTTTAAAAGATGGTTGTAGACATTCTTGGTGATTGATATGTGGTACCTTTATAAAGGAAACTATGGCCTTTCATGTTGCTACCCTACACTTCTAAAGTCAAAGCCACCTTGCTCTCCTACAAAATGCCTATGATAAAATAATTTACAATCACTCTCGAAACCTCTACTTTCATTTTCAAATATAATGATATCTGGTAAAAGGAAATCGTAGATTGTGTCAGAGGCAATTTGAAAAAGTTACATTTTGGTTTAAAAAAACAATCTCAACTGCTGCAAAGAGAAGTAGTCCTGTGTTTAAATATCAAGAAATGTCTAGAATAAAAAATCTCATCTTACTGGAGAGAAAATGTGATGGGTTTCATCACACCCGAGAAAAGTGCTGTTTTCTGCTTTCACTTTTATAAAGAGAATAAAATAAATATTGTAAAATTGAGAGAACATGAAAAGATGTTTTCTTCTTTTCTCTTTCTACTTTTGTGTCTCTAATCTTAACTGTTTCTAGTCTACTACCCACCTGTTTTATATAATGAGAGTGATTTAAAAATTTGAACCAAAGGCAAAACTTGAAGTGGTTACACGGATCCAGTTGAGGAATCCATAATTATTGCAAAATAAAAAACATCGATTATTCAACAATGACCTGCAGTGATTTTCATTCACTGTCTTATCAATAAATATTTAATAAATAACTATTATAAATCATTTGTTCTGGCTATTGTGAGTGAATACAAACATAAATCAGGGTATAAGGAGTTCAGAGCTACCAAGAAGATAAAACAATAAAACTAGATAGGTGATTGGTGGCTGGAGAGAGAGAGAGAGAGAGAGAGAGAGAGAGAGAAAGAGAGAGAGAGAATAGACAGAAAGATGATAGATGATAGCTAAAAGATAGATGATAGATATAAATAAAAAGAAAGAGACACAGACAGAACACATAATACAAGAAAAAAAAAGAAAAAAATGGAAATGATGGAAAGTAAGTGCTATGGGAAGTCAAGGGAGAAATTTCCTATGGGCACCAATGGGAACTTGTGGTTTAGGATTCAGAAGAAACAGTTTAGACATGAGCTGATGAGTTATGCTCTTTTAGGGTGGTTAGATGGAATTAGAAAGAGCAGAAAAATTAGGAACGTTTATAAAGCATGAAAGTGTGCAAATATCCAGGTGGGGAAAACCATGGTTCTATTTTGTAGGAGCACAAAGAGTATGCGGTAAATGCAAGAAACAAGATCAGCAAAGTAATTCAAAGAAACTTTCCTCCCCGAGGTGGAAAATTACATACAAAAACAGCATCAAGGACAAATCTTAAATGTAACAGGTATTTTATTTCTCCTGCCTATTAAAATTTTAGTGCAACTAATTTTAAACTTTTTACATAAACTAAATAGGATTAAAAAACAATCACTAAACAAACAGCAAGACATTTTTTAAAATAAGAATTCTGCTATATCCCCAACACTTTTTTGTGTATAATTCCAAAAAGCAACACAAGTTTTCCCCTGGATATTTAGATGATGAACTGAAATAATTTTTCAACCTCACCAAAAAATACAAATCTCAAGCCAATGCAAAAATAAAGGCTAACTAGAAAAATAAGTCCGTATGCAGTAAAGAGGAAGAGAGAGAAATAAAGAGAGTGGGGAGGGGAGAGGGAGGGAGGAAGGGGGAAGGAGGGAGAGAGAGAGAGAGAGAATGAGAGAGAGAGAGAGAGAAATATTGACCCAGAAGCCAAGATCCATCTGAAAATTTTCTGGTTTATGCAATATTTCACCCTGTTTTGATAATTGGAAAAAATAATACTGTAGCATACAAAACTGTGCAGATACATTTTTATCGGTCATTTGTTTTACCATCAAAGACAGAGCAAAGAGACCATAAACCTTTCTATACAACCCTGATCATTGGGAGGGTGTGTAAATGAAACTATAAAAAAGGCACTGAAAGCTAATTCTTGGCAGTCAGTCAAGATTTCTCCATTTCTGAAATTAAGTGTCCTGGCTTCTCCAAGAATGGGAGATGAGGGGACAATGGAAAGGCTGCTGCATTATTCCTGCAATGATAAGCCAGATGGTTTTAAAAGTCAAATGCTCCACACATGAGTAAGTCACTGCTCTAAATGAATTACTTTGGGATCTGCAAAAGAAAACCTGAGCTGTCCATGCCACTGGGATATGCTCCACTGCACCCTCAATCTGAGAGTAAAATACTTAACAGCTCATTCAACATTTTACATTAAAAAAATCACGATGGCAAAGACCCTAAATAGCATCTTTAGAAAAAGCATAATATAATCCTCACCATGCACAGGGAATCCAGAATCCCTAATCATGTGTGAAAAATCTTTCCATTCAGAGAATTGTGGACCAACAGACCAATAGAGGTACATATAGAATTAATTTCTCCTAAGATGGTGAAAGCTATGAAAGCAACACAGCTTTAATTGAAGTACAGGTTCTAGAGCTACAGTAGATTTAGTGAAGATACAGGGCCTATGAAACCCCAGCTGTTCTGAACATCTCATTAAAAGATTCTGATCATTATCACAACCACATCATTCATTAGCGGTGTTCCTTTGCCTTATTCACTGTTGCCATAACTGCCAGCATACGGTCTCCTGAGCTGCCAATACCCCCAAGATCCCTTAAAAAAAAAAAAAAAAACAGAGGAATGGCCTCTTCTGTGCCATAGCTGAAAAATGGCAAGGGGCCAAGAGATACAGCTTTTAGCATTTGTTTAGTCTGTATTAATCAGGGTTCTCCAGAAAAAAAAGAACCAGTAGGATATGCACAAGAAGAGATTTATTATGGGAATCAGCTCCCATGACGATGAAGGCTGAGATACGCCACAATGTCACCAAGCTGGAAAATCAGAAAATTTTGGTGCTAAATTCAGTCCAGGTCTGAAAACTTGAGAACAAGGGAAGCTGATGGTATAACTCACAGTCCAAGGCTAAAGGCCTGAGAACCAGGATCTCTGTCTGATCTCCAAGGGCAGAATAAACTGGGTGTCACGTTCCAACAGAGAAAGAATTCACCCTCCATCCGCATTTTGTTCTATTTGGGCCCACAGTGGACTGGATGAGTGATTCAAATGTGACTCTCTTCAGGAAACACGCTCACAGATGCACAAGAAATAATGTTTTACTAGCTCTCTGGGCATCCCTGAGCTCAGTCAAGTTGACACAAATAATTACCACTACAGCTTTTCATTCTTAAAATAAACACAAACACACAGGGCCATTTTCCCTAAGAGACAGTCTTGACACCCAAGTCTAAAGGCTACACTCAGAAACAAGTTTCTCCTTCATTCTTCCAGGGAATAGACTGCTCTCTTCCAGCTGAAGGGGCCAGGTCCTGTTTCCTGTTTCTTCAGAGTTTTCTACAGGACTACACTGCTTCCTTGACACTTCCGAAAGAATTATTTACTGTATCCCACCAGCATTTCCAGTGGAGACTTGGTCATGCTTCTCCCTCTTCTTGGCAAGGAGTAACAAGCTTCTGTTGGAAGAAGAATTTCAGGCCTCTCTGCCTGAGAGCTAGAGTCAAGAAGAAAATGTGGGAAAGGCTCCTCGAATCTTCTAATCCCAAGGCCTGTCTTACATCTTGCCCCACTTTTAGGATGAGTGCTCGTTCCTTGAGGGGAAAACCCATCACTACCTACAATGGTAGTGTCATGGCTTTATAAAAATCAATCACAAAATAATAATATTTGAGAATGTTTTTCTAGGTGGGAATTATTGGCTTATTTATATCTCATTTATCATCAATTTTTTATACTTCACTGACTACATTTTAGATTTCTCCCTGAAGGCATGTGAGCCGGTTTTCATATCATCCATTAATTTAACAAAAGTCTATCTTGTGTCTATTAGAAACAAGACTTTCCTTGAGATGCTGACGAACAGAGGTGGAGAACTACATGAGAAGTATCGCTGTCCTCAACACACACACAGTTTGACAGGGTAGATCATGCCTGTGCGTGGAAAGACACAGGAAATTAAGCAAGTGCAGTGTACTGGGAAGGAAAGAAAAGCACAGGCAAAAGCTAACTCTGAAAAGGAGGATGATCAGTTCCTGAGGGCCTCAGACAAAGTCCTGATGTTAATAGCATCCAGAAAGTTCTTACATCTCACTTGTGGTTTTTGATAGATCAGAAAAACTCTAAAAGCCTGATTTTCTTTTTTTTTTTTCTCTTCAGAAGTCAAATAGAGATAGATAATAGGAGGAGGTGTAGGAGGGAAGCTCTGAAAAACTTTCATTAAAATGCCTTGAACAACTCTCTGTGAACGAGTCGATGCCTCTTCTTTAACCAGGTCCGACTTTAATATGCAGATGGAATGCAGGTTAATTACACAGTAGAGTTTATGGAAATGGCTGAGTGAAAATTATCCTTTGGCTTGTTCTTAGAGTAAATTGCATCTGATCATTACCAAAGGAGAACAGAGAATCCCTTCAGGATGTTTAAAACATCTTTCTTCCTACATTTCTCCAGGTCTCCCTTCCATCCTGTTTTTCTCCTCTATTCTTTAAATTAATGATAAATAAACATACTTTGAAAGTAATAGGAGACTTTACAAAATCATTTCACTTCACATATTTAAATATCATTCACTTGACTTGTTTGACCTTATTATGTCAAAGTTTCTAGTTGTAAACTAGAAAGCTCCAGACTATAAAGATATCTTTCCTGTCTCCTCTATGGAGCCATCATACAAAAAGGGGCTCTTATTGACCTGATTTGTCCATGTATGCAACACTAAGAGGGTTTGGAAATTGTTTTATGCAGTGGAACCCTGGACTACAGCCACTCCCTGTGTTTTGCTTTAATTGTTGCTTGTACAATATCATGCCCCCTCAAACAGAATGGAAGCATCTCAAAGGCACAATAAACTGCACTTATTTTGTGTCCTTCTCAAAACATGGACCAACACTGGACAAAATTATGGTAGACTTTACTAAACATATTTAATTGATTTATTGGCTGAAATGTGTACTGGAAAGTTGTGTGATTTTTTTTCATCATCAAAATAACCTTTTGGAAGCTTACTTATATTACTGTTTTAAAGGTATTTTACCCTAATGGGTACGATTTTTCTTGGCTCATTATATCATTTACCTATGTATATTTTAGTCACATTACCATCCTTCATCTACTACGTGTCCCTCTATTAATAAATATGATTAATGATTCATAAACTCACACAACTTCATTTTGGGGGAAAAAATATTTACAGTCTGTCTATTGCTGTTCAAATTTTAGCCTTTAAGAATTTAGTCTTCTAGAATATTGACTTAATCCATTCAGGCTACAGTTTAAAAACACAATACATTGGGTACTTTATAAACAACAGACATTAATTACTCACAGTTCTGTAGGCTGGGAAGTCCAAGGTCAAGGCAGCAGCAGATTTTCCGTGTCAAACCCGCTTCCTGGTTCATGGATAGCTGTCTTCTTGCTGTATCCTCACATAGGGGAAGGGGTGAGGGAGATCTCTGGGGTCTCTTTTAGAAGGGCACTCATTCCATTTATAAGGGCTTTGCTCCTATGACCTGATCACATCCCAAAGAACTCACTTCTAATATCACCTTGAAAATAGAATTTCAAGATGCAAATTTTAGGAAGACACGAACATTAAGTCCATAGGATATATGATTCAACATTAACCCTATTTCATTTATTAGCCTCTTATATAGCATTTTCTTAAGAACACAAGCTATAAGCTAACAAATTACTTTTATAAAGATGACAAAATTAATATGAGATTAAGCCTCACTGACAGACTGTGAGCTTTGGGGTCATGACCTGAATTCTCTGTGTTCATCAAAATATCCTTCTTTCCTTCCAACTTTCTAGCGGTGTGAAAAATAGGGAGAAATAATATTTTTTAAAAAACCCAGACGATTAAGAAAATTAACATCTTTAAACTAATATCTCGATATTTTTATTTGTACAAATAGCTCCCAATCAGAGAACACGAGGGCAGTCATCTGGGAGATAGAACTGTCTGTTTAAACCTTGGTTACCCAGAGTTCCATGGAAACAGAAAAGTTTTCAAGACCAAAAGCAATGACTATTGATTTTCCTACTTAGAAACCATCAGACAGAAAAGCCTGTTATAGTGGAAATAACGGAGAATAGAAGGTTAGTGAAGATGTACAGATGGCATCAGGAAGTGAAAAAAGCTCAAAAAAGTTTTCTTAGGTAAACTTATTACTCTTGTTGAAAACTTTAAGAGCAATCTGAGCATGAGGCATATGCATGTAAGGTTCATCAGATCTGCCTGGCTCTTCCTCGACACATCTATGGAAAAGAATTGATGGCTATCTTTTAAAGAACACTGAAGCGCTGACTTTAGATATTTAATTGTCTATTGATATGCAGCTCAATGACCTTGACTAATTTGAAAAATACAAAGAAATAGTCATCTCGGGGAACCACGTATAAGACAGAATTTAAGAAATTTGATTCTTCTACATGGTCCTAATTCTGACATTATTGAGATGTTGAGTTACCGTATTTCAATATGCCCATCCAAAAACTGAGGAACATATTGATACTCTCACCTCTATGCAAAGAGGTGACTCACTGTATTGAAGACTCATTAGGTTACAGATTTGATGAACTTTGACTTCAAGAAAAATGATGCCTTATGTAACAAAAGGGTCTTAAAAGCTCAGCAGAACATCTCTGCTTACGTCTCTGTTACCAAATTCTAGAGATTCCAAGCCCAATAAAATAAGACATTAAAAGAAATAAGCACCAAAAAAAGTGCATTCTGGGTAAAGATTTTTGTAATCATCTCCATGACTTTAAGAGCAATCAGTCAAACGCAAATTAACTGCCCAAGGAAATTTACCAAAATCTTTGTTCTCAAAAGCTATATCTCCATTTTACCTTAGCCTCCAGTTGCCCAAACCATAAATCACAGAGTGTCTCCATCAAAGATAGTGCCAAATTACACCTCTCTCCTCTGGCTGTTATCTGGGAAATGGCTCCTATTCCAGTTGATATAGAAAGTGAAGAACAATTTTGACAGCCTAAGCAATAAAAAGTCGAAGGAAATCATTTCAGAAAGTTCCTGAGTTGATAGCATTGATCCTAGCCATGTTCTTTATTAGAAAAAGGTAAGTATTCCTGTTCTTACAGTGGCAAAACCATCAGCACTGATGCACTTGGGAGCAGCTAATCTGCTGAGCCGAGTCAACATGAACTAATATGAAGACTCAAGACTTAGACCTACAAAACCTGGGTTCCAGTTGAGCTTTTTCAGCAAGAAGGAGTGTGACTATGAGCTTTTCACTTTGCATCCTAGGTGGATGATCCCAGGAATGTTTCGTTGAACATGGCCTTGAGATACCATTTAAAAAATATAGACACACAATAACACTTTTGAAAAAAGCCTCAGAGCTTAATTCCATCCCACTTGTGCTTGAATCTCTTCTAAAAGACTGGAAAGAAAAGTTATTGGAGCTTATGCCTGAAATCCTCCATACCTCCTTATCCCTCAAGAACCTCAAAAATTATTTATTTTCTTTGTAGTGATCATGAAGGAGGTTTCTGGGAAGGGAGATACTAGAAAGTATGTGAATTTTGCTGGTAATGTTGGGTTTGATTTCTAAATTTGGACTACTTACTTATCCCCACTTTTAAACGCAAAACGTAAGGCTATTATCACCTTATATCTTACAGGTTTGATAACAATTATAAGTAGGCTGAGCATTCAGGAAAACAGAATTTTTCTCCAATTTTCTCCAACTGAAGGCAGGATGGCTTTGAATGACCAGAAGAGCTGCATGCTTTCAACAGTTAATTTGAATATATATAATGAGGTTTGCTGAAGGGCACCAAAGAAAATGATCATAGCATAGTGGGAATATCAAAGAATGAGATAAGGTCATCACACAAGAAGATAGAAACTTGTCAAAACTGCGGCACAATATTTCAGCATCAAACTCTTATTTCCAACAAGTTTCTTCTGCGTCATTCACTCCATCTTTGTGTACAAATATGAACGATTATCTATTTTGTGTGATAATGAAAGAATCAAAAGACAACTTGAAAAGATATCGAGGATTTGGGAGTTTATGAAATCTTTGAGAAAATCTGTCTCAGAGTCAGCTGTGCCTGAGTTGCTACCTCATTCCAGGTAGGCCCCAAAAATCTGTTCTGAGCTCCTGTTGTCGAATGCTGTCTTCCTTACATTAGCCCAGCCATGGACATAAAAGTATGTCAGATCTCTTAACCAGAACTCCAGCTCTTAAGGATGCTATGAAAATTTCAATGGGATAATGTGTGTAAAAGTAATTACCAGAGCTTCAGCCCTATTAGATGGCAATGACTGATTGATTATTTCTTTTCTTCCAGATGTTAAACTCTAAAGACTCTGATTGAACAAATTTTAAATTACAGTGGAGATTTATAGTTTATTGTAAATGCAGATATGTTAAATCTATGCTATGGTTATTTTGACATTTTCATTTATTTCATCATCCTAAAAAGCAGCAGATATTATGCCCCTACACCTTACATTATCTCCAAACCTCAGAGTTTAGCAACAAGTTTAGTCTCGATAGTGTGCACGTACTAGGTGTATAACACAGGAGCCCTTCCGGAGAATATCAAACTCAAAATAGCTTAACATAAGGAAAATTATTGCATACAATAAGAAGTTCTCAGAAAGAGTAGCTCCATGACTTCAGAGAGATGGTGAGTTGATAGTTTATTATTTGAGAAACTTCATCAAGGGCCCAAGTTCTTCCCAGCATTCTGTTTGAACATCCTTATCACCTTCACTTTGTCCCAGACTAACTGCTCTGAGGCTGCTGGATGGCCAGCACAGTTTTAGGAATCACATCTAGGAACACAAATACCTAATCCTTGAGCCTTTCTAAGGAAAGAAACCCTTTCTCAAAAGCCACCAGCAAATATACCATTTATCTCTGCAGCCAGAATTGAATTACATGAATAACTGTACTCCATTATTTTTCTCAATTTTGACAAAATGAATTTAACTATATAATCTAAAAATCAAATCAAGTCAAGAAATTAAAATTAAAAACAAAACTCCCTTGCCCAATTCCTCTGAATTTCTAGTTTTTCTAATAGGGATAACACTATTTAACCTTTAAAAGTATTTCTAAATTCATACTTCTGATGATACCTTCAGTCTTTAAATAACTTGCTTGTCCACTATATTTCTTGACTCATTAAGAAATTTCTCATTTCATTTGAGAAAACAGATGTTGACTTCTTATTCTGACATAAGATTTAATTCTCTAACGTGATCTCAAGTCTTCTCTTCCCTTTCCTGACAATGTTATTCTTTCTCTTCTTTTTTACAAAATTACTTTTGTGACTTTAAGTGAATGTTCACCATTATATTTTTGTGACAACTATAGGCAACATCTCTTGCTTTTTAAACTGCCAAGGTTGATTATATCTGCATTCTCTACCAAGGCCACAATTGTCTTCTATGCTTTATCTATAGTTTAATTATACAAATAGAAAGTTAATTAATCATGATTTCTTTGTTATTCTTCTGTAGGTACTCTTCACTGGAGATCCAAGTAGTTGGTTATGATTAGTTTTGCTTTTCTGTATAGCTTTTGGATTTTTCTAGAGTTTCTAATTGTCTTATTTTTTAACATTGCTTGCTTTTATTATATTCTTATTCTTAAGTCCTTCCACTTTCTCAAAGATAATATAAAATTATGAAGTGCCCCACTCCCCCTTTTTTTTTCTAGATGCCCTCCTTCTGGGGTCTTTTCTCTTACTTTTGCCTGGACTGTCATTCTCCTGGGCTGCTGCAAAACTGCCATCCTGGGATTCCCGCCTTTCTCTCCTACCTCAAATCTGCCTTTCCTTGAATTCCAAGTCTTCTACATTCTTCTTTACTTTCCTCATTTGTCTAAAGTAAATCCTCAGACTGTGTTTTAAGAAAGTTTAGAAAGTAAATTCCCTTAGATTCTGTAAATATTTTTTCTATAAATGTTTGTATTCTTTATGCATCCAGATTGAGAGTGTGACTTTGAATAAAAAGAAATCTTGAAAAATCTTCACAACTTTTGAAAGCACTTTACTTCTTTTTTAATGCTCAGTATTGCAGATGTGAAATTATATTAGTATAATTTTTATTCCGTTGCACATGACCTCATTTTACTCTGAAAGTTTTTAAAATCTTCCTTTTACTTTGGCACTCTGAAATTTCACAGTAATTATTCTAGGTGTAGAACTTTTTGTGATTTATGGTGCTCTACACTCCCTACTGGCCCTTTAATCTGAAGGCATTTATATGTCAGCTTTTGAAATCTCTCTTTTAGTAATTATTCTATAATTTCCTATTTATTTTTCTTTGTCTCTTTTTAGTCAAGTTTCAGTCCTCTATGTCTCTCATATTTTCATTTATCTTTTCTTTGTACTTGTCTTTTTTTCTGTACCTATAAACTTCTTAAAACTTATATTCCAATCGAAAATTGGAATTTATATATTTTGCTAATATTTATATGCAAAAAAATAATTATTATGCTCTAACCTACTGATTTTTCAAGGTATTTCTGATTTTATTTGTAGAGGTGATATTTCCTCAAATCTCTGACAGCACTGAGTTATTCTACAGATCAGTTTTATAGTTTTCTTAATTTCTGTTAGAGTCTTTTTTCTTCTTCTTAGTTTTTCTTTGCTTCTTTCCTGTTATGTTACAAACTTGCTTCATGCTGATTGAATGATCTGTTTATGGAAGCAGAAAATCCATCATCAGGCTTCACTTTAGAGTCTGCTGGCGGTTAGCTAGAGGGCTCCTAAGTGCCAGAATGTGAAAGTCTTTATCAAGCCGGGCCACAGTTCAGATTGGCGTTTTCAGAGTTTCTGATTCAGTACATCTAGGAAAGGCCTCAGGGTTAGCACTTCTAGCAAGTGCTCAGATGACAATGATTTTAATTATTTCAGAACTTCACTTTGTGACCACTGTTCTATAGCTCTGCAAAGGAGTGCTGCTTCTGCCCTAGTTGACCCCATCAGCTCCATATTTGTGGAGTCCAATTTCCTTCACTCTGCTTTATCAGCAATCTGTCCTCGACCTTCTATCTTCCTCAAAGTTGCTAAAATCTCTTTTCTGCTAATGGTCTACCACGCAAACCTTTAGGTTGAGGGTGATATTTTGTTTTCTTTTGTCTTTGTTTTAATTATTTCCTAACACTTTAATAACTTTGGGGAGAAAAGAGAATGTAAACATTTTGTCAGCCTGCCTTGTTGGGCCAAAGCCATATCTTTATATTGCAGTGCATCTATATGTCCCTAGCACTGTGTCTGTTTTGGGGGTTTCCTCTGTATACACAGGTCACACTACCAACAATAATTTCAAGATAAATTTTAAAAAATGAGTTTCAGTTGTAAAAATTTCAGATTTCTGACAGTATATAAAAGGAGGTATAGGACAATAGAAGATATTTTTAAATAATTCAAAAATAAAATGTGGCACAGGCAAAATAACTGTTTACAAAGCTAAATTTCTTTTCTTCTAGTAAACTCAGACATTCTATATATTATGGGTCTCAATGATGATGGGCCGAGTGGAAATTATGTATGTCACCTATAGGCCAATGCAGTTAATGTCAATGAACATTCTTTACCCTCTCTTCTCCCCATCTGCCAGCTAAATACAGAGTGCTCTGATGCCGTGGAGGATGGCAGAGCCACAGAAGAAAGAAAACTGGGTCCTTGAATGACTGACCTGAAGGAAGGGCAGCTGATTATAAACAGCTTCATCAGATTGCTATGTGCTAAGTCACTAAAACCTTAGAGTTTACATCATAGCAGCTATTTTAATTAATAAATTAAAGAATAAATGAAGGTTGTTCCTGAGTCCATAAACATGTTTGGGATAAAGTTAACTTAGCTTTAGATTACTGTCTATATGAACTTCTGTTTTATAAAAGCTAGAGATCCGCATAAAATTTCACCACAGCAATGAGTTAGATCATTTTCAGTCAATGTACTGCTTAATATTTGATCTTATAAATCTAAAATAAATGTTGTTTCATCTTCACTTTAATAAACAAAATCTAAAATTCAATTACAATGAGTTGAATGCAATAATAAATACAGATATACTTTCCAAAAATAAAAATATCATCCAAGTGTCAGATAATAATTAAATTTTCATTGGAGCAAAGTGAATTAGAGAAATTCTAAATTTCTCTGTGTTCATTTTTAGTTGAACTTATGAATTTCAGATTCTTTTCTAACAGCCAGTGGATTCAAGGTTATCGGCGATCTTAAAGTAGCTTTTCAGCTGAATTCCTAAGTTAGTGCGACTACATTGTTGTAAGAAGCTTAATCCTTGTATTATTCAATTTTTAAAACATGAGAAGCTTTAATTAAATATCATCAGTGCTATTAACCTTTGGAAATTATGAGGTTCCAACTGCAGTGTGTCATAAGTCATCTAAGATCACTGAGGACCCTAAAGGCCAAATCAAGCTAATCAAGTATATTTCCACTTTGGTAATTGAACCACTGGCTTCATTCCACGTGCCTAGACTGGCCTCTCAAATGAGTTGCTATTCTTCATCCCTAAGCTTCAATATTAAATTCTGCCAACAAAATGATAGGAAAAGATAAAAAAAAATTTGAGAACAATTCAGTTCTTCTGAAGATGTGACATTCAAAAGGCCATTTATAAACTATCAGGTTTCTATATTTCAGTTAACAAATATGTATTAAACACATACAATATACCACATTCTGGGGTAAGGGTAAGAAGTTTACATTTGTTTGCTTGCAGAAAATTCAATCCTTAGCCTTAGTTTTAAAAGACAACTTTTCTATTTTTCATGGAACAAAGCCTGAACTATTCATATCTTAAATCTGCACCAGATTTGCAGAGACCCCATAAAAGCTCATCCATTCAGACTGGGCCCATTCATGATTATTTTGACAGGAGCTAGACTGATATTTATTTTAGTGCTCAACAGAAAAGAAATAAAAAATGTGATGAACAAAAATACTACTGACAAAAATAGAAGGAAAGAAAGCTTACCTTACTTTTGTTTTAAATGAAAAATTTAAGGACTTTATTACTATCCACATGCAGAATACAATTGATGTACTAGAAATCACCAGCATTATGGCACTCAGGCAGGACTAGAAGAACTCCTATTTACCAACCTTTTAGCTAACTTGATGTTGCTGTCAATACTTAACATGACCTAACACTGCATATTAGTAAAGTCTCACCTCCTAAATATCTGGACCAAATTAGTTGTTCACTAATCATTCTCTACTAGAGTTTAAACAATATTTATTAAACATCTACTTTGTGCCATTGTGCTCATCATTCAAATAAGAGTCAACAAGTATGGTTCTTGTCTTCAAATGCCCTGAATTAAAAGGAGAAATTAAAAAGTGACATGAGAAAATAATTAACAAGCAACAGACAACAAATGATACAAACAAGTCTACTACAGTTCAGAGGTAAAGATCACTTCTAACTTTGGTTTTCTCAAGATGTTTCTCAGGGATATGAAATTTCAGCAAAACCTCAAAGATAGATGGGCTTTCAATGGGCAGTGAGAAGAAGGAGTCTGTCTATATCAGAGCATCATGATATGTCCATAGAAAGACAAGAAAACCCAAAGCAGTTTCAGAACTATTGAGAGGTCAATGTGAAATGAGTATGAGATTCATGAGTAGGAAAATGGGGAAGAAGAATAGAAAAGTCACTTAGAGTACTCTAAATTCCAAGATAATCTGAAAAGGTCATGATATTTGTTGAGAGACAAACTTAAGTCTGGTTTCTAACCTTGCAACATCAAGCTACAGCACTTTAGGCAATTATTTAATCCTTCAGAGCCCTGCTTCTACATTCATAAAAAGGGGTAATAGATCTGTATCACTGACTGCTCTGTGAACCAATGACTGTGAAGATAAAATAAAGTAATACATATAAAACTCTTAACAGTTCAACATATCAGTACCTCTTTCCTGTAATACTTCTGTCAGTTATTTATTTTAACAAGTAATGAATGAGTATATATGCTTTCTGATCAAAATTAGGAACTGTTATTGGCTAGTAATCTAAGAGAAATACCAAGGGCTAATCCATTAATCAGGTCCTTTTGATAGTGGAATTATAAAAATATAAGAAATTCTGTATTGACTAAAAATGTTAATAAACTCACAGCACTTTTTAACCCACTTCTCGTGTGTGTGTGTGTGTGTGTGTGTGTGTGTGTGTGTCTGTGTGAGTCTTTCTCCCTCCCTCAAAAAAAGTAGGCAAAGAGCAATAAAGTCTATTCCCATTTTATAACCAAACCTTAAAGATAAGAATACTGTAATATAATGAAAATAACTGTATAGAAATATTAGCAAAGTAGCTAACTAATTAGCTGCATAACATTCTGGATTTCAATATTCTTCATCAATAAAATGAAATGAATACATTACCCTACCTATGTGTTATGACTGTTATAAGAACTAAAATATAATAATGTAGGAGGAAATGCCCTGAAAAGTTAGACCTATTGTATTGAAAAAACACTTGGTACATTGAGTAATGATCTGTGGTACTGAACACTCACTCAGAGCTATTTTATATAGTGAGTGTTAGATGTAGCCCTCTTCACACTCTACTTCCAACAATTCCTGCAGACTTGCTGTTATAATCCTTGCATTTCAAAGTAGCTCCAGGCAGATGTCTTGCAATAGGCACTGAATATTTTTCACAAAGTTTCTTTCTGATTAAAGTTGTTTGCCACTATCAGTAAATCGTAATATAGCATCTGCAGGTTTATCTAGCCATTGAGATCACATGGAAAACTGTGTGATATAATGGACAACACACAGGGTTTAAAATTACGCAAAATAATTTTGATCTCTAATTTACTGACACTTACCAGCTATGTGTCATTGAGCAATTTAACCTCTGAAGTTGTCTGTGTGCATTGGGAAAAGATGTTTCTTACAGCTGTAAAATCTAGCACCTAATAAGTGCTAAATGCTCTATTTCTTCCCTATTCCTGAGTATATAAACTGAGAATTTAGTTCTACTTTACAACTGCAAAGTACTGTTATTAAAGATAATTTATAATCCCTGGGTTGCCCCAAATAATATTTTCCACTAATATATTAGGATGATGCAGAAGAAGAAGAAGGAAGAAAAGCTGACAATAAACACATTGTTAGAGTAACTTGGAATTGGACTCCATTGTTCAGCATCTTAATCCTGTATGTTTTTATCTGATCTTAGTATGCTACATATGCTTCTTGGTATCCAACCCAAAATAAACAACATAAAACTCAGAAAACATAGCTTATTACAAATGTATAATAATCCAAACTTTTTGATATTAACATAAAACAGATGCATAAATTAATAGAACAGAAGAGCCCAGAAATAAAGCCACATATATAAATAGTCAATTAATTTATGACAAAGGAACCAAGAATATACAGTGGGTAAAAGACAGTTTCTTCAATAGTTTTTGTTGGGACAACTGGACAGCCACATGCGAAAGAATGAAACTGGACCACTGTCTTACACAGTACACAGAAATTAACTCAAAATGGAAAAGAGTTGAATGTAAGATCTGAAACCATAAAATTCTTAGTAGAAAACATAGGCAGCAAACTTCTTGATATTGGTCTTAGTATAATTTTTTATATTTGACATCAAAAACAATGGCAACAAAGGCAATAACAAACAATTGGGACTACATCGAACTAAAAAGCTTCTGCACAGCAAAGGAAACCATCAGCAACTTACTGAATGGGAGAAAAATATTTGTAAATTATATATATGATAAGGATATCATGTATTCAATTTGGTTAATTTCCATTAATATCTAAAATATGTAAGAAACTCGTATAGCTCAATAGCAAAAAAAAAAAATCTGATTTATTATTACATCTCTTTTTTTGATGCCTACAGCACCTGGTTTTCCTAGCTGGTCTCCCATCCAAGTACTAACCAGGCCTGACCCTGTTTAACTTCTGAGATTAGACAGGATCAGGGTGGCATGGCTGTAGATCAATCTGATTTAAAAGTGGGCAGGGGATCTGAAGAGACAATTTTCTAAAAATGACATACAGGTGGAGAACAGGTACATAAAAAGATCACTCAAGATTATTAACCACCAAGGAAATGCAAACCAAAACCACAAGGAGATATTAGTACATATCCGTTAAAACAGGTATTATTAAAAAGACAAGAAATACAAGTGATGGTGAGGATGAGGAGAATAGGAAACCCTCATGCACTGTTGGTGGGAATACAAATTGATGTAGCCACTACAAAATAAAAAAATGGAGATTTCTCAAAAAATTAAAAATAGAATTTCTATATAATCCAGCAATTCCACTATGTGTATTTATCTGAAAAAAAAAATGAAAACACTAACTTGAAAAGATATATGCATTCACTTGTTCACTGCAGCACTATTTTCAATAGCTGAGATATGGAAACAAAGTATCCACTGACTGATGAATAAGTAAAGAAAATGTGATGTGTATATGAATATTATTCAGCCATCTAAAAGAAAGAAATCTTGCCATTTGCAACAACATGAATGGAGCTTGAGGGCATTATGCTAAGTGAAATAAGTCAGAGAAAGACAAATAGCTTATAATCTCACTTACATGTGGAATATAAAAAAGTAAAAGAAGAATAGCTCATAGAATGGATACAGAGAAGAGACTGGTGGTTGCCAGAGGCAAGAGCTAAGGGTGAGCAAAATGGATGAAGGAATCAAAAGGAATAAACTTTCAGTTATAAAATAAATAAGTCATGTCGATGTAACCTACAGCATGGCAACTGTAGTTAATAATTCTGTATCGCATATTTAAAAGTTGCTAAGAAAAAATTTTGTAACTATGTACGGTGAGGGATGTTATCTAGACATTGTAGTCATTTCACAATATATAAAAATATCAAATCATTACGTTGTATACCTGAAACTAACACAATATTATATGTCAATTATACCTCAATAAAAAAAAAAAGCTACAGCTATTGCTAACATTTTTATATCTTTTATATCATTTTTTTATTTTTATCTCACTAACTACGCCTAAGTTGGATGAAGTAAATACATCTGAAGTCTAAGTAGGTGTCTACGCTAAATTTCGCACTGAATTTATAAATAGATTCTTCATGAATTTCAATAGGATTCTATGTACTTTTGCCCTTTCTTCACTGTTTTTGAATTGAGGTTAACTTATCTCATGAAAAATGAGGTAATGTTAGGAGAAATTACTTTGCCTTTTAGATGATTACGGTAAAATATCTGGCTCATCCTCACAAAAAATGAAATCATTTTGTCAAATATAAAAAATTAAAATTGTTTATGCTATAAAGTACTATCTAGTGTCTTTGCCAATAACACTAGTTAGATATCTCCACCAACCTAGAGGTAACCAAATTGTACCTTATTATTATCACTAAAATGACATTTTGTCATTTTATTTATATATAAAATAAAAATCTATAATGTGTATCAAATAATAATTCATAATTTATATATCATACGTAATTCACATCATGAATACTACGTTTAGCTCTAATAAAAATATCATAAAGTTAACTAGTTTCTAGAGTCTTACTTAACTTTAATGACTAAATCATAGTGGTCTGAGCACCCAGCCTGTTTGATGCAGTGTTTGACAAATTTCATCCTTTCAAAATCAATTGCTGTTTAAGTTCCTAAGCTGAAATTCTTTTCTCTTATTTAAAATGGAAAGAAACCGTTGAAGGTCCCTGTAGTACCCTGGAAGAACCGGAAAGTTGATCACTGAGGACCAGTCATGCTGCAGCTGAGGTCCTCCGCCAGCACCTGGCTCTGAACCATTGCCCATCCTGCAATAATTTCCCCTGCTGCACCAGACAATCCTTTTTTCTGACCTCACTACATTTCCCAATGTTGTAGCTATCGATTGTTAACAAAGCTAAGTCATTAAATTCACAATGCATTCAACATTGTCCTGAGAAAATTCTAGATCCATTCTTTTTTCTGAAGTTTTTCTCCTCCTAGTTTCTCCTAAGTCCTTCCCACCACCTTCTTCATCCCAGCGTTACAGCACCTAAAAAGAATGGCACTAAAGATCACCACAACCACAGCTTCGCAAGAACTGGAAATGATGTACAAAATTATACATACAAACCTAATTTAGGGGGAAAATATCCCAGTTATAAATAACCTACAACAATGTAAATCAGTTAAAAGGAATATCCATTTTTACAGAATTACTTTACAGAATACTCAGGTCTTGAGGCTGAATCATCAACAATTGGAGTATTTCCTTGGATTCGGTTCTTTCTCAAGAATAAGGAATGGAAACTTCATTTTTACTTGCCTAAGTAAAAGCATTTTTTCAAGAAATTGTTTTTTCACAGATCAGTGAGTCAATTTTCTCCAAAGTTTCCCTCTAAAAGGAAATGTTTTGAAAAGTTTTATATAGTTAGGAGGTGGTGGTGGTAGTGGTGGTGGTGGTTTTGACTTTTAAAAAGTGGTAGGTACAGTTTCCATCTTCATTACCTGGTGAGCGTCACTCGCTGTGTGCTAAAAATACGTCTGCTTTGATGATTAAAACATAAAGAAACTGAGACCCACAAATGTTAAGTGATTTGTCATGCGTAATGCAGTCCCACACATAGAAATGTAAAAACTATAACATTTACTCCCTTTTTCAAATCTAGTGAGTCTGTATCTGTTTAGTGAACAAATACAAAAACTCGTGAGAATGGTTGAACGGAAATTGTCAGAAACTACATTTTACCTGCTTTATCCCTGGCCTGAAAATCCTTCTCTTTCTCTTTTTTGTTTGAAGCGCTCTTGCTTATCCTTCAAATATCTTCTCTGCCAAACGTCTGCTAAGTATCTCGCACCAGCTGTGTTGTGTGCCTGTTTCAATGAGAGCATTTATGTTCACTAAATACTGAGGTCTCACATTATTTGTTTTTATATCTCCACTGTTTGTCACAGCGCCTAACATAGTTTGGGGCATACTGTAAAATGGTGAAGGATAAATAATGACTAAATAAATATGTGACAAGAGCATCTCTATGATGACAAAGGAACTGACTACATTAGTATCTTTCAAAATATTGTGTTCAAGATCCTAGACTGGGGCATGCATTTATGTGCCATTAAAAAACCTGGGTTGATTGCTCATTTGTCTTTAACATAATAGCAAAAGTTGATAAGACTTAAACAGTTACTTAAAAGTTTAAAATAGCAAAATTCTTTAGAACAAGGGACAAACATTGTAGGATAGATTAAGAAGAAATAGTGTTCCCAATTATTCATTTGTTCCTGAAAACTTGGTTTTAGTTCTCCTTCTCTCAAATGGATTAAAACTGACCTGGAATATATCCCTTTTCTCGGTTTGGCCTCAGTCCTAGAACCTTAGCATGATACCCTTCCACTTTTCTCAAACTAGGGCCACCCCTGGTGGTCCTTTCTCACTGTGAGATTTACAACACAGCTTTCTGAAGCAAGTGAAGTCATATTTGTAGCTGGAATATCTGATCACTTTCATAGCATAGAAATAAATGTCAGGAAGATTTTAGAACTGCCACCATAATTAGTGCCAAAACATTATCCCCCACAGAGTGAAAATGACTAAATTTTTCTCCTAAGAGATATATTCCATGGATTTTTTAAAAAATGTCCATGGTATTTTTTGTTAAAATGCAAATAGTCCTGGGATAAAAAACACATTTAACCATTGTCAACCACTGACACCGTAGTCCTCTGCCACCTCTTTTCCAAAGTTTGCAAAGAGTTGTTTTGTATACATGCTCAGTTTTTGAGTTGTTTATGGCAAGAGGGAAAGTCTGATGCCAGTTATTCCATCATGTTAGAAGTAAAAGTTGATTACTGTTATTTTAAAAATCCCCATAATCACCATTTAAAGATTTCTATCCATAAGAAGGAGGAAATGTGATGAACAGATCTGTAAGTTCACCACTTTGAGTTAGCTACTGTCATTATCATACAGTCCTTTCTCTATAAATATGTATAATCCTTACATTATAATTCAGACCATACATATTACAGCTAGCTTTTTACACTAAACTCCACATTTTTTTCATGATATCACTCTTTACACCCATGTTTTTTAATGCCTTTATTTATGACACCATATAAATATATGTGCCAGGACATATGTAAATTTTGGACATTTTTTGCCTCCCCTGTAATCTTAAAGTTTCTTCCTTTCCCTCACCCTTATTCTTCTCAAGGAAAATTTAGGAAATGGCAAGGATGTTACCGTCTCTTAGAGGACGGTGCATCTCTCAACTTTGAGAATGTAGATTAGGGCTGTATTTTTCAAGCAGTGAAGTGTAAAAGGAATAAAATTTAGTGCTTACGGCTGCTGCTATTTTCACTGTTTTCTTTTCTGAAGCCACACTAGTCCAGGCAGAGTGTCTTTTGAAACAGTAGGGGATACAAAAACATATTTCTCTCAAGGCAACAAAGCCTGTTTCTCCCAGGTAGAGCCCAGGCCTACTCCAGATTCTGAATATCTGAGGGATACAACCTCAGTGAGTCTATCTGCTAGTTCAGAAGTAGTTACCGAAAAGAAAACATTTGTTCTCCTTTTATTTATTTATTTTTTTCATATCTTGCAGTTTTGTTTCTTCTGGTAGAGTGAGTAATATGTTTTCATTTATTGAAGTGGTAAATTCTAATACCTGGGGAAAAGGCAAAGACTACTCCCTTGCCCCTCTGGGTCATTCAAGCTGACCCAGTGAAACAGGTTCTGTACATGGCCCCATCTGAAGTTCAGAGTCAGAGTCCCAGCTAAAGTCTAACTTTGCCTTCAATTGATCATTTTTCTTTTTCTATATGTGGAAATATGTTTCCCTCTGATTCTCATGGGAGGAAGATGCAAAGAACCAAACAATACTGACTCATTCACGGACCCTTGTTTTAATAGCAAAGTAATAGCCAACAATCTGAACCTAACTTCTTATAGGCATTCGTTTCTAATATTTTACTAATCTAAACTACATTTAATGTATCTATTTTAAATCTCTGTATGCTTTAATTATTTTGTGGGCATTTATTTCTGGACTTTGACTTGTATTGTGAAAAAATATGAACTTAGCATTATTTATACTTTTAATGAAAATACCAAATTACCCTCTAAGAATGTTGTACAAAAGTATTAGATGTATGTTTTTATCACTATGAAATGGGTTTATTTTTTTCATAGTTCCATCAATATTGATCAGCATCTTAAACAAAAACATTGCCAGAAAAAAATTATCACATTTTGTTAGTTCTATATCTATGATTATTTTTCACACTTATTAGGCATTTGTTCTTTCTGTTGAGAATTGCTAGTTCTGCTGATTGTCTATTTTTCCTATCTATGTTTTTGTTTTTCTTCTTAATTATTATTAATTTTTCATAATAGTTTGTTTCTTCTTATTGAGAGTTTGCCATTGTCTCTTACCCTTACTTATGGAGTAACATATTTTTTATACATTGAAATTATGCCATCAGCCTATTTTTTAATTTAGGATTGACTATCAAATCTATTTATACTTCCATTTTTAATACCTGACTAGTTCCATATCACAAGGTCTTATGCATAGTGGGAAATTTAACATATTGTCTAGATATAGTGGTCCTTCAAATCATCTTCTCTCTCTTCTTGCAATTTAACTCCATCAGACTCAACCAGTTCCCACTTGTGTGCAAAACCCTAGGCCTTGCAAGGCAGATGGAGAATCTGGTGAGCAAAAGTACATTATTAACCTCCCATATCCTGCTTTTGTGTTTTCTATCTATCAAAGCCCACATTCTGTTTCTTCTCTCCAGCTCTGTCAAAGATAAAGACTCACTGTGGCTTCAGGTGTTTCTAGCAATAGTCCTGAAGGTGATTGTCTATGAGACTAATTAATTCAGTACTTGGCTTAGAAGGATTGGGATGTACATCACAATATATTGATGGAGTAAAGGATAGAGAAATCTTGGGGTGTGCAGCCAGGTAAAGACACCCTAGTCCACGCCTCCAGGCAGCTAAGGCACTGTGTTTTCCTGCAACCAGGAATGGAGAATTCTCAGGGCAGCTGAAGGAGGAACTTGAATGCTGAGGATGCCTAGTCCTTTATTCAATTTGCTCTAAGCTCCTGCGGGTTTTCTTTTCCTTACTTCAGTTTCATTCTGTTTTGCAAATGGTAACATCTAAAACACAAGGTTCTCCAAAATTCCGGCTTTTAAAATTAGTTTCACAAAACAATGGGATCATTTCCTACTGATTTCCCAGGAGTATACTCTCAAACTTAGGACCCACTGCAATATACAATATTAAAATTCTATGACATACAGTGTTGTGCTAATGCTTTCAAGGAGCCCATTCAAGTCAGCTTGATCTGAGTATGGAGACCATATAAATTTGAATGTAAGACTGGCAGAGATAAATACCAGAAGAAAGATTAATGCACCAGTACAAGAAGAGATTCGCCATAAAATGGTTTCCAGCCAGTGATAATTCTTCTTTCATTCAACATCACTAATTCATTATCATTTCTACATCTGTAAGTGTTTATATGCTTGAATTGGTATAAATAATTCAAAGTAATATCTTTGATGTACAGATGGATTTTCTTCTGAAGGCACCTTGGATGGTGTGGTATTTGGGGCATTGTTGTCTTAATTAGAGAATGTTTTGTGTGGTGTTTCTTGTCCTATTTTTTTAAGCAGAATTCTCTAAGGTTCAGTTTGTGAAGAGCTGAAAAGGGCTCTCTCAGAGTAAAACTCATTTTAGAAGAAATTCGAGTATAAGAAGTAAAAAATGGATATCCTTACGTTTCCAGTGGGACACAAGGCACACTCCCCGGGAAGGAGAGCAAACTCAGTTGGGGGGGGGCGGGGTGAGGGGGTTGGATGCTAAGAAATCTGTGCTACCTGGAAGAGCAGAAGAGGAAGGGAGATGAAGACTCACGCCAGAGGCAAGACAATGGTGAAGAAGAGTGAAGGGGAGGGACATTTAGCCCACACTGTCAATGGGAGTAGGCTTGTATCCAAAGACTCGTCATTTGGAGATTTGCTCCCCTCTTATTCTGAGCTGACCTTAGAGCCTCTGGAAGAAAGAATGTTAATCAGACTGTGCTGTGATCTGTGAGAACCAGGTTCGCCCAGGATTCAGAAAATGAGCAAACAGTAGATCCATCTGTAATACTTCTGCCCTCGGAATATAAATCGGTATCTCTGCAAGTGTCATCAAAGATGCCCCTCAGTTCCAATAGAAGTTATCTCTGAATTCACGAGAGAGCAGAAGGCTGGCCTGATTTGCCCTGAGTCCACCCTGAAGGGGATGGAGATCCAAGCCCAATCCAGGTCCCTCCCAGTACGAGGCTCTTGCAAAAATGTGTCCTGCTCATTTCCTCCCCCTGAGCAAATTGTTACAGGCTGTATGCTAACCCATAATAAAACCATCTGCATCCTTAAACTTCTCTGAGCAGGCAATGGAGGAGCAGGAATCCGGGAAGCAAAGGACACTGAGCACAAATTGCACTTGGAGGGAGAAGCAGTCTCCCTGGGATGTCAGCTGCATCAACCTTTGTCTTTTTATTCTGTGCTGCTCCTTTTTAACATGGTTCCTTTTGTGCAGGAGAGCATGATATGTGTGGTATGAGTAAACCCTCAATAACCAACACATAACGCCCCTGATACCCATTAGAATTCTCTAAAAAAAGAAGAGATAGGAGGAAGCTGGTCTTTAGTCACGTCCCTATTCTCTTATGAAAAATTCAAGTTACATCTGCAGGGAACTTCTTCCACGAATAGCAAATAACCTTGAAGTTCACAGGAATGGATTCTTTCTCAGTGGATCTGTTCACCAGCCCCTGTGATGGTCAGTTAGCCTGGGCCACCTATTTAGAGACACCAAATGCACCTTCTCTCTGAGAGCAGAAGACCTGCCCAGGATGAGGTGGTTTTTTCAAACCCTTCCTCTCTGTGGGCCAGGCTACTCTAGTTACAGGCTGCTTAACTGCTGCATTAGGTCTCTGCTGCAAAATGAAAAGGAGAAATAGTACTGCAAATCTAAGAGCTTATAAAAAACTCATATTGGGATTTATTTCAGGCAGGATCCACATGAACTTCTAGCTGGTTGGTGGAGCAGACGGCTGGATGCTTAGAAAATGCACTCAGCCTCCATCTTCTGACAGAAGCACTGCTCAGAATTTTAGATTTCAGTTTTCTTAAGGAGGAAATTCTTCCTTTGGGCAAAGGAAACAGCACTAAGCAACTCCTAATTTGCATATGCACACATCTGGACGGTCACCACCGCCACCCAGATAACTCCGATGAGTGACTTGGAAGCTGGTGCTGCTTTTAATGAGAAAAAGATAAACTCCCCCGATATCTTTTAAAAATTAAATAAGCTATATGAATTTTTCATTTGTCACTCCCTTCAAAAAAAGTATGGATATGATTATATTTTAAACATTATTACTTCCCAAATTGAATAATCAGTTTTCTGCACAAAGCTCTTTGTGACGACCACAGCAGAAGGAAATCTCTGCTCTGAACTGCTACTGCATTGGTGATCGGTCTCGCCCCGTGGCATGTTACATCGATCCCCTGACAGCTATTTCTGAGCACAGGACATTTCTGTTGGTACCTGAGTAACCACCTGAAAGACAGGAAAAAGAACTCAAGCCAAAGCCCGCATTTGTCATGGTCGCACTAATGCCAGGTAACTGATCTGTCCACCCCACCTCGGACAACCTGCGGCCACTGAGCGACATAACAGAGAAGCTGAAGGCAGGCTTGTCGAGAGCTGGGCAGCTGAATTCAAATCTTATTTAAAAGCATCGGGCATTTATCTTAATCAGTGCTAAAATTTAATGTACAGACACAGTTAGTTCTGTAGAGAGGACATTTTCTTGTTTTTCCTGGCTCCTTGCAATAAAAGAAAAATCATTCTCAGAAGCCAAAAGGAGATAATTAAAAAGCAAATGTCAATCTGCTTCCAAAGCATTTGTTTTCTGTGCCCAACCACATGCCGATGTCCTCCCTGCAGTGTCCTTGGCCAGGGGATCACCTGAGAGCCCTCCGGGAGATGATGCTGAGTCAGAGCTCCACAGTCCTGGCCTTCCCCGCAGGCTCTCTCTTCCCTCCTAAATCCTCTTTTCTCATTTGCTCAACTGAATGAAGTCAGGTGACCCAGAGCCAACTAAAGGGTGGGCACCTATCCCACCTCCTTCTTTTGAAGTCCTAAAGTAGTTTTTAAAAAATACACACACAAGCTTCTGGAAGGCTAAAGGCAGAGGAAATAATCAAGCTGTCTTGATGGTTCATTCTTGAGTCCTGAGCAGCCCTAACCCTTTCTCTGTGTCAAGCATAGCGATGGGGGCACTTGGTTCTGGCGTCTGCATGCAGGGGGAAGAACTGCATCTGCCAGCCCTGCAGAAAGAAGTATTGAGGCAAAAGGGCTGAATGGCTGGTCTGCAGTACAAACCCTCAGGAGGGGATTTTTTTCTTCCTTCCTGCAGGGGACATACATCAAAGCCAGCAAGCACAAGGCAAAGGATAAGAGGAGGCATACCAGCTGGTCCGAGGTGGAGCGAGCAAATGGCCCCGACAGAGCTATACAATCAGTCAGCAGTCTTTCCTGTATCCAAGCAGCAGCATCTGTGAACCTGAGCTGTGGCTGTTTAGGTTATTCTTCCATTGTCCCGCATGGAAGTAATCTCTTCAGCAGTTTTCTTTTTTTTTAATTATTATTATGATGTGTATCACCATAGAACTCAGGCAAGCACTATTTCAATCCTTTTTGCAGGGAGACGGGGCAGGGGCAGGGGGCGGTGCAAACAAAAGCACAATAGAAAAAATAATAATGTGAAGGGACAGAGGGCCAGTGTTCTCGATCTATCTCTGTCACCAACTTTCCCCCAAATCAAAGGGAATCATAACCCCTCTCTGAGTCTTGATTCCAAGGCTTACATTAGTGGTTGCCAAGATCGATATATTTCTCTCCATCTACTTGAACCCAAATCTAATTCGCCAGTCAGCCTCCCCTGACTCAGGGAAGATGACAGCTTTCCAGTCCCAGGAGATGAATGTCAATTATAGTACTGCAATAGACATAAACATGGATGTGCTAAATAATCTAGCAAATGAGACCTAAGACTTCAGCAAGCCTCTGAATATATCTTCCTTATTTGTTAGAAGGAGCAGAGATGGGGACTTGCCCCTACCTGTATATGGAGCTTCTCTGTGAGGACATAAGTAATGTTTGGATCTGTGGCAGCCATACTGTGACCATGAGGCAGAGTGGCATCCATATGCCAAAGACAGCAGAGAAGGCAAATAAAAAACACCTTGGTGTTTGAGCACATGGTTATCCCACTGAATTAACCTTGAAAAGGTAAAATAACCTATTGTAAAGACACTCTTAGTCATGTGCTCTGTAATGTGTAGTTAAAATAACTGTGACTCCATCTAGCCTGCAATCACCTCTACTTTCTCACTGCAACACCCTTCTCATCCTGCCTTCTCTTGCCCTGACCAGTTGGGAAGCAAGGGTGAAGCAAAAGGAGGAAATTTGTCAGTCAGTATGCCTGCTGTGTTCTCATTCTGTGCTGAGAAAGAGGTGCAAGTAAAAGCCATGCTACTTTAAAAGCCTTGGAAGATGAGGCAAACTTGAATATGTACTATATTATGTAAAAAAAAAATAAGTTTAAATAAAAACAAAACTGTATTTAAAAAAATTAGAGTGCCATTCCAAATGCACAGGAGACATTATGAGGTACATTGGACCCAAAAGTCCAGGGAGGGTGGGGAACATGGGAAAGAGAGCTTTGCATCAGCGACCACCATGAGCAGCACCCCTGACCCAGTGGGGACTCACCCAAGACTAAAGAGTATGGTGTTGCTGCAAGAAAGCCTTTCGAGGATAAATAGTCCCTCTGAGATCTTCTCATAGTGTATGTCTCTACCTACAAAGGCTGGACTAGGGTTTTCTGATAGGATTAGAATGTAGCCTGGAACCCATAAAGAGAGCTGATGTGGGTTTGGATGTTGTTTGTGATGCCAGTCTCGATGTCAGGGACTCAAAATGACTTCTCAAGTGTTTACTTTTCTTATTAGCAGTCTCTGTCACTCTGCTGAGGACAGATGTTCCAGATTAGGCACAATTTGTGGTTCCTGTAATAGTTCAGAGGCTGTATTAGTTTTCATTTGCTGCATGGCAAGTTCCCATCAACTTAGCAGCATAAAACAACACACATACATTATCTAACTCATATACTATCTGTGGGTCAGGAGTTTGGATATGGCTCAGCTGGATCCTCAGCTCAGGGTCTCACAAGATACAAGGTCTTGGCCAGGGGACTTCTTTACTGGACACCCAACTAGAGAAGCAGCAACTTCCCTACTCATGGGGTGGTTTGCAGCATTCAGTCCTTGTAGCCGCAGGGTTCATGGCATCTTGCTTCTTCAAAGCCAGCAAAGGGAAAAGGAGAAAGAAAGACCAACACGAGTCTTGCCAGAGACTCAAAGAAAGCCAGAGACTTAAAGAAAGTAATTTAACCATAAATTACCTTTGCCAGATTCTGTTGGTTAGAAGCAAGTCCCAGATCATACCACATATACAGGAAGAGGGGCTCACCTCACACAAAAGTAGGAATACCAGGAGACAGGGATGTGGGGGCCACTTCAAAGTTTACCCCCATGGGGATCCAATCTGGTACTGCTGATGAGTTAAATGGTTGTGCTTTCAGGTCCTCTGAGAATAATCCTCTCCTCCAGCCCCAGTTTTAATTAGCCTAGGCAGTTGGTGCAGGAGGTGCCAAGGAATGTCAACATCATGGGTTTGAGCAGAATCAGGAACTCACTGTGAACTTAGAGTCTAATAGACAAAAGAGTAAAGTGCAAATAGTTCCCTCAAATTAGCTTAAACAAAGTGTTAAAAGGATAGGAACCTAAAACCCTTGGATACCAGCATGAGGTAGGTTTGCTAACTAATTAATAAATAGAAGATCATGGGTATTAGGGTTCTGGTCTGATGGCCAGTGGTCCCCTTCAAGCAGAAAGTTTCTGCTGCAAATACTAAAAAACTATAGTAAAATTTTATTAAGGAATATGAAAAATCAAAGTCAGGTGATGACAAGTAATTTATCAGATAATTGTGCTTAGTTGGTTTTAACTGGTAGATAAAATTTGTTTTAAAGACCAGATCTTACCAGACGTGAGAGCTTGATGACCCAGAACCCCTTGGGAACTAAGAATTAGGAGTGGTGTTGGTACCTCCACCACAGCTCTGGATTTGGGGAGGGCAGGGGCTGCTTGGGAATAGGTCACTTGCAAAGGCCATGTCACACTGGATAGTACTGGAGAGAAAAAAGGCCAGAAAAAATAGGGCAACTACAGTTTTTTAAATCAATATTCAGAGAGACAAAAAGTCTGTTCTCCAACTTTTTCCCCTTTTTGCATAATCTCTCTATCTAAAAAAAATGGGAAAACTGCTTCTTTACCTAAGGTCACTGTTGTCCTTTTATAGAAATGTGAGCACCACACTCATCCTTCAGGAGGGGAGACGCAAAGATCTTTTCCTTTAGACCATGTTTGGATATGTTTAGAATTACTGTAAGGAGTTTAAAATCACGATGTGCACCATAATTACTTTATATTCTTAACTCTCTGGGTTGTCCTCTCTGTCTCCATGCACCATCTAGCTGGAATGTTTAGCCCCACTTGGGTGGATTTCTACCAAGTAGGGACGTAAGGGTGGCTTGTACTGGCTCTGGCTCAGAATAAAAAGAAAACAGTTCCTTTGGTCACATTTACTTGGTCTTAGATTTCCTATTATGCTGTCCCTATAAAGTGAGACAAAACAAGCTGTGAACCCTCAGGAAATGACCCCTTGTCCCCAGCCTTCCTCTAGTAAGGGCCTGAGGCCAGAGAGCCAAGGGAAGTGTTCGCATGTGATTCAGTCCTACCTATCAGCGCATAAGAGAGTCTGAATCCAAAATTTATCAGTACCCATTTTCCTTCTGTCTATCTTTCTTGCAAGAGTGACACTATCGTAGAAGTTGAATGAATAATCTTCAGACAAAAAATCCATAGATGTCCTGGTGCTGTTTCCCACCTAACCCTGGCTCTTCTCCCAGACACAAAGAATAGCATCCCTTCACCCTCTGAGGCTGGGAGAGGTCATGTGGCTAAGTTTGAAATGTGAGTCAGTTCTATCAGAAACTATAAAAACCAGAACATTATTTGCCATTCTCTATTGCCCTGGGACCCATCTGGCATTGAGGAATGTGGCCATGCTGTCATCTCAGGTCCCTGAGCTGCTACAACAAATGGAGCCCTGCTGGTCTACAATAGGCACAAAGCATTAACAGGAAACCAGGCTTCATTGTTTTATGCCACTGAACCTTTTTTTGTTTGTTTGCTTTTTGTTTTCACAGCAAAACCTTGCTTCTCTTGACAGCTGCAGACCTCACTGCTCCTGACCTCTAAGGCTATACAAACAGTGGAAGAATCCTCACAAAAGCTGTGATCCTGGGCTTAAATTTTTTGTCTGAAAACATGGAACACTGTAAGCATCATCCCATGAAAAACAGGCTTTAGAACAATTTGTTGAGCACTGCAAGCTTCTCCGAGCAATAACCAAAATGTCTAGGATGAAAAATTTATCCCTATTTATAGATTGCTTACTGGAAAATTCCCCCAGGTTTTTATTTATTTTATTTATTTTTTTTAGCTGATATGTGGAGAATGCATCTTCAGAGGGGGGGATAAAAGAGGGAAGGGAATTAAAAGAAAGAGAGGGAGCTTTGGCAGATAGAGGCAAATTCTCATATTTTGTATACTATATGCTAGGTATGAAGCAAAGCTTTGTTGATGCCATGATAGTAACCCAGAAGATCTATTACGAAATTACATTAGGAAGTGGACTAATTATGTCATATTTACTTCACTGAGGCAGTAAAATATAGGCATTTTTGGAATATGGAATAATTAAGAATGTAACAAAATACCAAGTATCAAAGGGAGATGTCATTTATGCTATCCTTAAATTAAATATAGGAAGAGAAGGACCCATTTAAAAAAAGGACACTTGTAAAAAGAATTGTGAATAGTAATTAAGATGATAATAATCGAATGGAAGTATTATTCCAAAGAGATTTTCAGCTGAAAGTAAATGACAAGATAAATTTTCTTCTTCTGGCAGGGATGGGGGCTAGTAAAGAAAATTAAAAATGAAAGAACATGGTATTTCAGTTTTATATGTGTTTGATTTGTGAAAGCCCAATATATACCTGACCAGAAAAATAAATTACTATAAGAAAATGAAATGATATAGTATAAAAAGCCAGGCCCACAAAGCGGCCATATGAAAATGTTGGAACACGGCTACCATAAAAATGGTAGGAAGAGGTCACCACACTAATTATAGAAAGCTTTAAAACAAGAGAGAGAGAACAGGAAATAGAGATTCTGACTCCACATAAAATGAAGTCCTTTCATGGTCTAAATTCAGTATCACAGAATTCCAGGTTAAAAAAGGTAAAATCCTCTTAATGTCTACAAAATTCAAGACTAGATTCCCTTGTGAATCAGAATAAAAGAAGATGGTTAACTACAAAGTTGAGAGAAGCAGCCCTCTCCTACTCCTAACATGGACCCCGTCTTTATTCTGAGGATGGGGTTATGTTGCAAGAGGTGAAGAGGAACATTAACGAAGCCTGAGTCTCCAGAGGCTCATCCAATATCTAGAATAGAAAACCTCCAGGTGCGAGAGTTGTTTTATACCCAGACCTGTTAGAGGTGCTGATATACAAACGTGGCTTCAGAAAAGAGGCCAAGCTAAAGAGTTTATCAGTGTTTCAGAAGGGAATGAAGCCCTATGCTTAGAAGAACAAACTTCAGCATCCAACAGACTTAAATGTGGTCATAGTTCTGACATCTGTTCACTGTATGGCTTTGTGCAATAGTGTCTCTTACACTTCATTTTCTTATCTATGAAATGGAGATAATAACAGGATCTACCTCGTAGGAATGACTGAAGATTAATCAATATAATGCTTGAAAAATATTTAGTTCCTGGCATTCAGTACAAAATCAATATATGTATGCTATTGTTAGAGTTTGTTATGTTATTGTTATTCCCTTTGGGCCTGAGGAATGCCCCTATCTCTTTCCCATATTAGGTCAACAATTCCAGTGCATTTTGGAGCATTTAACCTGCTCCTGTTGTTGACATTCAGCCCAGAATATGGACTCTTACTTAGGATATCTTGAATATTTAATAATATATTTATCATTAGATATCTTAGAATGTCCACTTAAAATATTAAGAATTATAAGATGTAATATATTAGGATTCATAGAATAAATAGTTCCCTTAGGACAAGGTTGAATTTATAAAGATCTGAGCTTCTTCAAACTTTGACTGAAGTTAAAGTTCATTTGATCTAATCCTATTGGACATTTATTCTTTGGGATTCTGCCTTCTCTTTTGATTAACCTCTAGAAAAGTTGAAGTCAAATAAGTTCATTATACCTTTTGATTGTCCCAGATTATTGACAAAGGGTCTATATGGCCACAGATATATGAGATATAGAAAAGAAGCCATCAGAGTCATGGAAGAGAATCAAAAGTGCTCTATTGTTACCTCTGAATAGAAAATCATCATTTGAGCCCACATCTGGTAACAGTACAGAAGTGCTTGGCATCACTTGTACCTTGAGGAAGATCAGGTCTTTGCTCAAAGCACATCAAGCCTTTGAAGTGGTTAGGAATCATGAGAAATTTTAATCTCAAATTTTAGAGTTCAGTACTGAATTCACAATTGTTTGATTTCCTGATGAAATGTCTTAGCGTATTTAATAATAGGCAGTGACATCTTCAGGACACTCTGAGTTAAATGTTAAGAAAGATGGGGAAAATTTGGTCAAGTAAAGTGCTCCCAAGAGTGGAAGAACTAAAGAGTAGAATGGTATTGATCATGGGTAAATAAGCCCCTATGTAATTTTTTTTCCTTTAGATCCCATAAGAAGTAAATATAGCAAACTGTAAGTTTGGGATATAAACATAATATACATCTCTTAATTTTCTATCTTATGTCTCTAGCCATAACATGGCTTCATTAACATGGAGTTCAATACTGAAGACCTATCTTGAATAGGAGATTTATGTTAAGCATATAAGTTATCAAAAAGAATAGTTTCTATTCCTCTGAAATTATGACTAATGCACAAAGCCAAGGAAAGAATGTGCTCAGGACCACACATCTTAAGGTAAAGATCTACCAGCAGCTGGATCTGACCAAGGTTTACTGAGAAGCACCAATTTAAAAAAGAGCCCTCCAGAACTAGCCAATGCAAGAAGAGAATTTAGGGAAGGGAAGTAGTTTGTCAGCCTTTTGGGGGAGAATACTGTCCCTTGTGAGAGGCTATTCTCTTTTCTCTATATAAGATGGCAAGGAAGGGAACGATCTAGGAAATTATTTAAGAAAGATAAGAGTTTCTGGAAGAATGGTAACTTGAATTTTGTTTCTTCTTTAAATATTGAATTATTTAACATTGTTTTTAATATGCCCTTGTGCTGTTTAAACAGATGAAAAGAGATTGAAGAGAAATGATGTGGATGAGAGAGGTGACTACAGTGTAGCAGCCTACAATCTTACTGTTTCGTGTGGAAAGGATGCTAGAGTTTCCTTGGAAATGAGTGGACACCTGGGAAAGTAAGTAGGCTTGAAATCTTTTGCTGGCATTTCACTGGGTATAAAGACTTCACTAGCAAGTGCCTGTTTTCAGTGGTTATGAAAGGAGTTGGGATTGTGTATAAGAGACTGAGCCAGAATTGAATCTCTCACATTACAAATTGTGTAGCTAGGAGATCTCAATGGATTCTCTGAAGAACCCTCACATGTGCCCCAGGAGAGAGCCAGTGTTTGAATAACAGCACTATGGGAGTTAGGACAACCAGATAACGTTAGGCAGAAAATCAGGAACAACAAGTAGAGAAGAGACCTGAAAATCCTGCCAGTATATGAGCCCAGTATATGAGCTATGTCAGATAGATACCTGCATTTGCATGGTTCTCTGGCCACAGAGGCCCCGGAAACCTTGTGTGTGCTTCTGATTGTGGGGCCTGGTCACTGATGTTAACTCAGCCATCACTATAAATCTAAATAAAGTTCCACTTTGTAAATATGGATTGAAACTACTGGGTATCTAGCTTCCCTAGTAACTGCTTACAGAAGCCAGTGGATGCAACCTAGAAATGTGGGCGTGTTAATATCTCATGGAACATGAAATAAGAAATGGAAGACAGAAGATGAGAGGTAACTGAAAAATTCTTCCTGAAACATATTGTAAGTATATACATTTAATATTCCCTGTAATGTTCCCCCCAAAGGAAACCACAACCATCAGTCAGGGAGAGTGTACACTGCAAAAAGTAGAATATCCAGACCTTTTGAGGACTATAGTACAGGTATGAACTTACAGATAATAGGGGACCCAATCTGTCATCATGAGCTTGAGTGGTGTAAAGTAGAGTTGTCCTGTCTCACAGTGGCTCCATTGGATTCCTACTCCCACAGCCTACTGATGAAAATTAGAATAGATGTACTTAGATTTGGGAAACTTTCCAGTTGATTTTCTAATATGAGGAGGGTTATAGGATGGGAAAGACCAAGTGGAAGCTCATGAACTCTTCCATTCCAGCAAAAAGAATAAACCGGGATGCTGCAACTCAGGAGGACTTGCCTAAATTAGTAGAATAGTCAAGACTTGAGGGACAGTGGTGGCAGTCCTAATCTGTATACACTTAATTCACACGACCTAGCCTCTGCAATAACCAGCTGGATCTAAGCTATTGGTGTAGGTTACAGTAAATCTGTCCAAGAGGAAGGCCCAATCACAGCTGCCAAAATGAATCATCACAGTCTCTGTCACTTGGTGTGGAGATTTTATTCTGCAAAGTCTTTTTTCTCAATTCTCGTCACTAGGGAGGATCAAAAGCACTTTGCTTCCTATTGCAATGTACAGCAATATACACTTTCTCTCTTGCCTCAGGCTATGCTAATTCTCCAGTTCTCTGTAACCATATGGTCTATAGCAGGTGTCCCAAACTCTTGTAGCGTCTGTACTTCTGACCATGAGATGCAAAGTTATTGGGCTACTGGAGCTCCCAATATAGGCATTGTTAGATCTACCAAGTCTTAAGTTAAGGGACATATAGAATAGCCATCTATTATAGGACAGAGTTGTATTTCGATTAGGTGTGAGCAGATCCAGAAGACAAAAATAAATATGAACAAGTGACCTAGAATAATGTTGCACTGATGACAACTCCTCATACCTTTGGCCTGCCAGGGCTTCTTACAACCAAACGTGAAGGAGAAAAGAACTTGGCCTAGTTCATAGGTGGGTTCACAAACTGTGTTGGTGCTCACAGGAAATGAACTGCTGCTACATTTCAGCCCCACTCAAGGATTATCCTAAGTAACAATGGTGAAGGGAATCAACCCCAGCGGTCAGAGTGGCAATCAGTATACACCTCCCTGTGGAAGATGTGAGAAGACCGTGGCAAATGGCCTGTCTCATTATTGTGGTTCCAAAAGGCACCGTTTCCTAAGGAAACCAGCCATTCACCCTATCATGGGTAAATTACACTGAACTCCTGCATCTTAGATTTGTCAGTGCTTTATCACTACCAAATTCAATAATTCTCCAGTTATGAGTTTGCTTTCACTGAACACAGTGCTTCTGCCAGCACCATGATCAATGATTTTTTAGAATGCCACATCTATCAACATACTGCACAAAGTTGTCTCAGACCAAGAAAACTATTTTACAGCAAAGGAAGTGAGATGATGGGCACATAACCATGGGATTCATTGGTCTAACCAGACACTCAGTTGCCCAGAAGCAGTGGCCTGATAGAAGAGTGGAATGGCCTATTAAACTCTCAGCTAAGGTGTCTGTTCAGAAATAATGCCTTGCAGGGATGAGAGGACAGGACATCCCATCTAGTTTATAGTATATGTACTAAATCAATAGCCAATATTTTGTACCATGTTTCCAATGTGTAGAGTGAATGAGCCCAAGAAACAAAGAGTGAATATGAGATTGGTCCTTATCCCCATCATTTCCAGTGACTTTCTGTGGAGTTTGTGCTTCTCTTTCCACATCTGTAGGCTTGTGCCAGTGGATATAATAAGGGACCTATTGGACTGGAATATGCAGTTAACACGTGGCCATTTTGGGCTTCCTGTTCCAGCAGATCAAGAATCAAAGAAAGAAGTTATTTTAGGATAATCAATTCTGATTATCCTAAGGAGCTCAGGCTGCTGCTATCCATTTACCTCAGAGACCTCTTGGTGCTTCTGTGCCTATTACAGACAAGCAACTTTGGAGGACTTGCCTCAACAATGGCAAGTAAGAGGTCGGATTCTTCTGGAATGAAAATTTTTGTTATCCCACCAGGCTAAAAAATAAGACTAGTCAAATTATTATTCTAGAATAAGGAAAATGTATAATATGTGGTAGAGGAAAAAAATGATGAATATCAATTAAAATCCCAGGACCAATTATGATGACAGCTCGGTTTACTAATCCTCTTTAAGGCTTTTCGAGACTTCGAAACCTGCCATTGTCTTTTTTTTATTTTTTTTAGGATTAAATAAAGGAAATTTATTCAGTCATGGGTGTCATCATATTGAAGCATTAAACCTTTCTTTTTGAAAAAGAATTGAGGACAGACCCAGACATTGTAATAGAGTGTATACTCTCTATAAGTGACACTGGGGAATGGACTATACCTGACTTAGCTTGTATGCCATCTGGAATCCACACACCTGCCTTGTTTCCTGGCCAGAATAAACTTAACAACCACTTGTGCTGATGGTCATGGAGTGAGTTCTTTGCCACTATCACCACTACTCCCAGATCTAGGAGCTCTATGAGGAGATTTAGTGAGTGAAAAGAGACAGTGCCAGAATGAGCTCACAGGAGCTCTGGCCTTCTCAGCGATCTCTTAGCAGAGTCGAATAATGAAACCTGGAAGTGTGAGGAAGTTAATGTCTATGAAGCAGGCTTAGAACAATGAGAGATGGGCATAGAAGAGAGCTGGCAGATAAACTGTTCTCTTTCTCCCTCCATTTGGACAATCCTGAGATACAGCAGTTCATATGACTTTTCTTGAAAACAAGCAGTAGCTGTGTTTGTTACAAAGCTGTAGCCAGTTTGGTCAAACCTCCCTTCACATTTGGTCCCCCTTCTTCTGTGTAAATTCACCCCTTTCCCTTACCTTTGCTTCCCTGTGTCTGACCTCCCAATAAAGTGTTGATACATTAGCTTTTCTAGGAAACCTGGACCAAAGGAAGAGTGACCAAGTGATTTCTACTGCCCCCCTCCTTCTCAATGCTCTCAAACTGGAGGATCTGATGCAGAAAAGAGGACTGAGTGTGTGTGTGGAGAAGACATGATGCTTTCGTGCCTCTAAACCAATAGAGCAAGAGACAGGCTCAGCCTGCCTTCAGTGAGGTGGGCAGGCACAGACGAAGATGAGCTTTGAATCAAGTTTGTTACTGAAGTTTATCATGAACGAAGCTGAGTCATAAACATTGAATTTAAACTTTTCTAATAGTTGAGCATATCTGTAGAGTCTGACTAGATGCTATTAAGAGACCTACTACACAGTGGGAAAATGGGTTCCACACAGCACAGTGGAGTTCCGTTATTGGGTGGGGAAAAATCATATTTACATATAATCAGACTGAGGTGCTTTGATCAAGGTTCACTTTCTCAAGGTGGCAACAACTGATTCATTATTCTAAGTCAATTAGCCTTATCCACTGCTATAGCAATGTCCTTGTGCATCCACACTGGCTGCATTATTATACTACTATTTATCTCTAAGGTAAGGGTTGTTCAATGTTCAACAAATACATACTGAGCACCTACTATGTGGCAGACAATATTCTAGGCACTAATAATCCATTGTTGAACAAAGTAAACATGGTCTCTACTTTTATAGAATATACAGCATAGTGGAAGAGATAAATATTAACCAAATTATCATGCTAACACTTACATGCTTAGTTCATTTCTCATTTGCCCCGAGAATACTTGCTGGCAGCCCTTACGCTGAGATAACTCATGGATTACAGGCCAAACCTTACCCCCAAAGTTTGCCATAAAATATCTCACTTTTGTTATTTTCTCATTGCTCGAGTATATTGATAGTTTATGGAAACAAATGACATCATTCTATTTATAGCATTCTGTTTTTAGTAGTGGTATTTCCATTTAATAAATGTAGTAATTCTAGATTATTGAAAATGTAGCATTAAAAACATAGCTTTCTTATGCAAAATGTTAAATTAACGCTGGCAGTGAGCTGCACTGTTTTGTCCTAAATGGCCAAAGGGTTAAAAATTTCTCAGAAAATAAATGTAGGCACATGGAGGAGTATGACCAAAACTAAAGCACCAATGATACTTCCGAGGGAGGCCGAGATCTTGAGCTGAGAATTGAAGGATAAGTGGGAGTTAAATAGAAGTTGTATAAAAACACTTTCCAAACGGAGAGAACTTAATGTACCAAGAGCCTTTAGTGGAGTTAGGATCAACAGGAGTTAGAAATAACACAAAAAGAGAGGAAGCGAAAGAAAGAGCTAACATAAATATAAAGGGAGAGGAAGAAAGAGTATGTGGCTTTTGCCTGCCTTCTCTTGGCCAGAGGGCACTGTAGTAAAATGACTTGGGGAGGAAAATTATGAGTTTGATTTATACATATTGAAGTTTACAAAGATTTTTTTCTTTCAAATTATAAAATAAATTCCAATTTATTTAGATATTTTAAAACAATTTTTAATATAATTATAGTGTTTAGTTCTCTGCTAAGTGTAGCATGAAAGAAATTAAGCACAGTAGGAGACTCAAATGAAAAGTACTTAATGCCATTTCTCTGAAAATACAGTTACTCAGGACTTAAACTTTTAATGTGATTTGACAAATTCTCTCTCTCTCTCTCTCTCTCTCTCTCTCTCTCACACACACACACACACACACACACACACACACACACACAAATACACACAGAGAGAAATATTTTTTTAATTACCTACTATGTTCCTGATATTTTTCTAGATAATGCAAATGTAAGTGGCAACAGCATGTATTTTCAATGGGTTCATAACTTCAGGAAAAAAAGTTTTTAATAGACAATTACAATATAGTGATATAAGTGCTTCAAAAGGGGGAGTAGGGAGTTCTGTGGGAGCACATAATAAGGAAACCATAACCCACTCTTGGAGTGTGGGATCAAGAGTGCTTATTGGGAGGTGGTAAAATCTAAGCTAAAGGATAGGTCAGTGAAAATAAAGACAGAAAAGTGTGGATGGGTTTTAGTAACAGAGAGGTATCAGTGATTCTCACATAGTGTTCTGACTGAATGAACAAAATGCCTTATGGTGGGATTTAAGATATCTTTTTAATATCTGATTTTAGAGGAGGTGGGGGCACTGTTGAACATTCAAAAATGTGTATCAACTAAAGGACCACCGGATTGCCCTAATCCTACTGGCCCGGATGCTTCACAAATAGCAATGTTTCTACTCACATTTTCTAAAGAAACATTTTTAGTTTTGTAAACCTCAGCAGTGACCTTATAATCTTCACCATTCCCAGAGACTCCACTAATCCCTCTTTCTGAACCATTAGTCATTGCTATATAAAAGATTCAAATCCCCAAGATAACCTTTCTGAGAAAAATATCATTCCTGAATTTCTTGGGAATATCCATTCAGGAAGCATGGCTTAAGTGCTTTTCATTTTCTTCCGTGGTATTGATCGTTTTGCAGGCAGAGGGGGAGACTTGGTTTATCTGCTTTCCCTCCAGATCAGGCCACAAAGATTAAAAGTTTACTAAGCTTCCAGAAATAATGCTAATGGTTTGCATTTGTTGGATGAATTCCTTAGAGACTGTAATGACCAGAAAAACAGGGGTAACAAACAATACAACACAACATAGCTGCAATGTATTCGCCTCCTTTTTAACAATCTTTTTAGTTTCACATCCTTATGTCATATAATTCAAGCACCAAATTTATGATGGAAAGTTAATAATGCAAAATAAAACATCAGATTGGCTCAAATCCCATTATCCAACATGAAGACATATAAAAGAAACTGACTCATAAGTGGCTCTCCAGTCTTACATTCCTGTGATCTCATCACTGTGTTGCCAGAGCTGTTTTGATGAAACATAAAGTCAAACCAGTGCTTTGCTTACAATTCTTCATTGGTTTCTCTAACTTTTAGAAATAGGCCATAGCCCCTCATTGTAGTAATAAAACAGTAACAACAAAAATCAATAATAATAGCTAAATAATACATACCAAAGATTGTTCTGAGCTTGTTAAATATACTACCTCTTTAAACATTTTAAAAAACCTACGATGTAGGGTTTATTTGTAACAACATTTCAGGAATCATTAGTATTTTCATTTTATAGGCAGTTAAATTAAGTCACACAGGAGTTAAGCAATATGTTCAACAGTAGATAAGTATTAAGCGGAAAAGACAGGATTTAAAGCTTCCAGGTAGAGTCAAGTCTAGGGCTCTGAACCATTATAGGCACTCCCATCGCAAATTCCATCTCTCTGGCATTGTCTCCCACCACTCCAATTGGTATGTTCCAATTATTTCAGCTCTATGACACTGCTATTTTTCCCCACTAAAAACTAATAATTAAGAAAAACAACAACAACAAATGTCATGCTGCTTTTCCATGCTTCTATGCCTTCCATATGCTACTTTTTTTAATACTAAAGAAAATTTTTTCTTCCTCCTATGTTCATGGAGTAATCCTAAGTATTCTTCAATCCTCAAGTCTTCCAATGGCTTTTCCTTCAACTTACCACCACCTACCCACCCAGAGTTCTCTCATGAACCATTATAACACACAGCTTTACAATGTAAGGACATATATTAATCTCATTTGACAGGCAGTGCAACTGAGGCTTAAAAAAGTTAACTACCCACCTGAAAGTAGTAAATTTATAGTTGAGTCAAAATTCTATCTGAATTTCTAAACCCAAAACTAGATAAAGTCATTATATTTTGTATAATCATTCTATCAAAGGCTGAGACAGGTATGTTAAAATCTCCAGCTATTCTTATCTGTCACTAGATTTCTCTACATATTTCTATGAAGAAAAGATTCATTTAAGTATAGTCTGATGACATGTTATCTGAAACACAAAGACTATTTTGACATACTTGTAGATAGTATTTTTTTAAAAAGATCCTCTATGTCCTTTTCTTTAAAAATTATTATATTGATATGGTAACCATTGCATTTATTATTATATTGGGTTTACATGCCTTTTACAACTTTTTACTTCTAATCCCTCTGGGTCATAAATTTTGGCTATGACTTATAAATGATATGCTTAGAAATTATATTTTTGGCCCAATCTAAGAATCTATGGGGGATCTTTAGTTTTTCCTACATGTGTATAATGTGTATTTTTGTTAGCATAAAGGAAATACATATTTGTTGTAGAAAGCTTAGAAAATATAAAAAGGTATAAATTTATGTCCTCATAATTCTTTATATTCATATAACATCTTCATCAAGATATAACCACTATATATGTTCAACTTTTCTGTATATTTTTGGGTAACATATAATTAAAAATTAACATTCAATGTGCATTTATGGTATCTAGGTACTATTAAATGTTTTACATGGATTAAATCATTTATACTTCAAAAAAGCCATAAGAGGTAGATATTATTTTCATGTTAAAATGAGGCAAAAGAAGAAAAGAAAGTAGACCTGGGATACACACCCAAAGAGATTCGATTCCATGGGCCACACTCATTAAGCTATGAAATCTCTCCTAATAGACAAATCAAAGGAAGATCAAGTAGGTAGGTGGGTAGGTAGGTGTGAGTAGGGCAGGGGACAGATTCCATATACAAAACTGCATATTGATTTGAAATGTGCTTTTTCCTTAAAATTTATAACATCTCTTATTAAATATTTTTTCAAATCATGACTACATAGTATTATACTGTACAAACTTACTATCATTTGTTAATCAATTAACATTTAAACCAACATTTTCTTTTTCTTTCTCTTCCATATACAGTGGGTTGTTCTAATAAAGACTGATGGCTTGGTGCAACTACATCAAATAATTGCTTAATCGGCATGTTTCTTAAGCAGGTTGGTATTCCAAAACTACATTTGCTTTTGTTTCATTTTTGTTTTAGTCTTTTATAATTTAATCACAAATTATTTTTGCAAATCCAGCATTTTTCTTTGTTTATTTGCTTTGTGGTGTTGTTGCTTTCTTTATTTATTTATTTTTTTTAAGTTGATGGATTTCTGTTCTAGTGGTCTCACCTGGGAAGCTCATCAGGCCTGGAATACTGTCACACTCCTTCCCTCCACCATTCTCTCATTCTCCAGTTTCCATTCCCAATCCTATGGCTCTTTATTTGTCTTAAGGACATATACCCCTGATTCAATAGGCAAGCTTCAGAGTAAAGCTGCCTAAAAGGCTGTCAGAGGAAATCACTTCCCTGTACAAGTTGAAGAGTGACCACATTGGTCTCAACCTTCTCTCCATCCACCAGGAACCCACCATTCCCATAACGGCTACTTCCCCAGGGGAGGTCCGAATCATTCCAAAATCTTCTATTTTCTTTCTGTTATTGATGCAGTTATATGTCTGCTTCCAGTTAACAATTTAAAGGAAAAAATGCCATCAACATTTTTGTGAGCATTAGTTCACCCAATTCCTTTCCTCTTACTCCAATTACAATTTTCATCCCCTTCATTCTTTCATTTTCCCCTATTTTCCAAACCTTACCCTTTTCTCCCACCATACACACAGACACCTTTTAAAACAACATTTGGAATTATTGAACCATGTATTTTCTTAACACAAACATCTACTTTTCTATTTGAATAAGACTAGGCCTACCCTGACCTGGCATTTATCTCAGAAGAATACAGGTTGTTTCTCTCTGGCTCTTCATATTATTTCTCCAACTTAAATCAGAATTCTCCCATGTCTTTATCTGGAGGTTGGATGATGCCAGTTTACTTAAATTTGTCTGATTTATGATCGAGTAATACGAGAAAGACAGAGAAGGAACTGATGATATGGATAGTCCCAGCTAGTATATTTTGCCTCTGCATGGCCTCTTCTCCATGTTTACTAAAAATATTTTACCAGGGAGATCTGTATCTCATTTCTTTTCAGCCAAGCCTCCATCTTAACTAAGCACACCCTGTGACTTGACTGGTATTACTGCTTGTTCCATCAGGAGAGAGCACTGTAGTGTCCAAGAACTATCCATACAGCATAAGGGTGAGCCCTGGAACATTCTGGAAGAAACTGAGTCAGGAGAAATCCTACAAGTTCCTACAAGTTTGGCAGCCTCACCTAGCACTTCCAAGTGTAGCCATCTCTGGATGTGAAAAGTCTCACATGGATCAATCTTCTCTCTCTCTCTCCCTCCCTCGTTCCCTCCCTCTCTCTCTCTCCTTCCTTTCTCCCTCCCTCTCTCTCTGTCTCCACTGCCTGTTCCCATTGTCTCCTTCTATCTCTCCCACACCCTACCCACAATTCCATGCCTTAAGTCTATTTTAGCTCCTTGTGACTTTACAGCAATTTTCATGGATGAGAATTGTGAGTTATGTTTCTGACAGCTTTCACACTGCTTCCATCTGCCTGAGAACCAGCAAAGACTCAGCCCTTTTTGATAAAAAAGGACACGCCTTTTTAGCTTCTTTCACCGATCCTGGCTTTTCTATTTTTATATTTCTTTGCCATGTCAGCCAGTTCTGGTGGCAGGGGAGGGAATGGGAGCTGAGTGGTTGTGCTCCTGCTGCCATCCTTCCCAGAACTCTGGCAGCCTATGTTCCTTTTGATTAAGATCTTGAATAAATCTGACTTGACCACTGTGCTGACAGAAACACTCTGGTTTCCCTAATCATTATGAAGAAGGTGCTATTTCAAAAGACGATGCTACTGACATGTATTATTATTTAATAATGTATATTTGAATCTAATTTTAATGGCCCACAACATCACCACCTCAGAGAGACAAAAAGCAGGATGATATGAGACAGAGTGCTTGCCCAAAGACAATGAAGATTTGATTAGAATAGATCTAACCTAATAGAAGTTGTATTGAAACTCTTTCTCACTGCCTTGAGAGAAAAAAATTTTCAGACTCCTTTGAGAGGCTTTATTCAGCTCCAGCCACCATGATCACTAAATACTCTTCAGTGGGAACTTGTTCCTTTTGAGGAGTCTCACGAATTGCAAAATATAGTTGTCTCTAAGTGCCCTGTATCTGCCGGCCATTCAATACTTTTATTCTGGGACAAGGGCCTTCTTGGAATCAGATGCTTATTTCTAAAAAATAGGAGATAGTGCTCTTTGCCTAATAACAAATCACAGCATGTCAACACAAACTTCAGAAATTATTTAGTCTAACTCATCTTACAGATGTAAAAATAAAGGTGGAAAAGTGCCTAATGGTGAAATAGTTCATGGGAAATAGTGCCCAGAATTCATTATTTTGTGACCCACACTGTCTAGTGCTCTTCTTTCCACCCCATCACTTAATTTGCATAAAACACACACACACACAAACTGAATGGGATATTTGCAGTGAATTTGTATGAAACAAAAAGATAAAAGGTATCATGAGCTGTCACATACCCATGGGAATTTTTGGGTTCCATCTATAAGAAACCCTGCAGGTTTCTTCTATGATACAGAGAAAGTTAGCAAGATCCTAATACCTTCTTTCTCTCTGGTGACATATTTAGAAACCTGTGAAAATGGATAAGATATTTCATCATTTAGTAAGCCAAAGAAAGGTCCTGCTAACCAACAGAGTCAAGGTGCCTTTGGGCACAGAGCATGAAAGTAACACAAGTCCTCCGACTGTGGCACGGGGTTTGGAAGGTTCTCCATGAGCACTTTGTAGCAGGCACTAAGGTTCCCTGCCTGGACAGCTCCACGTGTTCAGAGGACTGAAGGGTCTTCACCTTTTTCCCTCACCAGCAAAATGAACCATATAATTGCTGCCAGTCACCAATGTTCACATGGACTGCCACTTTTGCCTGAGCCTGCTGGTGTTTTGACTTCTCTCTAATGCCACGCCAGCCACCACCAAGCATTTTCTATTAATTCCTAGGTCCACTAACTTAACTGTGTAATAGCTGTCGTATTTGAACATAATCTTACTCAGTGCTTTTCCCACATGAATGTACGTGTGGATTACTTGGGAGTCTTACCAAAATACCAATTCTGATTCAGTAGTTTCAGGTGTGGAGTAGGCCAGAAATTCTGCATTTCTATCAAGTTCCCAGATTATGCCTTATCTGCTGGTCTACAGACCACATTTTGAGTAGAAAGTCTAAGCTTGCATGTCTTAATCCTTCATCCTCAGTAATTCTCACTTTTTTATTCTAAATATATTTTTCATTATTTTAAAAGTTCTTATGTTAATCTCTGGTTCATAGCTACTTGACATTTTGAATGTGAGACAGGGTAGATGAAACCAACTTCCAGAACAGTGCTGCTCAAATTACGTGTGATAAATGACCATTTCCCCCCATCTATCACAGATAGATATTTTGTAAAATACAATAAAACACATTATTATGAACTAAAATGGCAGACATACAAAATACAAGCTATATTTTTATTATTACATTGAATAGATATAATATTGCCTTGTCAAGTGTTATAAAAGTTTCTAAATGCTTATTCTCAATTTTGGTGTTTATCTCCTTATGTAATGGTAATAAAAAGTTCATAAATAACAATTTAAAAATAACTGGTCTAGATGACACTGAATTATTTTTTTCAAATCTGTGGAATAATGGAACAATGGGATTTTTAAAGTAGATATAAACTGATGCCTTCCAATCTAGTTTTAAAATCATCTTAAACTCCAGAATACAGATACAGAGAGAGATGATAGAGATAGCAATAGAGATAAAGATAGTGATAAAGAGATGATTATATAGATGATTAGATAGACATAGATAGATGAGAGAGTGAGAGTGAGCGAGAGAGAGAGAGAGAGAGAGAGAGAGAGAGAGAGAGAGAGACTGTGAATTCTCATTATTCATGGTACTTAATGTTCTATAAAGTCATCATAACCACTGAATTACCAAATAATGAACCATTGCTCCTAGGAGAAATATAGATTGAGGTTGCCATGAGCCTCTGGTCACAAAATTTTAATCAACTGATCAATATGTAGCCTTGTTTTATGTGTGTTTGTGTTTAAAGATAAAAAGTTGGTTCTTTAACATTGAACTCATGCCCAACAGTACTGTATCTCACGACTGATCAAACCTCTCTAACATATGTATTTTCTCTAGAAGGCACATCACAGGCTTCTTGAACTTAAGAACACTAGATGGCACTTCAACAGTACACTAGGTCATTTTAAAACAGCAAAATCACCAATAAAAGGCACAAAACCAAAGCACTAAATAGACCACAAAAAGACATGATTATAGTATGAGATCTGAAACAAACAGTGTTGTCTTATGCAGCATTCACTGGGAATGTGTATGTTGGGTGCCTCAAAATGTTCACCATTCCACATGTGTCCACTAACGACATTGAACATGAATGCACTGGGTATTAACTTGGGATTACAAATAAATGATAATGAGTAGGCAAATTCACAAATGAGGATTGGTTCTGTGTGTATGTCTATGCATTATAACTGCTTACCCAATATTTCCCTTTAAACGCTCCACTTCACCATGTCCAAAACAAAGTTCTGATTGTTTTCCACCTAATCTATTGCTCCCACAGTTTTCCCCATTTCTGTAAATGATAATTTACTGTTGACATGACCCAAAACCATATTTTTTCTCTCACTCTAAATATATCCAAAGTCTGACCATTTCTCACACACCCATCTGTTCCAAGCACCATTAATTTTTTCCATTTTGTTATGATAGCCTCCCCTATAGCCTATTCTCAATTAAACAGACAATAAAATTTTGAAATGCATTGCATTTTGTATTTCCAAAAAAAAAAAAACATTTTTTAAACACTTTAACACTCTGAAATCAGGATGAGAATTATAATCAATATAAAGAAAGTTTTGTGCCATCGTTTAAATGGTTCCTTTTTTTCCTTTTAGAGGTACACAAAATAATGATGGGCCTTAAAATTGAAGGTATCTTGGATGTAATGAAATACAATAGGATAAATTATGTCATTTCTCTGCTCATTACCCTCCAGGGACTTCCCACCTCAATCAGAATAAAGGCGTCATTGAGATCCCCAGTCAGGGCTCTACCTGATCCCCACAGTCCCCGTTTCTCTGACCTCACTTTCTAACCCCTCTCCCACTTACCCACTCAACTTTGTTCCTCCAACAAGGCAAGTTTGCTCCAGCTCTGGGGCCTGAGTCCTTGCTCTTCCCACCACGTGTATGTTATGTAACTGTTCCCACATATTCTTGTCTTTCTTCTAGTGCTCCTCAGTGAGGTCTCCCCTAACCACCCTACCTAAGATGACAACATCCCCCAGTACTCTTCTCCACTTTAATTTTCAACATAGACATCACCCTAATTGACATAATATACATATTCATTGCTTTCCTCCTCTTGTACCTTACAGGTTTTCTAAACCTGAGCCATTACTTATAAACAATTAAGAAAAGGTAGACCCCAGTGACTTAAAACTATATTATTGGCTAAGTTTATATGCTGTATGCCTCCCCTCCAGGCTTCTGAGAGTCTAATATTTAAGAAACTTAAGAAAAGCTAGTGTATATAATAAACACCCTACTCCTGAATGTAGACATTCTGTTTCTGGGGGTTCCATTTTGACAATGTTCCCTTTAATATACTGGGCTTTTTTTTTAACTTGTGTGACAGGACAAAAACCATTAACCATGATTATGTCCTGCTTTTCTTATTTCCAACTGTCTAATAAGACTTCTGGGTTGGCTTGCTTTTCCTTACTTCTCAGCTTGATATTTAGAACCCTAAACAATTTTACCACAAGCTTTCCTTCTGTTTCTCCATTGTACTGAATGTCCTTCTTTAAAGCCATGTGCCTCTCAAACTGGTTCAATTACTACCCCTCTGCTTGTCCCTCCCTCTATACTTTTATTCACAATGGTACACCCACAATTAAAGTTCTTATCCATCTTTCCTATTCATGTCAAGTTTATCTATATCCCATCTCTGTAGATGTTTCCTCATCAGATCATTCCTCCTTAAAGTCTGAGCCATAACAGGATCTGAGCTTTTACAGAAATTATTGCTTGAGCAATTCATTGACTATTATGCATTGTGACATTGCTTTTATTGTTGTCTTGAATTATTCAAGTACTTTACTATTACTTAACTTGCAATATATGTTCTTTCAAAAAAATGTCTTCAGCACTTAGATGGGCTGTAAATACAGTAGGTGCTTACCAAATGTGCAAAAATATAAAGGTCCTAATAATTGTTTAAAAGATAAGCCAATTAGGATACTAAGCATCATTAATATCACATAAAAATGTATTTTGTACAGTCTGAGTTTTTACTACTTATTTTCCTTGATGTCTCTAATTCAACTGGAAAAGTTAAAGTAAGGAAATTTGATGACAAGGCTAGACCTTCTCAGAAACCAACTAGGACAGACAGCATTTGTTCTCAGATTCATTACTATCATTTCTTTGCCAGTTTGGCATGAAATAGGAAAACAGAAAAAATTTCTACTGTGTGATAAAGAATTAAAGGTTTTTCCTTGGAAGCTACATGGTACAAAGTTGATTTCAGAAATCAAAAACCAAAAAAATTAAAGTGCATGCTCCCCCAAATTTTAAAGATATATATTTACATTTGCAGTTTTTTGAATACTTAGAATAATTTTCCTAAGGAATCATTGTGAGTTAACTAAATAAAGTCATGTAAAACAAATTGCTTTTTCTATTTATTGGCCCTTCAAACTGAAAAATCAAAAAAATTCAATAGGTATAGCAGAAAATAATTTTTTAAAGCATTGACATGTTCCTTTATCTTTGTGGAAAATATGAAACATATGTAATACATTGAAGTTTTATCATATGCATAATTAACTTATTAAAATCCAACACTAAGCAAAAAAGAAAAATAAATTTAATAGTGACAGATGGAGAGGAATACCAATTATCAGAGTGTGTGCAGCATCCATCCTCGTGGTGTCATCTTTCACCATGCATTTGGCATACACATTACTGTAAGGGATTTTATTACAATTTCCTAGACATGATACTTTACATTATTTAAGAATTATTCAAGAATGATTTTTTCTACATGTAATTTTTTCCCTAATATTACATGTGTCTGCACTAAAGTACAATTAACAGGAGGTATATATGTTTCTATTAAGAGACATTCTCTCTGCATCACTTTTATTTCTACACATTCTGAGTCTTTTGAGCAAAGACATTTACTGTCAATTTAACAATGATTGTATAAGGAGATATTTCAAGATATTAAAGCTTTTCTCATCTCCCTTGTGTAGATTTGTTTATATTCCAGGGTAACAAGGTTTCTGGAGGGGATAATGGGCACATTTGTCAGAAGTCCCTTATAAGAGTGGGAGTTTCCTGAACTGAGTGTTTCTCAGATCCACCATGAACAGCATTCTACTTTGGTCCACTCCACATCACTCCCAATGGGATTAGGGAGGCAAGAAAAACTGATGTGAATATAAAGCTCATGCTGTGCCGTGCATAGTAAACCACGTGAATCCATTAGGGCTCATGGTCTCCTAACCAGTGAAAGCTCTGGAAATGTGGCAAGCAAAACTAATAGCTGCCTGATGCTTGAGGACTGCTTCACCGCCTGACAATTTATAATTAAATCAAGTATAAAATATTTTATTAATATGTCATAGTTAACCAAGATGCTAGTCTTCATTACTCTGCAGTTGTTCAATGACATTTTAACAACTACATGAATTATTATAAAGGAAGATCAAATAGTTTGAATGATAAGAACTGAAAAGAATAACTAACATGGTTATCAAAATCAAAAAGATCTCAGCAAATTTGAAGAATGGTTTAAATTAACAAAATGAATATTCATAGACATAAATTTAAAGAAATTTTAGTTTAAAATGTAGCTTTCTAAGAACAGAATACAAGAAATTTAAATAAGAAATTCACAATAAGAAAGTAAAAAATACCCAGGGACCTGTGTTTTCAAACATGAGAGTAAAATAATCAAGACTTTTTCTCCTGCCAGAAACAATTAGAAAAAGTGACAAACCATAGAAAATGACTATATTTAGACATTGACCATCAGACAGTACAAAGCTGTACTGTCCTAAAAATGCAGAAAAATATTTTCTGCCTGAGGTAATCCTGAACGTGGAGGGAAAGAGGGAAAACAGAATCTAACAATCTTGCTTGAGATTGAGAAACTGGAGTTCAGTGAGGCTGAGGCAGCTATTGTTGCAGAGGAGGATGCCTGAAAAGAGGAAATTATGCAGAGAAGTAGCTCCCGCAGTATGCATGGGGGTCCCCTTGAGTCTTTGGTTGAAGATCATTCTATACATGTGTAAGGCAAAATCAAATAAGGATGGACCAGAACAACTTTCAAGGAAAGAACTATTACCAAAAAGCTACAAGACCAACAATGTCCAGAGGTTATCCAGGACTGACAATCACTTGAATTCTCTCCAGTAGAAATGGGGATATTTTGTTGAGTATTTGGGTTATTCAGTAGAGACCCCAGAAGGCCCAAACATAAAAAGAAAAGAAAAAAAATAGAGCTAAATTAGCTCTACAATAATGACTGTTCTAGACCTACCCTAAAAGAGTTTAAAAACATTTCAAAAGGTTCAAATTAAATCCTTTAACACATGTATTATTTGACTGTCTGCAACAAAATAAAAGGCCAGTTATTCTTTAAAGGAACCCAACAATATCAAGCACTTAACAATGTAAGATATAGAGCAGCTATTCGAAAATTACTATTCTGACAGAAAACGGGAAAAATGTTCCAGAGTCAATAGAAACAGCCCCAGAAATAATAAGAATGATGGATGAAGTCACTAAACCACTAATTATAAATGTGTTCCATATATTCAAGGATGTAAAGAAAACATACATATTGTAAGACAAATATGGAAGATGCAGGAAACATCCAAATCAAATATATATTGATTTAAAAATAAGCCCTAAAATAAAAAAAATGCTAGAAAGTTTAACAGTTAGACACTGTATAAGAAAAGATCAAAAACTTAATGACATAGTAATAGAAACTATCCAAATAAAAGCACAATCAGGAAAAAAAACTTAAAAAATAAAGCCTTTGTGATCATGGGGCAATATCAAGTGGCTTAACATATGTGGAATTAGAGTCATAGAGAAAAGGAAGAAACACAAAAATATTTAAAGAAATAATGGACAAATATTTTCCAATTTTGATCCTTGTAAACTGACTGTGGCAAGAAGTTCAACAATCCCTAAACAAAATAAACTCTAATGAAAATTATATCAATGAACATCATAAATAAATTTTCAAAACTCAATGGTAAAGAAAAAAAACTTAAGAGAAATTAGAGGAAAGAAAAGGCAATTCAAAAAATCAGAAGTAAGAATATTTGATATTACATCAGAAACCATGTAAACCAGAAGATAATTAGTATCCCTAAAGTATTAAAAAGAAAAATGTCAACTTAAAAACCTATAACATGTCTATTAGAATAAGTATACAGCAATATATAGGAGACTGAACAATATTGACATACTTGGTCTAATTGACCATATAGAAACTCTCAACACATTTTAAAACATTAAAATCACATGATTTAATTAAGGTCTCATTAAAATATGTAATTATGATATAAAAAATGTTTCTATAAAATCACAATATTTGAAAATTAAGAAATATAGTTTTTTCTAGAGCTCTGCCAACATAGCATTTAGAAATTTAATAATACCATATTGTGCATTTAAAAATTTATTAAGCGGGATCTCCTCAGATCTTTGTGCTGATCTCTGGCTGGCCTGTCTGTGCACCAGAGGAAAAGGACCTGATGCTATTGGAAAAACCACCAGAAGGGAATAAGCAGAACAATTTCAGGATTTTACATAGTGTGGGGAAGAGTTTGATTTTCCAGCAGCCAGAGTGGAAAGGTTATATAATACAAAAGATATCAGTCAGAACCCTCCAAAGGGTATCATCTTACTAATGGAATTAAATGATCCCTACAGTAAAGGCTTCCCTGGACCTGCCCTAACAAAGTTTAAATGCAGGCCTCAAAAGGTTCAGACCATTTTTAAGCAACTTATCTATGCTACAGAGAGAAATTAAACACTCTTAAACAAAACAAAATCTAGCAACCAATAATAAAAAATTCACAGTTCAATAGTCAATCAAAAATGATTAGCTATGAAAAAAATAGAAAAATGGAACTTATAACAAGAAGAAAATAAATCTATAGAAAATTTCCAAAAGTGTGACAGATGATGGACCAAAAGAAAAAGCATATTATTTTAACCTGAATTGTCAATTTGGGGTTTGTTTGTTTTTTCATTTTAGTTGAGGGACGGGGGAAAGAAGAGATGTTGTACTCTGATAATCCAGGTGAAGATATCTTGTGGTTTAAAGCAAAAGTCCTACCAAAAGCAATTTAAATATCAATAAAATCATTTCAGGTTAAAACATAAAAAAAGAAAACTATATTTGCATCTTAAAATTTCACATGGAATCTCAAGCCAAAATCATCTTAAACAAGAACAAATTTAGAAAAGCACACTTCCTGATTTCATTATAATAATTAAAACTGCATAGTACTGGCATAAAGGCAGACATATAGACCAAAGAAATAGAATAGACAGCCCAGAAATAATAGCCAGAAATATACAGTAAAATAATTTTTAACAAATGTGCCAAGATTGTTCAATGGGAAAAGGACAGTCTGTTCAACAAATGGTATTGTGAAAACTAGATATCTACATGCAAAAGAATAACATTGGAGCTTTACTTTATACCATATATACAAATTAACTCAAAATGGATCAAAGACTTAAACATAAGAGCTAAAACTATAAAACATTTAGAACAAAACATAGGAGGAAGTCTTATGTCATTGGATTTGAAAAAAGTATACTCTGGTTTCTCTTCAGATTGTATAAATCTTTCACTTTTTACAATTTATTCCTTTCTGAATATGACTGTCTATCCTGTTCCTGACCCATATTTACATTTTGGAAGTATATGACCTGCTGTCTGGGTTCACAGTTTCACAGCCAAACAGGAATTTTCCCTCAGGATGAATCATATACCTCAAGTCTCATCCATACCTGATTTAAGTGATATTTGGATTTTAGACTTGAAGTTGCTATAAAAATAGTTTAAGACCTTTGGGCCTGTTGGGGTGGGGCTGTTGTGAATGTATTTTGCATGTAAGAAGAACACAGATTTGGGGCAACCACAGGACAGATTATGGGCTGAATTTTTGTTCCCTCCCCAAATTCACATATTGCTGTCCAAAGCCTCTACATCTCAGAATGCAACTATTTTTGGAGTAGGGTCTTTAAAGAGGTAATTAAGTTAACATAAGGACATTTATATTGGTTCTAATCCAGTATGATTGGTGTCCTTATAAGAGGAAATTTAGCCACAGAGAGGCACAGAAAAAAGACACAGGTGAAAGCTTGCCATCTACAAGCCAAGGAGAGAAGCCTCAGAAGAAACCAACCCTGCCAACACCTTGGTCTTAGACTTCCAGCCTCCACCACTGTGAGAAAATAAATGTCTACTTTTCAAGCCTCCCAGTCTCTGGTACTTTGTTATGGTACATCTTGTGTGATCTAGCAATTCTACTTCTGTGCTTATATCCAATAGAAGTAAAAACCGACACTCAAACAGATATTTGTACGCTCATGTTCACAGAAGCATTATTCACAATACCCAAGATCTACTGACAGATAGACGGATAAACCAAATGTGGTATATACTGACGATGGAATATTATTCAGTCTTAAAAAAGCAGCTTTGATGCACACAATCACATGGATGAACGTTAAAGACATTTTGCTAAATGAAATAAGCCAGTCACACACACACAAAAAAAATACTGTATGATTCTACTTACTCGAGGTTTCTGGAGGAGTCAGATTCACAGAGACAGAAAGTAGAATGGGGTCACAGGAACCGGGGGAGGGGAGAACAGGGAGTAGGAGTTTAACTTGGTACACAGTCGCAGCTGGAGAAGACAAAAAACTTTCTGGAGATGGATAGTGGTGATGGTTGCACAACAACAAGAACGTACTTAATGCTACAAACTATACTTAAAAAAGGTTAAAAGGGTCAATTTTATGTTATGCATATTTTAACACAATAAAAAATCAAAGCTAAATAAGTACTTTTGTAGACTAACAAAATATCAAAAAAATTCATTAGCAGCATGCCCGCACCATAAGAAACATTAATAGGAAAGATGAAAAATATTACCCGTTAGAAACTGGCTCTATATAAAGTAAAGAACATGGAAAAAGATGAACATATGCCTGAGTATAAAGTACATTTTTATCATTTTTAATACCTGTAAAAGGTATTTGACTGTTTAAAATAAAAATAATGTCAATGTGTTGTACAGAAGTAAAATGTCTAAAAATAGCTCAAAGGACAAGAGAGAAAAATTGGGTATATTCTGCCGTACACTTTTTACACCATATGTGAAGTGAAATAGTATCACTTGAAATATCCAAACTTTCAGATGATACTGAAGTTAAATGCTCGAAAATAAAATAAAAAGGTATAGATAATGAAAAATTCATTTTTAAAAAACTCAGTTCAAAAGAAGGAGCGGGAAGGAATGAAGCAAATGGGAGAAGTAGACAAGAAGTGGCAAGATGGTAGATTTAAACAAAACCATTTTGATAATCATATTAAACATATCTTACTTCAGCTCAGGTCTTCCAAGCAACGGATGCCAAAATGAGATTAGATGTTCAAGAGATTTACTGGAGAACATGCTTGTAAAGGAGCGAGGGGAGGTAGCTGAAGTAGTCTGGTGGAGCCTTTAGAACACAACATAAATCTGACATCTGTGAAAGGAGAGAAAGAAGAAGGAAGAATTGAGGAGGATAAGCCTCACACAACCACACAGTTCGGAGAACATCGCAGCAGAGGAATGGGAGGTCATGGAGCACAGTTCCCCATTCGAGGCAGGAATGTCCCATCCCTAATAACCCCTCCACTGCTGGGACTGGCCCAGGGGAAGCACGGTTCAGTGCGAACATCACTTTGTATCTAAACGTATAAATGGAGATGTTTGTCTAACTATGCTTCCCGCAGAAGGTCTGCTCACAGAGAGACCGAGCAGCACATCCCTATGGCCATCGCAGTCCATCTTTGCTCTCACAGGTGTGCATCTCTAGACATTTTCCTTCAGGCCCTGAGCATCTACCTCTACCATCTACTCTAAATTTCCCTACCCTCAGCTAAAGCCCACGCAGGTCTTGGTCTCACCTGGTAGTATTAACCAAGCCTTGATTTCTGAAGGATCTGAGTCCATGGTCATCATACCAGTCTCAAGGGTTGCCACACGTGCTCTTTCACAGTTACAATAGTCAGGAGAGCACTGAGAGGCATCCAAGTGGATCACTGACTACCACAAATGTTCCTTTCTACCTTCATTGGGTAATAGCAGATCTGTGTCTTCCTTCTCTCAGGTCAGGGTGATTATTCTCCTACCAATGTGATCACTCTTCTCCTCACTTGCTGGTCTCTCTAAGGGACTCTAAAATGCCCTGGCAGCAGGTGTAGTACACTTCATGGTGTCCCTGGTAAGAGTATGCCCCTTTGGAGGCCAGAATCTCTAACCTTGCAGAGCCCACAGTGGCAGGGAGGGAAGCACAAACTCTCCCCATAAAACATTAGATTCCATTCCATTTTTCAGTAAACCTAAAACTCTTCAAAAAAAATAAAAGTATGTTACTTTTAGTTAAAAGAGGACAGAGTCAGGTCATATCACTCTTCTGCTCTGAACACTATGGTCACTCTGCATTTCACTGAGTCCACAAGGCTGCCTTCCATCATCTCTATGGCATCATCTCCCTTTAATTTCCCTCTCGCTAGTTTACTCCAGGCAGGCTTCGGGTGCAGGACTGGGCCTTTTCCACTGACTGAAATGCTCTCCCCTTGGTATCTCCAGGGCTACTTTCATCATCTCTTTAAGTCCCTGCTTTAAAAATACTTAAAATAAATAACCTTCGAAAAGACAAATAAGAAAGGCAAATAGCCCAACTGAAAGAAAATAAACCCAGGATTTGAATAAACTCTTCACAAAATGGGAGAACCCTGTTTTGTACATAGCCAGGCTATGGACGCAGTAGTTTTCATAGCAGCATTGTTCAAAACATCCCCAAACGCAAAATGACCCAAGGTGCATCGAGATAGAATCAGTATAAAAATTGTTAATTAGAAGTATAATATTATGCTATATAACCATAAAAATACATAAACTAAATCCAGTATCATTGATAAAACTTACTTATTGAGTGAAAGAAGCAGTTAAAACAGGAAAAACTATATAATTCAATTGCATAATTTTCAAAATGAAACTAAGGTCTTCGAGGGGTAAACTACAGAGGAGATGACTTCATAGAGACAAGCAAGTTCAGATGAACACATTTCTTTGGTTTTTGTTATGTCTGGTGGGGGTAGCTTCTGTCTGATTGGAGATGCTTGTGGCAAGTTCCTGCTTTGCCTGAGTGGTGCATGGATGTAGTTTTATAATTGTTTTTAAAACTATACATATGTTTTAGTCACTCTTCTGACAGTATAAAATATTTCACAAGAAGAAAAACAAACAAATCCCCAAAAGGCAAACTGATGATATATCTAAATCCATAGCCATCAATACAAATGAAAAGAAGATGTAGTCAGAAAATTAAGAAACACCTTGTTTATTCTTTCCTCACATATCTCACGGCTGTGGCTTGCTTTGAGTACTAATTATCTATTGTTTGTGTTGCTGCCTCTGCATTTTAATAGATGTTCACTGATCTAGTCTGACCTTCTGCTTCGTAATTTTGAGTAGTCAGCAGGAAGCCTTAAATTACATCAAGACATAATGCATTATGTAATGTTGTAAAAAGTACAGTAAGATGATGCTAGGGCTTGCAAAGCAGGGAAATGTAAATGAGACCCTTTGGATACAGACATGCCTTTAATTGGAAGAGAAATGTCATACAATTAAGGCGCAATGGTCTTGGGGGAAAAAAGACTAAGAATATCTTGCTTTTTTTACTGCCTGGTTTCTGAATTAAAGTCCCTTTAATAATTTTCTTAATTTTGAACTTCAATTCTGAGCAGGGCTATTACACAATTTGGCAAAAACTTGTTTCAGAAAGACTGTCGCCAGTATTATTTCTTAATCATGTAGGGTAGGATAATTTAAAAACTAAACTAAGGCAGCACCAGAATTTGAAAGCAGGTCTCTCTAATTTCAGAAACTTTATCAACTAACATGGTCTTTCTAAGGAGCTCTGGAAGGTTTTCAGAACCATCTATTCAATCTTCTTTTGGGGCCATATTCAAGTTTTATACATTTGGTTTGGTGCATGATTGTGACTTCAGAAGGATGAATTCTGCCCTCCCTAATCAACTCAAAAAAAAAATAGAAATGGTTTCAACAATACAATCAATTTTCTGTTGAGATATTTCTGTAGGTGTTCATCAAGAAATAAAATGTAGTGTGATATCATGGAAAATCCCCTGGATCAAAGTTCGAAGATATTATACATCGTGTGACCTTGAACAAGAAACACAACCTTTCTATGCATAATTTGTCTAATCTGAAGATAAAATAATACCTGTCAAGATAATCTCACATTGCATGGACCAAATGAGTGGAAAATACGGAAATGGTTTGTGGATTTATATCACCCAGCAAATATTCTACTGGTATTACAAAAACCAAATGGAGAGGATGCTCAAAATTTCTGTTCTTTCGAGTCCTCAGACACCACGTTCATCTAATGACAACTCTCCCCCCAGATATGTGCGTCAGCTCACCCCATAGATTTAATGATGGCAGTCACTCAGGCGCCATCTCTAAAATGTGTAAGCAAGCCCACAGAGGGATATAATTAGCAAAAATGAATAGAAAGGCAGAGGATGAGACTAATTTAAGATTTGAGGGATTATTATCTTTCCCCATGTGACTTTAGATGTGTGAAACAGATGATTGCTCATGTCCTATCTATTCTAAAGCTTAATATAAAGAGTGCATCAAGATGGGGGTTCTACTGACTGTCCAGCCGTACAGCATATGCTTTGAAGTTCTCTATAATAAGGGCGAGAGCTTGGCTGCAACCCAACTCTCACCAGGTCCTCCAGTGTGGGCTTATTTTTAAGATGGACCTGCTAGCACTAGCAGTTGCAGACTATGGCCACAAAAAAAAAAAAAGAAAAAAAAAAAAAAGAAATAAAAAGAAAAAAAAAAGTTCTTCCCTATGCAAAGTAAACTGGATCATATGGGGTCTGAATCCATGACCTTGGCCTCATTAGCTGGGCTCTAACTAGGTGAGGTAATAGGCCCAGATGGCAACAAGATGTAGAACACTTTGCACTCTGTACTTACACAGATCGGAGATGACTCCTGAAAACTCAATCGTTGATGACATGTGTTATTTCAGCCCTAGGTACTTAGTCCATGATTCTACAGAAGCAAAAGTAGGGAGACAGATGGTCAAGCTGGAGGGAGAGGAAAAGAGAACAAACATAAAGAGAAGGAAAAAAAGGTTAGGATTTTGGCCAATGCCCAGAAATGTGAAATATAATAGAACGCTTGTAAATCTCAAGGTGTGAGAAATCTAAGCATAGACGTTAGTCATTGCAGTATGATACTTAGCCATCAAAATAAAATATCTCCCTTCAAGAGAACACATTATCATCAAAACAAAATGTAGTATACAGTCGGATTGGTATAAATATTTATGGAAGGTCTCCAACCATAAATACGTGTTGATATAAAAGAAAATAATACTAAACCTATGAATACTTGAGAAAAATTTCAAAGTTACAGGAATCAGGAGCAAGGCTACTGGCTGGCTGGGGATCTTCCCAGCAGTGGGGACAGAGCTCTTTCCAACCCTTGTCACTAAGGAAATTTCAGAGCCGGTCTGTAAATGGCTCCTTGCCACTGGCCCATCAGAATGAGGCTCTGCAGCAGCCCTGCAGCTCCACATGCAGCTGAGTGTTTAATTCTAACCATGTCCATTTTCCTTATTTTTGCAGAAAGCAAAAGACAAAAATAAACACCACAGAAAATCGAAGTAGAATTGATAGATGGATATAGCTCAAGACTGCAATATTTATTTTTCACAGGACTCCTGAGGCTCCTGCCACTGTGAAAATAACGCAGACGTTGCTACCAGAGTCAAACTAAGGAGGAGTTCAGCTGTGACCCTTTCAGGATTGACACCCAAGCCTGCTTTTCACAGGTTCGCAAAGAAGAGATTAATGCAATGATCCAGTATCTTTCCTTTTATTGAATAAATTCTAATTCCCTTAAAAATCAATAAGAAAAAAGTAAATAACTTATTAGAAAAAAAAGACAAAGAAAGAAGCAATAACGATGACTGAAAAGCACACAAAAAGACATTCAGTCTCACTAGAGGTCAGAAAAATACAAGCTAAAATAAAATAAAATTTTTTTAGCTACTATAATGGCAAAAATTAAAGACTAATAGTATCTAGAATTACTGAGATAATGGAGAAAGGGCTTTCTCATACAATGTATCTATACTGGTTAAACACATCTTTCTGCTGAAATGATCTTGAGAAAAATATACAATCACCCTAAAAGTTTAACTTCAAACTCATGATTACAAATCTCTTATAGGCACACAACACTGCCCAACAATCTTACAATCTCTTCCTAGCATGTTCACACTCTCATTCTCCAAAAATAGGATTGGCTTTGTCTCCCCTTTTTTCAAAATTTCAGTCTTTCCAACACTCCTTTCCAACCACGTCCTTTACAAATAATCTTGTCTGACACTTCATTAAGAAAAACTAAGCACTTAATAATTCTTCCTTTTCCCACCAAATCAATCAATTAATTTGCATCTGTATCAATAACATCTTTGCCTTTTGTTACTATGGATAGCATCCCTAGACAGATCTAAGGCTAATCGTAAAGTTTGTTCTCTGGATCCCACCACTTGCTTTTTTTAAAGGACTTAAATCCTACATTTCTCATCACTGATTTTTTCCTCCATTGTATCAGCATTATCATTGCACAAACCTAGTCTAGCATCATCCATCTCAACACACACACACACACACACACACACACACACACACACACACACTATCAAAGACCTGTGTTCTCCTCCAGGTAGCACCTATTTGCTTGTTCCCTTTCTCAGCAAAACATCCATTCATATGAGTTATCTAGGATATCTTTCTTCACTTCTTCACATCACATTATCTTTTCTACTCTGAGGCATGGGCTTCCAACACCACCACTTCACTCAAACTATAAAAATTAAAGTGACCAGTGAACTTTGTGCTGCCAATGACTTTTCTCTTCTCATCTTATTTGACCCCTCAGCAGCATTCAGCAGAGTTCACCACATCTGCCTATTTAAAATAGTACCTACTCTTGGACTCTGTGACCCCCAAACTATTAAATTTTCTATATTTCTCTTGCCATTGTTGATTTCTCCTTCTTTGTTTGACACTAAGATGACACGAAAATGATCCAAGACTCTATTCTATGTTTTCCATTCTTCTGTCTATATTCTCTCTTAAAGAGATCACTTTCATTCATGTTACCATCTATACACTGGTAGCTACCATGTTTCCATCTTTATTTCTGGCATTTACTAACTCCAACTCTGTATACCTAAGATCTTTCCTGCATCACCACTGCATTACCAAATTAAAATAGCCAAAGCAGAATTCTGAATCCACTGCAGCATATCCAAAGCTATTTTTTCTCATTTTCCCTATTGCAGTAAATGGCACCATAAACCAACTAGTTGCCCAATCCCAAATTCTAGTAGTTATTCTTTATTTATTCTATGTCATCATATCACAAATTAAAACAATCAGCAAGTCTTATCACCATCTTTAAAACATATTTATAATCCATTTAATTTTTCCACTTTATTGCTAATATCCTCATCAAGCCACTCTTTTTTTCTTAAATGGATTATCATGGATTATTGGTCTTTTCTCTTGCTCATTTGAAATCCATTCTCCACAGAGAAGTCAGATATCTTAAAGAAATCAGATCCCTGCCACGCCCCCCCCCGACACACACACATACATGCCCTCCTCACCTATTTGCACCTAAAGACTTTCTAATGCTTTCCACTGTATTTAGAATGAAAAGGTCTTCTATTCATCTGGCCCCAGACCATATATTTTTGATTTCATAGCTGTACAGACATATATCTTCTTTGAATGTACCAAATGTCTTAAGCACTGTTGTTTGTCACTCTATTTCTGTCTCACTCTGCTCCCAGGTCTGTACTTGGCTGCCTATATTTTTATATTTCATCTCCAAGCTTAAACATTACCACCCAGTAAAACTTTCTCTGACGGCCTAACATAAAATAACCAGATCAGAATCACTCTATCACATTTTTTTATACCACACATAAATTCCAATATTTTGTTCATTTATTTGTTCCTTATCTCTCTTCCAGCCATTGCACCTCTTACTCTTTGCTGGAATGTAGGCTCCAAGATGGACCTCAACTGATTTTTTTTTTCATAACTGTATCCCTTGCACCTAAAAAATTGGCAAACAAGCCAGAGATTATTCTGGCTTATCTGTATGCATCCAATGTAATCAGTAGGTTCATATAAGGAGGAAGAGGATCAGAGTCAAAGAGAGAATATATAAAAATAGAAGCAAAAGTCAAAGAGGAGACAAGAATAGTACGCTTCTGGCTTTAAAGATGGAAATAGACGTCAAAGCCCAAGAATGTAGGCAGTGTCTAGAAGCTGAGAAAGCTAAAGAAGTAGTGTGTCCCCTATAGCCTCCCAAAGAAATGCCTGCCAACATCTTGATTTCAGCCTAATGAAACTGATTTAATATTTCTATTCTTCAGAACTGTAAGATAATAAATTTGTTTTGTTTAAGCTACTACATATTTGGTAATTCATTACAGCAGCAATACACAACTAATACAGTCTGTCATAATTTGAATTTACATGGCTTTTTAATGTAGTAATATCACTATCACCTTAAGAAATAGATCCTACTGAAAGAACAAATTATTTGATTACTCTAGCATTATATTGTGTCTTCAGATTAGGCCGTATGAGTTTTTTAATGTTGTTTTTCAGTATTATATTAGCTTTCTATGTGAACTTTTCCCCTTCCATGTAAACTTCTAAATCAGTTGTTTCTTTTTATCATTGCAAAATAGCTTGTTAAAATTTTGATTAAGTCTTTATTGAATGTATGGATCAAATTGGGAAAAAGTAACATCTTAATATTAAATCTTCTAATCTGTGAGCACAAAATATATTTTCATTTATTTAGATATTTAATTTCTTTTATCCGTGTATGGTAGTTCAATCCATCAAGATCATTTTTCTTCTACTTGAAGAGCTTTTAAGATTTCTCGTAGGGAGCTCTGTTGATGATGAATTCTCTTAGTTGTGTTTGTTTGTTTTTCTGAAAGAGACTTTATTTCTCCATAACTTTTGAAGGATAATTTTGTTGAATAGAGAATTCTAAGTCCATTGGTTTTCCTCTTTCAACGTACTAAATATTTCACTCTATTTCCTCTTACTTGTATAATTTCTAACAAGAAATCTAAGGAAAATCTTATCCTTGCTCCTCTATAAGGAAGATGTTTTACACCACTGGTTTCTTTCTCAGTTCTTACTTTATTTTTCCTTTTCCACAGTTTGAATACATGCCTTGGTGTGGTTTCTCTTTGGTATTTATCTTATTTAGTATACTCGAAGCTTCCTGGATCTCTGGTTTGTTGTCATTAATTTTGGAAAGCTTAGAACCATTATTATTTCAAATATTCTTCTGCTTCATTCTCTGTTCTGGTATGCCAGTTGTGAATAAGTTATACCTTTTAAAATTGTTCTTATAATGTTTTATTTTTATTTTTTATTTATTTTTCTCTTTGAGTTTCAATTTGGAAAGTTTCTATAGACCTATCTTTAAAATAATTTTTTCTTCAGTTTGTTGAGTCTACTGATAAGCCTTTGAGAGACTATCTTCAATCGTTTTACAATGTTTTTGATACAACATTTTATTTTGCTCTCTATCTCTGTTTACCCATCTATTCTTATGTGTTGTCTACTTTTACCACTAGAATCCTTAGTATATTAACCATACTTATTTTAAATTTTCTTTCTGATAATTACAACATCTTTGTGACCTGGGTCTGGCTTCAATGAGCCCTTTCTCTCTTGAGACTGTTTTATTTTTGTTGTTGTTGTTTTTGTGTTCTGTTTTGTTTTGTTTTGGGGTTGGTTGTTTTTTCTTTTTGCCTTTGGCATGTATTGTAATTTTCTGTTGAATGCTGGACTTAATGTATGAGGTAATAGGAAGTGAGGTAAATAGGCCTTTGGCATAAAGATTTACAGTAACTTGGCTAAGACTTGGCTGTATTTAACGTTTCCACAGCCAGAGGCATCAAGTTTCCTTATGTCCTTTTCTTTTTCCTCCCCGTTGACTTTGGGCTTCTCCTCAGAGAGAATTTATATTTTGTGGCTCTTTTCACTGTATTTCTCTGGAACTCTGTTGCTATGATGATAAGGTATGAGGGAAGAGAAACATTCTATAATTTTTTTTAATTAAATCTCAGTCTTTTTAGTGGCCTTGTGGCTCTGGTTTGTAACCTTGACAGGTGACTCTCAGTGGTATGGCTTTTATTCTTCTCTGTTCCTCATTCCTTTCCCAGAGCATTCCTAATGTATTCCTTCAAATCCCTGATTCCTGTTTACCATATTTATTCCCCTTTAGCTGAGAGAGGAAAGCTAGAGGGAGCTAGAGTGTCAGGAATGCCTCTCTCCAGCTAAGCTAAGGTTCTGGCAGAGAGAGTCTACATTTGTTATGAAGACAGCTGTGGGTGCATTGCACAAGGATTAACCCCTTCCTTTCCCCTACCCAGAGCTCTGAGGGACTCTTTCTCAGGTATTTAGGAGAAGAACCTGGTAGGATTCATGAAGGTAAAAGCCCACAAAGTGTGGGAGGCTCTCTAAGAATATTGTTTCCAGTGATATTTCTCTCTCACGTTAACCTGAATTCAACCTCCAGAAATTCATCAAAATGATCACTGAGGTGTGCTACCAGTTTATGGCTACAGAAGCTTCTGCAGGCAAAAGAGGTGAAGACAGCAGGGGACCAGGGGTGCTGGAAACAAATACAGTAAAACTTGAATAAAGAATCTCACCAAAAGTGATGAAATACTGACAAAAGATAGATCTACCTACTGAAAAGTGGAAAGGAAGAGGCTTTCTTATTTGTAACTTTTTTTATATATATAAGTGCATACTTACAGAAATATCAGAAAGGGTACAAAGAGCACTCATATACACATTTCCAAATTAATCAATTATTTACACTTAAATTAATTCATATATACACACACATAGATTATTTGACAGGAAATAAGAAACATCATAACCACTTGCCTCATATATAAATGTGTGTCTCATGAGAAAAAAAATAACTTTGTAACCACAATACCATTTTCAAACTCACTATGTTTAACATTGACATACTATGCAATACCATTCTATAGTCCACAGTCCATAATCAAGTTTTGCCAGTTTCCCCAATGACAACATCTAGCTGTTTCAGAGATGCACATTGCATTTAGTCACTATATCTCTTTAATCACCTTTGGAAGGAAAGAGCTTGAGTACATGGGAGCAGTGACAAGCTTGGGAAGATGTTATTTCTGTGGAAGAAGAGTGGCATAAAAAGTATCCCTTGGAAATCTAAAGGTGAAGAAAAAGAAAGATAGTAATAGTTGAAATTATTGACAATTATCAGAATAACAAAATGAGAAAACACGTCGATTCATAAGAATTATCACTGATTAAAGAAACTGTACTATACCAACAGAAGATGCATTTGATATAAGAAACCTAGAATACAATGAAACCCCCAAGTCTCATCTACATACACCTAGTGTTTCAGAAAAATGTTGTTTAAAGATGAAAAGAAAATGATATAAAAATACTTACAAAGCCTCTATATGAAGACACTTCAAAAGAGAATAAAAATATTCTAACTAATCTAAGCCTCCCCTTAAAGATCAATCATAAAATAGAAGAAAATTGTAATAAATACCCCAGTATAAACTAAATATCTTTTCAAAAACATTTGCAAATTAAAAAATTATTTAAGTCAAAAATTCAAAATCTCATGATTGAAACAAATAAGAGAAAGGGTAGAATGGAAAGTAACCATCCAAATAATGAAATGAAGAAAGATTCAAAATTATCATGAAAGATAAAATGAAAGTACAAGGTACCCAATGTTGTATCTGAAAAAAAAAAATGGATCTGGTATGATGACAGTAAAGTATGCACCAGAAACTCTTAGACTTTAAAGATAAATAAAAATATAGTCTGGGCCTTCGGGTTAAAGACCAAGAAATAAAATTAGCTTGTAATCAAACAACTGGATAACATCATACAAATCAAATCGAAAGTGGAAAAGAACTTCTAAGTGACAATAAGAATTGTTCCATCTTATAAATGATGAAATATTTTTAAAGATTTTATATGTTCCCCTCTAAAGCTGCTGTTTCCCATCCTGAAATAAGGGGCAATCCAAATTCTTTAGTAACTGATAAATGACTTTCTCAAATTCCTTAATGCCCTGTCATTCTCTCAAAACACCATCCAGTCCTTCATGCTCCTCTTCAAGGGTAATATACAGAACCGAATACAGCACTCTCCAGGTATAGTCTGCCACCACTGAGAGGAACAGGAGTTAGATTCCCTGTTTTCAGATACAGGTTCTCAATCCTGTTTCTCCATTCTCCATCTGCATCACGCTGCCTCCAGCACCTTGCTCCTTCACATACTCATCCTTTTCTAGAACCTGTGATGCCTTCTCTTCCCTAGATGGTTGTAACTCGCCTTACTTGAGAAGATTGTCTCTTTCCTTTCATGAAATTTGTGTTCTACTCCTTATCTTTCTTCTTTGTAGAAGGAATAGGGTAGGTCCAATTCTTTCGATAAACCTAAATTGAGAAGTGTTTCTCAAGCCTAAAGGTTCTTAGGCTTGAGTACCTTGTACTTTCATTTTATTTTTCATGATGATTTTGAATCTTTCTTCATTTCATTATTTGGATGGTTACTTTTCATTCTACCCTTTCTCTTATTTGTTTCAACTATGAGATTTTGAATATTTGACTTAAAAGGGCAGTGACTAAACTTGCAGTTCACACATATTCGGCTGATAATTGCTACATGAAGACAAATATATCATATCTTCTGAAGGTCCCTGAAAGCTCTGTTCTTTTATGATTACTAACTATATTATAGGCTTTTTCCAAAACTAGAATCTGCTTAAATTGCCCATACAGATCCTTCATCCACACCCATCAGTCCTGGCTATACATCAGAATAACCTGTAGAATTTCTCCGCTCTAAAGATGGCCCCTCTCCCACGGATTCTGACTTGGTAAGTCTTTACTGTCATTGCTGCTGTTGATGTAGTTGTTTTCAACTCAGGGTGCCTGAACTGAGAACAATGCTCAAAGCTCCAGAGTCTTGCTGAACGGTCTGATAGCTGTGTGATATGGGAAAGTCACTTAAGAAATGTGAGCTTCAGTTTCTCACCTATGAAATGAAATATAAATAATACCTCTTCTATAGGATTCTTAATGTGACTCACATAAAAAAATTTAGTACTATATTTGACATAAAATTAATATTTAAGTCATGGCAGCTACCTCTCAACATATCCTAGCATGTAAATAAATGCGTACTTATCACACTTAAACATTTCCCCCAGTGAGACAGAGTTAAAGGCTCTTAAATCTAGATTTTAATAGTACTCATACTCTCCATTATTGTGCTTTTCATATAACTGGATTATAAAATATACCAAACAAATATTCCCTGAAGGTTTTCAGTAATACAAGTATTCCTGAAATTTTTAGCTTAGACAAGTGTATTTAATAACTGTTCAACCTTAAATTATTTATCTGTGATCTTTACCAAGAACCTTTAGTAGATTATGTAAAATGACCAAGAAATGTCATTCCCAAAATTATCCTTTACTTGGGGAACCAAAGCAATAATTAAAGGATGAAACTCTATTAAAACATAATCTGTAAACTGTTTGAAATTTTCCTTTCTTTTGGGTAAATTTCTTTCTATTTCTTTACCAAAAAGATGCATAGGGGGAAAAAAAAGACCTCTATATTCTAATTGCAAATCCATCACTTAAGTTATTGGCAGATTCACTTTTGCTGCATAAGCTAATGTAATTTTCAAAACTCCCAACTGAGCAAATATGATTATGCTCAGTTCCCATTAACCAGAGGTCAGCCTGAGCCAAGCCTCTGCCCCTGACCTACCACAGTCCAGGGTCAGTAATGGAAGAAGGGATGGCAGCTGCTCAGTAATGAAAGTGTTCCAGTCATCAGACTGTACGTAGAAAGGCAAAGCTGTGTTGACACTGCTCTCTCATCATTTACAGAATGTCCAAAAGGACATCTATAAGCCTCCCAAAGACAGTAAACCTGTACTACCAGAGCTAGAAAAACCTCAAAGTTCAACAACGTTTTGTACATATGAGGAAATTGGGGCCTAGAGAAGAGATACCACTTGCCTTAGGTTCAGACTTTTTCCATACACCATGCCAGTAAGATGATTTTCTAGCAGGAAATGTAGCTGGGCTTGGTGTGTGATCATTTGAAAGGACACTGCCTGTGAAATGTGCTATGGAACTTAAATATTTCTTCTATTCTTCCTCCAAAAAATAGAGAATTATCAACTACTTCAAATTAAGATTTATTGGCAATGGTTTTTAAGAGATTAATAAGTTCACTTTTTTCCTGAATTAACTATTATGCACCATGCACTATTGTTCCTTCTTATGTCTTTCAAGAACATGAAAGTATTCTCTGCTACAGAAATACATTTGCTCTTAAGCCAAGAGGGTCTATCCTAATTCTCCCTTCCCTAATTCCAAGTTTCTATAAATAAAAAGGAGCTACAAAAGTGATCCTTACAAAAACATTTTGCATTGACAGGTCAAACATGTAAAACGCTTACCCACAGGATATTTTGAATATCTCAGTCTGCTTACATACCACACTCATATCCATTGCTAAGCACTCAATACAGCAAAAATAACTTCTCACATCTATCTCTTTCTCTCCCTCTCCATCTACTGCCACCTTTTCTTCTGTCTTTCCACATTTCTTCTTCTCCTAGTCTTCCCCATATTTCCTTGTATTTCTCTCCCTTTCTGTCACAAAATTGCTTCCAATTTTGTCTTAGATAACCAAATATATATCTTCCTATAAGTCAATCTCATACCAATTTAAGGTGAACATAAATACAACAGAATTTTATTAACTGTTAAAACTTAAATATTGAAAGTTAAATAAAAATTAATCAAATAATTATATATTCTTAATGACTTTATATCCAAAGAAATTGACTAAGGAATACTAAACTTAAGAGGAAATAATTGCCACCAAAAAAAATTCTCAATGGCAGAAAGCCCGGATGAGTAACATTTAATCAATAAATAAAATATTAGTCTTAAATTTTTAATTGAAAAAATTGATCTCAATTAAATTAATTTTGTAATATAAAAATGAGAAAATTGGAAATGTTTTAATTGCTCTTTTTTAAAAAATCAACCATATAATTAAATTGATTTAATACAATTTACAGCTATCTTAAAAATTTAACCTATGGCATAATCACGATGAAAATGCTTACCTTAAAATGACTAAGTCAAAATATTCTGTACCCCATGAGCAAATGCCAATAATAATAAAGTTTAAGACTTGTTTAATAGTAACTCCACAGCTTCTATTAGTAGGTAGATAATATTATCACCTTCAATAATAGTGTATGCAAACTTTTAAAAGTACAAGCACACTATGTTCCACAAGCAGGTGCCCACCTTTGAGTGAAAGAGTTCAGTGATGACTGAGGTGCATAAGAAGATCCTAAGCTTGTACATAATATCCCTAAATTATACATAATATATAAAGTAAGCTAGCATCTCACTATTCTCTGTGGCTTTTCACTGAATTGTTGAGAAGGCGTCATCCCAAATCCTCAATGAAAGCAACAACAAAACTGGAAGAACCTACATCTATAAGGAGATGTATGGGAAATAGCTATGGAAAATGGCTTAGGTAGATTAACAGTTGATTCATATGATGAGTGTGTGCATGTATGTAAATACATGCATGTATTATATGTAGGAGAATGCAGAGAACATTTTATATATACATATATAAAATGCATAATGTATATACCCTGACATACACATAGTCCTGTTTAAGTGTACACACTTTGCAGTGGGAGTCAGCCAGCCAAAGTTGATTCTAAGTGGGCTTTCCAGACAGGGGTAGTGGCATGTTCCAAGTTCCTTAGGTGAAAAAACAATCCACACAGTCAATGGAGGAAGCTCCAGTGGTACTAAGTGTCTGGAACTTGAAAGACAAAGATAGTGATTTCTCTATATCTAAGTGAACGTAATAGGTCTCAATGAATAACTTCCTATTTATTTCCCTTCCATTATTATAAGCTTAGAGCCTAGCATAAAAGCAGTTACTTTATCCTAGGTAAAAATGCAATATTGTGAATTTCCTACTCAATTATGCAAAGGATCCAACAGCAATAAGGACAGAGATAACAAATGGGGAAACCTGTGTTTACAATGATGAATGTCTTAGCTTGAGGGAGAAAAATATCATGCACCCATGAAAGTCCCCAGGGCAAAACAGTCAAGGTTAAGAATTTTGCTTCCAGTTGCCCTTAATATCTGCTTTAATTTTTTAAAATATACAACATGGCATTTTTTAGTTTTTGCTTTTTCCAAGTTTTATCGAGAAATAACTGACTACAACACTATATAAGTTTAAGATGTACAGCATGATGATTTGATTTATATATATTATGAAATGCTTACCACAACAAGTTCAGCTAAAATCCATCTTCTCATCTAGATACAATAAAAAAGAAAAGAAAAAAAAAGAAAATGTTGTTCTCCTTGTGATGAGAACTCAGGATTTATTCTTTTAACTTTCTTGTATGTCAGATATTAGCATAAGCTTAGAGTCACCACATTTTACGTTACATCCCTAATACTTATAAATTTCCTCTTCCTTTCCTTCCTCAGCTCTACCTCAGTGCTCTCAGTCTGTCACTAAGGTCACCTTCATATTTCATTTCCAGTTTTACATTTTAAAAGTAGATATTTTTATGCTGAAGTATTTAAGAGGAAGGATACTAATGACTGCAATTCACTTTGAAATGCATCCAAAAATAAAATAGATTAATGAATGGATAAAGGGCTGACTAGCTTGATAGATGTGTGATAAAGATAGTACAGTAAAATGTTAACTTGTAGGACTGGGAAGATATACTTTGTGTTATATATCTATATCTATATAGAGATATATATATAACTGTGAGCACAGTGGCCCCATTTTGGCCACTGGGAGTTTCCTCAATTTTGCCCCTGAGTCTTTTTGACATGAACCTAGTGTCTTCAATAGCTTTTTTGTTATTTGTGATGATAAGATGTTCTAGGCTTATCTTGTTTATTTCTTGTCCCAACCCTAGAAAAAGACTGGGAATACTCATTTGACTTGGCCAAACATTGTTTTCTGGACCTTTTCAGAGATAAGATAGAGATAGGTGGAAAAGAGAGAGAGAAAAGAGAGAGAGATTTTATCAGATAAGATGCCTTATGAGTTCATACTGATATTTCCTTTTCAAATTAATACTACTGGGATTTTATTTGCCCTGTCCTATATTACTCTTGCATTTTCTTTCTTTTACACTAAGAATCTTGGTCCTCAGGGCATAGAACATAATAGAATTAGAATATCTCACAATATTGTATTCCACAATATAAATCAACAATCTCAGAAAGCTGATATTAATATAACCAATTTTGATTACTTAAACCAGTTAAAAAATTTTGCATATGCTTTCCTCATTCTCTCCATATTTTTTAAAGTTGTAATTGATCAACATTATCAAAACTAATGACCATTACATATTATACTTTCTCTACTTTCAACCTCCATTTAGTCTTATTTCTAAGGGTAACTAACTATATGTTTTCTGCTCATCAATAGTCCTAATATTAATATGTTGTTAATTGTCTTTGCCTGGAACGTTCTCTAGTAAATTCCTCAGGAAAAGTTCATGAAAACAGTATTTGTTTAGTTCTTTCACATTAATTATCATTTATATCCTTTATAATTGAAAGTCAATTTTTCTAATTATAAAATCCTTAGCTCACATTTTCTTTCCTTGAAGACCTTAAGTATATTACTCCATTGTCTTCTGGCAAAAAGGATTACTGTTGAAAAGTTTGATGATAATATAACTTTAATTCTTAAATATCACATGCTTTTCTGCTTAGATGTTCAAAGAATTTTTCTATTTCATTTTAAAGTCCAGTAATTTTACTGGATTAAGTCTTGGTGTAGATCATTCCAGGCCTATATTTTCAGGTGTGTGGTATGTCCTTTCCATTAGTGCATCGATAAGGATAAGGAATACAATAGATTGAAACATATAAAATTACATTTAAAACCAAGAGTTTATAATGATATAACAAAATCAATTGGAAAAAAATCAATTGGCCACCTTTAGAGGAAGACAGGGAGACAATTCATTAGCTTAAAAACTAGTAAAGGAAAAGAATCAGGTATTGATTCTGTCTTTTCTACATGAACACTGAGTAACAAAATAATGGATAAAAAAAAGATCTATTCACAAAAATATTTTCAGCTAATAAATAAAAACAAAAGACTGAAATAGAACATTACCATTATGCATGAAAGCAAGCTTATTTTAGATTCCAAATCTCTTATATTGCTCTTGAGGGTGACTGCATCTAATTTAATAAATCTGCAGTTATCAGCTATAGTAAATGACTTGTTATTGATGTAAGATAGGGAAGACAGGACAATTGTGAATAAAAAAATATATTGGCTTCCCTCATAAAGGCTGTGCTATCTGAAATAACCTTTTAATCTTTTCAAAGCTTTACTTAAAGGACATGTGACTCTAGAAGAGATTCATCCACACAGGCAACACTATGGTGTGTCAAACAGACATTTTAAACTCAGATATCCAGGCACAGCAGTAATGGGAAGAGACGAAGGCTGACTAAAATGACATAAATGTTAACAATCTCCACCATAGAATTTCCTGAAGGTGTGTTATGTGCAGCACTGGATTGATCTCATTTGATTCTCGCAACAATCTTTGAAGCCCATTCTGTTATTTTCCTATTTTATAAATAAATTGTACATTTCTGCTGGCTTGTAGCCTATCCCTCAAACCAGTCACATTGTAAGAAAATAGGATTTTCTGGATTAATTTATACTGATTTTCATAGGAGTTTGGAAACTTCTCCATATTTACATATTGTAACGAACATGGCTATAAGGAAAATAGGCATCAGTCTCAGAAATGAGGGATGGAGTGCCCAGAGAGAGCCCTCGTCTACTTTAAACAAACCTTGCAGACATTGACAAGGGGAAATTCTAGATTTTCCCTACTAAGATACATTGGCAGTGTCCAGAAAGCAGTCAGAAGGGGGGGAAATAAGATCCCCTTCTTCATTCTCTGGATTTAAAAAAAAATGGGGAGGAGGCTTCCTAATTTGCTTCCTAAATTTACAGAATCAACTGCCTCCAGGATTAACAAAAACACTAGTAGAGCAGTTTCAACCCCTGAAGAAGAATATTTGCAAAGATAGAGTTGCCTGCTATGACTGCCCACAGCCCAGATCCTTCCACAAAATCTACACCCTACAGATGAGTCACAGCTTTTTAGTGTAGGATACTATAGAAGAATAGTAACGATGTCTGTCAGACTAGTTCTAAAATCCAAAAAGAATTCACATATACTAGAACAAATACTAGAAGAGACTAGATCTTCCTCATTAGAAAATAAATAGAAATAGCAATGAAGCCTGAAAAATAAAAGGAGCAGTATAAAAGAGACAGGTACAGCACACCAGATATAGAATATATTGTTTAAAGATTTATTTTAGTAAACAGTTGTTTTATACACTCAGTGAAAGTAAAGAATGACCAAACATAAAGCAAAAGATGAAAGATAGTGTGAAAATCTAAGAGAGTAAAATGAACATTGAGAAGCCATTAAAAAAAAAAAATAAAGGGAAACTATTATATAAGATTTAAGTTGGCATTAGAAACAATAAAGAACATAACCTTACTGTTAATGGTTGGAAAGTTTGTGCCCCCTCCCCCATAATTCTTATGTTGACATCTCAACTGAGGCGATGGTATAAGGAGGTGGTGTTTTGGAGGAGGTAATTAGATCATGAGGGCAAAGTAGAGCCCTCTTGATTGGGATTAGTGCCTTCATTTATAAAAGAAACTCTAGAGAGCAAGCTTGTCCCTTGTGCCATGTGAGCACGTCACAGGCTCTCATCAGACACCAAGTTTGCCAGCACCATAACCTTGGATAGCCCACCCTTCAGAAATAGGAGAAATAAGTTTCTGTAGTTGACAAGCCCCCAGTTCATAGTATTTTGTTTAGAACCTCCCAAATGGATTAAAATACAAATTGGGAAAATTCTCCCAAACAGTAAAGAAAAATATATTATAAAAACAATAAGAAAAAATTAGAATATGAGGAATAATTCATATTTTAAAATATGGATGGTCAGCATTTCAGTGAGACCAGAATTAATATTACAAAAGCAATAATCAACTGCATAAAGAAAAAAATTTCCTACACCTATACCTATACCTGCAAATTTATAGGACATATCATTAAGAAAAGAACATTCATAAAAGAAACTAACATTTAGATTTATCTCAGTGATTTTTTTAACTTCAAGAATACAGAAATATTGGTCCAAGCATCCAGGCAGCTACAAAAATAAAAATAAAAAGCTGGACTCCCAATTATCTTTAGAAACTCTGATTGCTAAAGAACAGAGCACTAATGTCTTTAGAGTTATGAGTGAAAAATACCATGACTTAGAATTCTAAATCCAGTCACCTTATTATTTGTATGTGAAAGCAACAGAAAAACACTCATACGTGTAAGCACTCAGAAAGTAACCTCTGAATATAATTTTTCTCAGAAAAAAAAAATTATTCTCAAAACAATAAGAAAAAGTCAACATAAATAACCAGGAAATACATACTGTTACAAGGACTAGTGGTGAGCAATGAAAAATATAAAATATAGAATGAAATCCAAAAATCTCATGTAAATATGTTTTATTGTGCAGATAATACTGTGTGAAGAAAAATTTTAATCTTGTGTTAGTTTTAAAAGTAATATTAATTAATCAAAATTTCCAAATTTTTCTGGCGTAAAAAATAAATAGGGAAGAAAAATTGGAGGTAGGATAAGTTTAGTAATTGACCTATGAGATAAAAGAAATTTTATCTTTGATATCCCAAGAGAAGTACACTTTAAGCTATAAAGCAAGGCAATTCTATCTAAATTTAAGTACTGGATCCTGGAAAACAATAGGCAGTGTCCACAAGGTGATGAATGAAAATCATTTTGAATTTAATGTATTCTGTTTGCCATACAAATCACAAAACTGAATAGGAAAGTCATTTCAAATATGAAGCAAACTAAAAAATGGCATGATTTTGGAATATGAGGAAAGAGTGCATTTTTACCATCATTCTAGAAATATTCTCCTTCCATTCATACAGAGGTTATGTGAAGGGAAGGCAATTCTAACATATAACTTGATAAAGCCTTGAATAAATTTATATATTCAGTATATAATCTATAATTTAATTCAATGTGTGTTGGCTTTAAAATTTTAGAACTAGGCTGTAGACAAAATACAGGATTAATTGGGGCTTATTATGAGCTATACTGCGTCCCCTCAAAAATCCTTGCATTAAAGCCCTAGCCCCCAGTACCTCAGAATGTGACTGTATTTAAAAATGGGGCTTTTAGAGGGGTGAATAAGCTAAAATGAGGCCATGACAGTGCCGTAATTCAATCTGACTGGTGTCCTTAAAGAAAAAGGAGATTTGGAAACATGAGGGATGCACAAGCACAGACAGAAGGCCGTGTAAGGACACAGAGAGAAGACAGCAGTTTGCAAGCCAAGAAGAGAAGCCTCTGGAGAAACCAAACCTGACGACAGCTTGATCTTGAACTCCTAATATCCAGAACTGTGAGAAAATAAGTTTATATTGCTTAAGCCCACCAGTGTGTGGTATTTTCTTATTGTAGCGGCAGAAAACTAATACAGAACCTAAGGCAGAGGATCCCTGAACTCACTACTATAAAATAAAGAGGTGGAACATATCAAAGGAGAGGTGGAGAGGATAATAGCCGCTCTAATCCTCACATTTTGAACAGTGGGAAATCAAAGGACACTATCTAGATTTTATAGAACAGAAATAAAGTTTTAGCATATTATTTAAAGTTATATAGGCAGCAAGAGAATGATTAAAATAACAATATAATTATCAAAATATGGAGATCTAGGGAAAAAGGGGAGGTGAGGAATAACATAAGTGGGCTTAATCTTTTCCTGAACCCAGAGTCAATAATTATTAAACATTCAGCAAATATTTATTGAACATCTATTATGCATCAAGCCCTCTTCTGGACACATGAGAGCCATCAGTCAACAAAGGACTGCTTGCTCTCATGGAGCTGCCATGAGAGAGAGCACAGAAAGACATAAACAATAGATCTAACCTAAGATGAAGAAAGGGAGCCACTGCAGTAAGCAGGAGGCAGGAGAAGGTCACCTTACAGGAGCAGTGAACCTGGGTCAAGGCACTTGGCCAAGGTGAGGATTCTGTCAAGAGTTGAGGTTCTTGCGAGTGAGCCTTTAGGGTACAGAGCAGAGAGGCATAATGTGAAGAGTAAATCTGGAGGGTAAACTGAAAATATCCAAGCAGGAGACATCTTTAACACATATACGTGTGTCCTTAAATCAAGTTAGGCGAGTAATCATAAATATTAACATAGAGAAGATAAGAATGATAATTTCTCATTCTAAATAATAGATTGAAACACTTGTAATTCTATATAACTTTAAATTGAAAAGGTGATACATAAATTTCTGAATCCTAAAGAAATACCCATGGAATATTATTTAATGATTGTTTATGAAGACACAGTGATCCTCTATGAAGACACAAAAGCTATCAATTTCCACTAACCAATGAATTATTTTTTCAGCTAAGCAATTTTTAGTTGGGTTTTGTCCCTTGAAAACATTTCTCAAGCCTCCTACGAACATTTTTATCTGCAGCATTCTTCTCTCTCTGCCTAAACATTAAGTCTTCATTATCCTTCTAATAAATTTTCCCATCCTTTTATGACCAATATGCAACCCCCAATCTCATTTCCTTTCACTTCACTAAAAAGATCTGGTGAGGCACTTACCTGCATTTAATTTTACTTTATTTTTTCTAATTTGTTCTTTCTCCAAGTCTGCCAAACTGAAATTAGAACAACAGTGGAGTATGAGATAATCATGCCTAATCATGTTGTGATTCTCTCTTCTTAGTGGAATGGAAGGTTTTACCCCACCATGAGGATTATACTTTATAGATTTATCTCGTTTAGATTCTTTAATTGCCCTATATTTGGAAACTAATACTAAATATATGTATTTTTGTTACAGATTTTCTAGAAAAAATATGAAACATTAAAATGTATCAATATCATAAAATGGAGGTAGGCTCTTCAGAAAATATATCACTTTTAACAAATTTTAAGGAAAAAAAATCTTACCAGATCTTTATGATATATAAATATAATCAAGTTAAAATGTCACTGGATTCTGCTGGTTAAAATCCAAATTCCTATGCCTATATGGGCAATAAGATCCAGACTGGGGAAGGATGGCTATCCCACCACCAATCAAATTAGATATTTTACTTCAGATATTGTACCCGAAAGTTTTTGATGCTGTGCTGTTTCTCTCTTCTGTGCCTTGGTCCCTGCTGCTCTTTGAACCTGGAAAGTCCTCCCTGCTTCTGGAATCTGAGTCCCAAGGAATGAAGAAAGCCGAGTTAGAGTGAACAGCTGGTCACTAAAAAATAGAGAAAAGAAGGCTGAATCCCTGATGCCTTCAGAAGAGGAAGGTCCTTTGAGGACTGAGATGTGGCCCTGACACTAGCAGGAGGTAAGACTCATGGTTTCCCTGATGATTATCAGTTATTAAGACTACAGATTGTACATTAACAAGACTAGAGCACAGACAAGCTTGTGAGATTGATTCCCAGAGGGTTGGAGAACTGAGCAAAATGCTTCATGATCATGAGAGAAAGGGCAGAATTGCTTGTGGAGAAGAGAAGTGTGGTGGGAAAGCCCTGAAACACAACATGAGGACAGAATAAGGAACATGGGAATGAAAGCAAGGAGTATGGAATCAAAAGTGCAAAAACAGGGAAAAAAGGCTTTTCATAAGAGTGCAAAGAGAAAATGAGGAGACTGGTGAATTCTTCAAAAGAGTTGAACAGTAGTGTTGACTTTTTTGTGAACAGCTTTGGGAAAAAGAAAGAACTACAAAATATACATTTTGCCCCAAGAGTCAAAGCCCTGATAAGCCTGCTGTTCCTATGACATCACGTCCTCAGAACCAGAAAGTATTCAAATTTCATGTAACCTATTCAGTTATGAGGTTAATAATTAATGGGAAAAATATTATCTAAATACACATTTTAAAATGCAACTGATGCTTTAAAAGGGTATTGTTTCCTGCACCAAGATAAAGTCTGACTTAAAATGCTTGTATTAAATGTCATATTGGAAGTGTGAGGATAGTTACACTATTAAAAGCAGTCACAAGTAAAAACAATTTGCAGTGTGAATGAAACTAAGTAGAGACAAGAAGGAGGGGGAAGGGAGGAGGAGGAGGAGGAAGAGGAGGAGGAGGAGGAGGAAGGAGGAGGAGGAGGAAGGAGGAGGAGGAGAAGAAATGTAGGGGTGGAAAGAGACACATTCAACATTAATTTGTAGAGATATAAAAGACAACTCTTGCAACAACATGAAAAAGCAGCCCTTTTCTTAAACTACTACTATTCATGTTCACTATGAGAAAAACAAATGAGAAGAAAGAAGGAAATTAGAATCACAAATAATCACTTGAGAGAGCTATTATACTTATTAACATTTTGATAATTTTTCTTCCACACATATTTTTGTGCATATATGTACCCCACAATATCTTACCTACTATGCCTAATGTCATCTACAAACCTGGTTTAGACTGCCTTATGTCCTGTTCTTAAAAGATACACGTGTCCTAGTACAGACCATTACTAACAGGAGATTTGGAGCTAAAACTGAGCTACAACAGGAGGGTCCAGCAGGGCTGTTTCTTCTCTTCGAAGGCAAGGAAAAAAAACATGACAAGTTGCTGGCTGGGCAAAAATCAAACTGCATTGGCTACTTAGATCTTCATGAAGGGTATTACTTAGATCATAATAAGCCAAGCGATTATGATAATCAGGCTTCATCTTACAGAAAAGGGCAAAAGTAGTCTCAGAAAGAGAATCAGTGTTTACTGTGCCAATGAGTTGGGTAATGGGAGGATCAAAATGTCTTCTATTTATTAATTCAGCAAGTATTTATTGAATGCCTACTTTATGTCAGGCCCTAGCGTGGGGCTGGACCACAGAAGTGATCAAAACAGGAAAATTACTGCTCTTTTGGAGCTATCATTCTAGTGAAGGGATCCAAAAAATGAACATAATAACTGTATAAAACGAGATAGTGCTATAAAAACAAGGCATGATAAGAAGAGTAGAGAATAATGCATGTGAGAAGAAAGGGGTGCTATATTTTAGGAAATAATAAGGATGGTCCTCTCTGATAAAGCGACCTGAGAGGGACCTGTCAAAATTGTGGAGGACTCATGCAGCTCGAAGGGAAGAGCTCTCTAGACAGAAAGCAAAAAGTGCCCAGGAAAAAGTGCTAGAAAGGAGCAGAGTTGGGTGTTTTTGTGAACCAGCAACAAGGACGATAAGGTTGAAATACTTTCAACAGGGAAAGATTAAACTAATTTGAACATATGTACCTAATCCACCCCACCCATATCTTGAATTTAGACATAGGTTAAAAGGTACACTCATAAATATAAGACATCTATGACACCAGTAAACAAAAAAGAGTGCCATCAGTGAAGTAGAAATTCTGTAAAATTCAAGAAAAACAGAAATTAAACATAAGATCATATTGACAAAGAAAACTACTGGCAAAAACACGTGCCAGAGGCAAGTGTGAAGATGGGAGCAATTGGACACAGAAGTTCTGCAAGCAGAAAGTTAGCAAGCAGGATAGTCCCACTTTTGTCCTGGGCTTGTTCTGAGCAGCCAACAGCTAAGGTATTGATTTGTCCACCAAAACAGCAGCTAAAACATGTTTGGAAAACCTGGGCAGTGCCCTACCTTAACAACATATGATGGATACACAAGCCCTTGTATTAGAAAAACAAGCTACTAATACACTCCATCAGAATAAAATCTCATCCTTCCCCAGTAGTCACTGTAAATACCATCTGACAATCAAAACTTCCCCCTTTAGTGGGCAAACAGGTGTTCCCAAACACAAAGATAATCAGACAAGCAAGAATTATCTGGAATGAAACCAACACTGTGAAATATAGGCAACTGATTTAAAACGTCGAGAACTAGAATTGAGAAAAAGTTAAAAGAGCAGATAAAATAATATTTTAATAAGTATAACTGATAACTTCATATTTGAGAGGGTAGCAAGCCCATGGAAAAAAAACCAGAGATCTTAGAAATTTAATAATATTTTTGAAAGAAATGTACAGATGGATTGAATTGCATAACAGACACAACTGAAGAATGAATGAGTTAGACAATGGAGCTGAGGGATATTCTCAGAGCAAAACAAAAACAGCTAAAATAAATTATGAAAAAAAAAAACGTTAAATGTCAGAAGAGATGTGAGGTCCTAGAATCCATCTAAAAAAACTTCTAAAAGAGAAGAATATAGATGTTGAGGAAGAAGAATAATTTAAAATCTACTAGAAAAAAAATTCTCAAGGCTGAAGAATCTTTATTTTAAAGAATTTTAAGCAATTAATTAAAAAAGAACCCACATCCCATAATTAGAGACATAATAATGAAATTTCTAAGCCCAAAAGTTAAGGAGAAAACCAAAGAAAAAAAAGCAAATAGACAAATTAGCCTCTAAGAAAAAAGAAACAGACTATTATGAGGTATCTAACTGGTAGCACTGAAAACCAGAAGACACTGAGGGAACTGTCTTATTTTTCAAGAAAATTATGTGAGGCTAGAATCCTCAGCTTTGTCATAGTCATGTTCTCAGTTATACTATGGGGAATTAGTAAGAATACTATGTCCTCTTCATGGTCAAGAGAGAATTAGAGAGCAAAAATGAGACAAAGACAATGAAAAAGAAAGACATAGAGACAGAGATGGAGAAAAAGAACCACAAGATCAGCCATATTACAAGCTTTGGAGTAGCACATTGACAAATTGAAGGGACCAGAAAGAGATTTGCCCATTTGACAAATTTGCTCCAGGGTGCACACTAATTTGCAGAAATCACCCCAGGTTTAGGGAGGGGTCAATTTCCAGAAAGCTGGTGGGAGCTCATGCTGGAAAAAAGGTACAAAAGGAAAGTATAATCTATTTTGTGGCCACAGAGTGGTAATGCAGGGAACTTATGGGTTATATAGTAAGAAATATTATCCTAGTCTCAGCTTAATTATTCAGGAAGCCACAAATGCCACTGAGACGGTAAGATGCTCTCAGCAGAGTAAAACTATCATTTATACACTTGGTGGCTCAATTAGAGAAACCATTAAACCAGGTGAAAGCAGAATCTCATCAATATCAGGATACCAATGAGACCTCAAGCATCCCTATTTTCTTGGAACCACATAAATCTGATTACACACAGAAAACATGAATTACATCAGATTTTCTGCTTCCAACTGAAGAACAGGTTAAAAATGTCCTCAAATAATAAGCTGAATTAGAGGACAAAGGAAATGAAAAATTGTCGAGCTCTCATTTCATCTAACCACTTGCTCTTCAGTTGAAGAAACTGAAAGTTTTTTCAGAGAATTAAAGAATTCTGTAATTGAAAAATAAAGAAAATGTACATTTTTAAAAATTAAAGAGAATTAAAAGCTTCTCTTAAATATTGACAGATAAAAAGAAGCAACTAGTAATTATAATTTTTAGATTATACTATTATTAGAGCCGCACACACACAAAAATATGTAATCCCATGTCACCAAGTGAACAAAACTCAGTTGGTTCCCTTGCTACTAACGAATGAATCAAAGGAACAGAAAGGAGATTATAGAAATAAACCCACTTATAAAGGTACCAAAGCAATTGACTGAGGAAAAGGAAGGTTTTTCAACAACTAATAATAAAATAACTAAATATCTATGAAAGTGAGCCTCAAGCCCTATCTCGTACCTTATGCAAGGAGAATAGTACCCCAATGAAAAAAGCAAAAACTATAAACCTCTATAAGAGAAAAAAGAATGCCTTCTTGATCGTAGGATAAGCAAATATTTTTTATGCAAGACATAAAAAGCACTAATCATAAAAATATACTGATGAATACAAGTTCATCAAAATTAAAGTTAGCTCATCAAAAACTCTAAGAAAATGAACAAGTAAACTATAGACAAAGAGACAATTTTTACAGTACCTGTATCTAATAAAGGACTTCTTTAGAATACATTAAGAATTTTTATACTTAATATTAGAAAAACAACTAAATTTTTTTAATGGGCAAAACGTGAACTGATGTTTTCAAAAGAAAAATAAAATGGCCAATAAGTCCATGACAAAGTGCTCATCATTAATCACAAATGAAATTCAAACTAAAACCATGATGAAAAATCACTACAAACTCACTAAAATGACTAAAATTAAAAAGACAACAGCAGTTTGTCTGAATGTTGATTAAATGTTGGAGGTTGGTTAACCAACAGCAGTTCAGTTAAACGTTGGCAGGGATGTGGAACAACCTGAACTCTCAAATTTACACTACTGTTGGGAATGTAAAACTTCACAAAACTATTAGTTTCTCTTAAAACTGAACATATGACAGCAATTCCAGTCCTGCATATTTACTCAAAGGACATAAATACAAATGTCTGCAAAAATGTCTGTGTAAGAATACTCATAGCAAAGATTATACTTTCAGGGATTATTTCTATAGTTTGTTACTAGAACACTCATAGCAGCTTCATACAAAGCAGCCTAGAACTGCACATAGCCACAATGTCCATCAACAGGAGAAAGAAGAAACAAATTGTGGTATATATACAACAATAAAATCTTATCAAGCAATAAAAATAAATGAAGTAGAAATACTAGCAGTAATATGCTTAAATCTCAAAAAAAAAATTATGCTGATCCAAAAACTAGACGCAAAACAGTGCTTATTTCATTTAAATAAAGTTCTAGAACTAGAAAAACTAATCTTTGGTAAAAGAAACACAGAGCACTGGCAGTCTGTGAATTTGGGGAATAAGGGAAACTTTTGGAATGAAGCTAGATAAGTAACATATGTGTATGCATTTGTTCGCTGAAGATGTCCATTTGTCATTGTAAGTAAATTTCGCCCAAATAAAATAAACAATAAAACATTAGTTAAAATAATACGGTTTCTATTTTTATTTACATGATTGATTATTCTAAATCATGTGTCAATTCATTTTTTGTCAAATTTGGACCATGACTTTCTTGCACAGCTTTTGTTTTTTGATGCATTTCTCATTGTCTGTTCTTTCTCATTAAGAGAGAAAGAAATTAAGGACCATCATCATCTCTTTCATTCTTTATTATACAAACTGTAATGGTACTCACTTTGGTGCTGAATGCATTAATCACAGAACTTTCTGTTCTAATTTTCTTTCATTGTATTTCAGGCTTGCTGCAACGTATAATATATATTTTTTTGCACTATTTGTTCAGGCTCACTGCTTCTTAGGCATCTTGGCTTCATTTTTCTTAGATTTCTTTTTTATTTCTCTGAAGTACAATCTCAAGCAATATGTTAGAACTTCATAGAAGCTAAACGTTTTAAATTATTGCATTCTGAAAAAAATTCTAAAAGTGGATTGATAATTTTAAAATATTTAGAATTCTACCAAAATTATTTTTCTTTAAACTCTAAAATTTTTTTCTGAAATTTTGACAACCAATAAAATCTGATTTCATTTAAAGATAGGTAAACTTTGTTTCTTTATTTTTTAAAGAGGTATCATATATCTTTTTAACCTTGTTGATTTGAAATTTCACTAAGATAGGATTACATGTAGGTTGAATTCCAAACCTGAGGTTATAGTAAACAAATTTAGAAACCAAACATTACCAGCCACAGAATTCATCAGACTTTAAGGTTCTCAGAACACAAAATTTAATTTGGTCACTTTGTTTATTTCAACAAAGAGTATTGAAAACCTATCACATCCCAGGAACTATTTGAGGAACTTAAGATATATGAATGAAATAAAAACAGTTGAAATAGCTGCTTTCCCCATCCCTAAGTTTATATTCTAGAAGAGACAGAAAATAAACAATAAAACACAATTTAAATATAAGTAAATACATAAAATACATAAATATATAAGGAAATAAAGAGCATATTAGATGTTGATAAGTGCTATAAATAATGAGAGGTGGAATACAGAAAATCAGAAATATGAAAGATCTATAATGTCATGGACTGAATTTGCAAATAGAGGTATTAGCACTATCTCTAAAAAGGTAATATTTGAGCAAATACTTGAAGAAGGTAAAGAATAGATCTAAGGAAAGAGCATTATAGGCAGAATGAAGAACTCTTGCAAATATCCTAAAACAGAAATGTACCTGCCATGTTTGAGAAATACCATGGAGGCCAGAATGGCTGGAAAATAGTGGAAGCTATCCATATAATGGTCCAGGGAAGAGCAGATTTTAAAGCAAGAAAAATAAACTTACTCTAGTCAAATAACTCAAAAACTCCATTTTACTAGGTCACATTGGTTACCAGGAAACTGGAGACTTAAGCAGGGCCAGATCATGAGTTAGTTTGAACTGGATTAATAGCCAAAGGGATGGTGTGGACAGATTGAGTCCAGAATAAAACTAGGATGAGCTGAGAGAGGGAAGTCTAATCTTTCTATATTGACTTAGTCACCTATGCCTTATGTTCTGTGTCTTGCTAGAGAGAGGATGGCTATCAAGCCTTTGGAATCTTTAAAGCACCTCTTTGGTAATGTGCTTTACCAAATATCTTTGCCTCAGGGATAGTTTGAAATCCCTCGTAGCTGCCTTTCATGCTTAAACCTCCCTAGAAAAACTGACACGGCAGGATTTTTAAATAAAGCAGCTCCTTTTGTTCTGGCCTCGGATACTGAGACATCATGCCCTAGGTTTGTTTGCCAGTTCAGTGGCCTCAAAAGCCGAAAGGTGAAAGTCGGTGCAGCCTCATGAAAAGAGGACAGGAGAAAAGCAGAGCACAGCAAAGGCTCAATTTATACAGCGTCAGTGAGGAACAGGTGATTTTGTGTAAGCGATCTGCCCAGCTATCAGTGACTAGACAAGCAAAACTTCTCAAAGAAAGCAGCTCTACTTAGATTAGACTTTTTTAGCTCTTTTATTAGCAAAGTGTGGATTTGGGGACAAATTGGTGTAAGTGTGAATGCTAGCTGTTCACTGAGCCAAGACACTTGACTTCTCTAAATGTACATTTCCTCACTTATAAAGAAAATAATACATCTATCTATCGCATGTGTTTATTGTGAGAATTACATGAGCTAATTTGTAAAGAACCTGTACATAAAAAGTCAATACTCAAAGTAGCCAATGGCTATTTTGTAATGTCATCTCTAGAGGAAAAAGGCACTGTCGAGTTGCACAGGTAATATAAAACATGCGACAAGAATATAATGTGATTAAGAAACCTTTCTTTAAAGCTGGTATGCTAAAGAAAATCAAGAAAATCCCTCTACTACCCTCTTGGTTGGAAAATCCATACCTTAATAATAATAGAGGTTGTTTTATTTATTCTCAAGCATGCAGGTTGTTGCTGCCTTCCTATTAATGGTTTCAAGAAATAAATAAACCACCTCTCATAGAGAAGAGATGCTGAGTTGGGGATATTTTCCACTATGAAGCTTTTCAACTCTTATCTTCTCTTGCATTGTTTCATATAGTTGAACAACAATAATAAGTAATCATCAAATATTGACATGATCGATGACATAGAGTCAATGATCGAAGAAAAGCAGAGGTGGGGAGAGTAATAATAATCATATGCTGAGTACAAGGTATAAGCCACATGCTATGCTGGATAATTTTAATCCTTCCTCCAATCCTTAAGGAAGATGCTATTCCTATCTTACAAATGAAGAAACCATTGCACAGAGAGGTTAGGTAATGTGCCCAAGGGCAGAGCTATAAGGAGGCAAAACCAAGATTTGAATTTGTCTAAATCTAAACCCAGGCCATTTCCACTATATCAGGGGAAAAAAGCCATCTGGGCAGGTTCATAGCAGGGAAAACAACAGTGTCAAATATGGGTGTAATTTTAAAAAGAAAATGAATGTTGGCTAAATAATTATTTTGTACAGAATTTGTTTTTATTTTGTTTCATGGTCTTTGTATTGTAGTTCAGCTCTTCCTCCTGACCTCTGCCACTGTGAGTCTGGAGCTGCTTAGCCCTGGTGCTCCCTAGCAGGAGACCCTCAGCACCCAGGACCTTCTCTTTTCCTCCACACCCAGTCTTGTCATGGCCTACTGACTTGAAATCCTTATTCCAAATCCTTTCCCTCTTGGCCATTCCAGCGTGACCACTCAGCTCTGACTCACGAATCGACAGCCAAAACAAGGCAGGCTTTTCACAAAATGCAGAAAGGATGGTAGCTTTTTTCAAAGGAAATTTTCAGTGAAAGAGAAATAGAAAGACTCCAGGAGAGCAAAGGGTGTTATCTCCTTGTTAAAAATCTTTACACATTGATTAGCAATATGCTGGGAGATAGAGTCACCTTGTGGCTTCTAAAATACTGTGATATATTTAGTTTAAACCATGTGGTAACCCTGTCTCTCTCCATGAAAATCCTGAGACATATTACTCAATTTTTCTCTCTGACAAAAATTTGATTCATTTTCCAAGAAACTATACCTTTTATTATTGTTCTTTGCTCATTTATAAATTACCAAGGCTTAAAAACATACAAAGTCAAGGGAAGTAAAAACAAAAGTAAATGAATGAGGCTATACAATGCTAAAAAGCTTCTGCACAGCAAAAGAAGCCATCAATAAGACAGAGACAACCATCTGAATGACAGAAGATATTTGCAAACAACGCCTCCAAGAAAGGCTAATATCCAAAATACACAAAGAACTCATACAACTCAACAATAAAAAGCAAACAATCCAATTTAAAAAATGAGCAGAGGACCTGAACACTTCATCCAAGAAGACATACAAATGACTAACAGACATATGAAAAGGTGTTCCACTTCACTAGCTATTGCAAATCAAATATGCAAATCAAAACCACAATGAGATACCACTTCACACCTGTTAGAATGGCTAATTCAATAGAACAAGTAATAGCAAGTGTTGGACGTGATGTGGGGTAAAAAGGAACCCTCATACACTGCTGGTGGGAATGTGAATTGGTACAGCCACTATGGAAAACAGCATGGAGATTTCTCAAAAAATTGAGAATACAATTACCATATGATCCAGTAATCCCTCTTCTGGGGATTTACCCCCAAATTTTTGAAAACATTTATTTATAAAGATATGTGTTCACTGCAACATTATTCATGATGGCTAAGACAAGGAAACAACCCAAGTGCTCTTCAATAGATGACTGGATAAAGAAGCTGTGGTACGTATACACAAAGGAATATTACTCAGCCATAGGAAAAGATGAAATACTGCCATTTGTGACAATATGGATGAATCTTGAGATTATTGTGCTAAGTAAAAAAAGTCACAAAAAAGTCAAGAACCATGTGTTTTCACTTATATGTGGGACATAAAACTGAAAGCAACAAATGAACAAAACAGAGACTCATGGACACGGAAAACAATTTAGTGTTTACCAGAGGGAAGAAGGAAGGGAGAGGAGATAAGAATAGAGGGAATCAAATATATGATGACGGAAGGAAATTTAACTCTGGGTGGTAAACACACAATGCAATATATATATGATGTATTGAAACCTATATAACTTTAATTAACCCATGTCACCCCCAATAAATTTAATAAAAAATAAAATTAAAATAAAAATTAATGAGGCTTATCTAGAGAAAAAGCAATTGGCAAAAGGCCAGCTGGGCGCCTCTTTAGACTCAGACATCACAGCTGCATCCAACTAATGCTCTTAGTTACAATATGATGTCAAAGGGGAAAAATAGAGAAAAAAATAATTTAGAATCTTTTATAATTTGCACAGATAATTCAGTTTAAAACAATTTTATTCTCTTTTAGAGAAGATATTAAAAACAATACCACCTCTTTCTCTAATAAAATCTTATACTTGTTTTTTCATTTTTCAGAGTACTTTTACACCTATTACATAATTTTATGTTCCAAACCATAAAATAGAGGAAAAGTAATATTAGCCCTATTTTATACATTAGAAAGATGAGGCAAAGAGGAACTGTGATGCCCCCAAGTTCATATGACTGGTTAGTGACAAAGCTAGGTTAGATAATTCATTATAACTCCTGAAATTGTTTTCTCTCTTAGACTGCTTATTATTCCTGCCATTTTTATATTCATATACAAGAAATTATTCTGCATTTATTCAACAAATATTTGTTGAGCACCTATTATTTGACAGGTGCAGCTATAGGAGGCAGAGATATATTGGTAAAAACAGATAATTTCTCCACTACTATGAATCATATTTTCTAGTGGGGAAAGAAAGAGAAAAAGAATTAAATTTAAAAACTGGGAAAAAATATCTGTTAACAGCTTTGCCAAGGGTATATTGGCAATTAACAGGGGCCCATTTTAGTCTGGGTGGTCAGTGTACCACCGTGGGCCTCGCAGTCCCCTGGGTTTGTACCCTCAAGCTCATCCTCCCTGAAAGTACTCATCCTATCTATTGTCAGGTCATATTCCACCAGGACATTCAATAACTCCTTGATGTCTTTTACATGTTTCTTCTCTGATCCCATGATCACTTCCTTGACTCAAAGACTCTTAGCCTCTATCAGGTAGACTCTCCAAAACTTGCCTCGCTGATCTCACTGCCTCTAATGTTTCTCCCTTCCAATATAACTTTCTTATTCCTTTCTAATGGATCTTTGTAAAACCCATGTTGCAAAACCCATGAAAATGACCTTATCCCAGAACTCAAGATTCTATCCAATCTGATGTAAACTTCTCTCCTAAATATATTTTATCCAAGACAAATGAAACTACTCATTTTTCTACTTCTACGCCATTATTTCTATCACTTGTTCCATTTAAGATCCCCATCCCCTCCTAGCCAGTTTCTAATACCTGCCTCTTTTCCAGGGCCAGCTTCAAGATACATGCTCCATGAATAAATGAGCAAAAGCATGAATGAATATAAGGGACTCTGGTGCTTCCCCTGCTCTGTTTTTGTCAATCAATTACACTTTCACCAGTTAGCACTGCGTGGTCTTTTACATTGCCCTTTGCCTCTCTCAGTGGATATGATTGTCCCCTACTCCTCCATTGGCATATAAGCTAATTCGATTCTGCAATGTTTCTTATTAGCCTCAAGCTTCTCAGCTATAGACCTCTGCTCTCCTGCCTTCCAGTCCCCTCAGTGCAAAACCAGTTTAATATCATCTGCCAGCTGATGGCACCCGCTCTCCAGGAGTAAGCCAGTCTCTGAAGTCAGACCTTATCTGACAGTGCTTTGGAATTCCCATAAAACTCAAACAGATCTCTATAGTCATGTCCTTTCAGAGCCCCCTGGGGTAATTTTTCCTTTTAGGCCCAGCAAAAATGCTCTCAAGAGCACATAAATGAAAGGAACAGGGGAGCATGATGCATGGTTTCTACAGGAAATCAATGGCTACTAAAAATATCCCACATGAAATACCCTGAATGAAGCATTTCTAGTCTCACTGGAAGCCTTTGGGGAGCTCACAAGGCTTTGGTTGTGATGTCTCATGGGGATCATTCTCAAACTGAAAAGGTATCTTTCTTTCAGGCAATGACTTTGCTTAAATCGTGTGCTGCAACTAATATTTAGATCTTCTCTAAGATAAGTATATGCTAAGATCTACATAATGCTGTATTCGCATAACCATTGATGAGAGAAGACTCAAGAGGAAAACTTTAATGGCCAAATGGTTGGGGAAATGCCAATATTTCAGTGGCTGAAGCTGGCTAATGAATGTCACCAGGCGTTGAGAACTTGTGAGGAGAAAAAGAGTGAAAACTTCTATCACAAACACAAATAGATTTATGGAGACTTTAGAGTGTCAGGCTGACTCCTCTCCTGACAATGCCTCTGGTAATACGTAGCGAGCAAAATATAGTCAATAACATTGTAATAACTATGTATGGTGCCAGGTGGGTACTAGGCTAATCAGGGGAGCACAGAAAATTATGTAAATGTCTAACTCTGCTGTACCAAATAAATGACAGTTGCTTTATTATTATTACTGACATCATTGTGATATCATTTTGCTGCTTTTTAAACTACATTCATCAAGACTCTTGTTTTGAGTAGCTATTTTCTAAGATGAGCTAAGATGAGCTCACATCTTCCAAGTTTTCTGATCACTCTAGCCAAATAAAATATTGCTGACCATTAATGTTGGGCAGGAGCTCCCAGAAACCCATTTCAGTCCTTGTGCACTTTCTCATTCCAGCTGCATGGAAGCAGATATTTTAGCTGAAGCTCTGGAAACCATTCTGGGACCACGAAACAAAAGAGAGAATCGCAAAGACCTCAATCTTGACATTTTGAGTCGTTCAAACAAGAACAATAACCAACCCCTGGGATTCTTTAATTTAGGTGTAAGGACCATTAGATTCCCCTTAAACCTGTTCACAGGACCCGAGTAAGAGGACTCAAATGCTAGAAAGGATCCTATTTAAGTACATTTAACCCAACATTTCCCAACTGATCACAGAACATTTGTTTTTTGAAATGCCTATTAACATCCTTTGGAGAAATGTTCCAAGATACACCAGTTTGGAAACTGCTGTGGTGCTTGACTTTCAACTATGACATTTCCAGCGGGCCTCACTTTTATTTGCACACTGGTGTTCAACATGATCACTTACCCAGAATACTACTGGGTGACATTATACACATGGATAAGCCCTGCCCCTGTCACTGGTGGGTGTCCCTGAATAATACTTTAACTGTGACACCTCTTTTAGGGTATCTTATTTTCCAGAAAGCCCCTTAGGGCTTCTTGGTAATGTGTAACTAGGAGATGCACAGCAGATGCACTGTAGACCCAGACAAACTTCAATTATAAAGCCCTCTTAAGCCCAGATTGGCTGCCCTACTATCCTAATACTAGGAATTGAGCAACTGATTGCAACTCTTTCTTCCTACTGGTTTCAGGAAGTCCAAATCCAAATTTATAGGCCAAAAATATCACCTATGTTGTCCTTCATGGTTCAAAGTTATATTCCTCCCTTTTAAATGTGGTCATAGCTTTCCATTTTTATTTATATTCCTCTGATATTGTTTCCTCATTTCTTTGCATAGTCTACTCCTGTTTGATGGTATGTGGTCTGAATGCATCTCTGCCATAGTCCCAATGACCAGGGAACCCTAGGACTTGAGGCCATTTGTCATTCATTCTCTTCATTCATCTCTTCCATAAAATAGATTCAATCCCTTCTCACCCACTGAGAACTTAAAGTTATTGAAACTGATTGTTGCAAATACCCACTCTCCTATATGTAATCAAAAATTATTTAAAAGAAAATTAATAAAAATAATGTAAATACAGTGCTGGGGATTTAATATACCGCCCCTCTCAGGAAGGGTGGTATATTACACACACACACACACACTTTTTTAAGAACATTGTTAATGGAAGTTAAGCAATTCATGGAAGAGATTCGGGAAGCCAAGACCTTCCCAAAACTCCTGAGACAAGACCCAGTTCTCTTAACTTCCTTCCAAATCTTAATGTAAACCAGATCACATAAGTATATTTTAAATGCTTTTATAATTTTTTCACTCTTTTCTCTAATCCAGAAAAGTAATTACTTCATGCAGCTTGTGAATCATACTTGTACACATGAATGGGAAATGAGAAAAAAAATAACAGCTTTGCCAAATTAGCAGTGTATGTATGCAAAGAAATTCACAAATTACAGTGATTATTCTGAACATCTGATTCCAGAGGGAATCACATCCAAGTAATAGAAATAATTGAAGATGAACATCCTGGAACAAATCATGTTGACTCAGCATATACACTGAATCTGTCTTAACACCATCAGCCTGGCCACCACTCCTGTCCCAGTGACCATAAACATTTGCCTGGACTATTCTACTGCCTCATAATAGGACTCCTTTCTTCCTTGCATGTTCCTTGCAATCTATTCTCCAGAGAGAAATCAAAGTGAATTTTCCAACATAAATTTTATCACATCACTGCCCCCCGCTCCCCTCACTTAAAACTCTCCAGTGGCTTCCTACTGCAATTTGATAAACATCCAAATGCCTTATCAGCACAAAGATGTCCCTTCAGAGCATGGTCCTTCCTGTTTCTCTGACCAAACCTCATAATACTCCTTCTGTTTCTCACTCTGCTGTGTTCCTCAAACAAAATAACTATATGCATTGGTCAAAATTTGTAGAAATGTACACTTAAAAAAGTAAGTTGCTGCATATAAACTATCTTTTAAAAATAAAAATGTTTTTATAAATACTAATTAACTGGAATTGTTCATTTTTGAAAGATATTTAAAATAATAAAAATTCGAAGACCCTGGAACAGCATCGTTAGCTACACCCCACAGGGAAGGGTGGAGGAGGCTGGGGTCCACTGTCTCCCTTCCGCCAGGTCACTTAGGCTCTCATAAAACCCCAGCAGCTCAGCCTCTGGTTAAATTGTTTTTCCTAGGGGCACACCTTTAGAATAGATGCTCTGGCATGTTTTAAAATGGCTCCTTCCTCCACTGCTAGGAGCAAGAAGGAATTTTTTTTTTTTACTGTGAGAACCTAGTAGAGCTCCAGGAGTTAAAACTCACAAAAATATGGGGTCCCCCAATGACTGGGTCCCTTGCAGTTTTTTAACTCTCAGACGTGAGCCTCCAGCAATATGTTGATTAGATTTCAGGCTTCCTAACCTGGCACTGGTTCCTGTGGAGGTTGACACCGATGGGTTTCTGCTCAGGTTAAGTCGTGATTTTCTGGAGTCTCCTGTCAGTCACTCCAATTTGGGGGGCAGCAGTTTGCCCTGTGACTTCACTTCTCTTATGAACCTAAGAAGAGTTGTTGATTTTTCAGTTGGTTCAGCTTTTTACTTGTTGGGACAGAGTGACAAGTTTCTTACATACTGGACTGTAACTACTTAACAAAACATGTATGAAGTATTTATGGGAAAAATTACAGATTTCATAAATATAACAAGACCTAAATAAATGAGGAGATATTTCAAGATTACGGATGAAAAGTCTTGCTCTTATGATAATTAAAATCATAAATTCAATGCAATGCCAATCAAAATCCCAATAAGATTTTTCATGGAACTTAACAGGAAACTTCAATACAAAAGAGGTTAACGGGCTAAAAAGAGCCAAAACTTATGGTGATGGGACTTGACTAACTAGATATTGAGTCTTAATGAAAAGCTATAGTAATTAATGGGGACACACATGTGTCAATAAATCAAAGTAAAGAGTCTAGAAACTAAAATTTTTAATATAGTGGTGACATTATATAATGTTGGGACAGGTGATTACCCATGTTGAAAAAAATACGAGACTCCCTTCCTCACACCACACAAAAAGTATCACATATTTGTTAGAGACCTAAATGTGAAGAACAAAACTTTAAACTTCTATGGGAAAATATTCTTCTGTTCTCTGGGTGAGGAATGATTTTACAGCTATGTCACAAAAACATAACCATCAAGGAAAAGTTTGATTAAAATGGCCACATCAAAACTAGAATGTGAATCACAACTGCAAGAATCATAAGCACAGTGAAAGGCAAGCTGGGTGACAATTTGAGTCTTATTTAGAGCAGTATGAATTCATGGATATTTTTTAGTTCAATGGATTATAACCCACTATTATTATTTAGTTTATTGCTCAAATCCCCCCAGATTTTTCTAGTGAGTGTCCTCTCAAGCTAGCTTCTATGTCTTTCAAAATGCCCCATCACTTTTGGAGACCTGGTTGTTCTCATTGGAGAATAGTACTTAGAAACCTAGATCTGTGTTGTTGATGTATCAGTATTATTTTCAACAAGAAAACTAGAAGCAATTTAACCATCCCTCAGCTGAATACAAAACAATGTACAAAATACATGAGCTAGATCTACTAGTATCAACCTAGATTAATCTCACACTAGTAAGTTGACTTAAAAAGCTAGTTGCTCAATGAAATATACAGTATAATATCATTTATTTAAATATTTAAGACCCACAAAATAACAGTATAATTTTGTTACTAATATATCTACATATAGTGACAAAGAGAAAACAGCTGTTGGTATCCAGGATCCGGCACGACACTCTCAGCTAAGCCATGGTGTTCTCCGGTTGAACATGAATGATTTTACAGAGCATCAACATCAGACAAGATGTTTCTGTGTCCAGGGTAGATCAAAACAAAAACAGACTACACCATAATTACATCTGAACACTAACAAAAATAGGAACATTGCCCAAACCACAAAAGTGACCAAATATCCCCTTATCCTGGCTAATATAAGTGCTGTGGCTACTTAACCAATTACGACTTTATAATGTTCTAGGCTTTCCTTCATCTCAATGAGATTTACTAAGATATCTAAGCATAGAAATACCCCCTTCCTGGTAGCATGCAACCCAGAGCAAAGCCGGCTTCAGTAAACCCTTCCCAGAACACAGACCTAAATCCTACAGTGAGTCCTTTCTATGACCATCCTACTGAGACACCCAGCAGTTCTCCATGGTGTGGGCAAATACTACAGGTGTGTTTCTCAGTTTTTGAAAGGAAGGCATTGGCAATAGCAATCATACACAGGAGTAATGTGCTCAAACTTCAGGATAGTTCTTACATACAAAGAGAGAGAAAAGGAGGCATGTTTGAAGCAGAGAGAAGGGACACTTCAGATTTATTTCAATGTTTTACTTCTTTTAAAAAAGAAATCTAAAAAGTACATGACAAAACATATGTATCTGTTTATATTTAGTGGAGGGAACATAGCAGTCTTCTATTAGTTGCTCTGTTTCTTTTTTATTTTAATTGTGATGAAATACATATAATATAAAATTTGCCTTCTGAACCGTTTTTAAGTGTGTAGTTCAGTGGCAGTAAATACATTCACATTGTTGGCTACCATCACTATCATCACCCACCCACAGAACTCTTTTCATCTTGCAAAATTGAAACTCTATACGTATTAAACACAACTGCCCATTTCCCTCCCCTTCCCAGTCCCTGGCAAGCTCCATTCTACTTTCTGTATCTATGATTTTGACTAATCTAGGTATCTCATGTAAGTGGAATCATGCAGTATTTGTCCTACTTCTTGACATGCTGGAAATATATCATTCTTTAAGTAAGACTTTCTGTCACAATGAAGTAAAAGCAAAAGTCTTTCTAATAGCACCTTAGAGAAAACCCATTTAAAGTTTTTAAAAAATGTTTAAGTGTTTGTATGTAAACACAGCCTTCCAGACTACACGTAGAAGGATATAACGGGACAGATACTCCGATTGGTTTTTTGTATCTTACCTTTGCACTACTAATTGTAACTAATGTTGTAATTATCTGTCTGTTTGCCCCACTTTGATTATGAGGATTGTTCCTCTTTTCCCTTTTCACTTCCAGTGTCAGGTATAGTAACTGGCACATAACTGATACTTTATAAATGTGCAGTGCATAAATGAATGAACTAACTATTCTATTAATACTGCTTGATTGTGTTTCGAAAGACTTCAAATTAGTGGCTTGAAAAATATTTTTTGAAATATATGATTTATTCCAGATTCTCCATTTCAAATCATCCTATTTAATTTTCTCTGCTGCCTTTGCAGTAAGCTCAAGTATCCTCAAACCTTCAGTGAAACAAGAAAATTCCTCTTCCCTGCAAAGTCACGCATTCACATGACTGATCTCCCTTCCCCACAGCCTTATTTTGCTGCATTAAGTATTTGAAACACTAAATAGTTTTCAGGCAGCTGTAATTGAAGGGATGTTATGGCTGCTGAAGTTGTGCCAGTTACCACATTAGTGTAGCCATAACTCAGGTAAAGTACAGACAAGAACGACTTCTTGGACAAAAGGCTTATCACTCACTAACTATTTTAAGGCAATTACTTTCTTTATTCTTCTAAGCCTGCCATTGCTCAGGATGCCAAGGAAAAAGAATTTATTGGGGAAACTGTTAATGAAACAAAACAAAACGAAAGAAAAGAAATTTAATTATCCTTGACTAATTGAACACATCAATGAAAATGAGCCCAAATCTAGTCTGTGTCTGAGATCCAGTAATATGGACCAGTGAAAGGGCACATACTTTGAATGAAGAAGACATTGGTCCATGTCTGTAGTTTGACATGTGACTCTCATTTGACCTGTGACTCTGGACCATTCCTATAACTTTGCAAACTCTCATTTTCCTCAAGTGGGAGTACTGTCTACCTTAGAAGGATGTGAACAGATTAAATGAGAAAAGGTAATGTCAACCTTTCATATAGAAGCAACGTCATTCTATTGTGCTTTGCTTTATTACATTTCACAGATACTGCATTTTTTTTTTACCAAATGAAGTCATGTGGTAACCCTGCTCTGAACAAGTCTATCAGCACCATTTTTCCAACAGGTTCAGATAATGCTTAGCCTTTTTTAGCAATAAAATAGTTTTAATTAAGGTATGTACACTTTTTTAAACAGAATGCTATTGCATGCTTAACAGACTATAGTACAGTATAAACATAACTCTTATATGCACTGGAAAACCAAAAAATTTGTGTGACTCACTTTATTGATATATTAACTTTGCTGCAATGGTCTGGAACCAAACTTGCAATATCTGAGATATACCTGTTCTGTAGTTTACTCTACAAATAAAATTACATATTTATTAAAAGAATTTATCAAAGAAATATCTGAAGACCAGAAAATGAGGGTTCCCCTAGGGTGAAAGACTAAGGAGCACTCAGATTTCTATGTTTTAAAAAACATAGACTTCTTTCGTGCCAAGGCGTTTTCACCTCAGTTTGCTATGTTCCTCTAAGACAATCAGAAGAAAAAAATGTAGTGATATTTTAGAGTCCTAAATTACAAAATGCCCAAAAAACACTTTATTAAGATAACAAGTCTAGCATTCACGATTTTGACAAGTTCTCAACACCCTCTCAGGTCCTCTTCCATCCTTTAGTCAGCTTATTTTCTCCTACCCAGGGCGACTGTATTAAGCCTTTTGCATTCTCTCTAACTAAATCACTGCCCCAGAAAGCTCACGCCCTCAGCCTCAGCAGACAACCTCACCCAACCTCACAGAAAAGCTGGAAGCCATCAGAGAGCAGCCTTCGGCCCCCTAACACCTGCTTTCAAAGGCACGACCTTCCTGCATCCGTCCCCTCTCCTCAGGTCCTCTCATAGCCAGTTTCCTTCTTCCTAGTCAAAGTCAAATCCTCTGTGTTTGTTCCTAGCCCATTTCCTATCAATCATCTTTTCTCTCTTCTGTCTTCTAACTTATCATCATCTCTGTTTGGTTCCCAACCCCGGTCATTCAAATATGTAGAATCCTATTTAAGAAAATTTCTCACTTTATTTCCCCCTTTTAATTACAGCTCTGTCTCTTCCTTCCTTTTCTGAGCCACATTTCTGAAAAGAATTGTCTACACTCGCTGACTCTACTTCCTCATTTCTGACTCATTCCATAACCCACTGAAACTTTGCTTCTGCTCTCAACAACCCACTGAACTACCGAGCTAAGGGGATCAATGATCCATGAGAGATATTCTTTGAAACTTGCTTTACCTAGCCTCTCAGCAGCACTTTATAGAGTTAACCCCTCCAAAACAGTTTTTTAGTTTATCCTTCCCTGACTTACACTTAAAAGTTGGAGTTTGTCAAGACTCAGTCCCAGGCTTCTTCCCTTCTCCATTCTTTCTTCTACACAGAAGTAGCCACTCACATGCTTTCACTCACCATTTGTATCTGGACCACTTGGGAGTGTGCATCTCTAGATCACATCTGTGTATCTGATTTGACATGTCCTCTTGGTTGTCTGCTGCTGGTTGGAGTTGATGGAAAAACACACTGAGGTGGTTTGGGATGTAAGATTTTTTTTTAGAATTTGAACCCCTGTAAAGAGAAAAAGGAGGAAAGAGGTCTGAGGAAGAAGACAAACTTCATTCAGGTTCCCCTTTGTCATCTCAGCAGAAGGCTCTGGAACAAACCCTGCCCATCAGAGTGTCCCACCTCATTCACTGGTGTGGGCTGCCCCCGGAAGGACACGGCTCCTGGTGAGGCAGCTCTCATGGCTCGGGCAGACCCCGAAGTTGCCAACAGCTGGTGGCTCTCTGCTGACTGCCTTCCTCCCAGCTGGAAGCACGTGTTTCCTTAAAGGGGAATATTGGTGACACATTTCTTCATCTACCATCATTTCTCTCAGACACTTTAACCTCAAAACAAAAATTGGATTCATCCCCAAAACACCTGTTTCTTCTCTAGTGTGTCTCTCTCTGAAAATGACACCCCACCAACACCGCTGCACGCACCAGAAGCCCACTAGTAATTCTAACACCAATTCGCCCGCACGCTTTGTCTTTCCTCGGTTATTGAAACAAACTTCTAACTGGTCTCCCCAAATCTCTCTTAGCCCCTTCTAACCCTTTCTTTATACTGATCCAGAGAGTGACATTTTTAAAACACAAATCCATATTACCCCTTAGCTTGGCTTCCCATTGCTTTTAGGATAAAGATTATGAATTCTTTAATGGAATCACAAGACTCTGCATGACCCCTTCCTCCTACCAGTCAAGGATATCATCTGAGCCCTAGAAATATGCACCACTTCTTCCCCTCTCAGGCCCTGGCAAATGCTCTTTTCTCTTCCTGAAATAGTCTCTCCTCTTCCCCACTCAGTCCAGCTACCACATTGTTAATGTCCTTGTCCTGGAAAAGTTTCTCTGACCCTCCAATTGCAGTGGTAACCAAACAACTGATAGGGTACCGCCGACTCTCTTTACCCCTGGATTCTGCACTCACTAACATTCATTCGTAACCTGAAAATCAACACAGAGCTTTCACTGCCATTCCAGGACAGACACAAAGTCGGAGTCACGTGACACTCTTTCCCAGCTGGGGTCAAACAAGGTGACATGACGTCTGCCTTCTTGCTTCAGCTCTCATTGTAAATGTGTCCTTTGCACTATTTACTGCCACATTTTCACATTTTTTGTGCCTTTTGTTGGTAATTTCACTGTTTAAAATGGGCCCTGAGTAATAAAGTGCTGTCCAATGTTCCTAAGCACATGAACCTTTTATGTGCTTTCCAGGGAAATTATGTGTGTTAGATAAGTTCCATTTAGGCGTGAATTCTGGTGCTCTTGACCATGAGTTCAATGTTAATGAATCAATATATATTAAATAGTGCATCACCAAAAAGATACATAAAACAAGTTTAGGTATTGATTATTGACAAAAAAAAATGCTGTGACCGAAGGCTAGAAGAACCTAAACTTCTAGGAGCAATGACTCAATATTTGTTAATTCGGTGTTCACAGTGACTTTTTCAAACAGAACTACTGTAAAAGGTAAAAATCTATGGCAATTGTTTTACTTATTATCTCTCTCCCTACAGAATGTAAATTCTAAAAGCATAAGAACAATTTGTCTTTTTTAAAACTTTTCTTTCAATTACCATTGACATTCAATATTATGGTAGCTTCAGGTATATAGCATAGTGGTTAGACATTTATAGTACTTACAAAGTGATCCCCCAATAAGTAGAGACCCAACGGGCACTATACATAGTTATTACAACATTATTGACTATATTCCCTATACTGTACTTTACATCCCCTTAGCTCTTTTGTAACTGCCAATTTGTACTTCGTAATACCTTCTCCTTTTTATCCAGCCTCCCCAACACCACTCCCATCTGGCAAACATCAGTTTGTCCTCTGAATCCATGAGTTTGTTTCTGCTTTGTTTATTTTGTTTTCAGATTCCACATATAAGTGAAATCGTATAGTATTTGTCTTTCTCTGACCTATTTCATGTAGCATAATATCCTCTAAGTCCATCCATTCTGTCACAAATGGCAAGATTCTATTCCTTTTTATGGCTGAGTAATATTCCAAACTGTCTTAATTACAGCTGTATTATTGATATAGGGCCTTGTACATAGCAGAAGTTTAATAAATATTTGTTGATTTGAGTGAATAAAAATTAATAATCTCTTCCAGTAGTAAAAATATATTCTTTTATGATACTTTGCTGCAAAGCCAGGACCAGGGATCTCTCTGTGACATGCAAACCTCATTTGATAAATACCTCTTGCTCTCTTAAGAAGTGCTAATTGCTATTATCTGAATGTTTGTGACTGCCCTCCCAAATTTATAAGTCAAAAACTTAATGACCAAACTGATAGTATTAGAGGGTGTGGTCTTTGGGGTCCTTGGGTCCTAAGGGTAGAGCCCTTGTGATTGAGATTAGAAGTCTTATAAAAGGCTTCCAAGAACTCCCTCACCCTTTCCACCATGGGAGGAAACAATGAGAAAGCTGTCATCTGGAAGAAGGCCCTTACCCAACCATTCTGGCACCCTGATCTCAGACTTCCAGCCTCCAGAACTGTTAGAAATGAATTTTTGTTGTTTATAAGCCACCTATTCCATGGTACTTTGTTATACTAGCCCAACTGGACTGACACACTAATGCATGACTTGAAGAGGAATATATTTATTTTGAAAGAATGTTAAGCCAGGAAACAGGAGACCTGCACCCTAGTCCCCTCATAGCAATTCATTGCATGGGAAAGAAGCCCCCTCCATCAGAATCTTTGTTTCTTCGTTTATTTCTTCAAAATAAAATAGGCTGAGTCCCTCGCCAGCTTTGAGATTTAAGATTCAATATGATCTTTGCTCACCAGTTTAACTCATTCTTTCTTTCTGCTACTAGAAGGTGCCTCTGACCTACTATGGAATCCCAAAAGAGCAGGGACTTTGAGGTTTTGTTGTATGCTACATCACCAGTATCTAAAAAGTATCCAGAGCACAAATATATTAATAGAATATATGAATGAGTCTGTCCCTGAAAATCTAGACTTCTAGCTCACAATGTTAAACTAAGACGCTTTTCTATTTGTAGATGCTCTAAGAGCAGCTTGGAAGGTGTATCACTGTATTCAGATGCCATTTTTGTATGTTGTTATTAATAGGAAACTATAAAACAAGATTTTTCATTACTTAGCTTTTTTCTAAGAGTATGTACTATATGTTCTCTAGAAAATTTGGCAAATGCTTTGGAAAACACAAAGTTTATTAAGTTATCACACAGAAATAATAAGGACTACCACATCAATGTGTGTTCTGTGTTTTGTAGGGTTTGGGGATTTTTTTAGTTTGTTTTATTTACCAATCCATCAGGAATCCATTTTGTGTTCGTTCAATAAATTCTTTCAAATGGTTAACTAGCAGAATTTATTGAATAATAAAATACATAAATGTCAATTAAATGTTCAACATGTGTCCTCAGTTAATTCATCACCTTCTTCTACCTGTCTAAACACCCTCTCTCCATCAGCATTCTCCCTGTGACCCAAGACAGAATCCTATAGGTTATCCTCATATTTCCCAGTTGCTTCTTGTTACATCCAGTAGGTCTCCAGGTTCTTCTGAAGATCACCTTAGCAAGCATAAAAAAACCTCATCATTCCCCCTCCTAATTCTCCAAGCCTGTCTCCCCACATTCTCCCACCTTTCTCTCCAATACTAGCTGGGGCCGGGTCTAACTACTTCTGGCTCCTCCATTGCATCACACCCTCCCTGGGTTCTGGGCCCCTGCACCTGCTGCTGGCTCACTTTAGAATGCCCTTCAGAATCCCTTCATCTAGTTACCTCCTGTTTGTCCTCCGGGCCCCAGCTTAGATATCAGGTCCAAGAAGAAAACTTCCTTAACCCTGGAGGCTGGGTTAAGAGTCTTTCTTTTCCCTTGTGATGACTCCATTATAGCACTAACACAATTTATATTTTCTCAGTTTACCTTGTCTGTACTGTGTCAACATTACAGGATTTTTCATATTCATGATTACATCTCCAAAACGTCACACAATGTCAAGCACAAGGAAATTGTTCAAAAATGTTCATTGGAAAGAATGAAACTCTCTTTTCTCCACTGATTTGTAATTCTGCCTTAACGATACACTTAAAATGATATACACTAAGATTTATTTCCCGATTCTATTTTCTCTGAGCTATGTCTGCTTATCCTTGCACCAGCATCACATTTTTTTCCTGTATTATAGTTTTATGATGCATGTTAATGTCTGAAAATGCAACTCTCCCACACATTACTCCCATTTTCTCATCTGTTTAGACTGCTAGATAACCTTAAGAACTACATGTTAGATTTTTTAAACTCTTTGTAAACTTCCATCTGTGTTTTAATGGTATTGCTTTCAAGCTAAAAGGAAAATTATATCATCTGCAAACAATACTTTTCTCTCTTCCCCTGAAAATTTTATAGTCCTCATTTATGTTACTTGGATTACAGCGCTAGCTAGAACTTTGGGGAACAATAAATACAGTGGTGATGGCAGATATCTCTAGAACTGTCTCTCACTACCTAGATCTTATTAATATTAATAAAGATAAAAAATACTTTAAAAAGACTAAGTTAATACAGTATTATACATTAAATGACAAAACTACAGGAATAAAAACAGGAGCCTAATCTAACTAAATGGTCTTTTTATCCTAAGGGCTCTGATATTTCCTTAGAAATATAAAATAATAACAGTGTTCCAAAGCAAATTATCTAAGAGCTGCTAAGCTTCTTATCCTCTTTAGATTTATCTTTCCACCACTGACCTATAGAAATAAAACTCTGTATGACCCTGACAAGAATGGTTAATAGATATTGCAGAGTTTTTGTTTTGTTTGGTTTTGTTTTTGAGAGTGCAGGTTGCATTTCAGTTTATCCACAGCCTTTTTGGAATGTTGGAGGCCAGTCCTCAGTCTCTGCTTTTGAATAACTACACGGTCAAACTACCATTCACTGAGCTCTTAATAAGCTCAGGAGCCATTCTAAGTGTTTTACATCCATGTGTCATTTAACACTTTATCAAACAGAGTTTTCCAAAGAGCAGAACCTATAGGACAGATATGATATATAGGATATATATGTGTGAATATGTATACATATACCCCTATATGTATATAAAGTAAATCTCTTTATTACATATGGACATTTATATGATTAATACACATGCATTATTACATACAATAAAGAGATTTAAGAAACTAGCTTACATGATTATAGTCACTGGCCAGTCCAAAGTTTGTAGGGCAGGCCAGCAGGCTGGAAACTCAGGCAGGATTTCTGTGTTACAGTCTTGAGGCAGAATTTCTTCTTTAATTTACCCTTTTCTCTCATATTTTACTCTCAGCAACAAGGACAACCAGGCTACACCTTCCACATTTTGTTTGGAAACATCCTCAGCTAAATATTCAAATTTATAACTTAAAAGTTCTAGTTATTACTCAAAAATAGATCATAATTCAGACAAGTTCTCTGCTAATTTATGATAGGGATCACCTTTCCTCCAGCTTCCAATAACATGTTTCTCGTTTCCATCGAGACCTCATCAGAAGCACTTTAATGTTTATATTTCTGGCAACATTCTGTTCATAATCATATGAATATATTTTTTTCTAAAACCATAGAAACTTTCTCAACAGTTCACATTTTTTCTGTCAAAGCCCACACCAGAACTTCCCTTAACATCCATATTTCTACCAACGATCTCTTCAAATTAATCTATATTTTTACTATTGAGGGCTTCAAAGTTCCCCCAGTCTATATCTATTACCCAATTCCAGAGCTACTTTCACATTTTTAGATATTGGTTACAACAACACCATACATCCTAGTAGCAAAATTTGCATTAGTTTCCTCAGGCTACCTAAACAAAGTATTGCAAACTAGGTGATTTAAAACGACAAGAATTTATTCTCTCCTAATTCTAGAGGCTAGAAGTCTAAAACCAAGGTGTTAGCAGAGCCATGCTCCCTCTGAAGCTTTCAGGGGAGGATCCTTCACTGCCCCTTCCACCTTCTGGTAGCCCCAGGCATTCCTTAGCTTATGACAGCATCCTCTTTCCTCTCATGGACATCTCTCTGTGTCTGTGTGTCCCTGTGCTTCACATGGCATTCTCTCTGTGTGTCTCTGTCCAAGTTTCCCTCTTCTGATGAGGACATCAGTCATAATTATATTAGGGCCCACCCTAATGACCTCATCTTAATTTGATTAAATCTGCAAAAACCCTGTTTTCAAATGAGGTCACATTCACCGGTACCTGGGATTAGGACTTCAACGCATCTCTTTCAGGGGACACAGTTCAATCCATAACAGTTTTTATTTCATCACCAATTTTTGAGGTATCTATTATTATTCTCATTTCCAAATGTAGACACTCAGTCTTAGAGAGGCTAAAGAACTTGCACAAAGTCATATTATTTGTAAATCATAGAGCTTGATTCCCACCCAGTTTCAAATGACTCTAAAACCACATTCTATTTTATTGCCCAGGAAATTGTACATACTGTGCCTAAAAATAATCAGCAACACCAGACAGAGAACTCTCTCTCCAGACAGTCCTATCATACCAGTAGCTCCCTCTTCTATTTGAGCCCCTGCATGGTAATGCCCCAAGATGACTCCTTTTCTCTACAAGCAATCAGTCCCTCAGTGCTCTCAGATGATTACCTTAAACACCATCTCTGAGCCAGCATTTCTTACATATACAATCCTGACCTCTACCCTGAACACCAGACAGGCATTGCCAATTGCCGACTTGAGATCTCCCTTCACATGTCTAATAAGTAGTAATGCATGGCAGTAATGCTCAAGATTCTTACTGAAAATAAACAAAATCTTATCCTGATAATTTAGGCAGATGTGGTATTTGAAAGGGTGTTAAGCAGCTGGAAAAATACCTCAAAGAACAAGAGAACCAGACTTCAGGGCTAACAGCCCTTGAAGGACAATGTCCAGATTATACTGTGGAACTGCTCAAGGGAGATACTACTGTAACCATTGCTGTACTCAGTGCTCTCCCTGGTTTCTCTGCTACTGCTGCCTCTAAACACTGGATGAGGCTGCTGATTCTGTGGCCAGAGGGATGGCAAGTTGGAGTTTATGTTTATGACTAATATCTTTGCAGACTGACAGAAAGAGAGAGAGAGAGAGAGAGAGAGAGAGAGAGAGAGAGAGAGATTTGTGTGTTTTTGCTAAATAAGATCATTGATCAAATAAATTACAAATGCTAGGGACTTTACAACTGGAGAAAAATAAAATCACTGAGCTTTATGGTGGTCAGAAAATGAGATAGTGAAAGCTAAGTTTAGCTTTGAGGAATGGAAAAGATTTGGACTTTCCATTACCGAACAGGATCCTGAACAAATGGAAAACACAGAAAACACGACAGGTAAAGATTATTTAATATGCAGCTGTAAAAAGAATATATGAGAAGATGCTCCATATCATACATCATCAGGGAAATGCAAATTAATATAAGATACTATTATACACCTATTAGAGTGGCTAAAATCCAAAACAGTGACAATACCAAACGCTGACAGGGATATGGAGCAATGGGAACTCCCATCCATTGCTGGTGGAAATGCAAAATGATACAGTCACATTGGAAGACCTTTTGGCAATGTCTGACGAAGTTAAACATACTTTTACCCTATGATCCAGTAACCACACTGCTTGGAATTTACGCAAAGGAGTTAAAAAACTTATGTCCACATAAAAACCTGTACATAGATGTTTATAGCAGCCTTATTTATGATAGCCAAAACTTGGCAGCAACCAACATGTCCCTCAGTGGTGAATGCATAAATAAACTGTGGCATATTTACACAAGAGAATATTATTTATTGCTAAAAATTAATGAGCTTTCAAGCCATGAAAAGACATGGAAGAATTTTAAATGCTTATTACTAAGGGAAAGAAGCCAATATAAAAAGGCTACATACTGTATGATTACAACTATAGAACATTCTAGAAAAGACAAAACTATGGAGACAGTAAAAAGATCAGTGGTGTTTGCCAGGGGTTGGGGCAGGAAGAATAAATAGAGAACAGGGGATTTTTAGGGTAGCGAAACTATTCTGTTTGATACTGTAATTGTGGATAGGTCACTATACATTGGTCAACAGCAAGAATGAACCTTAATGTAAACTTTGGACTCTGGGTGATTATGATGTATAAATGTAGGTTCCTTTATTGTAACAAACATACCACTCTGGTGTGTATGTTGATAATGGGGGAGGCTGTGTATATGTGAGGGCAGGAGGTATATCATAATTCTCTGTACCTTCTGCTCAGTTTTGCTGTGGACCTAAAACTGCTTTAAAAAACAAAGTCTATTTTCTAAAAAAAATAGAAAAACACAGAAAGATGAATTAGAAAAAGTCTAGAAGCTTGATGGGGACCCCAGCTCAGAATCCTAAGGTTGGAAGAGAGGGAAAGGGAATATGGTCAAACACAGCAGTGATGATCACCTACTTACAAATGGACTCGAGGCCAGTCCTTCTAGAACATGCCCTCATCTGCCAAGATCATTGGCAAGTTCTCAGTGGCAGTCATGTGATGCATATCCAATCCAGGAGGAACCTTAAATTCCTTTGAACATCACATCAGGCTGGGCTCTCGACCTGATGGTCATAACACTGGGATGGATGCATAAATAGCAGAAAGACGTAAGAATCAAGAAATAAGGCAAGTGAATCCAGAAGCCTAGGGGATAGAATCAGGTTGGGAAGCACTCAAATGAGAAGCATCAGGCCCCCAACCCAAAAAAGGGTAGAAACAGAGGCAGCTCTCAGGAGAGAGGGACAGCCTCAAGCCTCTGGAGGGCACCGTGGAATGACCTCATGTGACAGTGATGCCCATCTTACCCACTCACTGCCTGTTCAGGATTACCTCCTTACCCTGGAAGCCCAGGCAAAGAGGAAGCAACAATACACATTAGCAAGTTAAGAAAGAAATAAGTCTTTTGCTGCTGCAGCCTCTCCATATTAATTAAGTTGGTAGTTAAATGCAAGTTTCTCCCTAAACTGCATGCTCATCTTCTTCCAACAGCTCTTAGTGATGACAATTAGAACATTAAATAGGCAAGGCAACCAACTTGCATACATTTTTGTGTTTCCCCATGGTCAGTGAGTTTGAGAAGCTGATGTCTCTTCTCAGGAAACTTGGAGGTGGGTTTATTAAGGAACTTATAAAACCTAATAATCCTGCCCCAGAACAATTACCCATGAATTTCTTATTGTACTGATGTGCAAATTACCTGCCTGCGGATTGTATCCTTCTCTCTAGATTTTGTGGTTGACCTGGTCTTGGAAATTTAAATTTTAAATTTCCTTGGTGATTTAACCCACTGCTAACCATATTTCTTAGCTGTTTCGCCTCCCTGCGCTTGCACAATTCCCTATCCTGCTGTGCTACAAGAATGTCCTACAAGAATGCAACCTGGAGTAAATAACAGTCTATAGAAAGAAGCAGGCCATCAGCATCATTGGGTGTCTGTGAGGACATGAAATGTAGCTGGAAGTCCTTGTTTCCTTTCTCAGAGGTGTCCTATAGCATGTACATGGGATCTAGAGATAAGGCACACTCTGTGGGCAGCTGCTGGGGTTCATGTGGTGAGCGAGGTCAACCCTAGAGAGAGGAGCCTATCTCCAAAGAGGTGGCTTGAGGCAGACCAGTAAAATGACTCATGAACTTCCATCTAACAAAGATTACAAGTATAATAAAGAAAAAGTGAGAGTAACGTGTAAAAAAATATATATAAGAACAGGAGGGAAATGAATTATTATTTTCATATTGTAAATTACATACCCTTTTTATCTATCAAAAAAGCAATAACTGAGATTGCCAAATTAATGGCCTCTGGATAAGTGAAAATGAAGCACTGCCACGCCTCCACAGAGAAACCAGTGGCTCTTTTCCTTAGTCGTGTGGTATCATCATCAAAGCCTTTTCTGCCCCTCCACCCTAGATTATGAGGGTTAACTCTTCAGGGGAGTCTTGTAACTCAGTCTAGAGCACGTGTCAAACTTCCATGCATTTCAAGTAAGAAGGTACAAAACAATACTTAGAGTTAAAGATACAATAGAGATTAATAGCAGGGAACCTCTTCATCACAACTAGAATCTTCTCCCCAGGGGTAAAGCTATTAAAGTTTGATGTACTTGACAATTTGAAAAAAAAAAATGTGATGCTGTTTCTTGAGGCAGGAACAAATCACCACCTCCCACAGTAATAATCGGCCTTTCCCTAGGAGCTGAGAAAGACAGCCATAAAAGAAAACTCATCAGCAGAATGGGTGAGAAAAAAATGACTCAGGTATCATATATTCTGTATTTTGTCAAGAAAGGCATCATTCCGCAGATGGAGCTGATTTAGTCATGTTATAGAAAGCCAAAAGTAGTTCTGGTGCATAACAGTACTGGCTATTATTTACCAAGTACCTAGTGTATAACAGGTTTGGTACATTTATTAGCTCCAATCCTCACTCAGTTCCTTCGTTGGCTACATACTGCTGAAGTTTAATTAAAAGTAACCTGCACTCTGAGAGAGCAGGTAACTCACTTAAGATCACACGATTAGTAAGTGCCCTTTCTTCTAAGCTACCTACCCCTTACTGAGACATTTGCTAAAAAGTCGATTAGGTAAACTCCAATTCTAAACCAAATAAGCCCAGTCATCTCTTTCTCTGCAGGTAACGCAGGACCTAGAAGACAGGAATGGTTTACATTTTACATATAATAGAATATTCAAGAATAACTTAAGAGATACTGAGCAGAACATGTTAGTGTAATCCCAGAAGGCTGTAGCTAACAAGCGTGTTTGAGAAGACGGCAGTCTCCCCTTATCTGCAATGGGGACAATTCAAGACCCTTAGTGGATGCCTGAAATTGAAGATAGTACGAAACCCTAAATATGTATTTTTCCCACTACATAAATACCTATGATGAAGTCAGTTTTATAAATGTGGCACAGTAGGAGCTTAATGACAACTAATAATAATAGAACAGAACAGTTATAACAATATAAATTATATGAATATAGTCTCTCTCTTCAAATAGCTGATTGTACTGTACTCACCTTTTCACTTAAAAAAGGCACTTTATGGCTTCTCTTTGGCATATCCGAAATGCCAGCATCACTACTCTTGGGCTTTGGGGCCATTATGAAGCAAAATCAGGGTCACTTGAACACAAGCACTAGGACACTGCCACAGTCATCTGGTCACTCACCCCGCTAAGTAACGGGTGGGGAGCCGTTCTGGGCTGGTCCAAGCCGCACTCGGGAGATTTTATGCCGCCACTCAGAAGGGCTCACCATTGAAAACGTGAATTGTTTGCTTCTGGAATTTTTCAGTTAATATCTTCAGACCATGATAGACCATGAGCAGTTGAAACCAAGGAAAGGCGAAAGGGAAGACACCTGTGATCACAGAGAGTAGCATGGAGTCTTAGAAAGTCTGCAAAACTGGGGAGCTATTTATTGGGAGCCCATTAAGAAGGTATTCTTCCAGAAAAGATTGGGCTCTACACCTTCCCCCAGCTTCGGTAGGTCACTGTCAGCAGGGGACACCCACGCCCTGGACAACACCGAGATGCCTTTCTGGTTTATAAGCTCCTGGTGGCGGATGTCTCCCAGATCATCGTGGAAGACGTGAGCCTGTTTTTAAAGGAGGTAGATACAGACACTGCATAGATATTAAACTCAGCAATTTCAGACCAGAGTCTCAGCATTCTCTGCAACCAGTCTAAGCTCGGGACAGGAGTACGGCAAGAGCGATGGGAACACAGAGGAGGAATCCACGGAACACAGACAGCGAAGGAGGGGAAATGGGGTCACAGGAAGCCTGATCAAGTGTATCCACTAATTAGTTAAGAACTTCTTCTGCTTCTTATCTATCCATTCACGGTGTGTATATTTACTTACACGAAAGGTGATAACAATAAGATGCGGTAATTTCTCATTCTCAGTGAACAGCTTCTGCCACCTTTAACCGGGGAGTGAGGAACCTCAGGTGCAGACAGTTGGCTGGTTCTTGCTGTCTTATTGCATTTCATGTTTCTCTTCATCCCCATCACTGTTCTCATGGGCCTCCCACCTTCCCTCTCAGAAGCACCCATGCTAATGAATTTGATACATCTTCTTAAATATTTGTGTATTGTAAAAATCTTCAATCTGTATATGTGTTTAATTTAGAAATGGCTAGTTCCTTACATCTTCTTTTTCACTGTTGTGTTTTTTACTATTATAATGTTTTTAAGACCCTTCTCTTTAGTTGTATATATTGTTATTTCACTGCCTCTGAGTGCTGCAAAGTGTTCTATAGGAGGCAATCTCCTCTTTTCGCACACCAATCCCACTAGTGATGAACAATTCGATTGCCCCACTTCCACAAATATTCTCCTACAGGTGCCCTATGAATCTGTGAGCTTTTCTGGAGCCAATACACAGGAGTGGGACTTTGGATCTACCAGTTATGTCTACTTAATTTCAGTGAGTCCTACCAGAGCACATCCTAAATGACTGTATCCATTTGCACTCACACTAGAAGTGCTTCTTGTTTCCCTACATCCTCATCAACTCTTCTATTAGGCAATTCGTCCATTTTTGCCCAACATATATATTGAGTAGTAGCTCATCATTTCAATTTACGGTGACCTAAAAACTAATGAGGTTGATCTTTTCTTCCTATGCTTGTTAGCCAATTTTGTACCTGTTCTTTGAATTGCCTGGCCTTTGAATAACTCATTCTTTCTAGGACTTTGTCTTTTTCTTACTGGTTTGTCTAGAGTTCCTTTATATTCTGGATATTAATACCTTGTCAGTTTTAAACATTTTGAACATCTTCTCCCTGTCTGTCACCTGCCTGTCAACTTATTTATGGTGTCTCTTGTCATCTTTCTAAGATCTAAATTAAAAAAAGAAAATACTTTAAATACCATTATATTTATATTTTAGAGCAAGGTGAATTCTGAGAATTACAGTAAGGATTTGCTGTCTACAGTGGGCAGACTAAAACTATTTTAGAGTGTGGTCCTGACTAAATATATTCCTGTCTGGCTGCCACATTTTAGAAGCATTTTGGGACTTCATTTAATTCACATAATTTATTTTACAGTTGATGTTTGTTTGCTTGCATTTTCCTAAAACAAACTATTTTGAAACCACAGATAAATTAAACCTGGAGTTTATTGGCCACCTCATCTTTAAAAATTTCTCACTGTCTCATCTGCAACCCCAAACACAACAGGGCATACCCTTGCTCAGATGGCTCACATTTCTTTTACATATATTTTACCTTTTGATGACCACACTTTGGAAATGATTGTGCCTACTGTCACATATTGCTAGAATATGCCTCTCTGCTCAAAATTTTTGGATTTGTCAACCTCTTTGTATGGATGGGTCATAGAATCTTGACCTTCTAAAATCAAGTTGGTTGCAGCACTCCCACACACATTTTCTTGATCCAGCAAAGTTCATGGGTGAACCTCAACCCTACGTCTACCTGACCTGGTATACATGATTCCCCGCTCCTCTTTATGCTGGCTTTCCCCATCAAGATTCCGAGAATCATTCAAGAGAAATGAAATATCATCTTATAGGAACTGCCACCTGGACCAGACAACTGTGCTTTGAGATAATGTATTAGTTATAGTTAACTATACAAAACCATTTTTAAAATACCTAGAACCAGCAATTGCTCACTTAGTAAGGTAAAAATACGACAGCTCCACATGGCCTCTGCTTATTCTATTTTCTTCTACTTCTTTCAGCACAAAATGTTAGACTTCAATTTCGAGCCATACAGTGACGACTTAGAACATTTATTAAATGGTGTAGACACCAGCACTCTCCAGACCTGTTCCCCTGAGGAAGAGGGAGGGGGGAAAAAAAGCACTGGGAGCTGGCCTGGCACTCACAGCAAGACCTCCGTATTCTGATGGAGAGAAACAGTTTCTCAGAACATCACACAAGGCCATTCTGGGAGTGTGATGGATTAAGTCGAGAACAAGACCACTCCACAGTCATGTCTGCATTCAGACAATACATGAATGCTATTCAAGCCACAAAATACTAAATATCCCAAATAGTTCAGCTGAGGTTTTTTGCTGGAAGACATTGCCAATTCCATTAAACTCATGAAAAATGTATAGTATAGAGAGAGAAGCATAAACTTGAGAATTCTGACTCTGCTAGTTTTTAGCTTTCTTGCCGTGAAAACGTCACTTCGTTTCTCCAACTCTCCTATTGTCTTCACCCATAAATTAGGAAAAATAACTGAGATTACTCAAAAATTCTGTGCGAATATATGTCGTAGGGACTTCGAGAGCAGGGCTCCCATGGGCGGCCAAGCAGGTGGTGCACTGCACACCTCCAGAGGACACCCTTCACATGGACCTGTCGTTGTTTACATAGCAGTCCTGGCTATGAAAGGATCTACATCAAGTGCTTGGCACTGTGTCTCTCACATTTTAAAGGCCTAACAAGTGGTAGCTATAATCACTGACATGCTTGAGTGTGTAACAGAGAGAGCATTGTCCTGAGCATAACGTTGCCTTTCTCACTGTGCAAATGGCCACCTACGTGTTGTGATTATATGAATAACATCAGTTTGAAAAAGGTGCTGAGGATGCCATCTGCCCTAGATCACACCTACTGGACTACAAAATGCCCAACATCCCACTATCCCAGACCTTATGCGATAAAAGCTGATACCTTCTCATCTCTTTGGAGATAGTAAGCCAGGAATAACAGCAATGAGATGATATCTCTAGTTTACAAACTTTTCTCATCCTTTAATTCTTTTGTTCTTCACAATAACTTGTTGAGACAAATATTTAGGCAATATTCTTAGGACATCTGTTTTACAGATAGAAAAAATATGGTCAGAGAGGTACAGCGATCATATACCGAATACATGGCAGGGGCAAGATATGAACCTAACTCTTTTGACCCCAAACCTTTTGCTTGTTCCAACAATACACACTAACTCAGTACTGAGGAAATCTGGTCACAAGTGCCGAAAGACCTGAGATGTTATGGGAAAGCTGGGAAAGGGTTCTTGCTGATGGCAAGGTCTATAGCATTCATTCTGTGTCCTCAGAGCAAATTTTGGGTCCTAGTCCAACATCTGTAAAATGGGGTAGATAAGTGGCCTCCTAGCTCTGATACGTGAAGATGTGTTGATGCTGTAATAAAATCACGCAAGTGGTGTGGTTAGTACCATCACTGATAGCATCTCAGTTGCTGCCATACTTCTTTGATTTTCCAATTATTAGTAAATTTCTTCCAGACTCTGTTTTCAAGGGACGGAGAGAAGAAGGCTACCATAGACCAAGCATCTACTGGAGAAGAGAGCGCACAAAAACTAGACAAGCTTTATCTCATTTGATTCTTGCAACAACCTTGTGGGCTAAAAGGTATTTCTCAATTTAATGAATAAGGAACTGAGGCTCAGATATATTAGATAACTTGGTCAAGCTCTAGCGGCAAGTGGAGGAGTCAGAATTTTAGCACGAAGCTATGTTACTCTAAACTCCAGCACTTCCCATTTACCACGCCTCTTGCCAAACACATGAAGCCAAATCATATTCAGCTGGTCTGGAAGGGAGTGCACGTAGCTGGTCATGGCCGATTGTGTTACCTCTTTCTCTTCTAAATACCTCTTCCAAAGATATTTTCACTTGCTAGCAGCCTTCATGTCTTCATTAAAAATAACTGCTAGTGACATGAATAGTCAGCAGGAAAAGATAACGAGAGACCCTGAGCCAGGACCAGCCAGCAAAGATGTTTCTAGATTCCTTACCCTCAGAAATTGTGTGAGAGAATAAACATTTGTGTTTTAAGCTGTTAAGTTTGGGACAATGTGTCACACAGCAGTAGACAGTAAATGCAAGGATCCCATAGGGAAAAAGTGACTTGCCCAATGTCACCCACAGATTAGCAACGAAGTAAGGACAAAACCTCAGAGCCCTTCACTCCCAGTGCAATGCTCTTTTTCTTCCTCCAGTTGCCTCAATGAGACACCCATTCTCCACCCTACAGAAAACATTTGCACTTATTAACATACAACATCTTCTCCTAGCTGAAGGAAAAGAAGGCTAACAATATTGCGCAGCATGATCAGCATTAAGGAATAAATGAGGGTGTTAAAAAATGAGAGACAGCTTGGCTTTACCTTCATCTCGAATTTTCATTCCGTTTCTCAGGAGAAAGAACAAGTGAAGCATCATTATAGGAATATATTCAAAGGCGGAGAAAAGAGGAACCCATGTCTGCAGGTTGTGGGACAATGGCTGGCCACTAATGAATTTAATTATTCAAAGCAACTCACAGCTTGATGGATGAGCAGCAGTCAAAAAAAAAAACAAAACCTGTCTTCTAATTATATCTCAATCTCCAGATCCTTGAAATATAGTGTATCTTTATTGCAGACCCATTAGTCAAACCTCAGTTAGATCTAGAGCTATCCACATTGGGTACTGGTTTAATTTACTGGCGTCTTTAAAAATGATTCTATTATATATTCTGTTTGTAAATCACATGATCGAATTTATTTACAATAGCCAAAGGTAGCTGGATGCAACTGACACCACATAAAAAGCCTTTGGAAAATACCTATCACCATGAGCATTTCTTTCTCTCATCGTGTGCACGTTAAGAAGTGTAAGCCATTTTGTAAAGACAATTACCATGTGGCCATTTTTAAGAGCAGATGGGGTAGTAACCAGGAGCATTTGGACATTATAAATTCACATCTGCGAAACGTCTGCCTAGAAATTATTGATTTTGCCTTCCCTGAATAGCCTATTAAAGGAAAACATTGTTCTAATGCTTTCCAGGGGGGCTGCAGGAAATCATTACTGTTGGGGACTGTGTTTTATGGGTCTTTAGGATGGGAGCTTTAAATACAAATATGAAATGTGAAAAGAAAGAATGTGATATGTGGTCTCCTGCCTGCCTGGGAGCTGGCTTTTATTCATTGCTTATCCCCTAATTTATTTCTCCAGGCAATTAGCCCAGGGTGTCATTCTGGGAACCATTCTTTAACAGCTCCTCCTCCTGCAGGAAATTTTTGCAAAGTCAAATGCTGGATTTAATTCCTTTTTACCTGGGCTCCACCCCCACCCTACCCTTTTTACCTCTTCCCATAAACCCACTTTTTTCCTGTCGTGAGCTTCTCCCCAGGGTTTCTGCTCTCAGGTGTGTAGGCTAAAGCATGACACACACTGGGTCTGGACTGTGGCACAAAAACTGCCAGGATGAGGCTGGGGGCTGAGCCAGACTGTGAAGAAAATCTTGGCTACAGAGAATATCTGCATAGGACAGTAGGTGGATGGCATAATCAGAAGTGGTTCAGGCCGACACAGCCCACCTGTACCTTACAAGAATTCCCCAGGACCTTCCTAAACCTTCAGATGTGAAAGTACCATACTGTTTATGAGGGTGTTGATGACAAAGATGAATAGGATAAAGGCAGCAATAGAGCACTTGCTCCCTCATTTACTCCTCACAACCCCAGGAGAGAGATGCTCCTGTTACCCACAATGTACCAGTGAGAGGTATGCTTTGCCCTTGGCCATGCACTTAGAAACAGTGGAGCTGGTGTTCAAATCCAAGTGCAATGTTTCCAAGCCCTTCTCTAAGTCATTGACCTCCTCTGAGGGGTCATACTAGATCTTTTGCTCTGAGTCAGGAACTGTGCTGTGGAATGTACAGTGGAAATAAAAAGCAAGGACACTAGGGCAGTGGGGAGATGGACAATAAACCGCTGTCACAAAAGAATAAAGGCATCATGCATATGCCGAGGAGAGAAAATACTGAATGCCATGAGAGACTATAACAGGGATATAATTGACATGAGGGGGCCAGAGCGGCCTCTCTGAGAACTGAAGGATGAACAAGAGGAGTTAACTTGGAAGGGGAGGAAGCGGGGTACAGCATGTGTGAAGGCCCTGAGGAGGGCAGGTGATTAAGGCATGTGAAGAACTGAAAGATGTGTGCAGAAGACACATAATGAGCATGGTTAGAGAACAGTAGTCAGTGTAAATAGGGATAAAGTAAGGGGAGGATCACTTGGGTCTAAGGGAATTCATGTTAACCTCCTAGGTGACATAGGAAGCCAGTGAAAAGTCCTGCTGTAGAAAAGACATGATTGCTGTGTGTGTGGCTAAACGCTCACCAGGGCCGCTGTAAGGAGCTGAGAGGCTACTGCAGTGGTATAGAAGAGAACTACTGAGATGGGGGTTTGCACTGTGTGGAAATGGAGCCATCGAAACCTCCTTTATTTGGTCCTATGGGAAGGGAAGGAAAGGAAAAAGAAGCGTTATGGTTTCCTTGGACTACCGTAACAGTTTACCCCAAACCTGATGACTTAAAGCTGCAGAAATTTATTCTTTCACAGTTCTGGAGGCTTAAAGTGCAGGAGCAAGATGTCAGTGTGACTACGCTCCCTCTGAAGATTCTAGAGAAGGGCTGTGGGAAAAGAGAAGACTAAAGAAGAATAAGCTAAATGGTAGTTATTAAGCCTGGACTAATTTGCCAAACAAAGCAATGTACTCCTCATCCTCTATGCAAGAGGCAATTCTAAGGCCTTGAAAAATGGAAGTGGAATAATTATATCATGGAATTTAGTTAGCTATTTCTCTGACTGTAGAAGTAATACATTCTCATTATACAGAAAAAAAATTAGGCCTGTAGGAAATTACATATCCTCTGTTAACATTTCAGTATTTCCTTCCGATATCCTTTTCTGTACCTATTTCACACCACTTAAATCAAATTTTAAACAGGCTCCTTTCTTAAATCTGCTGTGATGAGATAAATACTTCACAGTGAATTTGAAAATCCTTGAAAGCATAATCTTATTGACTACCTAATTGTACCATGGAGATAACATTAGCTACTTACCTATTCATCCATGTTTAAATGTTTGTCGTTTTTGTTTTTCAATAAATTCTAAAAATGCTGCAATAAACATCTTTGTCCATAAATTTCTATCAGAACATTCATTAAGCACCAGGAACACAGAGACAGTGGACTAAATGTTAAGAGAACAAGGTTGAATGTCCCTCTTTCCCTTTCCCAGGTCCTAAGGCAACTCCAGGCTCTTGGTGTGCAGTGATGGCATCTGTCCAGTAGAGGGGACTCTCTGCATATTTAAGCCGTCGTCTCCGTGGGGCTGAGCTGAGACGGCAAACTGGTAGAGCTGGCCCGAGAAACGTTTTCTTGGCTAGGCCTTAGCGAGAAGCTGGGGTGCTCCGGGAGCCATCTGCAAGCACTCCAGTGCCCTTTGCAAAAGCCTCACCATGTGAAACTCAAGCTTTCTGGAACCACAAGTTCACATTCAAATGTTTTGCTCAGCAGATAGGTCATCTTCGGTGTCTAACCAGGTACCTGGCACATATTGGACATGTAACAAATGTTGTTGTGTGAGTGAGCGACCCAGACGATCTTCCTCAAAGGCTTTGGTAACCAGGCAGACTTGACAGAACAATAAGCTCTCGTTAGTTTCTGAAGGTTTATCCCTAAAGTCAAGTCCCACAGGATTCACTTGGCTGCTCCTTCTGGCCCTGGCAGGGCAGCTTTCCACTCTGCAGCCCCACGACCTCAGCTTGCACATTGGACACCTCTACCTGCTTTGAGCACTAAGGCCATGTGATTAGCCATTAAGGGTACATCAGTCCCCTGTAACCTGAGCAGTTATTTATGTAATACAGAAGACACACATTTAACAAAAACATCTGGAAAGATTTCTAACATCAGTCCCTATCACACACTATCCCCGCCCCCCTCCCTCACTACATCCTAACAAAGAAGATCTGATACACACAGTGAAGAGAGGTTTGTTTGGAGTATTTAAAAGTCCTGCAGGTGATTCTGATGAGCATGGGTATGCACGCGTGCGCACACAAACACACACACACACACACACTCACACACACACACACACACACACACACACACACACACTCAACCCCATTCCTGGCAAATTATATTGATGCCCAGCTCAAATCTCAGGCAAATTAAGTCAGAATCTCTCTGAGGCTTGCGCCTCAGGGATCTCACAGTGCACCCAAGGCACACAGTGAGATCTGCAGATATTGACACTAAAAGAAACCAGACTGAAGAGTCGACATAGCCCCTGTCCAACGTATCTTCCAGCCTAACATGGAATACAAGATTAGCATATAATTTCTACACTTGAAGAGGCCCAGAGTGAAGACTGGTCAGGAAAGACTCAAAGTAAAGAATCTTTTCTGGTATGGTTTCAGTGATAGTCACCAACGAGCCTGTCAGAGAACTATTTCTGAGTGAGGACCTGCCCTTCACTTCACTAACCATGCCTTTCAGGGACAGCAAACCACCCACAGAATTACCGACTCTAGGAACTCTGAATAGCACAGACTTACCACTGAGCCTACGGGCTGACTTTCTCTTAAACAGGTCAACTAGATTTAATTTTGAGATGTGCAATGTATCTAGAAACTAATGAAACCAGCACTGCAAATGCTTACATATATCACACAGGTTTTTATTTCTAAATTGTGACCATCGATAGGTAACTTTTCGGCCCTGGCTTTCCTTAGTGGCAGGTCACAAAATTATATGAAGCCCATAGCGTAATGAAAAAGACAGGAGGCGGCAGGTTGTAGTCTGAAATATGGGCAGTAAGGAGAAAGGTTAGAGTACATGGAATGAGTTAAGTTTCTGATGATGGCCAAGGGGAGCCCACTCCTCACACATTTCACATAGTCCTACAATGGAGTTAAGTAACTCTCATCTCGACCCCCAAAATCTCCACTCATGCTCTATCTGGAAGAAAGAAAGAGCCAAAGAATGGTTAAAGAGGGATCGAAGTCAGAGCAGGACAAGCAGATAAGGTTGGCAGGTGATTGTTATCAATTATATTTCGGATTTGGTCTCGTAGTTTTGAGATACCAGTTTTTATTTGTTCGCTTGCTTACTTGCTTGTTTAATTGGAAAAATATATTCAGCCATCCAACTTCCCAATGTTACAAATAAATCGAAGAAAGCAAATCCATTTGGAAAACAGAATAAACTATTCTTGAAAGCTGAGTCTACTGTTAAACTTGAGACATAATAGACATAAATATGATCCAACTTTATTTCAAGAAATAATCAGCAATAAAATGTTTCGATTTGAATGAATACATTGACAAGATTAAAAAGGAAGTGGTCCTATTTTACACTAAAACGTGTTTTATTTAGAACACGTGTAGCCATAGTCTATGTCGAGGGCATCTTTCTTCTCCAATTAGAATTGGGTCCCTAGAGGTCAAGAGATATCTTTAACCTTATCTCCTTCACAGCTCCTAGCACAGCTGTTCTTCATAAGGATGCACCTTAGAATTTTTTTAATAAAATAAAAACTGCAGCCGTGCTCACATCCAACTCTGCCTACAGCACCCAGGCATAGGTATTTTTTTTTAAGTTTCCCACATGACTCTCAGTTTCTGAGAACTATTCAAGCATTTTCTCAACAACTTTTGGATAAGCAAAGTGTGGTAGAATAGTGGCTGGGAGTCAGGCAACCTGGATTCAGTTTGGGCTTAGCTACTAAGAGGCAAAGTGACTTTTGGAAAGCCAGAACTTTGCTATGCTCTATTTCCTCATCTCTAAATGTACAGGGTTAGTCTAATTGAGACTTCTCCTACTTCTCAATTTTCATCATTCTGGTCAATAAATCGGGCTTCGTACAAATGCAGATTTGTCTTTCCTTAATGAGTCTGGCTAGGAGAGTGTGGAATGGACTTTGAACTCCTTGATGCTAAGACTCAATTTTATTCAAGTTTATCTCCAGCTCTTACCATAATGCCTGGTGCTGAGCTGATCTAAAAAATATCCGATGGTTGGAGAGGTTACTATATATCTGGTACTTAAGACTGAAAGAAAATTGAGAAAGCCTGGCTTCTTCTCTGTTTTACAAATGAGCAAACTAGGTATTGGAGGCTTTACTTACATGTGTCCTAGATCAATAGGCATAGTAGGTGAATGGACAGTTTCACCAATTGTCCATACACCAAGTGTCCTCCTTCTGTCTGGTACCCCACTGCACACATGCAGGCACTCTGCAGTCAACCTATGTGCTCCCTACACTGCAACTTAGAAGACAAAGTCCCATCTCTAGAGTTAAAAGACAGGTATTGGGATGCCCAAATCAACTTTTTCTAGACAAGTAACCTTATACAAGTCATTTAATTTTTCCATTTTCTCATGTGTAAACTTAGATCAGATGACCTTGAATCTATTTTTTTTCTAGTGCAAAGAATCTATGATTTGGGGAATAAGCAACATAAAGTTAACCACAACTTCCTTTTTGTTCAATGGTTTTACATCTAGCAGCTAGCATTCTGTAGAGATCAGACATCAATGTTGTCCTTTACATCCTCATGGCTATTTTTATAACTGGCAATGATATTGTAATAATTGTGTATGGTGTCAGATGGGCACTAGACTTATGGGGTAATCAATTGATGTTATATAAATGTCCAATCACTATGTTTTACACCTGAAACTAATATAATACCATATGTCAACTGTAATTTTAATTTTAAAAAAAGATAAAGATACTTTTTTAATAAACAACAAACTCAGCAAATGTAAAAGAATGTCAAGAAGTCAGTTACTCGGGCTCTCTTTTGCGTGAAGAGACTAGAATGTGGCAGGTCTCTCTCGGTCCTTGTTGCTATAGACGCTGTGGAGTGGACTGTCTTATGACACAGTATGCTTGTCACAAATCTGCCTTGATGCTGAACAAGTTTTAACTAATAAATATGTCTTTCGTGATGTCCAGGAAGAAATCTTGTCTATATTAAGACAAGATTAGACCACAGATTTGGTGTAAGGAAAAATAGAAAGTGAAGCATGAAATATGATTTTAAGCAAGGCGATTGGGGAAATGATGGTGACGTTAAAACAAATAAAGAAACATTGGTTTCAAATATTTGAGTGTTATTGGCCAGTCGATCATCCTAGAAGAGTCTTAAGCAGTTGAAGTTCAAGATTTAGTACTGAGGGTTCATTTATGTATCTATTAAAGTGTAAAAACTCTTTTATAATTTAGTATATTTAATTTAAAATCTTAAACCAATAAAAGTAGGCTTTAAGCTAGCAAAAGGAGGTTCTGGAATGTAAGCCAAACTATGTATCCTCTATAAACCCAGGTATATCCTGCTGTAAGTAAACTTTTTTCCTACTTTGGTTCACTCATTCTCCTCTCTCACCTTCCTAACCCCTAGATTGCCTAGAAAATGAGAAGTTGGGGCACGCAAGTTTTGTAGTAGTCATTATCCCTTCGAATCAAATGATCATTAGGCTTATCATGCTTTGGAAATTGTCAAATGACCTCCCAACCCGGTGACCTTTTGGCTAATGGCACAATCCAACAAAGTAGCAATTAAAAGACTGCACCACCAGATTTTCAGAACAAAATTGAGGATACAAAGCAATGTGAGTGTGTGGCCAAACAGCCCTTGAGCTTCTTACCCTAACAGGTGTAGGGTATTTTTACCCAACCATCTCAGCACAGAGACTATAGAAGTGAAAAGAAAAAATTGCCTCTTCAAGAGAGGAAAGAACGTTCTCTGAAAGATGAGCGAATGAAGGAAGCAGTTCATCAATCAGGTGAAATCCCCCACACTTCTTCCCAGCCCACCCTCACATCCACCCCACCCCCAATCACAGACACACCCACATTTGATATGTCCATCTCCACTGTGGTTTCTCCAGAACACAGGCTTGGCCAGATTTGTTTCTGATTTTCCAAGGAAGATCACAGTGCCTGGCACATCAGTTGCTTTAAACTGTAGACGTGCTCTAAACTTAGTTGCTTTTACATTCTAAGGTGAGCCTTCATGTATGACCAGGAACTTGTCTAATAATATTCAGATCTATGCTGGACACATTTTTGGTTCTATGCTATGAGGTTCATGGAAAACCTCTAAGCTACTGGCCCAACATTTCAATTATTATAGAATCTCAGCGAATGACAATTGCCTAGTTGAATGACTAAATGAATGAACACATCTCTGTGAGGCAGTTTATAAATTTGAAATTGATGAAAAATTATTTAAGAAATATTTGAGCAATAATGGAGCTCCAACTACCTGTAACCATAAATTAAGTAAATATTTTTTTCTTATTTTTGTGACCCAATTAGAACCAGGCAAAGAAAGAGTCCAGGGCACTAAAAGAATTGAGAAAGCTTTTCATCATGAGAACTACAGATTACCCCAGAATATAGTGAACAATTACCAAAAGTGGAACCAGAGAAATATACACTAAAGGAAATAATCCTCTTATAAAAGAATCAACATTATTATAAACTGGGTGGAAAATAATGTAATAAATAAAATAAAATAAAATAAAATAAAAAGCTCAGTGTTTCTGGACCTTTCGTTAGATTCTATGGAGAAAGATAACAGTATTTCTGGATACAACTTTCTACATTGCGATTTTTAGTGAGGTATTTAGCATGACCCCAAGAGATATCCCTGCATTTTCAATAGCCTTTAATTTATACATTTAAGAAAATACTTTGTTTTAACTCAAATGTGGACTCCCTCTTGGTAAGGTTTTTTAGAGCAAGCCAATTTTTACCTAAGATTGTTTGTGTTGCAGTTATGCCCAGATCCAGTATATCTGTCAAAGAACTTTTCAGGTTCAGTCTCTACCACTTTGTTCCATCAAGGAGATCACTACAGATCAGGGGTTAACAAAAGGGGGAGGCCGAGGAATGGATTCCAGCCCAAGTTCACTAACACTTTAAAATCTTGTTTAATCAGTCCCTGCCTCACTCCCCCAAGGTAGAGTTAAACACTTTCACGAGTGTGGCTCACAAAAGCATTGTCACTGACAACGAATCAGTGCTTTCGAATCACTTTGGAAATATAAAATGTGATATAAATGCTTAATTTAAAAGAATGGCATGTGACACTGTTGCTATTTTTACTACCTGTCTAACAAGAACCCACGCACATTTTTTTAAATAACTGAGTTAGAAGCCAAAAAGGAATCCAAGCCAAGATACTGAGTGCTGCACTTTGATTTCAAAAGCAATGCATATTAGGACCCATCACAATTGTCCTTTTCACCCAGTAATGGAGCAGATTCCTTGGGGGGCAAAAAAAAAACACATTAGTTTGGAAGGCCTACCCTCTTAGACATCCTCTGAAAACAGAGGGTCCAGCTCCCAGCGACTACCCGAACAATCATCAACAGTCACCAAAGGGCTTTTCTCTCCTTTTGTGTAAATCTGTTTAGACATAACTCATGACTTGAATAGAAGCTCAGCAGAGGCGAACATCAAAGGGCAATCAATGAAATTGATTATGCTTGTAGTGGCTAGGTAAAGATTTTCTTTTGGGATCTAAAGGGTTAAAATTGACTGTTTTCTACACATTGAGTAGAAGAAATCAATGAAGAAAATTTCTCATTTTTCCTCTCCTCACTTCCCAGTTTACCACCTGATCACCAAACATTAATTAATTGGTCATTCGTTATGTGTGTAAAATGCTGAAATGTATAATTATCCCTGTCATCATTTCCAGTTTGCTTTATAAGATGATATGGCTGTATACCATCTTCCTAAATACGAAAGAGAAGCAGAAATATGGAGAGAAGGCAGGAGTTCCATTGCTGCCTGTTATCATCGTCGTAAACCAGACACCAGAAATGGCCACAATTCTTGGCTCCTGCCAGTTTGGTTTCAACTTTGCTTGACCTATATACTCTTGGTTTTAGGAAGATGTTCCCAAGTGAATGATAAAAAGATTAAGAAGCCAAAATCTAAATTTAAGAACTTTAACCAAGTTTCCAATCAAAAGGCAAGGGCCAAAACCCTGTTTTTTCTGAGTCTAGGAAATTATAACTCCACTACTCTCTTCAGTTTTGCTTAATTCGGCATGTCAATTTATAAGGCATTTCCTGTTACTTGCACTGTTCTCTGCACTGGAAGGGGTGAAAGAGGGAATGAGAAGGATACAGCAGAATTAAATAGAAATATTTGCCTTTAATAATGCAGAAGTTCCAGCACTGGAAGTAGCTTTATTCACATGTGGGATATAAAACAAGAGGAACCAGGATAATTGCCAAAACCTGTGGTACCAACTATAGTGCTGGAGGAACTGCACTGGAGAGAGGAAGCAGCAAATTCTTCATGACAAGGTAAAAGCTGAGCTGTGGTCCAATGAACAGAATTTGGATGGGAGCTAAGTCATGGATAAAGCATTCAGGAAGAACAAAAAATCATATGAAAATTCTAAGCATAGTCCCCTCTGGCCCACCTAATTCATTAAAATCTCACTTTTGGACCCCTGATGAGGTAAACACCTTGCTTTGGTATCAGAGAGATGTACTTCCAATCCCAGCTCTGCCACTATGAACCCTTTGAACTTGGCTACCTGGCAAAACATCTGTGAAGCCCTATTTTTTAGTGGGATAATGATATCTACTTTGTAGGTCTATTGAGATAATAAAACAAGGTGTGCAGAGCCAGCTCATGAAAGAAGTTCCTTTTACTTTAGAATCACATTAACCTGTAGCAGAGACTGTTCTTTATCCACCAAAATGTAGTCCTTCCTTCTATAGTAATAGAGTTGTAGCTGGCCTGTGGCTGCTTAGCCAGAAACTGCAGTTACCAGCAACCCTGGCAGCTATGTGACCTGCGTGACATTGTTTCTGCCACCAGCATATAAGTAGAAGTGTGATGTGTGTCTCTTCCAGGCCTGTGCTTGAAAACAGCCAGTCACTTTTTCCTCTCCCTATGAGTTAGGACATATATTTGCCCGAAACTCAACTTTGATCACGCAAATGAGAACATTGCTTTATAGAAAGGAGCAAATAAACAAGTTGCAAGGAAACTAGAACTCCCCCAAAAAATGACTATGTGGAGCAGAGCAGGCTATCTACCCTCCAGGATCGGTATAGAAATGACGAATAAGCTTCTGTGTTCTTTTAGTCACTCTCATGTTGGTTTTTTTGGTACGTCAATTTAGCCTTTCACCTAACTTATGCAAGATCTAATTTATCCTTGGAAAAAGTAATCTCTCTCAATTATCCCCACTTGACAGATGAGCAAACTAAAGCCAAGGGAAATTCAAGGTCACTTGACCTGTCAATGTTATCCTGTCACTCATTCCCAGAGCATGTGACAACTTTGTCACTTCTTATTCCTGAGATTGTGAACAGAGGAACCTCTTAGATTTAGGTGTTGACAAAAGTCTGACAAGGCTGACTATTACATTTCAAATATAGAATCATGAAACTGACTTTAAATTAAGCTGCACATTGCAAGTGGCTTTCATAATTATTGCTATTACACATTTGTTGCTACTGTAAAATTTCAAGGCACACTGGGAGATGTAATTACAACACAGAGTTCTAGAAGCTGAGGCAGAAATATTTGGCATTGGGGGTAATTTACACCAATAATGTAATTAAATAGGAGGCAATTTGCATTCAGATTTCCACATTACAGTATTTTTTCTGATTATAAAAATTTCAAAGAAAATAAAAGCTCTGGTAAGCACAGAGTTTTCTGAGTGTTCTGACAATATTTTAGACAAACATAAATGGGAAAGAGGATATTTTTATTCTTTTCTGGAACCTTAGTAGTTTGCCAAAAAAATAATAAGCTGTCTGTCAGATATTTTAATGTGAAGCGTGCCATGATAACTAACTGTTTTCACCCCCTGTGTTATTTTGGCTCAAATTTATTTATAAGTTTTTTTCTGATTCTCAACTATTGATAGTATCTGCCTATGAATAAAAGATCTGAAAGGCATATACCGAAACACTCAAAATGGAGAAGAATCCAAGTATTATTTTAGCAAGAAAATTAGAAGTTAAGGTTATTTTTAAAATTTTTATTGATTATATCTAACACCTGTATCATGATACAAAGAGCACAAGACTGAGGATGGCACCATTTACACCACCTAAAGGACCTTGATTTAGTCCAGTGAGACTTGGGCTAGCACTAGCCTTGATTTTAGCCCAATAAGACTGATATTGTGGGGGATGTGTTAGACTGAACAATGACCCTTCATCAAATACATCCACACCCTATCCCTCGCACCTGTGACTGTCACTTTACATGGCAAAAGAGACTTTGTAGATGTGATTAACTAACTTATAGACTAAGTTGTAACCCCCCAAAATTAAAGCCCTCCTAACCCTAGTATCTCAGAATATAATCGTATTTGGAGATACGGCCCTTTGAATTGGGAATTAAGTTAAAATGGAGGAGTCATTAAGGTGGACCCTAATCCATTGGATCGATGCCCTTAAAAGAAAAGGAGATTAGGACACTGAGAGAGAGACCAGACACCAGACATGAGCACACACACAGAGAAGACCATGTGAAGACATGGGGACAAGGCAGCCAGTTACAAGCCAAGGAGAGAGGCCAAACCTGCAAACACCTTGATCTCGAACTTCCAGCTTCCAGGACTGTGAGAAAATAAATTTCTGCTGTTTAAGCCACCCAGTCTGTGGTTTTCATCACGGCAGGTCTAGCACACTAAAACAGATCCTAGAATGGGGAGATTATCCTTTCCAGCAGAGGCTACCTGCCCCTCCCCCACCCCGTTATTAGTCAGTTGCAGTTCTTTGAGCAGCCTTGTTTGCATTGCGCTCACCTGGATGCCTTTGGTTGCTTCCCCCACCTTCTTTCCCCTAGGCACTTTCTACATATACCTCAAAACTCACCTCAGATGTCCTCTCCTCATGGAAGTTCTCCCTGAGGCTCTTCCACCCTTCTCACCAGCTGCTTCAGTTGCTCATCGTCCATGTGCCCTGACACGCTGAGTTTCTCTCCAGCACAGACAGAGAGAGCAGCCCCAGAGTTCCCCCATGTAATTCCATGTCCACCTGTCTCCACCACTAGAATGTGTTCACCCAAGCTAGGATTCTGTCTTTTGTGAAATTCCTGTGTCCAGCGCAGTGCCTGATACTAACGAGACTAGGGTTTGTTGAAAGAAAGTTTTAGAAAAAAGGGTAAAGCTTTACCTACTCATTTACACAACAGATGTGGGTGAGACACTCAGGAACCATAAAACATTGTAGGACACACAAATGTGAGTAGGAGTTGGTATCTGCCACTGAGAAATTCAAGTTTATTCAGGATATTGAGATGTTATTAAATGGGCAGCAAGTGCTAGTACTAATTAGACTACAAATGGGGACTGATGGGGAAATCTTTTTACCTGGAATAATGGAAAGAATTTGGATAAGTGGAGTTTTCCTAGGACCTGGTCACGGGAGTGGCAAATGCGAAACCCGAAGCAGAGGCCCTCATCGATGTGGTGCAGCATCTTCAACAAACACCTAATGGCTTGATTATGACATGAACTTGCCCTTTGTTCTAGAAGGCACACGAATGTCACTCTTATGAGTTTTCAAGGAGGCATCAAATTTCCAAAGTATACTGAGCATGACAGAAGGATAAGACCCTGCCGACTAACAAGAGGCAGGAGAAAACACGGCAAATTGTATTAAATGAGTCACACTGGCTAAGGAGGGTTTTCATCATTAGGCATTTAGTTTTATGCAATCCAAATCCAGAAGCTGATTGTTATGATGACTAACATAAGATACATGCTATTTCTTTTCAAGGTCAACCAACTTTTGTTCAGGAAAAATGAGAAGCAGTTCTCTTCTTTGACCCTATCTGATAAAGGAGGAGCCAAAGCAGATTTATACAAAGGAAAATAAGGGTGAGTCAGAGCTCTTTATCCCATAAATAACAAAAAATGGATTAAGGCTGATTTTCTCCTGGTAACCTATATACATAGCCACATAACCCTGATTTCATTATGTAAAATAGATGATCAAGAGATTAACTTAAAATTATTCATGGCTGTATTTTCACCATATTCATAGACTTAAGAAGCTGCTTCCTTTCCAGCCAACCTATTGTAAACCTTCCCTGATGAAGACAATCTCTGTCTTCTGCCAAAATTCATTGTTTATTATTGGGTCTCTCAAAGTAGATTTAGTTTAAAGAGTTTGACATCTATCAAAAATTGTAAATATATAATGTTTAAAAGATTTTCTTTTAAATTTAAAGGTATATGTATTAGATATATTAGTCAATGATATTATAATTCAAATTAAAATTTCCTAAAAACTAAACCAAAGTGCATGTAAAATAAAAACCAGATAAAACAATAGGTGATAAGGAATATTATTCATAGATCAAGTACTAGAATGAATAAATTAGTTGTCCTTCAAATTATATAGAAAATCAATTTCGGATAAAAAAATAACAAAGACAAGTAATTGAAAGTTTTCATTTTTAATATATTTAATAAAGTGACAAATCAAGAAATGTTTATCTCTGAAAATATTAAAAGATTTTATTTTTCTATAAATAGAAAAAAACAGCAGAAGAACGCAAAGTGTATGTTCTGAATTTTTTGTAACACGACTTAGCAGTTAAACAGTTAGTTTTTAAATGAAATTTTTTAAATGGACAGCATGGCCTTAGGCAGTGTTACACCACAGTGAGGGGCATCCTCCCTCCAGAGCCTAAGGCTCCTCCATTTGTATCTCAACTCCACCCCTTCACAAAAGTGTGCAATGCTTAGCCTTTCTGTGCCTGCTGCTCAACTGCTTTCTGTACAAAATGGAGGTGACAACAGTGAAAGGGTCTTTGTGATGGTTAAATGAGATAATTCAATAAAGTCTTGGCACAATGCTCAGCACCTAATAAGCAGTTAATAAATACCCATTATTGTTATTGATATTACTGCCCATTTTTCATGCTAATTAAGACTGGCTTTGATGTTCTATTACATAATTTTTTTTTTTAATATTAGTACTAGTGTCAGAAGATACGGGTTCCAATCCTAACTCCATCACTTAGTTGATGGGTGGCCTTGGACAAATCTCACAATCAATTTCATCAACTATAAAATGGGAATAATAATTTATGCTCTACCTTGTCTACCCCCAGTGCTCAGGCAAGATGAGATAACATAATTGTTTGTTTGTTTGTTTGTTTGTTTTGCTTCTTTGACATAAAGTGTTATTCACATGTAAAATCTGATAGTGGTGACGACAATAATGTCTTTGGGATTCAGGGCACCATTAAATGCAAAGGAATATAGTATTCAGACCTGACTAGGCTAACTTATAGGTCAGCACTTCTGACTGTCATATCACTGCTTTTGACTTCATAATAACACTTCTCTCAATAAAACAAGGAGCCAGAGAGGCATAGACAGAAAGATTTACAGAAATTAATACTCAGGCCCAGTTACACTTTCCTGATACATTTTATATTATTTATTTTATTATTTTATTATTCTTGATCTAAAGGATCCAAAAAATCTTTCTTAAAGACAAAAATGAAAGTCAACCATCTGGCTGGAACCCAGGTCTCATGGCATTCAGTACTACTTTATTTCCTCTAAGATAACAAGTTGCAAACTCAGATATACTTATTTTACAAATCACGAATATGGAATTATATAAATAGAAAGGTCTATCTATATTTAAATTACAAAGAAAAGGCTAGAAGTAAATATTTATTGTTTCCCTGTATTTTGTAAATTTTTACACTAAGTATATGTCTGTTTTAATAGCAAAAAACGAGAAAATATTCTAAAATATATGATGTTCATAGCAACCTAGTAAAAAGAGATAGCTCTGACAGTGAGCTCATTTTCTGAAGATTCTGAAAGAACACTGCTTTTCAGAATCACTGAGATTATGAAGAAAGTACCCAGTCCTGGGACAATGAGATTTAATTGTCCCAGGTGGGGCTTCTTTCTGGCTATTTTATGTCCCTGGGTTTAGCTTTCTTCAGAAATTTGGTCCAAAGATGACAGATCATTGATCTGCTCTAGTTTTACAAAGCTCATTTTAATTAAGAATTTCTAATAAAATAATTATGTCCCTTGCTAAGTCTGGCCTTGGTAAGCTTGGGATAAAATATGTTATAAATATTATATGGCTGCACTGGTGCAAAGTTATGTGCAATGCAGGGTTTTAAAAATTCAAGTGCATACATCAAGATCTGTCCCTTTACAGATAAAGCCAACATATCTAATTAAGAACATGCTGAAAATACAGCAGGACTGTTTTATTAAGTATCTACTAAATTTTAGTTTAAGAATCACTTTTAGAAATGCTATCTTAAATATATATTTTTTTAAATTCTAAGTCTTCCTCCTCTGGCTTTCACAGAATTGATTCCAGGTGGTGGGGTGAAGGCATTACACAGCAAAAAACTAAGCAAGCTATGCTAAAGCCAAAAGTGAAATCTTTCTCTCCCTTAAAAGATGAAAATTCCAGATACAGAATTTCAAAACCATTTAAGCCTATATTTGGAATAATGTAAAGATATAAAATGTTTTTTAATGTTTCAATTAACTTTTTATAAAGACAGTCACTGAAAGCAATGTAAGTCAATATTCAGTGAATAAAATTTTTGGCAAGGGAAACAAACACCTTTTCAGTGCTCAATGCTAAAAAAAAAAAAAAAAAGACACTGTGTTTCAGATGCACTTGGCTTAATTAAAGACAATAGGAATGCACATGCACAGATCTCAATTTTCCTGACAAGAAACAGCCTTTCTCCCCTGAGGATACTTTTATTTGCTTTCAACATCTGAAATCAAAAAGAACAAAAATCAAAGCTGCTTTTAAAGTTCGATGTCCCAAAGCTCAAATAGATATAAGTATTACAGTTTTCATTTTCCTTATGTTCCCACTCCAGGCCAAAAAGTCTCTAGCTTCCTACATTAATTAGCAAAAGACAGTTTACAAATAATTGTTCATCTTGAGTTCTAGTAACAGATCCCAGGCAAAAGGATCTGTTTTACGACATCAAAGTAGGTTGAGAGAAAGTACAACCATTTCATCTTAGACAGATTTTACTTACCGATTTGACAGTGGTCTTCCATCCAGAAGACCTGCTTGCTGCCCAGTTCCCACATCCCATCTTCCTTGCTTTTTATGTATCAAAAAAGTATTCTTTTAAATGTAAGGATATATGGGAAGAAGAAAGAAAATACCCAACTCATTTTTCTAACCTTATTTTTTGACCCCCAGATCCCTTATAAATAGGATAAATATGAATAAACACTTATGCAAAGGGTATTTTCCCATTATCATTAGATAAGACCTCACATTAGCTATCTCTTAACTATGAAGTTAACATTTTCACTTTATCTACTGAAGGAACACATAGTATACTCTGTATTTCCTTATAAAGTTATTCAAAACAGACTATAACGTATGGTACAACAATGGAGAGATAATTTCATCAAACTATGTAAACCTAAATTTACATCTAAATCATATATGTAACTTATCTATGTAGAATAAATTATAAAACTATGATAGTCAAACTCAACAATATTGTAAATTCAGATCAATTCTCATGCTTATTTTCTCTCTTGTTAATATTTTCAGAAGATTCCTGGCTTTAGTGTCGTTAGAGTAAAAAAAAATGCAAAGCTTTACATTTCTTTTCGTGAAAAAAAAATAGCATGGCAAATGTTCTTCAAAAATAGGAGACAGAAAAATAATGTTACAGATTTTTTTAAGTGTTTATACTACATTCACTGATGAGCATAACCTTGAAGTCACCTTCATAAAGAGTGATTAAAGTGAAAAGTTTAAAACAAAATAAAACATTCTGCCAAATGTGGAACTGGATCAATCATTTTTTAAGCCAAGAGAACTTTTTTCCTTAATAAGGTGACTGTTATAACTCACTGCATTATCCTACTGTGGTCAGACTGAAAAACACCCCATGGGACATTGAAGTCACAATTTTAAACTATAGGTACTAACTGACTTTAGCCTGAGTCATTCAAAGTTATTTTGTTTGTCTTCAATGCTTTCCTCCTGTAACCAGTTGGAAGCTTAACAGTTTCCGACTTAGTTTAGATATAAGGCAAACCAGGCTAATTGTGAAATTAGACAGTGTTTCTTTGTAAGTGTCTCTCTGCAGAGTCATTTCATTTTCAAAGCCTTGAAGAAAACTAACAGTAGCAGCCTGCCTGTTAACCATTTGCTCTTATTACAGAAAGTGCTACGTGTGCAACATGAAATTGCCAAGGGTTTTTAGATTTTTTAATAAAAGCAGAAATAATAAGTAATTAAAGCATAATTACTACATAATTAGCAATTGGCCTTATCTGATAAGATCTTTCTCTTTCTTGGAGCCCAACCTGGAGATTAGCAGTACTTTACAAGACAGGAAATATTCTTTCTCTTTTCTTTTATTTATCCATCTGAAACCAGGAAGCCTGTCTTTACAATATTCACAAGTCAGTACCCTCACTCTGTCATCTGTCTCTCCCAACAGATTGAGAGACATGGTCTCTTTTTGCCTGAAAGATAACCCATCTCTCCGTAAGCTAGAACAGCCACCCTCCTTTACCACACACACACACACACACACACACACACACACACACACAGTCTGCAATACTGCTGTTTCACATTAATGAACCAAAAGTATCTCCCTAAATTAACCCGTGCTACTTTAAAATACGAGTGGGCCAAGATATTTTACAAAAATAAAAAATCAATATAAAAACCTCCAAAACCCAGGCCTTTTCTGATTACTTACTGATTGATATGATCTCAACTCTTACTAAAAGATTAGAGAAGGCATGCTGTGAAAAAAAAAATAAGTCTGGGGGCTCTACTTTTCAGAAGTGGTTTCTTCTCAACCTCAGCAAGCATTTCATATGCCAGCACTTGTGCCTGTGACCCAGGCAAACACAGTCATCAGTCCTGTATTCTGCTCTTCACTTTGTCTTGCAGTATTCTGAACTTTTTGTTCCCTGAGTTACCCCAAGGGGACATTTTAACAGCAGTGCACCAGACAGAAGAAAGTCAGTGTAGAATCCTTGTTTAAATAAACATGTTTAAAGATATGGCCAATCTATCCCAAATCAGTCATTAAAATCAAAAAGAGGACAGCATATTACATTTTAAATGTAGAAAAAAAAAATCTGGTTTATACAGGGTCGTGGTCAATCTGTATGGCAACTTTTAAATTAATTCAGATTTTTCAATCATCACAGTCACCTACAAGGAATACTGAACAGAAAGATGAGACGCAATTGTTTGTGTTACAACTTATCATCAACTATATTTCCCTGGACTTTTCAATGCAGCAGACTTCAAATTCCTCTTGCCAAGGATTATTTGACCTTCAACTTTCAGGCCCTGTATCTCTTGGTGTCGTGCATCCATCATATGTTAGAAAACTGAAGCTGGGCTACAAGTATATTATTTCTGTTACCTGACTTTAATACATGTTAGCTGTTTTCGAAATCTGCAATCTGTTCATTGTGCCAACCCTGCATTGCAGAGAAATCAGCGTGCGACTCCAGCTTGGCTCCTGCAAACAAAGTCACCACAAACAGGTTTTAATTGTCTTTGCTCAGGGAAAAGAGGAGGAGGGAAACCCTCGCCAATCTGACAGGCGGTGCGGGGTGACAGGCACCCAGGGCGGCTGGATCCCCCGGCTCGCCGTCCTGGGCGCTGTCCGTAGTGCTGCTGGCGCCATAGCGAGCACTAACTAGCGCCTTACCTTCTGCCCAGCGGAGGCTGCGGACGTCCCCCAGACGTTTAGCAGAACGCAGCGCCGTATCCCACTTTTAATACAAATAACTACCCCGGCCCATCTTTTTTGTCCCCTTCTCGAAGTCTGCAGGCTGACCGTTCCTCAAAGTCTTTTTTTTTCTCTTCTTCTTCTTCTTCCAGGCCCAACTCTCTCATCTCGGTCTGCTTTAAGATGAGGAGTGGGGGGAGGGAAGGAAGGCACGGCGAAACGAGGATGGGGAACATGTCGGGGGAGGGGTGGAAGGTGAAGGAGAGAAGACAAGGATAGGGAGAAAAAAAGTCCAGGAAGAAGGGGCCCAGAGAGAAGGGCGGAGTACGTGGGACTAAAGAAGGCTTAACGCGGGAGTGCGAAGAGATGCCAAAGAGAGAGAGAGGAGTGATTAAGCGCAGAAGATAGGGAAGGAAAGGAGTAAAGGGGAAAGGACAGAAGAGAAGGCCGTGAGTTTAGGGAGAGTGCAGAGGGCCCAGGAAAGAGCAAGGCGGCCGGGGGGTGGGGACGAAAGCTGCCGGCACGGCTGGAGAGTGACGAGACAAAGAAAGGGCGTTGTGTGAATACTTGCACCGAGGGTGGAAACTGCAATCCGAAGGTGACGAGAAACGCAGAGAGAGGGGGCGTGAGGGGAGACGGGTGGTCCAGAGCTAGAGGAGAGCGGTGGGGAGGGGCCGGGGCCAGGGCAGCCAAGTCCGGGGTCCGATGCGGGCTGAGCCCACGTGGAGCCGGCGCTGAATCACCGCTGGGCCGGTTTACACCCACCCCCACCCCCACCCCTCCCCCTACCACCGGGTGCCCGCAGTCCCCGCCTCCTCGGCCGCCGCCTCCGCGGGGCGGGGCCCTAGCCCGGGACCAGCCGCCGCGGCTATAAATGGGCTGCGGCGGGGCCAGCGGACCGCTGTGACAGCCGCGCGCCCCGGGGCCTCCAAGATGAGCTACACGTTGGACTCGCTGGGCAACCCGTCCGCCTACCGGCGGATAACCGAAACCCGCTCCAGCTTCAGCCGCGTCAGCGGCTCGCCGTCCAGCGGCTTCCGCTCCCAGTCGTGGTCGCGCAGCTCGCCCAGCTCCGTGTCCTCGTCCTACAAGCGCAGCGCGCTCGGCCCGCGCCTGGCCGCCTACAGCTCGGCGCTGCTCAGCTCGGCCGAGAGCAGCCTGGACTTCAGCCAGGCCTCGTCGCTGCTCAACGGCGGCGGCTCGGCGCCGGGCGGCGACTACAAGCTGTCCCGCTCCAACGAGAAGGAGCAGCTGCAGGGCCTGAACGACCGCTTCGCGGGCTACATCGAGAAGGTGCACTACCTGGAGCAGCAGAACAAGGAGATCGAGGCGGAGATCCAGGCGCTGCGGCAGAAGCAGGCCTCGCACGCGCAGCTGGGCGACGCGTACGACCAGGAGATCCGCGAGCTGCGCGCCACCCTGGAGATGGTGAACCACGAGAAGGCTCAGGTTCAGCTGGACTCGGACCACCTGGAGGAAGACATCCACCGGCTGAAGGAGCGCTTCGAGGAGGAGGCGCGGCTGCGCGACGACACGGAGGCGGCCATCCGCGCGCTGCGCAAGGACATCGAGGAGGCGTCGCTGGTCAAGGTGGAGCTGGACAAGAAAGTGCAGTCGCTGCAGGACGAGGTGGCCTTCCTGCGCAGCAACCACGAGGAGGAGGTGGCCGACCTGCTGGCCCAGATCCAGGCGTCGCACATCACGGTGGAGCGCAAAGATTACCTGAAGACGGACATCTCGACGGCGCTGAAGGAGATCCGCTCCCAGCTCGAGTGCCACTCCGACCAGAACATGCACCAGGCCGAAGAGTGGTTTAAGTGCCGCTACGCCAAGCTCACCGAGGCGGCCGAGCAGAACAAGGAGGCCATCCGCTCCGCCAAGGAGGAGATCGCCGAGTACCGGCGACAGCTGCAGTCCAAGAGCATCGAGCTCGAGTCGGTGCGAGGCACCAAGGAGTCCCTGGAGCGGCAGCTCAGCGACATCGAGGAGCGCCACAACCACGACCTCAGCAGCTACCAGGTAGGTAGGGACCGCGGCTGCGCCGCCAGCCTGCGCCAGCGCCGGCGCCGCGCGCCCCCGACACACGGGCGCGCGCCCCGGGGCGCTCTCCGCGCGCGCCCTGGCGCCCGCCAGCCCGTCCGCGCGAGCGCGACGCACGCCCAAGTCGGAGGCGCAGAGCGTCTTGTCTTCTTCGCCCCTACCCGCCACTTGCACACCCCTCCCCACCCACCAACCCCAGCTCCGAGGAGCCCTGACCTTTTCCAAATGTGCTTCTTGTCCTCGGGATTTCTAGGTTTTGCACGCTTCCACGTTCCAAGTAGGACGTACACATTCGGGTAGTTGATAAGGGAGCAACTTTGGGCTAGCTTCTGCAGGAATGCACGTGTTCTCGGCTTTTCCAGCCGTGATCTGAAGCACTCTCAAAATTGGTTTCGGCTCAAAGGACTCAGATGGGAAGGGCCAGGTCCGCCGTGGGGTTTCCCCATCATGTTTGTTTCCTGCAAAGACGTGTACTAGAACCACTGCGCTTAGTGCAGTGCGCGATGTGCCCAGGAAATGTCTTATTGTCTTAATTGATCTTATTTGTTGATTTGAGAAGCCCTTAGATTTTGTAAAGGGAGGAGGGGCTGGGAGCACTATGGGCGAGGTTTGCAGAGTGGGAGGGAGTCAGAAGACGAAAGAAGGGAGCGGGTAGCAAGTGGTTTGCGAAAGAAATTGAGGTTTGGAAGGGTGAGACTATGGCGATTCTCTGTGTCTGTTTCAGGACACTATCCAGCAGTTGGAAAATGAGCTTCGGGGCACAAAGTGGGAAATGGCTCGTCATTTGCGAGAATACCAGGATCTCCTCAATGTCAAGATGGCTCTGGATATTGAGATCGCTGCATACAGGTATGCTACTCACGGAGGGCGTGACCGAAATGCCAACCGCATTGCAGAGGCTGTTGTGGCAGAACCTTCATCACTTAAGTTAAATCAGGCAGATTTCAGGAGTCTTAATCAATGCCTGCTTTCCTTTCTTAATTAAAAACAAATTATTCTAAAGAATTGAAAGTGCTTTTACCACTTTTTATACCGCTTTAAAAGAGTAAGCATTAGTTGAAATTGTTTTCGAATTACATAGGGTGGGGGAAGAAAAGTGCCGATTAATTTCCACCCTTATGCTTAAACTTTATTTTAGTGAAAAGTGTTTTCTGAATGTTTGAAACAAAAACGGAGTTTTAATATCTAATATTTCACCTGGTGGTTTCAGCTTCGAAACTTTACAATGTCAAGGACAAACATCAAGACATTCAGTTTCTCTTTCTGTCATAGCTTACTATTGCCATCATCTGGCTGAGAAGAGCTATAGATTGTTATATTAGAATATAGATATATTTATTTTTATAGCAATATAGTTTAGATATAATATATCTTATCTTAGACTATACAATATAGATTGTGTGTAGATACAGATCATGTATAATATATATCTCTATATATCTAGATCTAGAGATATAAATCTATAGATGTAAATATAAATGCTAAGTAAATCGATTTACATCTATAGATGTAGATCTATAGCCAGAGAGAGAGAAGAGATTATAAGTCTACTAACTGACGTCACCTTGCTGTTGACTAAGTTCACAGGAGAAAATCATTGACTAAACAGTTTTTTCTGCTACCATTAAGGTCATTATAATATTATAATGAAATATTATAATTATTCAGTAAAGCTGAATAACTATATCATTGACACTTTATGATTAAAATTGATGACCAATTTACAACTTGGCACACCCATTTAGTACCTAGTTCTAATATATACATATATAGCCTACATTCTGATATGTTAAATAGTTCTGTATGGTTTTTTGAACATTATATTTGCTAAAAGAAATTTGGTATACATTTGCAAGTCCAAATGCTCAGGAAGATCACCAAGGTTTGAGGGGTGGGGGCACTAGGAAGATTTTCAACATATCGATGTTGCACCAAATGGACTGCTGCAAGGCAAAGACTTGGTGGCTGGGTTGGATTCGTGGACTCTTGGGCGTGGTTAGTTACAGCAGCAGGTAACTGGCCAGGGGTCCCTCAGAATCTGTGTTACTGAATGTGATGCAATGTACCAGTGAAATGATAGCTGGTATTACACCAGCTTGATGGAATCCTTTATTTATGTGATTTTATTTATTCAAAAGTATCTACTGCATTCCCCATAATGTTGATGAAGCTGAGAAAGCCCAATGAGATTTTAGTCATGTCTTGTCTTCTTTGTTTCTTTCCTTAGAAAACTCCTGGAGGGTGAAGAGACCAGATTTAGCACGTTTTCAGGAAGCATCACTGGGCCCCTGTATACACACCGACAGCCCTCAGTCACAATATCCAGTAAGATTCAGAAAACCAAGGTAGAGGTGCCCAAGCTAAAGGTCCAGCACAAATTTGTAGAGGAGATCATAGAGGAAACCAAAGTGGAGGATGAAAAGTCAGAAATGGAAGAGGCCCTGACTGCCATTGCAGAGGAACTAGCAATGAAAGAAGAGCAGAAGGGAGAGGCAGAAGAAAAGGAAGAGGAACAAGAAGCTGAAGAAGAAGTTGTGGTGACTAAAAAGTCTCCAGTGAAAGCTACTGCCCCCGAACTTAAAGAAGAGGAAGAAGAAGAGGAAGAAGAAGATGAAGGCGCTAAATCAGACCAAGCTGAAGAAGGAGGATCCGAGAAGGAAGGTTCTAGTGAAAAAGAGGAAGGCGAGCAGGAAGAAGAGACAGAGGCTGAAGGTGAAGGAGAGGAAGTCGAAGCTAAGGATGAGAAGAAAACTGAGCAAAAGCGGGAAGAAGTGGCCCCCAAGACAGAGCCCGTGGCGGAAGCCAAGCTGGGAAAGCCAGAGAAAGCCAAGTCCCCCGCGCCCAAATCGCCAGTGGAAGAGGTGAAGCCGAAAGCAGCCGCCGGAGCTGGGAAAGGTGAGCAGAAAGAGGAGGAAGGGAAAGTGGAGGAAGGAAAGAAAGAGCCAGTGAAGGAAGCTCCCAAAGAAGAGAAGGTGGAGAAAAAGGAGGAGAAGCCAAAAGAAGTGCCAGAGAAGAAGAAAGCCACATCTCCAATGAAGGAGGAAGTGGTGCAGGAGGTGGTGACCATCACCAAGTCAGTGAAGGTGAGCGTGGAGAAGGGCGCCAAAGAGGAGGAGAAGCCTCAGCCGCCAGAGAAGGAGAAAGCTGAAGAGGAGGGAGGAAGTGGGGAGGAAGGCAGCGATCAAGGCTCAAAGGAAACCATGAAGGAAGACATAGCCATCAACGGGGAGGTGGAAGGAAAGGAGCAAGAGCAGGAAACAAAGGAGAAAGGCAGTGGGGCAGAAGAGGAGAAAGGTGTTGTCACCAATGGGCTAGACTTGAGTCCAGCAGATGAAAAGAAGGAGGGAAAAGTGGTGGTGACCAAAAAGATAGAAAAAATCACCAGTGAAGGGGGAGATGGTGCTACCAAATACATCACTAAGTCTGTCACCGTCACTCAAAAGGTCGAAGAGCATGAGGAGTCCTTTGAGGAGAAACTAGTGTCTACTAAAAAGGTAGAGAAGGTCACTTCACACGCCATAGTAAAGGAAGTCTCCCAGAACGACTAATAACTTGAGGCCACTGCAAAAAGGTTAAGCCATATGACAATTTCAAAATGCATGTGATTGACAGCTTCAAAGCAGAACGGGTTCTCCCATGGGGGCTCCAGACATTGTATTTTCTTTGTGCAATATGAGGGAACTGCATGCAAGCTCAGGATGCTCCCTCCTCAGTCTTTGGGGGGGTTCAAATGCATGATATCGTATGTACCTGGGGAATTGGTCAATTTACTAAGCTGTTGGAAGGGGGGCACTCAGAGGGGGGATGTCTTGAGATGTATTATGCAAAGAACCAACTGAGCCAAAAATAATAAATGAAACTCAGAACTCTCTTAGCCTTAAGAAAGCTATATATGAATAATTATGTTTACCTCACTGGTGCATTTAAAATGGACTTTTGTTCATGGGAGAACCTCGTTGACATGCACAGTTTGCAGCCTTTCATTGATTGATGTTAAACAGTCACAGCAGTACTTGCTCAATAAAGGTCATATTGGAAACATAGTCGATTGCTTGTTAATGTCATTTTAAAGGGAAATTTCCACTACCTGACCCTTTCTTTCCCAGGAGTAGATTATTTGGGAGATTATAAGCGACCTGCATTTCGTATTACTATGTCTGTGAGAGTGAATCCTGGGAAAACATAATCACCAAAAACTTTTTCGGGTGTCAGCATCTTTACTTAGCATAACCTTCATCCCAAAATTTTCAAATTGTATTTTTGAAATAACAATAAAAGCTTCAGAGAAAAAGGTAAAATTGGTGGGATGGAAGTCTTCAATCTCCAGGTGTTTCAATCCCAAACCAGAACTCAGAGAACCTCAAGGTGAGAGGGACAATAAAGAAATCATTACTTAGAGTTGGGACACAAAGAACCTAGTGGCATTTATAACAATGTGTCTAGAAGAAGCAGGACTGAAATTACTAAAAGTCCTAACAAAAAATATCCGGTCTCAGTTGCGTGGTTCTGGTTTACACACACACACACACACACACACACACACACACACACACACACACACACACACATCTGTGGCACTGATTCCTGATATGGTTGATGGAGATTTATATTTTTAGTGTTTTATAATTTGGGAAAATAATGTCAAAAATAAATAAAATATTTCATTTAGAAAAAGAAAAACATATTCTCTGATATTAGCACTCCAAATTAAAAAAAAAAAAATTTTTAAGCCTGATCTTAACCAAGGAAATAATACAAATCTCTGTTCTAGACCTTTAAGACAATAATATACTAATTAACACATTATTTGTTACAAGTCCATATATTTTTTATCTATAGGATCATTCCAATTGTATAATCCTGGATCCTGCTTTTAATGGCTTTTCAAAACACTCCTGTTTTCATTTCTAAATGTCCCCAGGAAGCTCGTTGCTAATGTCAATCATTTGTAATGCTGTTTCCTAACCCCTAGCCATTTGCCAATCCTCACAAATTTTGCTACATCTGCATATCATTTGTAAATAAATAATTGTACAATTATTTATTTACATTTTTCTTTAAACCAACTTGTTTTATGTTAAAACACTAAATTTTCTGAAGCAATAATATCCATGACACCCAAGGTGAAACAGGATTTTTAAGTATAATTAGCAAAAATTTACTCTAGTTTTGTAGAATTAGAATGTTGTATGTATAGAGGATAACTCCTAGGATGAAAGTATAAGCCAAGGAGGCAGGTGACGGGAAAGACCTCTGGGACAGCTCCAGGAAGAGGCAGCAGGACTCAGCATTCTGTCACAGGCTAACTAAACTCAATACTTTGCATCATTTCATTGGGAGTTCTGAAAAAGAGCAAATATTCCCCTGACAATTGGGCCAGCAAAAGAGAAGGCATTTTGACTGATACCAATGATATAGCAGCATTTTCCCAAATAAAAGTCTGAGAGCTGTTATCTGAACTGGGAATAGAGGCTGGATCTATATGATAAGCTAATTGAAATTTAAATACCTCCTAAGTATATTGCCATTACTATAAAACTATTCATCTGTCCACTCCTAAAATCATCTTATTTACCAGTGTTGGCCCTGAGTCTACCACAGTTTAGAAACCCTTTTTTGTAGCATACGCTGTTTTAAAATGACAGGATCAATCAGCAACCTGGGGCCAGCACTTGTGCCCTCAGCTCCTAACTTTGTTTTCAACCATCTCATTTTTATCCTAAGTGGAAAAGAATTTGATAATATTTACTCATATTCAAAAGACAGGCCACTGTTTCACCCTCTTTAAAACTGACATGGATGGACCTAGAGGTTAAAATATTGAACAAAATAAGTCAGCCAGTGAAAGATAAATACCATATGATTTCACTTATATGCAGAATCTAAGAAACAAAAAGAACAAACTAATGAAAAACGGACTCACAAATGCAGAGGACAATCTGGTGCCTGCCAGAGGGGAGCAGGTTGGGGGGTTGGGAGAAAGGGGTGAAAAGTTAAAGAAGTATAAATTAGTAGTTGATAATTAGAGGTGAATAGGGATCATGGTATAGGGGATGCAGTCAGCAGCATGTAGTGGCTGTGAGTACAGCCAGAGTGGTGATAGGGTAATTGTGGGATCGCTTCATAAACTGCATAAATGTCTAACCAATGTAATATATACTTGAAATTAGTAATAAAAATGCTTTAAAAAAAGATTCAGGAGTAAAAGAGATAAATAGGGTTTCATGCTGCCATTTTTGAGGAAACCTCCAGCCCAATGGGCAGGTCTATGGGTGAGGAGAAAGACCACACATGGCAGGCGGACTTAAGAAATCGGTGGAAAAAAAAACAAAAACAAACAAACAAAAAAAACACAGCACTAGGACTTGGCTCGAAGATCAGCAGAAAACTACTGACACTGCCTTCAAAGATGGCCACTATAACATCTGAGTCGATTCACAGTTAGGCTCCTCAATTCATTTCTAGGAGATTTTGATGGAATTAACACACATCTGTTCAAGGAATCAGAAACTGCTCCTGCTCTGATGTGATGAGTGCTCTCATATCTTCAAAGGGGAGCAGTATCCAGACATGGTAAGCCCCTAATTTTTTACAGTTTACAAGGAGCGCCCATTATTTTACTACATGCAATACAATATAGGAGAAAGACCACTAGCTGGACTTCGTTTTGAGCCTGTCACTTGCTAAATTGTAACCTTGAGCAAATTCCTCAATTTGAGATCATGTTCCAGAATTTTAAAAAATTAAGTAGTGCTACCCAATGCCACTGTAAACGTGGTAAGTGAGCTTATACAAGTGAGAATGTCCTATATAATGGAAAGCATTATTTAAGTAGATTAATAAATAAAAAATAACAAAATAATAATATAACATACCTTTGATAAGCTGTACAGACATTTATAAATATATCATATTGCTTGGTCGATTCGTTAACTCTAATATTTATTGCAGACCAGAGCCCAGGGATACACTGATCTTTTCTTATGAAATTCCCTAATTCTGTTGCCAATGCCAATTATTACACTACTATTTAAAGAGGAAGATTTGAAATTCATATTTCTGAATATGTTCAGGGGCAGGGAGAGGCTATATTTAAAACTAAACTCATCTATGGCCATGCCACCCTGAACAAGCCTGATCATATCTGATCTTGGAAGCTAAGCAGGGTTGAGCCTAGTTAGTACTTGGATGGGAGACCACCTAGGAAGACCAGGTGCTGTTGGCATAAAAAACAAAAAATAAGGGATTGTAAGGAGACAAGGTCCTTGCAATCTGTAAAGTCAACCAAGGGTTGCCTCCATAAAAATGAATTTAAAAAATTTCTTTTAATAAAATAAATGCATATCTCTAAGTGTTTAGGGAATTAGAATACCTTTTTATCTGACTACAATTTCTGTTCTAGTGACATTAAGCCATTGAAAAAGCAAAATTTTTACTTTTCCCCTCGATTGCCTTAGAGGAACTTTTTTGTTTTAAATATTGTAAGAAGTACCAAAGCTAATTAGTTCTCAATTTTCAAACAAGGAAACTGAGGCACAACGTGGTTTTTAAAAAACTTCCTCAGGGTCACACAGCGAGTAGCTAATGAAGCTGAAATTTGACCCCAATATTCCAGCTCTCAACCCCTTGTATGACACTGCCCCTCATATACATCCACTGTGGAAATTTCAATTTACAAGGAGGGTCTGCTGTATTTCTTTCTTTCTGTCTGTCTGCCTGACTGCCTACTGGTATGTATGTATGTATGTATGTATGTATGTATGTATGTATGTATGTATTTCCAAAACAGAAGGAAAAAATATATCTATGCCATGAATCTCTCATTTAATATGCTTACGAATATCTTCACATGTTAAAAATGATACAATGCCACTGTTCGCATCATGAGAAGATGAAAACATCTAGATACAAAATAAGCAGCTATTCTTTTTATCACAACAGCTTGCAGTGTACAAAATGTGGCACTTTTCTCATGGTAACTTTAATATTCAATGGAAAAGGAGAGTTATTTCAAGCGCACTGCCTTCTACTGCCAGTCAGTGTGCATAAACAGTAGTAAAACATTGGGATATTTGTTTCCACAACAAATAGGCTGGCCGTTCCAGTTCAAAGCAAGTTATTTTTTCCTGAGAGTTTATGTAATTTGCCCAAAGGGAAAAAGGAGCTATTTTTAATTGAATTATTTTATTGAGTCTACAAAAAAAAAAAAATTGTCCACTTCCAGGGTTCTTCTACCCTTAGAAGTGTAGAGGTTTGGCGAAAGCACTGAATTGAGTTCAAGTCCCAGGTCTACAAATAATAAAAGTGTGTGTCTTGAGTTCATAATATTATTCCTCTAAGCTTTTGCTATAGACTGAATGTTTGTGTTCCTGAAATTCACATATTTAATCTTAATGCCCAATATGAAGGTGTTTGGAGGTGGGGCCTTTAGGAGAGGCTTAGATTCTAAGGGTGGGGACCTCATGAATGGGATTACTGCCCTTAAAAAAGATGCCCCAGGGAGCTCCCTCGCCCCTTCTACTGTGTAAACAGTGAGAAGACAGCCATCTATGAACCAGGAGGTGGGTTCTCACCAGACACAGAATCATGGTACTGTGATCCTGGACTTCCAGCCTCCTAAACTGAGAGAAATGAATTTCTATTGTTTATAAGCCATCCAGTCCATGATATCTTGTGACAGCAGCACAAACTAAGACAGTTTCCACTCCTAATCTGTAAAATGGGGGTGCTAACATACACAAAGGGCTGCTGAGGTAATTAAATGAGATGACATCTGTAAAAGTGCCTTGTAGCTAATCAAAATTATTTGTTGACTGTATTGAATTTTCAATCGGACCAACGCTATAGGTACAGAATTTGTTTAACTTCAAGGTAAAAAATTAACTGGAACATGAATTTCTTTATACATGTCTTTAATACAGATTGCATGAGTAATCGTAATTGAACGAATTACACAATATATATGTACCCATATGCACATATATTTCTTCATCAGCATACACTAATAATATGTTGTATAATACACTGTAATATGTTCATTATTCATATAGAAAATTTCAGTGGAAATAATTACATTTTTACTACAATAAACTATAGAAACTATTTGGACAACAAATAATCCATCTAGACAATCCTGGGGATTAAAAGTTTCTTGATACAAATCATTTAAAGCAATAATGAAAATAAGAGAAAAATAGTTTTGTGCTAGGCCTACAAAGATAATTTTAACTTCCCAACTCCATATTGATTTCTCTCAACACCACAATGTAAGGCTTTCAGAGTTTTCTTTACCTTTTTTTTTGAGGTATTTTGAAGTTATCAAATCATATCTTCAATAATTCATTAATTTTACATAATTCTCCTTAAATAATTTCTGTAAATCTGGTTAGCATTCTTTTCTTAGAAGAGAGCAGTCAGGGGGAAAAAAATGAACAACTGATTAGATCAAAAGCCGTGTGTGTGTGTGTGTGTGTGTGTGTGTGTGTGTGTGTGTGTGTAATATTTAAAGCAAAGATAATTGTTCTAAAGACCTAAGTAGGAAGTTAGACCAGTCACCTAGGCCCCCACACTACAGTCTTGTTTTAGAGGTGTGTTGCAGGGAGTTGGGAGGAGGATGAGGTGAGAAGAGCACAGAATTATGGGTCCAAGAACTTGAGTGATACTATTGTCTCCAGAAGGCAGACACAGGAGATTCCTGATTCTGAATTAAGATCATAAGTTCACAAGTCAGAGGCCAACTGCAAATGTCATAGGCTCTAACATTTAGTATTCTCACATTCAAAAAAGAGTATGCCACAACAGCTAAATGAGATGCCGCCAATGAAATTAGTCTTCTTGTCTAATTCATTCTCATCTCTGAAAGGAACTTTGGTGATAGGGTAAAATTAACAGTTCACATTCGGGTTTCTAAATATCTTCAATTTTAATTGTTTATAATCTTCCCCAGAAAATCCGGATTGGTTGAAAATGCACAGTAGTATATCACACAAAGTGTTTTCTATGCCCTCGGACTTGGCAAGCTTGGACCACTGTAAAAGACACAGCATCTCTACACTTTCAAATTTTTAACTTGGAAAACTCAAAGATTGAATCCTGAGATAAAATTTTAAAATCTTTCTCAGTTTAGATGTCAAAAATTTACTCATAGTCAGAAAGAATATATCAGCTAAAGGAAACTTTGTACTTGTAGTAGCATTTGCTAATATTTGAAAGAATAGTTAAAAGTTATTAACTTATGTCCATATAAATATATAATATGTGAATATTTCAAAGAAAAAGAGAAAGCTGAACATCCTTTTCTCATCAAAATAATAACAGTTGTTCAGTTAACTGTGTACCAGGCACTTTACCTATCTTCAAAATAAGTGTGTGTGCAAGAATTATTTTTGTTGCTATTTTTTCCAGAAGTTTAGGCATAAAGATTAGAACTTAGACCTTTCTTTTATCGGACCCATAACTTTTCCACTACATACTTTTCTAGAAAAGATAGCAAACATGTATCCTGTATGTGCTCACCTCTAGAATGAACCTTTTACCTGTTGGGCCTGGCATGCCTAAGCAGTTCCCATTATCCATTTTTTAGTTTATGGAGGAATTAACTGACCCTCCAAGAGTTACCTTAAAACTCACTGCTTCGTAAGTGGAAAAATACATCACATTCAACATAAGTTCCCTGAGTATATGGTCTAGGTTCTATCATCCTGTGCCTGAATATATGATTTAATTTTGTGGAATGTTTACCAAATATAGTACATTAAGATTCTGACTGATGTATGAGACTCTTCATGTCTCTACTTTTCCATTTCTCGGACTCTTAAGAGGACAATGAGCAAATAAGTAAATGTTTCTTCTATAATACGTAACTCTTTGGTACTCTTTGGTTCTCTTCGATACAGCAATATGTATCTGTCTATCATTTTTGACCAACAATTTGCTCCCTGGCAATAACAACAAGGAAGGAATTTCAATTGGGTTAAAGTGGTAAGTATCAAATGAAGTTATTTCTAAGTGTCAGCAATTAGGTTCAGACAGGTCTAAATAAGCATGCTTTGAGTATGTTAGAAAATTGGAGAAATTTGGACAAGTCTCTTCCACATCCCATTCACTGTTATCTGTTACTATCATAGCTTGAGATAAAATTTCCTTTGCTGTTATTGCCCAGCTTAATAATCACCATGCCCCGATGAAAGCAGTTATCTATATCTACCCACTGAATTCACTCTTTTCGCATTTAGAATGAGCATTAAAAATGAAATATTTGAAGAGCTGATGCCCACCCCCATTCTTAATCAGCCACCCATGAAATAGCCACCAATGTGTCTAAATTTACCACTTTCTCATTGGCAATGAGAAAACTAACTTGCCTCATATTCCTTGTGAGGAAATTGCTTTCCGTTTTCAGAAAGACATATCAATCTCAATAGCCTTATTAAGAGATACAAAGAGTGAGGCCCAGAAAAGAAAAGTGAAAGATTTTCCAAGGATCTACCTCCTCCTTGAGCTTGGTGGAAGAAGTGAACTCTTACTGGAGAGAAAATATTTGTCGAAGAATGAGAACAATTAATAACATTGAAGACTAGACCTTACCCACATTAACACACTCTGAAATCTTGAAACTCCTTTCCACTTCCATCCCTTACAGTATCACTGGTCAGACAGAGCCTTGGTTTCATATTATTTACTTGATTCTTTCCCCCCAAACCTCTGCAGACAACCACAACAACCTAGGAAATACAAGATAATGTTTAAAAATAGAGATTTTGGTGTCTCCTCAGTTCCTGGTTTGAATCTCATTTCCAAACTTTTCAGCTGAATTATTAGGTTAGGGGCTGGTCAAGAAAAAAGAAAAAGAAAATCATTCTAGGGGTTTCAAACAGAATGGAATTTGATGGAGGGAAATCTTACCACAAAGTTAGGGGAAAGCTGAGGAGCCAAAAAGAGTGCCTGACTGAGTGTTTACGCCCCAAAAGATAGAAAGGCAGAAGATATGCTAAGGAAGAGCCATACCAGGGATAGCTGGTCGCATGATGTTGTTCATGCGAGTCTTTATGGCAGAGCCCAGAACTTAAACACCTAGAAATGTTGTATTTCTCTACAGTGTAGAAAGTAGCTTCAGATGCGACATCCTGCTTAAGCCTCATAATATGTAGGAGAGATACTGTGATTTCTTTTTTTGCAACCTGCAGAAACAGAAGCGCAGGGAAGTGACTTCTCTACATGAGAGGAGAAGCATGCATTCCTAGGACTTTTTTTTAAAAAAAGAAAAGGTATTTAAGTTTTAAATTCTAAGTGTAACAAATATTCATTGTAGAATATTGGCACTGTAGAATATTCACCAATATTTTTACCATCTCAGATAATTATTATATTTCACCATATTTCTAACATTTTCTATGCACAAATTTGGTACAGCTGTGATCATTCTGAAAATATTACTTAGTAATCCACATGTTCAGTAACAATATATTATAAACGTTTTCCCATTTTATTTCAAATTCATCACCATGATTCGGTATAACATGGACATTTGGGATTTTTCATACCCCACCCTCCTGCAAACAGCTCCTGCCATCTAAAGTACTGTAATCCATTTAGTTCAGTTGATTCAGTAGCTTTGAAACTATATAACTATAGCCCCAAACTATTTAGATTATGAAAATAAACATATTGGTTGACAATAATCTATTATTATTATTATTATTATTATTATTATTATTGTTGTTGTTGTTATAGTTATTATTATTATAGTTTGCCCTTTCTCGAAGACGAAGCTACCAAAGCATAATCAACAGATGCTTATTGAACATCCAGCTCATGCAGGAGACATGTCAGCTATAGGAGTGAGTGAGCTGATATTTGATTCATCTCACTTAAATCTGAGTCAGCATATGCAATCTGTGGTTGAGGTTGTTTTGGGCTTAAAATTTGGCATTACACAAAATAAACATCAGCAGCAAAGATCATCATGTAGGCAAGATAGGTTTTAGAAAATAATTCCAAATAGAAAGCAATCCAAGAGACCCAGGGAGAATCAGAAGAGGCAGGAATCTTACCAGAACTAAAGAAGGAAGCCCAAAGGGAAAGAACTGACAACGGAGTTTGGCGAGAAAGCACGACCTTACTAATAGCCAAAAGGTACACTCAACCCTTGGATGGCCTCGGGAACATCCCTTCACAGATTCTCAGAATCCTGAGGCTGGAAGGGACATTATTATCGTCATAGTTATGTTTGCTATACATTTACTAATTGTCAGCAACCCGGTTAATGCTTTACATGGATTATCTTATTTAATTTCATTTTTATAACCACCCTATGAAATACAAAGTATAAAATCCCTCCTAACAGATAAGAAAACTGAGATTAGAGAAAGTAAAGCCAATTATCCAATGTCCCAGAACCAGTAAGCATCAGAGAAAAGAATCAAACCAGTGTTTTCTGACACATGCTCTTGACCCTACACTATACTGCTTTTCTTAAAGGATATCCAGTTGGGTCCAAATCCTAAAATCCTTAAGTCCATTTTATGATAATCTGCCAGTATTGGGAAACCTTTAGTGATGGGGCCGGGCCTACTGTCTACCAAAGCAGCCCATTCCATATTTGAACAGCTCTTTAACTCACTAACTCATTCATTCATTCAACAAGTGTTTGCAAACACAAATGTTTTATGGGACAGCCCCTGGGAGTGTAGCAGTGAACAAACTTAATCCCTGTTTTGTGGAGTTTATATTCCTATTGGGGAAAGAAAGGGGAAAAGAAAAAAATTAAAAAATATATAAAGGATTAAGAGGATGATAACTGTTTTAGAGAAAAATAATGTAGGGTAAGGAGATTAGAAAGTGCCAGATATAAAGAAAAAGGTTGTTATTTTGTATAGAGTAAAGAAGCCTTCTCTAAAAATACATGAGGTATTTCTGAGACATATATGCAGATATCTATGAGGGATATGCTGATATAGATGAGAGAATCCATTCCAGGGAGAAAGAACAGCAAGTGCAAAAGCTCTAAGGCAAAACCCTGTTTGACATGTTTGTGGAATAACAAGTCCAGGGGATTGGGAACAGAATGGGCAAGAGGGAGGCAGGTGTCAGGGAGAGGTGGAACCTGACTGAGAAGGCCTTTGTAGGCCACAGTAAGTGTGAAACTTGGGAAGGTTTTGAGCAAAAAAAGTGACACGGGTATATTTAGAAATAATTACTCTGGCCACTATGTTAAGTACTGACAAATACTTCAGGAGAAATAGAAATAGAAGCAGTTGAGCACAAAAGAGCCCGTTAGAAAGCTGTTGCAACAATCTAGGCAAGAGATTTGGATGCCTGGAATCCAAAAGGCAGCATTGATGATGGTGAGAAGTGCTAGATTATTGGACATATTTTAAAAATAAAGTCCATGAGATTTCCTGATGGAGAACTGTAAAGAGTGAGAGGAAGAAACTGATGGTGACACCAGAGAGTTTGGCCCGGGAACCGGGAAGGATGGAGTTTCTATCTATTGAAAAGAAAACAACTGGGGGACATGTTAGAAGAGAGCAGGTTTAAGGAAGAGATGAGAAAACTGACTGCCCATGAGACAGTAAAATGGAGGTGGCATCTGAAGGAAAACCAATTGCCATAAACTCCATGCTCTTATGGCACATTCTCCTGGCCCTCAGCATTGTGAAAAAAGGTGAAAGTTTTTTCAAGAGTAAAACACACTGGCAAATTGTTATAATCATTAAAACTACAATATCAACTGTGAAGAATGAAAGGAATGCACAGATGGGGAATTTGTCCCCATATGGATAGTAGGATGGGGACAGAGGAAAAAACAAGCCTGATGACATAGATGTAAAATGGATGTGTTGGCTTTAACAGTGTTATGTGGCTTGGAGCTGATGCCACGCTTGGGCTGCCTGCAATCTCCATGAGAGCATTCCAGTCTTTCCAAGCAATTTTCTTATTCTGATGCTTCACAATCAAGTAATTCCTGGCCGGAAAGATCTGCTTTTATTCCTCAGGAATCATAATCAGTAATTTGATTCTCTAAAAGGAAATGGCTGGCTTTATTTCATGGTCCTTTAGCCTCATATTTCAAATCCATGTCCTACGCACATGTCTTGGGAGAAGGGGACTCTGACAGCAGACAGAGCTTTAGACTCCATGTTGCTAGAGTGACAGCCCAACCTACCAAGATGACAGCTTGCTCTCCACACTGGAATGCCTGCTTCTCCTCTTCTCTGGACTGAAAACTAGGCAGTGAAGTTCAGCTTGCTTATTTCAAAGGCAAGAATCTTTTAAGAGGAAGAAAATTTCAAGTGGTTTCTCGAATTGTGCATTTCTTTACATGAATAAGTTAGTATTGATCTGTAGATCAAAACAAGATAGATGAGATTCATAACACTTGGAGCTTGCCTGATGTATAAACTTTCTTCCGAGGTAATAAGGGACCCATGATAGAACTATTTCATATATTAGCTATTAAATCATCAGCAATAAATCTGAAAATCCCAGAAAGAAGAAGACAAGGAGAGAGGGAAAGAAAATTCCATGTGAAATGGTATTGATCTGTCCGCTGTTGTACCAATGTTGCTGTAACACCACAAGACTATTTTTTCACAAAACTCCACAGACTTCTAAAATCTGGGTCATTAAAAAAAGAACAGGAATGATAATATTACTTCTGAGGAGGCAGTGCTGTATAGTGTGGGGGAAATGCACTGGGATCTTAGAATCTAGTTCCAGCTCTGCTGTCATCAATTACATCATGTTTGTCAAGTCCCCTCTGAATCTCAGGTTTTTTTCTATGTAAAATAAGAAATGACTTCGTAGGTAGCTTCTCACTTTGGAATTCTATCATCCTATGATATTTAGCACCCACAGAGATCTTTTTTATCAGGGCTTACAGTACCAAAGGGGAGAACTTCAAGACATTAGCATAACGTGTATCTCAAGCATCGAACTTCAGACACACATCTGACTGCCGCCTCAAATATATCATGACAAACCTTGATGGTGCACCTGCTCCAAAACCTGCTGCATTTTCAATCTTCCCCCATTTGGTTAAGTAAAAACTCTATTCTCCCCATTTCTCCCATTGAAAACTGTGGAGTCATCCTCGACTCCACTCATTCTCTTGCATCCAATCTTCCAGCAAATTCCATCAGCTCTACCTTCAAAATATATTCAGAATTGTCACACACACACACCACACACACATACAGTACTATCACCCAAGAACAAATCACCATCACTACCCACCTACCTTATGTCAATAAGCTCCACATGCACCCCCTTCAGTTTCTTCAACACAACAGCCAGAGTTATTCTTTACAGCCCAAGCCACACATGTCACTGCTTAGCTAGAAGCCCTGCAACGGCTCCCATGAACCACCAAGCAAAACAGAAAGTCCTCACATGGTCTGCAAGGCCCTGCCCCACCTACCCACCACCCTTCCGACCTCATCTCCCACCGTTCTCCACCTGGTCGTCTTCATTCTGGCCACATCAGCCTCTTTATGTACCAAGTATGCCCCTATTCCAGGGCCCCACAGTATTGGCCACTGGCTATTGTCTGTGTGGCATCCTCCATCACTATTTCAGGTCTCTATCCACATGCCACCTGAACAGAGAAACCTCCAATCAACCAATGATAAAATTACACCCTCCTGTCAAACTCTATTCCTACTTCATTTTTTATTATAACCCATATCACCTTATATAGCATATATAATAGTTTTAAAAACTAATAATCATTTACTTCTATGAAAACAGGACATTTTTTATTGTAAATGCTGCATCTCCGGGGCCTAAGGAGAGTATCTTGCCCATAATAAGTACTTAGAAAGTATTTGCTTAATGAATGACTGAATGAATGAGTGGTACGAACTTCCTGGAATCCTTACTAGCAGATGCAGCCTACAATGAGCTCTAATCCTGGCATCCTGCTCCTGGACAAAGACTGGCCCAGCTTCCCCTTGGGCCTCCCATGTACCAGGGCTGCTGACTCTGCCTGGCCCCAAGCCAGGCCAAAGCTCTTCCTGGAGCAGATATGGGATCTAGAGAAATTTCTAGTGCCTATTTGCTAATAATCTCCACCCCATCCTAGGGAGAGGATGAGAGAATATTAAACTCATTTCTCTGCCAGAATGGCTGGGCAGTCTCAATGGGTCAAGAGGAGGGGGGCCCCAAAACATCACAAAGGGAAGTGCCAAATGGCCTTACCTCAGGCCTCCAAACGGAAGTGAGAGCTGACCTTCAAGATTCTGCACAAGCTCCTGCGCCTAAACTCTCTAAGTCAATGGATGTTGAGAATTCTAGGACTTGAGATGAATCCCTTGCCCTTGGCTAGTCCTTAGTTTATAACAAAGGAAGAAAAATGAACCTCTCTGCCTGCTTCCCTTTAATGAGGACAATTGGCTACTACCCTCCCTGTGGCCCCTCTCCAAACCCACGAGTGGGAGTGAGCTGCTGATTTGAACTTGTCCTTTTCTTTCTAGGGCTTCTCCCCGTGAATGTGCACCTGAGTCACCTGAGTTGGAGTGAAAATACGGATCTAGTTCAGTAGGTCTGGGGTGAGGCCAAGATTCTGCATCTGGACCTGAGCGCTCCGGAGTGATGCACCCACAGCGGATCCGCTCCGTAAGGAATCTGCGGGGGGCCGCTGCAGGCCTGCCTGGGGCTGCGCTGCCCTGTCCCTGCCCCCTCCCCGCAGCTGCCACCCACGCCGGAGCATCTTCGCTTTCTTCGCTTTAAGATCGGATTCCAGGGCGCCTGAGCTCCAGGCCAGGCCGCATGTGGGATGCCTGGAGTGACTGCGGGTGGCCCTTGCTCCAGGTCCTGGCTGAGAAGCCCCTCGCCTTGCAGAGAATCAGCAGCCGGAGTTGCGCCGAGACGCGCCTCCTTCCCCGCGCGCCCCCGGGCACCGCGGAGGCGCAGCGCCTGCGGGTCTGCTTCTGCCAGCCCAGAGACTCCCCAGCCAGGGCGGGGGGCGGCTGTGGAGCTTGACCCTTTTGCGGGGTTGGGGGTGGAGAAGATGGGGGGGTGATGCGGGAGTCTTAGCCGCAGAATTTCGGCTGCGGGACCCCGCGCTTTGCAGAGCCCGCGGGCGGGTGGGGGGAGGGCTTCTTCTCCCAGAGCATCCTTGGGCTCCGCCTACTTACTGAGCTGATTGAAGCAGCTTTGTAAGTCCTGGGCACCCACCCACCCCCGTGCTTTCTGTCCCTCCCTGTCCGATGGAAAGAAAATAAAAAATAGAGGGGAAAAAACCAGCTGCGGCCATCTACGACGTGACGGTGGGGTGTCGCCGAGGCAGAACCGAAGGTGCAGAACCCCGACAGTGGACACGCTACTGGAGAGGGGGGTAAAGTGACATTAGGCCTTTCTGGAGCATTTTGAGTTTTCACAGACTTTCATCTCAGCTCCTTAGAGTCTCACAGGCCTGGGACATTTGTTGTTGAAGTTATTAAAAAAGAGAGATTGTTCCTGTGTAATCCTAAAACACCATCAAATGCGCTCAGTCCTGTCTAGACACACACCCCAGCTCTTCACAGAGGGGACTGCGGTGTCCTCTGTCACGTGTCCCTGCCCAGGAAGAAATGGGGCGCAGGTCCTGCGCTGTGAGGGGGGTCGGCCCTAAGAAGCCGGGAAGGATGTCTTAATCTACAAATAGACCTTCATCTGCTCAGGAAATATGCTCTGCCAGTGGGTGAGGAAGCACTTTTCTACTCTTCTTCCTAAATCGTCCCTGAGTTTGAGCAAAGCGTTTTACAGTGGGAAGTGGAGAAGGGTAGGGCTGCAAAGCTCCTGGCTCCTGTGATTTGATCAGGGAGATGGCTGTCTCTCACCCTCTCAGAAGAAAAAGCTGAAATAGGGGTGTAAATAAGATGCCCCCCCCCAAAAAAAAGCCAAATCGATTGCTTTGCCTGAAAAGAGGCTTTTTTTTTTTTTTTTTTTTTTTTGAGGGTGGTGGGTCGCCCATGAAAAGTGCTCTGATGCTATAGGAGTTGAAATCAGCTTCTCCCTGCTACTGTCTGGACGCTCAGGCTGAGTTCCCCACCCCACACCTGGGGTGGGTGCTAAAGTATTTTCAGAAGTCACACTTGTTTTCTCATTTCCACTATTTAGGTAGAACTGAAAGAAGTGGGAAAGGCCAGAAGCCCAGAGGAGAAATGAGACAAGGTGGGTCCCTGGCTCCTTTCTGATTATCAGATGTTCCTACTAGGTCACTAAAGTGTCCCTTCGGAGGCTTGGTTACTTAGTTCACAGTCTCAGGTCACTCCTGCTGACACTTTCTTCTCCCATTAGCGTAGCATTACTTCAGCTCTTAGTCCTCAGAACCCCATGACCATGGAGGCCAACTGACAAACGCAATGTGTCTGTGCCTAGGGAAGGTGGTACATTTATTCTCACCTCAAAATCTCCCTCTGGTTTCACATGTCTGACACTAATCTTTCTGTCTTAAACTGTGTGAATGATTTGTGGCTTACAGTTGAGATATTCTTTCACACATATTCTCCTGCGTGCGTATGTGTGTGTGTGTGTTAACCTCTGCAGTGAAAACTCTGGGTTCTCCCATGAGTAAATGATGAGAAACAAACCAACAAGTCAGAAAGAGCAGATCAGTCCTTTCTCTCAAATCAGAGATGAGTAGATACAACACAGATTTTTTAATATAAGGTTTCTGTTTTTAATAATGGGCTGGATGTAGAGTAAAAGGAAATATTAGTTTTGCTGCATCAAAGCATCCTGCTAGTGGGTTTTTTTTTTTTTAATGATCACATCAGGAAATGGCCTATACTCCATATGAAATTATAAGGATGCAGGGTAGTAATAAATTGAAAGAATGATATTTAGCTAAAAATAAAGAGATTAATGGCCATCATTACAAATGAAAATTCTTTAATAGCTATAAGAAACCTAAGCCTCATCTACAGCATCTCAGTTTATTTATGAAGCCACTTCATATTTAAAACTACTTGTTATCAACATGGCTTTTGCTTATTAGAAGTGTCCCATTTAAAATCATGTGTGCCCTATATCAGAACCTAAGGTATTAAAAACAAAAATACTAACACGTCAACTGTAATGAGGTTCACCCCTTCGCAAAACAATCAACATTTTTATTTTTCTGATAATTTACCTTAAGTTGTATGTTAGCTGCCATTATACTTATCTCAATTAAAATAATATACATTTCATTTCAAATAAATTCATGCAAGAAAGCTAAGGCCTTGAAGTGTAGCTGTCAAGCTTTATAAAAAAAAATGTGGCAATAAATATCAACAACTATTAAAATGTACATAATGTCGTTTGAATACATAACCCCATTAGGAGAATTACTAAATACTTCCCTAAAAGGACAAAGATGAAGCTATCCATTGATGAAGATATTCATTGCCAAAGCTGCCTATAATTTTCATTAACATATTTTTAAACTTAAATTGGGACACGGGATCAAATAAGAATGAGTATACTTATGAAAACAAGGAAAATATTTGAAGCTGGAATTGTTTTGGAATCTCTTGAATGGATGATTGTTTATAAAAGGAAGAATTACATGCCCACTATCTTATTGGAGCCACCAGTGATCTTCACCTTTTGGTATTTATAGGCTTTTATAGTTCCCTCTCATACTGAATAAGACAGATTGGTTTATGTGACCAAGAGAATAAGTGGTAATGATGATATGTGACTTTAAAGGTTAGGTCATAAATGACATCACAACTTTTGCCTTGATTTCTTGGAGGCCTTGTTCTGGAGGAGGCCAACCACCATGTTGTAAGGATCCTCAAGCAGTTCCATGGAAAGACCCACATGGAGAAGAAATTGCCAGCCAAGTGAGTTAGCCACCTTCTGCAGGCCTACCCAAGCCTTCAGGTAACAGTAACCTCAGCCAATGTCTAACTGCAACCCCATTAGAGAACCAGAGCCAGAATACCCCAACTGGGCCACTCTCAAATTCCTGATCTGCAGAAACTAAGAAATAATGAGTGATTGGGTTGTTTTAAGTTATAAAACTTTAGAGTGGTATGTTCTGTAGCAATAGAAGACTAATATACATACTACATGTTAATTTGTCAAAATATGTAGTTATCAAAAAGAAGAGGCTGTTTATAACTTTCTCTTTTCATGCATTTATCCTGTCAGTAAAAAAATAAACAATCTCAAAACTTTCCTATCACACCACAGTACACTATCTCTACTGCTACTGTCCTTTTCTAAGTCACATACAATCTTCTCTGACCTGAACTAAAACACTTATTTAGTTAGTCTCTCTACTTTGATTCCTGCTTCCCCAAATCTATTCTCTACACTAGAGTCAGAGTGGTCTTTATGAAACTGAAAAGGTCACATCACCTTCCTCTGCTTACCTCCAGCATCTGCAAAGTGCAATAAAGTGAGATGCAATGAAATGAGGTACACCTGTATGAACCATGGCTGGGTCAATTCTGAAATCTCACACTCTGACCCCAAGGGAGAAAAGAAATTCTCCATCCTGTCCATGTTTATGAAAGATTCTCACAAGTACTAACCCTTTGTCATTCTAGAAACTTTTATTAAGATGCCCACTAAACACAAGGCTTTTTGTTGGGTGTTCTGGAAGAAACTTACTTGTTTGTTTGTTTATTTGGTCTGCTGTTACACCTTTCCAAGAATGATTTGAAAAGATTAGCTTTAATTTCATCTGTTTATAAAATCTGATTCTTGCCTTCCAGCAGCTTCAAATTAAGCAGAGGGACTGAAATATAGACAAAAATAATCAAAAGGATTCAAGAAAAGTTTGCATATCCTAAGTAAGTACAATGGAATGTTGTGAATGTATCATACCCCTTGAATGCGTTATAAGCATTCCAATAATTGTATGAAAACTCCCAGGCCACTGTCACAACACACACCTGTGAGAATATGCTCCGATTTCCTGAGGATGCCTCCTAAGATAGACGCCAAAGGAGACAGTGGGTGTATCAATTAAGGACATGGTCTTCAGAGCTGTACTGTGAGGTTTGGATGTCAGTCCTGCCGCAAACTACCTGTGTGACCTTGGTTAAGTTACCTAACCTTAATTCCTCATCTGTAAAATGAGGAGGATAATCATACTGGACTGATACCATTGTTGTAAGACAGGAATTGGTGAGTTAATACTTACAAGCACTTAGATCACTGCCTGGGACACGGTAACTATTCTAATAGCACTAGAATCTCCCTGTGGGGAAAAAAAATCAAATTAATTGCTTACCAACTTAATTCCAGGAATGAAACTGGACATTAAGTTTAATAATTCCCTTAGAGTGATGGATTTTCATGTGAACGTAATAGTTATATGTGTGTTTCACATTCAGCCATTTAGTCTGAGCTTGTAAAAGTTTTTCAGGAAATTTTGAATGGTGAATTTAGAAAGGGTATGAGATGTCAGCTGTCGAACCCTTATGCAGCTGAGAAGGCTGAGGCCAGAGTGAGGGTGAGGGTGAGGATGGCCAGAGAACCATGACAAACAGGCTAGAGTCCAGAATAGACACTTGATTCTTTCATTTCTGCTCTTTCCACAAGGTGTTGACTAGATTGGGATTGATTATTAACTACTCTTGGCTTTCTAGTCATCCTGAAGGCATTTTAAACTAGCAAGAATATTTAAATTCAATCAGTATCTATTGTGCTTTCCTGTGGTAGGAACGGTGCTAGTTGCTAGGAGATGAATGGTGAGCAAGAGGTCAGACTGACATCTTCTGAAGATCACACTGTAACAGGTGATGCAGATATTTCTCAAACGATCAAGGAAATCGATGCTGATTACGAGTATGTAAAAGTCTGCAAAGTCTACACGATCTTAAGAACACATTTAATAGAGAAATTTGGCCCAGTCAGAGAACACCTCCACAAGAGAAAAATAACTAAGCCTAAATCTGGGCAATGTTGAGGGAAGGAAATAAGAAAGAGTGCTCTAGACATATAAACTGGCAAAAACCCTGTGGCAGGTGGGAGAGCATCAGCCCAGGGTGCAGGAGCACCAGAAGAGAGGGGCACAGGGGTACACATATGATGAGGTCAGAGAAATAGTTTGGGGTCAAGTTATGCAGGCCTTGAAGAGCACCTTAAAATGTTTGGTTCCTATATTTAAAAAATGGAAAACTATTGGAGGGTTTTATCAAGGGAATGACATAATCAAATTCCCTTTTCCAAACAGCCTATCGTGTGCTGATCAAAGGACAAGTGTAGACAGTGGGAGGTTTCTTGGAGTGGTGGCAGTGTCACTGGAAAAATGTGGATGCATTCAAGATATGTAGGCAGTAAAATCAATAGGACTTGGTGATAAATTAGTCTAGCGGGACTGAGTAGAGGAACTAGGCAGTCTGATGCCATGCCCAGCCTCTAGCTTGTAGAATTGGATGAGTGGGGAGTGGTATCATTAACTGGGAGAGAGATTACTGAAAGACAATTGGAGTTTGTGGGAGGAAAGAAGGGAGAAGGTACTGAATAAAGTACCAAATTTGAGGACATTTTTTTAAAAAACTTCAAATCCACTTAGTTTAGGTTTTTCAGTATTTTATTATGGCACACAGGATAGAGTATGGTACAGTGTTCAAGTAATTCTCAAACCAACCAGCTGTTTCCATTTGGCTAAATTTACTTTTTTTACATGTAATTTGCATCTCTCTGAGGTTTACCGTATGCAACATTCCACATTTCATGAATATAACTGTGAAAAGCTTGGTTTCTGAGGTGACTCCTAATCTTTACATAAGTCAATGTACTGAGAATCTTCAGAGTTCAAACCCATAGTACCATGATAGATAAAGCGGTATTTTACCTATTTGTGTGGTGACATATATTTCACTAGAAATAGATAATGTGAAGGAATCAGATAACTTTAAATGGAGACCACTTTGCTCTCAGTTAAATCCCTAATTTTTAAAAGTTATCTAAAGAACAAATATTGAACAAAATTAGCTGACACAGCAATTGTGTAAGAACAGAGTGGAAGAGTAGATAATAATTTCATCAACATTCCACATCAACTGCAAGTACAAAGGCTTTCACAACTTTACAGTGGACAGAGGGGACCAAAGGGGTGTGTGGCTGATGCAGTGTCCAACCAGTTGGAGCTATCATTGAAATCCGAGCATTTCTCAATACACATGCAGTCACATGGCAACATAACATACACATATAGAATCTCCCCCCCCCTTAGTGACTTATAACAATTTCGTTACCTGTTTCTGTAGTTTTTAAAAGGTTTACAATAGGTGGCATTAAATGTTATTTACTTGAGGCAACAGAATTAAGTTAACAACACACCGAATCATGAGCTCAGGATTTCAGGCAACATGTTTGCAATGACAAATAACTTTTGATGTTCTTACTTTCTCTGTCCAAAATCGTACATTTCTAAAAAAAAATTATTCCTTCGGATTATGTCATTTGCTTGGGTTTCAAGTTCTGCTCATGATATTTGGACTATATATTTTAATGTGATTATAATGATGGCCAGGTGGGACTCATATTCTATTAATATATAGTAGTTTTAAAGGGACTTGTTTACCATCAAGTGTAATTTATCACATAATTTCAGAATCGCCTGGAAGAAAGCCATTCTTAACACTATATCATACATTTTATAGGGCAAAGTATATTACTATTTATTATAAAAGAAAAATAACTCCAGAGACTCTCATTTATTCAAGTTCATTACCAGTAAAATTTTTAAATTATTTCATAAATGGTCATGACTTAACTGTATCCCTCATAATTACCAATTAAGTGGAGAAATGCATTGTAATTGTTAATATTTTGGCTTAAGAAAAATCTGGAGGGCAAGTTTACTTGGATGTGGCTTATATTGGTGCCTTCTTTTAAGATAGGTTAATTAAGTCAACAACCACAAGAAATGTCATTCAGTGTAACTTTATTTACTGTTTATTGCACATAATTCAAAGTCTTTAATTTTTAACCACCAGAGGTCCAAAGGACTATTTTTTCATGGAGTTTAACATTAACGTTAGTGAATTCACTTATTCACATGTTTTTAATTGTAAACATCTGATTTATTCACATTGCCACAGATCCTGAACTCATAAGCATGGACCATGCACAGGCTGGCAGCAAGCCAGGAAGCCACTCTGCAAGCAAACAGATACTCAGCATAAGGAGAAAAGTCATAGCACAACATTTAATGTCCAACCTGAGTCATCTCAGAGTTATACATATGTTGACTTCTTAATTCATATAGTATCTGGAACTCAACTGCTTGGTTGGTGATGGGATTGATCTGATTTGGGGAGGATTATTCCTGGAATAATTAAGGAAAGGGGGGCTCAATCTTTCTTCTTGGTTGCTTGCTCCTCCCCAGCACCTTCATCTTTTTTCTCATCTTCTTCGGCTTCTTTGCTGTCTTCTTCTTCACCTTCACCTTCTTCTTCCTCCTTTGCGTCCTCAGATTCTTCCTTGGCAGCTTTAACATAAAAAGAAAATATACAAACCCCAAATCCAGGGTGAATCCAATCCAAACATTTCTGCTTAGGTTTTGGGGGAAATCACAAATGTCAGAATGCTTCCCCCAAACCTCCTGGCCCTACTTCCCAAAACACATGTGATCAACAATACTGCCAAGAACTAATATTTAGATAGAATGAGATGACTTCTAGGTCCTGGAAGCTCTATTCTTTTCTAGGACCTCAGTATTTTTTTTTGTCATGTGCCTGGTATTCACTTTCATTCTTTAGGACACCACATTGCCATGTTTAATGAAGATATTTTAGTCGGAATGAAGAGAGTAGGGGCGGGGGGTGGAGGAGTATATTTTTAAATGCTATTTTCTAGAAACTGCCAAGCTAAGGAAAAATGTGTACCTTTGGGAGGACAGCCAAACGGATGCTCACTACAGGATAAACATATCTTAACATTCTAAACTCATATTTGAATGGAATTTCTTTGGCATAAACAATGATTCATTTATCTTATCCATCTACTAACAAATATCTACCAGTAGTTTGCACTTGAGGTTGGAGGGGTTTGTCTTTTTATCCTACCTTCTTCCTCTTCTGCTCCCTCCTCTTCCTCTGCCCCTTCCTTGTCCTTCTCCTCCTCCTCAGCTTCTCCTTCAGAGTGGGGTTCATCCTTGGCTTCCTCTGCTTTTGAAGCCTCAATGGTCTCCTCCACCTCAATCTGCTCCTCCTGGACATGGCTGGTGTAGTAAGAAGGGAAGGAGCGTGCTGACATCAAGTAGGAGCTGGTCTGTAAACCACCATAGGCGGATCGGCCAAAGACCTGGGAGCTCTGAGAGTAGCCGCTGGTTATGCTTCCCACACTGGTAAAACTGAGCCGGGTCTCCTCGCCTTCCAGGAGTTTCCTGAGGAAGCAAGGGCATGGTGGGGTTAACAGACATGAACGCAGGAAGTGTGCTGAATGACTTGCTCTGAGTCTATTAAGCATCATCTTCACCTAACGCCATCCTTAAAGGTGCAAACTAGAGCAAGATGGCAATTACCAAAACCTAATGACTGGGGATATTGTTACTGAAACTGAACAATAATGATAACAACAAAAAAACTTTTAAAAATGGTCCTATTAAATTTTAAATGTAATAGGAAGTTAAGGATAGCACTTATAATTAAATTCTAATATATTTGTCTAAATACTTGGAAAAATCCAAAGAATAAACAATTATTTCAAAGAATTATTCTTGAAGCTTTCCAATTCAACATAAATGAAATTTGAATTTTGTCCCAAGGCTGAATGGCTGCGGCCTCTGACCCTCAGTGTTTACCTGTAAGCTGCAATCTCAATGTCCAAAGCCATCTTCACATTGAGGAGGTCTTGGTATTCTTTTAAGTACCGTGCCATTTCACTCTTTGTGGTTCTCAACTCATTTTCTAATTTGTTGATTGTGTCCTGTTGGAAAAAAAAATAAAAAGAAATCCAAGCACATATACCTGCTGCCATCATTTTACTGTAGTATAGCTGCAAAGTGCCCACCTTAGATGAAATCTCCCCTCAATCAATCAACTGCCTTTTCTTTTTTGACCTTTTTTTGCCTTAAAAAAAATCAGCAAAAAAAAAATAATAATAATTTTAAAAAACTGATGGAAAAAATTATTTGATTGGAAAAAATTCTTGTGTCTAACGATCATCATAAAATGTCTGTAAGGAACTAAATTGACCTTTAAAAAACTCTCATT